>JAPMIB010000031.1:447500-1047500 GCA_034770305.1 Trichogramma dendrolimi | reverse complement strand
CGATCGTTTCTCTGTATATATATACAAATCCCTCGCGCGCGTCCATTTCATTTCGGCTGGATTCCGAATATCGATTAGCAGAGTGGAGGATCGTTTTTCGCATCTGCCTCGCGAGCTCGTAAAATTTATATCATATGTATAGGTAAGGGCTTTCAGTCAGTCAGTCGTGCGCGTGACGGCTGATAGCAGTCGAAAAATGTTCTTACTCGTGTACGCGTCTTGGAATGATCATTGTGGATAAGTAGCAGGAGATGAGTTTTTAATGCGACTGTCATTCGTATCTCATCGTGCACACACACACACACACACACGGATCAAAAAGCCATTGTGTGGATTTTCTTTGGGCACGCGCGTTTGATTGGAAAAGTTTTTTTTTTTGTATTTTCACTTTATTCCTTCAAAAATCTCGCGCGGAAAATTGAATTACTTTTCGTATTATGTACGACTATAGAAAGAAGAAGGAAGCCAAATCCGATAATTCTTCATTTTCAATCTCATCCGTTATTATATACGTATCCCGCGTATATATGCGTATAATTTTTTTCTCTTCGCCAATCGCCCGAAAATAATCATGGATACACTTTTTTTTTTATTATATACATCGTCGAAACTGGAAGCGCAATCGCCGAGAAAACAAATATAATATAAGCCAGACCTCAGGCCTCACTGCATAAACCACGCGATACGCAAGGGGAAAAAATCCTTGAGAGCTTTTCAATTTCGCTTCGTATGTATACAAGCACATACGCGGAGTTGTATGTCATATATATATATATATATAATACGCGAGCTGCGCACACGCGGGTAACGCGATAACGACGAAAAATACTCCACGCGCGAAAAGAAAAAAAATATCGCGCGGATATATTATATTCGCGTGTGCGTTTGATAACGCAGTAAGAAAAAAGTCGTATAAAAAAAAAAAAAAGGCAAAGATTAATGTCGAAGCCCCGCGGCCGAGAGTGGAAAATTCAGTCCACAGCACGGGCGCTCGCGCGGGGCAGTGAGCTCCTTATTACATAGTATATATATATACATACAGCAGCAGCTGCGACACGCGATCGTATTAAAGGCCGAAGCGTAAAATGTGCAGGCGTATAGCATGCCCATTATCGCGTATAGCGTCAAAAGCTCCAGCCAGCTACGTGTATGTGTGTGTCTGTGTGTGTGTGTGTGCTTGCACCTCTATACTGCCTCTATCACCACCGCCACACATTCTCGACGCGCCTCTGGCTTCCGAATAATCATAATAACGCACGTACGCGACGATGACAAATATTATGCACACCTCTGCGTGCGTCGCGGCGGCCCGAGGGGGTCGTTTCGCGCACAAACGAGCCACACACACACACACACACAGCAGCAGCAGTTATGTATTTATACGTACTCCAGAAAGCTAATCGCGCGTAAACGCGTTCGTTGTATGTACCAGTGTTGATGTACTTTGCGGTACATACGCGAGGTTGATTTTCGGCTTTTGCCCGCTGCGATTGAGTTTACTGTATACGTATGTACAACGAGGGGGATATATCGATCGTTTATTCCTCTCATCCTCCTCCTCCTCCTCCTACACCCCTCCGAGTCGTTAATTGACGCGGACGTTGCGCGGATCGTCGTATACTACATCATCCGAGCTGGAAGCGAGACGAGACAAGAAATAATCATCGTGACTTATATATATATCTTGCGGCAATATCTTGGGGGGGCGCTGATCATTTGGGCGCTATTCATTCGCCCTTGCGGCGATGAATAAGTTTCCGTGTACATGCGGTTAAACTTGTTGTACTTGCGTTCACCCCCGGTCGCGTGGCCCCGACGTTTCTCGATTCTATATACGTGCGATACGTCGAAAAGTTAATCTCGAAACCTCGATTTTTAGTTCTATCAATCTTTTTCTTCTTCTTTTTTTTTTTTTATTATTTTCGTTCTAATCTAATCTATTCTCTTTCCCTCCTCGACGCGGTGTACCCGCAACTTTTGCATGCGTGTGTGTGCGTCCGTTACTTTTCTGTATATTCGTGCGTTGGCGCGCTTATCGATGCAAGCTTAATCGCCGGTGAAAAGTGCCGGAGAAATATGTAGAAAATTCAACCGGAGCGAGAGAGAGAGAGAGAGAGAGAGAGAAAAAGAATTAAAAACAGTGATTGACTTTCGACAAAAAAAAATTGTAATTATATTTCTTTTTTTAGATTCCATGGTAGATATGCTCAACGTTAGTAACGATGATCGAAAAATTACCATTCAAAGTGTTTTATAATAAGTTATAATCGATTGTATTGTGTACCGAAATTGTGGAAGAATTATGAAATGCATTTTAAATGATTCAAGTATCTGCCACTAGATGGCGAGTACCTTAATCTGTAAATCTGCAAGTGGCAAAGTCAAAATAATTGTATAAGTCAGTGTACAAAGTAATGCCGATGATTGTATTTGAATCCACATATTTGAATTCCATTTCCATAAGTTTACGAAGTCGATAAATAATCATTGAAACAAAAGTAGAGCATCATTGACCACAAAATACTGAACAAAACGTTACACTTTGGGTTGATAAATGACCAGTTGTAACGGTCCTTTTGTGACCAAGAAATTTTTTCGTTGGCCAAAAACTAGTCGTAAAACGGTAAGCATTTCTACCAGGGTTAGCACTATTTAAATTAATGCATTCACGGAAATGAACATCGTTGCGCGCACTGCAAAACTCGTATAGCGAAGGCTGCAAAAACTCATTTCATTACGTCGACTGACAGTATACTATATTAAAAAAATATATAAAAAAAAAATAAATAAATAAATAACAATACAATATTTTTAGTTGACGTAACAAAATTAGCTTATTGTTGGGCTAAAATTAGCGCATTGTTACGCGTTGCCAAAAAATTTCAGTTGCACCTGCAATAGTTCCCAGTTGACGTAACCGCGCTAATGGCTTTTTTTAGCATCGCAGCATGTATACGAGTTTTGCGATTGTACGCGCGTCGCGATATTTTTTTTTTTTTGCCGTACGCGAGACGAAAAAAAGGACGATAATAATAATTGAGATGAATTTCATTATACCTATACTTTGACACCCAAGTTATCGAATAGATTCGAGCAATGGCGCCGTAATTTTCTCTTCGCCCATTGTGTCTCGTCATAATTCCATTAATTAATATCATTCCCGCGCCAAGATAAGCCCGCGAATTGAAATTCTCTTCATCACTGCGCCGAGATATCTCACCCATATAATAATAAAATCAAATCCAAAGTACATAATCCCCAGCGACAACGAAGCGCGCGCGCGAGAGAAAAAAAAGGTAATCATCGATAATTCGCTCCACTATATATATATATATATATAATAAATCCTCGCAAACAATCAATTTGCATCGTATATAATACCTGGGTATGAGCTTATCCTCGAGCATGGTCGGCAGGTCGTCGCAGTCCTCCTTGAGGGCGGCGAAAAAGTCCTGAAACTTGTCGGGGAAGCTGCTGACGGGCGGCGGACAGGTGGTCGTGGTCGAGGTGCTGGCCGTGCAGCCGCTCGCGCTCGTCGAGGCGCTTCCACGCCTGCTGCTGCCGGCGCTGTTGCTTCCGCTATTTTTTCTCGTCGTCGATTGTTGCTGTTGCTGCGGTTGCTGTTGCTGCTGTTGTTGTTGTTGATCACCGTTGTACCAAGACGACGGCACGGTCGACGTCGTCGCCATGATATTATTGACACGCGCGCCCGCCCGCACGCGCGAGAATTATTTATTTATTTTATTTACTTTTTTGGCAGTTTGACAGCTGTCGCGTCGAGACGTGATTTATATCTGAGAAAAGATAGATAGATAGAAAGAGATGCGAAAGACGAGACGTCATGCACACAATGTCACATTGGTAGGAGAGGATCATCCTCTTTTAGATTAGAGAGAGACGGAGATTCGCAGATCGATCGGGTATAAATACGTGTGTAACAACGAGATCCTACGATAATAGCCAACAATAATAACGTCGTAATTAACCGCTTCCTAATTGGATCTATATATGCGGATTTCGCGTGGGTTTATATATACATATTATAATATCGCGAGTAACGCGCAGTTGTCGAAACGGCACGTGTTATACATACAACTTTTGCCCTTTATACCCGCTACGTACAGCAGTATACCGACGATATGATCCGCTTGTGCTACTACTATTATTATGTATGAAAAAAAAAAACCTCCCGGAGCTTTAAACGTGTATACGCAGTAGAAGCAGCAGCAGCAGCGATCGAGAGTCGTAAACGCGCAATACGCCGCAGCAGCACGTAAAATATCTAACACCAACTGCGTTATTATATACCGAATGCAGAGAGTTTTTTTTTATATGTACCTGAGAGAGAGAGAGAGAGAGAGCTGGTAACGTTACACACAGACGCGACTCCGTTATCGTAGCTTATGCTGCGGGAAGCTTTGCATATTTTAACGCGTATACCACTGTACGGAGTATATAGTTGCGGAGCTTGCGATCCGAGCTAAGGCGCATATTCGTCGTCGTGGTGTATATGCTATACAATACGCGTATTACGTGTGTATACATATCGTTGTAATGAAAACCAAACGCAAAGTTATATTCGTGCGCGCGCGCGCGTCGTTATATGATAATGCTACGCGCGTGCGAAGCAATTATCCCTGCCTAGGGTGAGCTTTTTTTCTCTCTTCATTTTTTTTTTTTTTTTGTTATCTTGACGTTTGTTTCCCTCGCAAGCTCTATGTAGCTGCTACTCGACCCGAGCTCTCGAGTTCATTTATAGATGTCAAATCGCGCGCGTCGAGGGGCTTGTAATCGGAATCGAAATCTCTCCGATTTAACTCTGCATATACAGAAAAGTCGACTCGAGATCGGGGAAGAGACGATGGGAGAGAGCAGAAAGGAATGAAAAAAAAAAAAAAATAAAATAAAATAGAATCGACTTTGGGATAATCCATCGTAATGTATTATTTATCGTTATTCTATACGCGCCCGACCGACACCGCGTATACTCGCTCGCGATAAATAGTAAGTCAGCGATCGTAATGTATTTTTTTTCGATTTACTTCGTACGAAAAAACCAGAAAAACCTTGAAAGAGTCATTATCTTACTCGGAAATTTCATCCTCCCGCCGCGCGCGCTCAAACCGAGTATAGTCGTGCAAGCTCTAGCTCTCGCTCGCACGTGTCTATGCGGTGTGTGTATGGTCTCGGTTAAAGAGTCGAAAAGCTGCGTGGTATGTTGTGTTAGCAACAAGAAGAAGAAGAAAAATAATAGAAAGTATAATATGATGAACGATCGAGCGACCGCAGACAGGCGAAAACGATTTGTCGCTGTCGTCTCTCTCAGACAAACACGCCTTCGCCCATTCACACGCGTATATTCGCGCCGCGAATGAAATGCTTTTTTTTCTGCTCTCGCGTCTCGCGCGTCAAAATAAAAAAAAAGACCATCGCTTGTACTCCCACGCACGTACACGCACACAAAAAAAGGATTGAATAAATTCGCATAGCGAATTCGTACCATTTGATTCCCTTTCTTATCCCCGCGCGCACTTTTTACTCCGCGCACTCGTGTGCCCGTCGAAAGTTATCGACATCGTCGCGTTAAACGCACGCACCGCGCACTCGCGCACAAACACTGCTTTTTCTTACGATATTATTTTATTTATTTATTTTTTTTTTTTTGATTTCGCACACTTCATCCCACTGCGATCGCTCGAGAAAAAGCGCACCCGGCGAAACACACACTTCGCGTTTCCCTTTTCTTTTTTTTCACTCTCTCTCTCTCTGTGGCGAAAACTCCGCGGAAAATGGCACGATAACGCGTGCGACGACGATGCGCGCCCGTCGCTGGGAAAGACCGCGCGTACACTGAAAGCTCGCTGTGCACCACCGCGACGAGCCGAGGTGCATGCCTCCGCGCTTTTCCACCACCACCAGCAGCGCTACCGCCTCAACCACCGCTATGTATATATATACAATAATAGTAATAATGATACCGCACTGACAAAGCCGCCTCGTATACTCGCGTGCTTTTGCACATCTCTCTGCCGCCCCCCTTCTTCTTCTTCTTCGGCGGCGGCGGCGTGGTGCGCGTGTTATGTGCCGTGCTCGCGTTCAAGTTCGCGCGCGCGCTCGAAACCATCCCCCCTTTCCCTCTTCTCTCCCGTGGCGTTGTTGTTGCTGCTGCTAATGTTCAAATGTCAGAGCTTTTGTTCGCCAGAGATACGCTCAACCTTATACGAAGGCGAACAATTCGAGCGTACGCGTACGTGCATGTAGGTATATATATGTACTATACATCACTTTTAATGATCATTGTTTTGCGAAATATTTTCGGGAAATTCTCGGCTGCGAACCGCGGCCGCGCGTACTTGTGTCCTCTGTGTATTATATAGTATATATTGTATAATACATCGAAAGAGAGAGAGAGTCGCGCGGTTATAAACATGTCTCGCGCGGGTTATTCACGTTTTACGATCTCTCGCTCTCTCTCGGCGCGCGAAATTTTAGCGCGCGTCAGCGGCGGCAAGCCCTTCGCGCGCGGCCGTGCCCGAGAGATGCCAAAAGCCTCGCTATAGTCCGGACGCTGGCAGGGTTTTCGTAAAAAGGTTGGACTCCGCGGTATTTCTACACGTTTCTAGGCGTATTTTGATGCGCTGAATCGATTTTTCGAGGTTGATTTTCTCAAAACAGGTGCGTTTAAAAGTATAAACAAATTAATGTTTTAAACGGCCATATCTTGTAAAATATTGAAGATATATTAAAACAATTTGTTTTAATTTTATTTGTCTTTAAAAACAAAGAAATTGACTTAAATTAATTGAAAATCCGTCCACTAGAAAAAAAGTTATGCAATAATTAGTGCAAAATCCTAGAAATACGTCCTTTTTATCTTTCAACCTCTGTAACTTGGCTCGTATTAGTGCGATCGAGCTCATCGACGTCTGATTTTGAAGGTAATAACCTACACAATGATGTAGCATAATCTTTATGTTAGTAAAATTGTTTATAATGCAGTTTGTAGACGTTATATACGTAATTTTATGGCTCTGACGTACTTTCCATTTGTTTATACGCGTTTTCGCTGAGATAAATTATTAAAACAACTTGGCACTCAGTTCAAATGAAAATACATAAAAAAACGAAAATTTTAAGAGGTTTCGAAAGGTAATCGGTCAAGTAGACGCCAAGTTACAGCCTTCTGAGCTTGGTTCATGAGTTCATGTTGCCTCAGTGTGCGCACCCTGTGCGCTCGCTCGTTTCTACGCCCAAGCTCAGAAGGCTGTAACTTGGCGTCTACTTGACCGATTACCTTTCGAAACCTCTTAAATTTTCGTTTTTTAATGTACTTTCATTTGAACTGAGTTGCCACGTTGTTTTAATAATTTATCTCAGCGAAAAACGCGTATAAACAAATGGAAAGTACGTCGAGCCATAAAAATTACGTATATAAACGTCTACAAACTGCATTATAAACAATTTTACTAACATAAAGATTATGCTACATCATTGTGTAGGTTATTACCTTCAAAATGAGACGTCGATGAGCTCGATCGCACTAATACGAGCCAACAAGTTACAGAGGTTGAAAGATAAAAAAGGACGTATTTCTAGGGATTTTGCACTAATTATTGCATAACTTTTTCTAGTGGACGGATTTTCAATTAATTTAAGTCAATTTCTTTGTTTTTTAAGACAAGAAAATAAAAACAAATTGTTTTAATCTATCTTCAATATTTTACAAGATATGGCCGTTTAAACATTTAATTTGTTTATAACTTTTAAACGCACCTGTTTTGAGAAAATCAACCTCGAAAAATCGATTCAGCGCATCAAAATACGCCTAGAAACGTGTAGAAATACCGCGGAGTCCAACATTTTTACGAAAACCCTGCCAGCGTCCGGACTAATACAGCTGCGCCTCTTATTATTTGTTTTCGTTCGACGTACATTTACGTGCGAACGCGCCCGGCGATCCGAGCTCTTTCGGATCCGAATACGAGATATCGAGAGCTTTTGCCTATACCGTGTGTACGTTATGCCACTGCTATAGGCGCACCGAAGCATCTATGTTATCCGAGCGTATAATGTACCCGGCCTTCTGTCTACGAATCGAGATTGTTTTTACTATATTTTTTTTTATGCTCGTTTCATGGTCATGGTTTCTGGGTCGTTGCTATCCGCGATTCGACGATAATAATATGTTTTTCGAGAGATTTTCCGAATCGGCTCGGAATAAATCGACGCGATATATCCATGCGCGTGTACGCGGTTTTCAGCGCGTATAATGTAGAAGTCGAATTCGAATCGCTGTACACGTATGAAGAGCGAGTTGCTCGCGCCGCATCGAGTCGCGAAGCTCTGCAGCGGGTAAACAGCTCGGAGCTTTTCGATTCCTGTATTACCCACGACACCGCTGACACCGACAACCGCCGGGTGTACGACGATAAGCTTCGGTTAGAATCGTTCCTGTCTTACCGTCGTGAGGTTTTTAGAATAGTCGTATGCACGGCAAGGAGATTGATTTTGATGAAGGGAAATTCAAATACATTCCAGAGCCTCCGTTATTTTGCTATTCGCGTGGAGCAATGCCTTTTTTACATTCCGAAATGTTTGCTTTTGAATCTTCATGAAAGTAATGAATAAAAAGAAGAATTCAACATTATTTTTTAATAATTCAACCCTTTCGAACGCTGTGAAATGAATCATTTTTTTAGAGAGCTTTTTTAAGTAACTTTTTACAAATTATGTTTCAAATTTTATGTCGCTAGTAAGGATATTTGACCTGCCTGTTTGCGGTCCTATACTTTTCAACTTTTGACGTAAGTTTCAATTGAAAGCTCGGATACACACACATGATGTGCGAGCAAAATCACTTTTCTGTAACTTTACTACTTTTCTGTACTTTTCTGTAACTTTTTCATCTTTTATACTTACTCTCACGGAAAGAGCTTGGTTGACACGTCGCAAAATAAAATAAAGCGTCGATCGACGCATTCCCAAACGTTCCATATCTCGTTCTGTGCGATAGGATGAGTTTCGTTATCGCTGGGTGTGACTCGCTCAGTTTGTCTCGAGAATGTGTCGATTTTATATATATATATATTATATATACGGATCTGCAGACTGCAGTGACGCGCTGCGTGGCGAGTCGGCCAATTCAGTGCACGTTACGACGCCGCTGCGTGAACAGCGAAAGAATTATAAATTTCATACGACGCCTGATTTACAGTTTGCCGAACGATGTCCGACCATGGTTTCGATGTATTTTATCATCCCGATAATTGCATTTGCGTGGAATGTCATTATTACGAAAGTGACGGATGGGAAGACGAATGGAAAGACGAGATTCGAAGTATAAAAAGGTATGTCTGTGATTTCTATTTATGTTTCAAACATGATGATTATTTTAATGATAATTATTATTTTTATAAAAGTGACAATATGACGCGGGCAGAAGAATTTAATTTCCGGACGCACAGATTACGAAAGTATGTCTACATTTACTATTTACTTTTCCAACATGATGATTATTCTAATGATAATTATTATTTTTATGAAAGTAGCTGTTGGGTTACTGTCAAATATCTCAGGTACAAGGGAAATGTGGAAATATTAAAGAACTTACGAGGGAAGCTCAATTGGGAGATGGAAGAAGAACGACATAAATTTCTCAATCAACTTTATCCTATACTGGCAGGTTGGATGGGTCCAGCTCCAAATCTCCGGTGCATTTTTGGAAAGGGAGAAATTGATTGGCTTCTCGCGGAGTCTGTGAAAAATAAAAATGAAGACACGCATTTTCTCGTCGACTTCTTAATTTGCACTAGCTACAAAGATGAGCCTGAAGTTGATAAAGACGGCAAGACAATATTGCGTCGCACTACTGCCATACACCATGCGGCTAGAGTTAACAGGCACTATTACGTCAATGAGCTATTCAAAATATATAACAGGTTTGACGTTAATTACACCGACGAGACCGGATTTACACATTTTCATACGGCCTGCATGTTTGGCTGTTACGACGTAGTTGAGAAATTCCTCGATTTCGGCCAGGATCCCGATTGTCTCCCTCAGGAATCAGACGGTCCACCTTTACACTATGCTCTGATCAATAGTCATAAGATGGTCGCTCGATTACTGCTGAGAAGCGGCGCCGACCCGAGTTCGCGTAACGTAATGGAGTCGACACCTTTGCACGTCATTTGCCAGAGACTCAAATATCAGGATGACGATTTGGCGGAGATATTTTTCAAGATCAACGATCGCAAGCATCAACAGGTGCAAGTCGACGCCCTGGACAAGTTCGGTCGGACACCGTTGCAACGGGCTGTGGCGAATCTTATGCCGAAAACCGTCGATATCCTTTTAAATAATGGTGCCGATTTGTCTGGCTTCGTGTTCCCGACTGAGAGTCACTTCAACGAGCGCCTTAAACGGTATAAGAGAGAATGGATTGGATCGCAATTAAAAGTAGCGCTGCACGCGCTGAAGGTTATCGAGTGCCTCGAAAAAAGAGGATACGAATTGGACCGAATCGATGCCCTGAAGATTATGAAAATACTCGCTGAGCTTGAAATGTTCCCGAAATCGGCGGATCTTGAAGAATGTTGTTACGACGAAGAGGAGTGTCCTATAGGAGCGAAACAGAATATGATAAGAGATAACGATCCGAGTCTGTTGCTGTACGACCTTATCCAATTGCGACCCAAAGAGGCGGCGAAACTAGTCGCAAATTCGGATTACTCCAAGTTGTCGCGCTTGGTCGAAGCCAAGTGCTTGCACACGGGAATACCCAGATCTGCTTGTACGGTGCATCTGTGCGAGATGATGTACAGAGAATTTTTTCGGCGTTGGGCACTGGATCCTTTCTTGGAGCTCACGCACAACCGACTGCCAATTCCTTGTTGCGAAATGATCATTGATAATCTAATGAACGAGGATTTGTTGAGAATATGCCTGGCAGCAGAAATCATTGGAAACGAACAGAGCCAAAAGATGTGAGTGCGTTTGCCAAGATGATATTCATTTTACGGACTTCTCTAAATAATAGTTCGTTGTTGCTAAGTTTTAACCTTACACGGCTATTATTTTCAAAGCGCGGACTTCAAGGCATTGGACTTTTAATTTTTAATTACTATAAAAGCTCAAATATTTTTTTTAGTGGGACCACTTTTCATGATGTATAAAATAAACGCTTTTATAAATGGAAATAAAATAAATCACAGCATATAGAGTTGAAGCAATACATTTGATTTGCGATTAATTATTGCTTTCGAGAAAGCTACGTGATAGGCTCGAAAATGAGATTTTGACCCAGACTACATTGAATTGCCAACAAATTCCTGTAGATATATGTTGACCTTCTCACTATTTTAGCTAAAATAGAAGTATAGTGGTCAGGTATGTACTTAGTCATATCTAAAATACCTAAAGTAAATCAGACTGAAATCAGTTTAATCACAGAGTTCAAGTATATGTTAAGGAAGGGTTGTTTGTCAAAGACAAATTTTAAGCTAAATGTATGAAACTGGGAAAACATGAATAATTAATTACCAACATTTTTGAATAACTCATAGAAATACGACTAATTTTTCTAACACGATTACACGACAAATTAGTTTCGATGTAAACAAAATTACAATAACGACTGAATATAAACGTTCAAAGTATACAGGAGATTTGAAATTAGAACAGTAGAGAAATAATAGTACCAGTTCATAGATGTTTCAATTTAAAAGTGAAAAGTTGAGAGCTTTTTACAATGTTAGCTTCTATAGATCATAATTTCGAAAATCAAAATAGTAAAATACGTCACAAATGCGATTATTGCGGTAGGATATTCTTGACTAAAAGTAGTTTGGACAATCATGTGAATGGGGTTCATTTAAAACTTAGACAATTTATTTGCGACGATTGTGGACAGTCTTTTGTCACAAAACAATATTTGAGTGTTCATATGATAAATGTCCATCAAAAAATTAAAAATTACTCCTGCAATTCGTGTGAAAAGGCCTTTGGATACAAATGGCACTTGGTTAAGCACATTGCTACAGTTCATGAAAAAATTAAATATCACAAATGTGAAGAGTGTGGCAAGTCGTTTGGAAAAAAAATAAATCTAATAAAGCACATAAATTCAGTTCATTTGAGACTCAAAGAACACTTTCGTGGGGAATGTGGAAAATCTTTTGGTGAAAAAAGTAACTTACATAAACACATTGCTGCAGTATATAAAAAAATCAAAGATCACAAATGCAAAGAGTGCGGCAAGTCTTTTGGAAAAAAGTATGATTTAATAAGGCACATTGATACAATTCATTTGACAATCAAAGAACATAAATGCGAAGAATGTGGGCAGTTCTTTGGACGAAAAACTAACCTGATGAACCACATAGATTTAGTTCATCTCGGAATCAAAGAACACATGTGTGAGGAATGTGTAAAGTCTTTTGGTGAAAAAAGTAAATTACACAGACACATTGCCACGGTACATGAAAAAATAAAAGATCACAAATGCGAAGAGTGTGGCAAGTCGTTTGGAGTAAAGTGTAATTTGATGAGGCACATCGATGCAGTTCATTCGAAACTCAAAGAACATAAGTGTGAGGAATGTGGAAAATCTTTTGGTCAAAAAAGTAACTTAGATATACACATAAAAACACTTCATAAAAATATCAATGATCACAAATGCTTCGAGTGTGGTAAGTCTTTTGGCCTAAAAATTACTCTGATGAGACACATCGATGCAGTTCATTCGACACTGAAAGAAAACATATGTGAGGAATGTGGAAAATCTTTTGGATATAAAAGTGACTTAAATAGCCACATTGCTACAGTTCATGAAAAAATTAAAGATCACAAATGCAAAGAGTGCGACAAGTCTTTCGGACGAAAAAGTAATCTTATGAAGCATATAGATGTAGTTCATTTAAATCTGAAAGAACACATGTGCAAGGAATGTAGGAAATCTTTTGGTGAAAAAAGTAACTTAAACAGACATATTGCCACAGTTCATGAAAAAATTAAAGATCACAAATGCAAAGAGTGCGACAAGTCTTTCGGACGAAAAAGTAATCTTATGAAGCATATAGATGTAGTTCATTTGAATCTAAAGGAATACACGTGCGAGGAATGTAGAAAATCTTTTGGTGAAAAAAGTAACTTAAACAGACATATTGCCACAGTTCATGAAAAAATAAAAAAAGACAAGCGCGAAGATATATCGAGTTTTTTCCCCAAAAGATTACTTTAATGCACCCTTTAGATGCAATTCATTTAAAAAGAAAGAACACATAAGCAAAGAATGTTGCAAAGCTTTTAGTCGGAATACTGTTTTTCAGAAGCACGTAAACGCAACTCATCGAAAAATTAAAAATTACAAAAAATCACAAGAAAACAGACCCTGCATTCGGATTCAGTGACAGAAATAACATAAAAGTATTTTAAAGAAGTCCACAGATGTTAAACTTATTCATTTTACTTATAAATTTCTTTTGTATTTCTATTTTTTTCAATATATGCGACATTTAGCAATTGTTTTACAGTGTAGTTGATATATTTTCATTTCTATAAATGATGATAAACTTTCTTTTACAATTAAATTATTTTTTATTTATCACTATTAAAAAGTACAACTCCTTGACAAAAAATTGCGAAGTTTTGCCGTTTTATTACTTTCCTATAAAAATTTATCATAATTGTATATTCATCACGATTTTGGAATTTATCAATTAACTTGAACTTTTTTCTTGAACTCGTACAGATATTGATCGTCGTTGAGTCGTTGAATTCGTAGCAAAGATGAAAAAAAATGAAAAAAAAAACAATTGTATTGCTTGAAAATAGTATTTGGATTTATATCTAAAAAAATCTGGAGGTTTTTTTTCGGCTTTGTTGGAAGAGCCTATGGAAGGAGCTAATTATCTTGATAATTCAGACTTGTTGTTATTTACACCCGTCTAAAGTGAATTGTACGGAAGGGTTGCGGACAAATAAAATTATAAGTTAAATAAAATACAAATCATAAAATAATAAAATAGAAAAAAACGTGAATAATTCACCAAAATTGTTGAATAACTCACATAAATACAATTAATTTTCTTACGTGATAACTTGACGAATTAATTCCATAGTAAACAAAATTTCAACTGCTGAATTTAAAAGTTCAAAGTATACATGAGATTGAAAATTAGAACAGTACAGATATAGTAGTACCAGTAGGTAGATAGTACAATTGAAAATTGAAAAGTCCTAAGTTTGTTACAATGTCGGATTTGGTAGAACATAAATTCGGAAATAAAAATAGCAAAGTACGTCACATATGCGATTATTGCGGTAAGATTTTCTTAACTAAACAAAATTTGAATAATCACGTGGATGGAGTTCATTTGAAGCTGAGGAAATTTGTTTGCGCCGATTGTGGACAGTCTTTTGTCACAAAACAGCGTTTGAATAGTCACATTATAAATGTCCATCAAAGAATCAAAAACTTCACTTGCGACGAGTGTGAAAAGTCATTTAGTTATAAATGTAACTTGAATGCACACATTGCCATAGTTCATGAAAAAATCAAAGATCACAAATGTGAAGAGTGTAGCAAAGCTTTCGGACGAAAAAAGGATTTGATGATGCACATAGATCTAGTCCATTTAAAAATCAGAGAACAGATGTGTGAGGAATGTGGCAAGTTCTTTGGACAAAAAATTCACCTGATAAACCACATAGATACGGTTCATAAAAAAATAAAAGATTACAAATGCTTGGAGTGTAGTAGAGCTTTCCTACGAAAAGGGGATATGATGAAACACATAGATTTTGTTCATTTGAAAATCAGAAAAAACATGTGCAAAGAATGTGGAAAGGCTTTTGGTTTTAAAAATGACTTGAATAATCACATTAGTGCAATACACGATAAAATCAAAGATCACAATTGCTTCGAGTGTGGCAAGTGTTTTGGACAAAAATGCAGTTTGATGAGACATATAGATGAAGTTCATTTAAAACTCAAAAAACACAAATGCGAAAAATGTGAAAACATTTTTAGTAGAAAAAAGTACTTGCTTACACACATTACTACGGTTCATAAAAAAATCAAAGATCACAAATGTTTCGAGTGCAGCAAGTCGTTTGGAGAAAAGAGTAATCTGATGAAGCACATAGATGCAGTTCATTTGAAACTAAAAGAACACATATGTGAGGAATGTGGAAAAGCTTTTGGTCGAAAAGGGGACTTGAGTAGACACATTACTGTAGTACATAAAAAATAAAAGATCACAAATGCGAGGAGTGTGGTAAATTTTTTGCACGGCAAAATATAATGTAATGACGCATATAGATCGAGTTCATTTAAAACTTAAAGGACACATGTGCGTGGAATGTGGGAAAGCTTTTGGTTATAAACAGGACTTGAATAAACATATTCCTACAGTTCATAAAAACATCAAAAATTATAAATGTGAACAGTGAGGCAAGTCTTTTAAATACTAATTAAAATACTGATTAAAATACTGATTTGCCGAAACACGTAAAAGCAGCCCATTGAAAAATGAAAAATTATTTATCCAAAGAATTTCATTTTTTTTTTGGGCTCTAGTTCTAGTGTAGTTTAATAACAGATTAAGGAAAACAAAATGAAAATTGATGTAAACTTAGTTGTAGATCTCAAACAATATGATTTTGGAAAATAACGGGAAGATTTACGTGAATTATTAATTTGTTTTCATGCTGAATATTGTAACCTTTATTACTGATTTTTCAAAACTATTAAAATCGCCAAAAACCGACTTCGCATTCGGATTAACCGATTCAAAACATCAAATTTTACCTTTGCAGTCCTTGGATGCGAAAATTTTTTTTTTTAGCTTATAATTTTTTATCATTTTGCGACTTATATTTTTTTAAAAATATGTGATATTAAACAATTAAGAAGTAGTTGAAATGTATTTATTACTATTTTAAAGTAAACCTTTCTGACGAAAGAATTATTTATTACTATTTTAAAGTAAAGTTTTCTGACGAAAGAATTACGATATATTAACATTTTATTACATTCTGATTTGAGTAATGTACCATAGTTTATAATATAAAAATTAAATCTTTATCACAATTTTTGTATTTATTCCTTCGTTCAAACTTTAATTTTGCATGATCCAATTGCATTTCTATAAGTACATCGCAGCGCCTCTATGCTCTAATGTATTTTCTCATAATAATAACTGAGGTAAATCAAACGTAGGGCTTTCCTGAGAATTCAGATGAAAAGATGTTACGAGAAAGCGATGACAGTCGACCGTTTTCGAGCACCCAAAAAAAATTTTTTTGGCCCTTTATATTAAGTAGAAAAATAATATGAATCGCCGGTCAAAACATTGCAAAGCTTACCATGTTTACATTATTCCTTACAGGCGCTTAATTCGACTCTTGTAGAGAATTTGACACGTGAGAAATCAGCTCTCGTTTAGTCGTTCTCTGCCGCGTACGTCGTTCAGCAACATCACAACGCCGATGCGTAAAAACAGACGATCTCATCAATTTGAACAACTGATTCTCGTGAAACATATTGAATTTTATAAATAGTTAAAAGCGGTCGTGTGACCGCAAATAAAAATGGCCGCAAGCGACACCAACTGTTTGGAAAATCTGAAGAGTCTGCGGCAAAAAGTCATTTGGGAGCTGGAAACGGAGCGACAAGACTTTCTCCGTCAACTCGATCCTTTGATCAGCGATTGGCAGGGCCAACTTCCGAATCTCCGCGACATTTTTACGAACGACGAAATCGAGACGCTCCTCTTCGACGCCGTCGATCTATCGGCTGCGGAGAGCCGGCGGGAGGCGTCGGGGGCCCGGGATCGCGATTCGTCTGCGCTCGTGGTTGGCACCGGCTACAGGGGCGAGCTGAAACTCGACGAGGACGGCCAGACACTGGTGCCTCGCAGCACCGCGATACATCGGGCGTACGCAGTCAGGAACTTCTCCATCTTGCCCGATCTGTTCGAAATATACGACAGCTACGACGAGGTCATCTACTGACGCACTTTCACGTGGCTTGCATAGCCGGCCTCGACGTCTATGAAAATCTGAATTCGTATTCCCTACCGACTTCGACGAGTTCGTGGGAATCGTTTGGATGCTCAAGAGCTATGCGACCATACGATGATAAGGTTAATGTATATCAAGCAATTAGACATATTGGAAGCGATATTCGACGCCGTTGTTGTCGTCCGGCGTCTGGGGAAAAAATACGATTTAAAACGAAGCGACGCCTTGACGATGATGAGATTATTTGCGAAGTGCGGATTGTACGAGTTGTCGGCGGATCTCGACGATAAACCATGGTACGACGACAAAGAGGTCGTGCAAAGATTGATAATGGTCAAGATAAATTATGCGTTACACGAATTCGTGAAGTTACCACTCGACGAGGCGTGCAAGCATACGGTACAGGACTATCTGCACACGCGCATTGACCGATATGCGACAGTGCTGGATCGCGAGAAGCTCGACGCGAGGCTGGCAGCGATACTTTGAGAGGACTCTTGCGAAAATTCGCGGCGATCCGCTGCGATACGATCGTCGACAATCTTACAAACAGAGATTTGTTTGGCATGTGTCTGGAGGAGGCTACGGGAGAAAGCTCGTGATGGCGATATAAGCACGCTTGCGGTATTTTTCATGTCCGATACAATGTAACTTTGCATGTAATTAATTGTATTATTAATTACACATTGATAATAATACGTATTAATTTTAAGTGAATAAATGACCAATATGAATTTCAATTCAATTGTTTTTTCTCGATAAGAACACGATCGTTTCAAGTGAGAGATCTCAAATCGTGCATTCGTTACCACTGCACACAGCCAAAAAATAAATATAATCTAACTAAAAGAAACTAAACTTAATCGGACAAACAGTAACAAAAATTGGCGGGGCCAACTTCTTCCAAATCTCTCGGGGGGTCTTCTCAGGGATTTCCATAGATAACTGGCGTGGATGCGATGGATATTTGGATGCAGAATTACAATTTTTCAGCTTTTGCAGCTGAAGATGCAGATAGACGCTCCGGCCAACTTAGGCCGGACTCCGCTTGAATTATCTGTAACAAACCTCCTGCCCGAAATGGTTGTTTTTCCTATACCGAGGATTATTTCGCCAAGGGATTTGAAGTGGCGCATCGCGTGACTGATGCTTTACATTTGAGACTGGAGCATTTTCCTCTCGATTATGAAATATTTCGGATTGTTCGAGAAGTCAGTCGACCTTGACACACTTTCGTTTAGCGCCAGATGCTCCATAAACGATTGGATAAAGCTGTGTCTCTGGTACTAGAAAAACGGAAATCCGTCCGATAATAAATCGACCGTTTAACGCTGCGTACCTGCAGTGCCAGACGATGGCGAGTGGATTTGCAAGTGCTCAAGCATCGCGCGATGCTTATATGCGCGATGTATAGCTATAGCCTTTTGCCTCGAGACTCTGCCTAATCTCTCTCTTTTGACGTTTTTTGTTGTTGTTGCCATCGTTGCACATAATATCGTCGAATAAGCTCGAGCACTATGGAAATGAATAAGAAGCTCGATACCAGACAGACTAGGTACACGTGTTTGGTGTATCAATTTTTCGCTTTGATCCCCAATGATTTCCACTAACTTCCATTAAACGGGCCAAAACCGTAGGCGAAATTCTTTTAGCCCACGAGCTGCGATATATATATTTCAATGAAAATGAAAGCCTCGGTGAGACCAGTGATAAAAATCGTACGTATATCTGCGTACGGCCGTCGACGGGAGCTGTCCTGGCTGATACACACCCCAAACGTCATAATATATAAATCAATTGTATGTATGTATGTTGTATTTATACATGCTATGACGACGACGACGACGACAAGGAGGACTATACACGACTATAAAGGAGTCAAGTATGGATACTGGAATTTTTCTTGGATCTCACGCACGATCGACTGTCGATTCTCTGCTGTGAGAAAATCATCGAGGATCTGAATATCGATGACTTATTCGGAATGTTTGGCAGCAGGTATGTTTGCAAAAGAGAAGAGTCAAAATACATGACACCAATTGCTAAAGTATTTATAAATTTTTTTCTCACTCGAATAACATTTTTTTTTTTTTCATTTTTTTAAACTAATTTCTATGATTATTTTTGCTGGCTAGTAAATTAAAGAATTTTAAATTTTCTCAATTGTTGTTATCAATTTTAGTATATTTTTGTCATTATGCTAGATTTTCATTGTATAACCATAAGAAATTTTATCACATAAATTTTATCATCTAATAATTTACAAATATTATTTGTTTGTGTACTTAATAATCATAATGTATCGAATAAACATTTTATTGAGTGACAAAATTAACGTTAACAATCGTATACTGGGGAATGCAGCAATGGAGCAATAGATTGGATTTGTGTTATATTATTTAAAAAAAAACTGAGCCTACCACGATGATGCGTTTATGAAACTTGCTATAAAGTTTAGGTATCGATAACGATTTGAAAAATCGTTTTTATATAAAATTATGATGTAGATGTTATAAAAATAGAGAATTTTTGAGTTGACGGATATGGCTCATTATTATTTATACGTCAAGGAAGGACATGATATATTTTTCTTTTTATATTTTGGACAGTTGAGATTTCATTATAAAAATGAAACAATGGAACTACTTACTTTACTTTATACCTACTTACTTTATAAAGCAATGAGTCAAGCACTTACAAAAGTAACTATATTAGACTGCAAAATGATATCGAGCATCCAACCACGCGTTTCTGTGTGTGTTGTTCTCTGTAAAACGTCGTAGCTCGCATTGTGTTATGCGATATGTTTACATTATTGCTTCGTTGCTTGGCTCAACTCGTATCGAGAACGTGGCGGCATACGCCCGAGGCTCACAGCGGTCAGTGCTGCGCTACACGCCGAGTCGTTCAGTTCGCCTGCGGCACATTTATATAGACGTTTAACGACGCCGCAGAGTAAAACAAAGAAAAATCGCATCGATTCGCAGGCAGTGATTCGTGAAAAAAATTTAGTTTCAAAAAGTTCAAGCCAGTGTAGGTATACTTGTGTGATTGTGCTCAGAACGATGGGCAGCTACTTCGACGGCGATTACGTATTCTCCGATCGAGATGATTATTCGAATGACGATAATTTTTATTATATTGGATACGACAACTATGACTACTATTTCGACTCTATAGGTGAATATAAGTTAAAAAAATTGGAGAGCATGCGAAAAAAGTTAAACTGGGATAACGAAGAGGAGAGACAACAATTTTTACACGAATTGAAGTCATTATGCCTCGGATGGTATCGTTCTAGACCAGATTTCGAAGAAATGTTTCGGCCAGAAGAAATTGACTGGCTTCTCATAGAATCTGTGAAGATTGCAGATGATTACGCCATTAGGTGTGGAGTTCCATTTGTTAAACTTATGACACAACCAAGGTGCCACTACAAAGACAAGCCCGTTCTCGATAACGAAGGCAGGCCAACGTTGCGTCGCACCACGGCAGTGCACTTGGCGGGTAGATGCGCTTGGACCAACATTATCCCTGATCTTTTTCAGATCTACAACAGATTCGACGTGAATTATACCGACGAAGACGGATACACTCATTTTCACGCCGCCTGCCAGTCTGGCTGTGACGACGTCGTCGAAAAATTTCTCGAGCTTGGGCAAGATCCGAATTGTCAAAGTTATGCTCTGCCGCCATTACACTTGGCTCTGGAGGGAGGATGCAAGAAGGTTGCCGAACTTCTGCTGAGAAGCGGCGCAGATCCAAATTCGCCTGACGGGAATGGACAAACGCCTCTTCATATTATTGGTAAGCGAGGCGATGACTTACTGGAATTATTCTTTGAAATCTGCGACGAAAAACAGCAAGCGGTACAGATCGATGCTCGGGACGTGTTGGGCAATACACCATTGCAATTGGCCGTAGCGAGTCTCTCGCCGGATATGATCGAAATTCTATTGAATCGTGGTGCTGACTTGACTGGCTTCGTTTTCCCAACTTCGAGCTACTTTGGTGAAAAATTTGACCCGACAATGGTCGACAATGATTGTTATAAGGAAAATTTTAAAATCAAGTTAGCGTCCGGAGCTTTGGCCGTAGTCGAGCTTCTCGAAAAGAGAGGATATGAATTGGATCGAAGCGACGCCTTAACGATCATGAAATTTTTCAATAATTGCGATTTATTCAATAAGTCAGTGGATCTTGAAAAATGTTTGTTTAGCCGTGAATACTTCACGAGCAAGTCGAAACAAGTAATGGTAAGGTCAGACCTGTCGCTTTACAAATTGATTCAGTTGCGACCCGAAGAAGTAGAAAAAATTCTCACCTATACCGACTACTTCAAGTTCATCAACTCGAACAAGTTATGCGAGCTCCCCGAATATTATTTGCTGGAATTGAATACACACCTGTGCGAGATTATATTGAGAAGTTTTTGTCGCCAGTGGGCCCTGGAATTTTGCTTAGAGCTGACGCACTTACGACTGCCAATTCCATGTTGCGAAATGATCCTCGATCAGCTACAGAGCCAGGATTTGATGAGACTGTGCCTGGCAGCTGAAATCGATGCAGTAGAGGACAGTCAAACACATGATGTTCATGACAAAGGTATTTTTATATTTATTTTACTCATAGTAATTGTAATCATTTTTATTCTATTATATTACATCTTTTATGTTTTTTTTTTTCTAGACAACGAGATCGAGGAATTAAAAAATTTGCATTTGAAGGACGAATGTTGAATTATTTTCATCGATTTGAATAAATTAAAATCATGTATTAAATTAAAAATGTATCATTTAAAAATAAAGTTTTTGACAAATTTTTGGTAATAAAACAGCGATATCCATGCATATGCGTAGTCTCACATAGTAAAACGTCGAATGCGAATCGGTACAAAATCCACAGGGGCGAATTAGTTGCACCATTGGATCGAAGCTCTGCAGCGGGTACACTCGGAGCTTTTCAATTCCTGCATTATCCACGCTGACACCGACAACGAGTAGATACTAAGCTTCGGTTTCTTGTTACTGTCTTACCATCGTGAGGTTTTATGAGTCATGCGCGACAGAAATGACGATTTTCACGCGCGAGTCTATCAATGGGAAATTCAAATAAATGCCAGAATCTCTTCTATTTTATTTATAAAGTAGAAAAATGCTCTCAGTTTTCATCCATGTCATTAGCTTTGCATTTAATATGATTGCAAATAAAAATGGCAAAAATAATTTTCCATTTATATTTTCATTCCTCGATTTGTCCTTTTATTCTTCGCAAAAGTAACGAATAAGAAAAAAAAAAGATATCCAATCAAGTTTTATCGAGCTTATTGAATAACCGAATCCGCTCAAATGCTGCACAAAGAAATGTTGAAGAGGCGAGCTTTTTTGCAGGCACCTTGTAAAACTTTTGTTTCAAATTTTCTCCCACTGCTACTGCGGATATTCGGCCGTGAGAGCTTCGAGTCAATTAGTCCCGCCTGTTTGCGCTCCTCCGCGTTTTAACTGTGTCCAAAGTTTCCGTCAAAAGCTCGCACTCGCACATACGAAGCGCGCACGAAATCACACACAAAGGCAGATTATAGATTTTATTCACCCGACAACTGCTGGCCTCTAACGTCGGTAACTCGTCCCCGTAGCTCGCGAGAAAATCCTCGCGATTCGAAAATGTTTTCCCCTCCTGATGAACGACGACGCACGCACACAAAGAGATACCTCGCGCATAAAGTCAGGCTCGCTCCACTTTGACGTCTATATTATAATACTTACTTTTACTGAAATAACTCGGCTGACGCGTCTCGCTGATTCGCGTCAAGTTGAGAGTGAGAGAGAGAGAGAGAGAAAAAATTCCCCTATCCCTCGTCCGCGAGCTTTTTAGTCGAAAAGCTGCTGCTGCTGCTGCTGCTGCTGCTGCCGCCTCAGTGCGACAGGCGGACGCGCGTAATAACGCAATAAATTCTTTATTAAAAAACTTTTGTCGCGCAACAATGATAGCTGCGCTGCTAAACTTTTTTGCGCTTGCGCCTCTCTCTCTCTCTCTCCTCTTCATCATACGTACATAAAAAAAAGCAGCTCCTCGCGGACGTGTATACGTCTATACCGTGCACGCATTCAACAACATCGCACACGTGTGTCGTCTCTGCAGCATATACGCGCCGAAGCGAGTACAACACACATGTGCAGTAGCGGCGCTCTCCTCCTCGGTCGGTACACACACACACACACACACACACAGCGTACCTCTCTGTATATCCTCCTACTACCTCCTCTCTATATCGTACCGAAAGTCCGCGCGCGCGGGCGCTATATATATAGCCTCGGCTCGCGGCGCGAGAAGCTCTCGGCGCGGCGCCGTCTCTCCTGCTGCAGTCTTCGCTACGCGCAGCAAGAGCGAGCAAGCCCGTCGTCGTCGCCACCGCCGCACGAGTGAGGCGCGAGAGGATGTTGTTTCGCGCGTCGCTCCGCGTCCTCGCAGCTGCTGCTCGCGATCCTCTACCGATTATCACAGTTGTATCGTAGAAAAAAAATCGAGTCCGAAACAATTTTTCGGTCGTTGCGTTGCCCGTATATAACTACGGTGTTTTTTTTTGTTTTCCATCGCGAAGGAAAAAAAATTGTCGTACAACGAAGCGCTTGTTTTTGGTTTCTTTTCTGTTTTTTTGGTTTTTGCGTCGCGCGACGGCAAAGTGCGGCGAGCAAAAGAAATGGAAAGTTGCTGGCGACGATCTGTGTTTTGCATAAAAATATAACCGAGCTTACTATGCAGTGTTAATGAGTGAAAGTGCTTTTGTTCATGCAAAATTCAAGAAGATAAAGAGAAGAAAAAAAAGTGCCCGTGGAAAATATGCCTCGCCGAGAGCCACGACGACGATTGCCCAGTTTGGCGTACACTCGTTCGTACCGATTATACTCCGACATCCAACACGATCGTCGTACATCGATTATATTCTCGCGTGTGTGTATACGGAAAGCGGATCGGCCTCGCTGTCGATAGAAAAAATAAGAAAATATCATCGCGCCTTGCGTTAAAAAAATTTCCCCTCCCTCTGGTCGTTCTCGATACGCGCGCGATGTATAATGCTGGACAAAAGCGAACGTAAGTCAATATACAAATAAAAAATGGCAAAGCGAAATAAAATTCGATGCAACAACAGAGAAATCTCGACGGCCGATTCTCGCGAATAGATTTTCATACGTGTGTATACACACACGGGTGCGTCGGATTTCTCTCGATACATAATGTTTGTCCGTTCAACGACGACGACGACGACGACATGATGGATGATTTTCTTTTCTCCGCGTCCCTCCGCTTTGTGCAGTAGTTTGACTGTTATTATTTTATTTTTTATTTCTTATTACCTGTCCTCCAGCACCAACGACTACCCCTCCCGTGGGGAGGTTTTCGCGATATTTTATACACGGAGATGCACTACTGACAAACGTATATATATATATAGATCCATGTGTGTAGCGTTATAAGCGATATATATTTGTCACGAATCGTCCTTCTTTGGCGTCGCGTGTACGTGTATCGTACTGTGCCACTCGCTATATAGAGAGCTTGCACACGGCGCGGGCGCTACAACGTATCTATATCGCATGTGTGCCACTTGTATAAAGTCGCAACGGATGAGAGAGAGAGAGAGAGAGAGACAAACGACAATGACAAAATAATAATAGTAATGTTTTTAATAAAAAAATGCATAGCATAAAAGAAGACGAAACAACGTCGCGGTGATAAATCTGTATATATTCTCTCGTTCTGGCTCACGTTGCTTTTGCGTAATTGCTTCTTCTTCTTCTTCTTCCATTTTTTTTTCGAACGGTTGATATCGGTTCAACAATGAGAACGAGCATTTATACACGAGGCGCGCGCGCGCGATTGATAGCGCAAATATAATCGTCGCTCGGCATTATTTACCCAACTATAAATTGTCTTTATCGCGTAAAAAAAAAAAAAAACGTCGTCCGATCGCTGCTGCTGCTGCTGCTGCTGCCGCGACTGTACACGAGGGACTTTTGACTCGCGCATTTAAATAATAATAATACGATATGTGCATACGCGTAACCAACGGCTTTTGAAACTCGTCTCGCGTCTCGGGTCTCTCTCTCTCTCTCTCTGTCACTCGGCTGCGCGTCGTCTCGCGTGAACTGCAATAGTTGCACCAGCTCGTGCTCGCTTTCTATATACACACACATACATATGCGCACACACACACACACACACGTAAGAGTGTATAATATTTAGACGCATACCATACGTACGTGCGATGCAAACATCTACTTGTACGTCGGCTACGCGAGAGTAAACCGAAAATCTATTAATGTTTAGATTTACAGCGGGTTTACACACGCCTGGCACGTAGCGGGCGATGATCAAGTTTACACGTATACAGCACAAACACCATACCATCATCGCGTCTCGTGCGCGTATACACACACACACACGCGCATATACTCAGAAAATATGAATCGCTCTGCAGTAGCTGGAGCAGTACCACGGACTGCATCGGCAGCGTCTCCAGCAGCAGCAGCTGTGCTGGTGGTAGATGCAGGTGCAGGTGAAACATCGACAACAACGTCATCGTCGTCGTCGTCGTCGTCGTCGTCATCGTCGTCGTCGTCTGCTGCTACGTGGCGCAGCGAGCTCGTTGAAATTGGAAAATTTTTACTTTGAGAAGCGCTTGCACACAACGCGCACGCACACAGAGAGTGAGTGAGTGAGTGAGCGAGTGAAATCATAGAGCGGTTTTATGCGACAAGAGCTTTACGAGAATGATTGCTCCGAGGTATCGATCATCGAGATTCAACGTAAGTATATATATACAATTATAAACGCTGATTAACAATTTTCTCATCGTTGATTGAAGAAAAAAAAGTAGAAAAAGAAAATGCGCTACGCAGCCGCCAGCCTATCTATCCATCTGTATATATTAAAATATTATAATAGCGCGCGGAGAACCACTTCCGCAACGTGTAAATTCCATCACCCCCCGCCGCGCGAGCTTGCGATAACAATTAGCCCTCGAGGGCCGTGGCGGTAGCAGTAGCTGTAAGGTAGTAGTAGGTAGGAAATTTTCTCACTTATAGGACACGAAAGGCAGCGCGCGAGTTTGCTTTTACACGAGCGAACGACAGCAGCAGCAGCAGAGAAAGTGAGAATAGAATAGGAAAAGAAGCTGCCGAGCGAAAACGAGCTGCTGCTGCTGTCGATGGTGTGCGGGAGGGATCTCTCCCTCTCGAGCTCTCTCCTTATACAGGTCTTTATAGACTCGCGCGTACTACTACTACTACTATTACTACAGCATGAGCATGTGCTGCAGCAGCAGTAGTAGTAATGCAGACGGTCAAAGTAGAGTATGCACGAGAAGGAGTAAGGAAGGAAAAAGTTTAATTGCTCGTCGGAGACGACGACTACGACGACGACGACGACGACGACGTTCGGCTTAATCTAGCATCTAGAATCGTTTACACAAACTGTGTGCAGCAGCAGCAACAGCAGCGGCAACTTATAACTTTGCGCGAAGCCCAGCGATTGTGTTCGAGAGAGAGAGACAGAAGCGTGTATATACGTCTTATAATCACTCGCGCGATGTCCTTTCTTTTTTTTTTGTCTTTTTAGCAGCTTCGCGCGCACTGTGGGATTATCCGATAAGTCGATGAGAGTTAGAGAGAGAGACAAGGTGGCAAGGGTGGTTAAATGAAAAAAAAAAAAAAAAGAATCAACTCGCTCGAATAACGTAATAATAATAATCAATCGGGAGTAAGAAAGAGTATAGGAGAGCGAGAGCGACGGTATGGTCGAGCGCGACCTACATCTTCTTATCTAAATTACATTTCCAATTTCGTCAGCGGGGTGGAGGACGACGGGGGTGGGACTCTGGTGGCGTATATATACATGTACGAGTTCGAACTTATATATATATATATATACACACAAGTTCGTCCGTATCGTCGTTTATGAAAAATCAATCGCTCATGATGTGTACAAATATTATACCCGTCGTCGAAGTCGCGGATGGGGGGGGGGGGTAAAAAAAGAAAGTATTTACAAACAAACAGCGGGAAATCGTGTTTGACAACGAGGCAGAAAAAAAGTGCATCCCGTGTACACACACACACACACATACACACAGCCCGTGCTCGTTCAGGGGTAAAGGGCAACTTTTTTTTTTTTAGCACCGTTGGCCGTGCGCGCGCGACGACGAATAGATCATACAATATCGAGCGCTGGCGCGCACTCGAGGAAATTTTCATCGCGCTCTATACCGTTGTTTATAAATCACGCGGCGGCTCGAGACGAGCTTATTGCTGCTCGATGGGTCTGATCGCGTGTACACACACACACACACATTCACGTACGGTCAGTCAGTCAGTCAGTCAATAAATTCGTATTCGTATGCGCCGACTTTTATTGACAGTTATTTGGGTAACTTTTTCGAGTGCGCATTTGTGTATATATATATACGTGTGTACACACGCGCAGCAAATAACTCCGTCGAATTAATACCCGATGAAGCGAGCAATCGCCGCCGCCCCCTGCTCGTAATTATGACGCGCGCTTGAAAAATCGAAAAATCCGCGCTCCTCGTGTGTTTACTCGCGTGCAATTTCGTGGCGTAGCGGGGAGGAGCCAAGCTCGTGGTACGCATATATCGCTGGGGCTAACTTTAATTTCGCTAATTAACTGGCTGGGCTGCCAGATCGTTACAATGTAATGCCGGCAATGAGCGGAATGCGATTTTAACAACTGTTTTTCTTTTTTCTTTCTTTTTTTTCAATTAACGCGAGAAGAGAGAGAAAGAGAGAGAGCGTGTGGACGTGGCTCGAGCCAAAAATTGTTTCTCAGCTATGCGCGTTGAAATGACGCGAACGAGCATTTCATAATTGCACTCACTGGTCGAAATATTCGAGTGCGATAACCACCTTCAGACATTACTCTTGATATATACAAAATTGTCGACGAGTAGCCTGTGCCCTGACATTGGGCTTCTATATAATTTCCTATCTTAGCTACTTCGTGCGGGGATTTCTCGAATAATAGAACAAAGCCATCTATCGGCGGCTCGTCGTATCTGCCGTACGTATTGGCCAAGTTGAGCTGACTCTTCGGAGCACGAGAAGACGGCGGAGGCGTGGAGGGTTCGTGCCAAAAATTGTGATCTTAAAAAGTATCATTATGAAATATTTTTACCTGGCTACGTCCACGTATCGGGCTTCTATATAATTCCCGGTTTTTGTTGCTTCGTACGGGGGTTTCTTCAAAAAATACAACAAAAGCATCTACAGGCCGCTAGCGTTATTAATCCCTACGCATCGGTCAAGGTGGATCGACTTTTCGGAGCGCCTCCGATAACGACGTTTATACACTTGAATATTTTCCTCGCGATCGTTTTTTCTACTTCAACATTTCGTTATCTACGCGAGCATGAAAATCAATGGGTTTTTTTTGTCGGTCAAACTCAAGCTCGTTGTAAGCTCGACGTATCGCATAAGACGCAAGCTCGTTATAAGCGAGCTTTTACCGCGTACATGAAAATATATATACGCAGAGAGTACTCGAGAGAGAGAGAGAGAGAGAGAGAGAGAGAGTCGAAGAAAAAAGGTTATTACACGGCCACGCGAGAGAGAGAGAGAGAGATCCCGCGAAGCTTATCTAACATCCGACGTGCGGTATATAGAACTAGCTCGTTCCACATCTATACATAAGAGGCACATTTATATATATGCATATAATGCACACGCTATCCCTACGAGGCATATATAATACGTCGGTGCTCGCGTATATATATACATACACGTGTAAGCTCTCGCGCGCGGATTATAAGGAATCGTGTGCGAGCTTACACGAGTGCGGAGGTCGACTACTGCAACGACGAGCGAGAGAGAGAGAGAGGAGAGAGAGAGAGAGAGATGGTGTGTTTTGCCATTAAGTGAAATGTAAGTCACTGTGTGCGCAGCTACTGCGCCCGCCATTACTGTATATGAGTAGAGCTTGCAAGCTCTCTCTTGCTCACTAGCCTCGAGCTCGGTTCAGCTCCAGTTTGTAATAGCTCTCTCTTTCTCTATATTTATATATAGGCGCGGAGCGAACTGCCCCCGGGTTTCTGTGCATGTAATATGACGTTAGGAAAAAATGGCCCGGAATAATCAACGGTTATCTGCCTCGCGCGCTCTCTCTCTCTCTTGTTCGTCCGCGAGTGGCGCGTCCACGTGCATGTGTGCTTATGTGTGTTGTGTATACACATGCGGCTGCCTATGTATATATATATAGCCGCAGATGTCATCGCCGAGCAAATGAAATAATCGACGAATTGCGTGATGCTTAATTAATAAAACCGACGCGGGGACGGGCACGGGTTTTCCATCGAGACATACGCGCGCGG
Source organism: Trichogramma dendrolimi (assembly GCA_034770305.1). Classification (NCBI taxonomy): domain Eukaryota; kingdom Metazoa; phylum Arthropoda; class Insecta; order Hymenoptera; family Trichogrammatidae; genus Trichogramma; species Trichogramma dendrolimi. Next base: position 1,018,093 of record JAPMIB010000031.1, on the reverse strand, counting down.
ACGAGCTTGCAGCGGACGCAAATAATAATAATAAGAAGAAGAAGAAGAAAAACAAGACTTCTATTAGGCGCGCGGTGTATGTATGTATTATATATATATTTCGCGCGTTCGCTGACCTACAACGAGCCAGGCAAAAAAACATCAACAACAACACAGGATAAAGAAAGCTATAAAAACGCATTAATCATAGCGCGAGGTTCCTTTTTTTATTTTTCATTTTTTTGTACGCCGCTGCTGTATGCACACACGCTGCTGCTGTATATATATTCTTTTCGCGCTCGATCGCCCGTGTAATTGTTTGACGTCGCGCGCGCGCGCGGCAGCAGCGCTTATGTATTGTATACCAGCAGCTACTATATATATACACACACGGAAAAGCACAACATTATGTAACGCACACCACCACCACCGATGTATTTAATAATAATAATAATAATGATAATAATGATGATGATAATATTGTACGATACGCGTCGTATTATAGGCAGCACAATTTGTTATTTTAACGTTGTACATATAACATTTACACGGCCGCGTAAAATCATCATTATTACGTACCGAATAATACGTTAGCGGACAGCCCGTTTACACGGTGTATTATGTGTGTAAGCGTGTGTGTGTGTGTATACACACGAAAGCCGCAGCGGCAGCAGCAGAGTAGCGCAGTCGACGAGAGATTTTTTTTCCACCGTTCGTTGCTGTTTCGAAAAAGTAATTAAAATATGGAGATTTTCGAGGCGGTGCTCCGTTGGCGGTTTTTTCTCTCTCTCTCTCTATATACATGTTCGCGTGCGCGCGCGTGTAAAAGCTCAAATGTAACGTTACACTCGACGTTATATACATATAGATATATACATTGTATATAACGCCATAATGTGACGAAAACTTTGATGGACGAAGTTTTAGTACTCGATGCAAATGTGATATTTCACTCCGATGTAATTTTGTTGTTGTTGTCGTCGTCGTCGTCGAGCGCGACGACATTTGTGCGTGGCCCTCAAAAATCATAAAAGACGACGAAGATACGTTTTCCTTTATATACATCCTGTATCATACACAAGTATAAGTACATAATAACGACGCTCGCGGGCTTGTCAATCGCGTCCATACATACACCCACTACCTCCGGAAAATCAACAGGCTCTACGTATTATTTGCAACAAAAAAAAAAGTAAAAAAAAAAGGAAGTAAAAGAAGTAGCAGCTCGGTGTAGCGAAAGTTGAGGAGAGGCGAGAGTAGATGAAAGCTACTTGTGCTATCCTTTGTGTATACACGTAGCAGCAGCAGCAGCAGCAGCAGCAGCAGCAGCAATAGCAGCAACAGACTGGGAGAACTTCCAAGTGCTTTTCTTTTGTGGATTTAGCAAGTTTGTCGTCTTATGCTTCGACCGCGAGAGAGAGAGAGAGAGAGAGACAGAGAGAGACAGAGAGAGAGCTCCGACGAGAAGCCGCAGAGACGAGGGGAAGAGGGATATGTAGGTACACGAGAATGCATCATATTCCTTAACGACTACGACTCTTTGCGTCGGTTAATTCACGCGTATTAGGTAAAAAAAATAATAATAATAATAATGATGATACACCTGGCTGGCCATTGGTAGTGGTATACAGCGTCGTAAAGGCCGGCTTTGGCAACGACTATGCGAGATTCGTTTGCTCGCACAAAAAGCACTGATTACTTTTTCGTATGGCGAAACACTAGAAGCGAGCGAGCCCGGCCGCGCGTCCTTTTCTCTCTCTCTCTCTCTCTCTGCGAGTATGCAAAAAAAAGGGACTATAGTCAGAGAACGAGAAACAGACAAACACGTATGACCCCTGCGCGCGCGCAAGGAGCTGTCTATTATTTCAGTCTCTCTCTTTTTTTCCAGTGCAGTACGTTAACAAAAAAAAAAAAAAAAAGAAAAAAAGGCAAAGCAGTCCCCAACAAAGGGGCAAAATCTTTCTCTCTCTTCCTTTTTTTTTTTTAACTTCCCTCTTCTTCAACCCCTTCCGCCCCTTATTTTTTTGTACCGTTAAAGCTTGACGGACAGGCATACACACACGAAGCTCGAAGCTCTGCACATAGCCGTTCGTTCGCCGCCGTCACTCATATACAATAGAGTAAGAGTAATAATACCCCCGCGCGCGCGCGCAAGCGTCGTTATAATACCCAAAGCTAACTCGCGCTGGATAAAGAGATGGAGAGAAATTTGTTAAAATTACTCGTCGTTCGTCGGCGAGAGTGACACGCACTGCCTTCCTAACATCGGAATATAAAGCTCATCCATACGCGCAGCATGTATAGTTAATATTCTATATAATGATTTTGGCGCGTTCGGATTCGATCGCGAAGTTTTTAGGTTGACGCTGTGTATAATATAACACGAGCTTTGCGCCCATGCCGATATAATAAACAAAATATTTCCCCGCAGTCGAGTTTGCCTCGTATCGTATGATATCTACCACGACTACTACTACTACTACTACTACTACGACGAGCGAGAGATATAACACAATTTGGCGTGGTTTATAGTTCGATGGGTCCAAAGTTCTTCGGCTCATGATGAAATTAATGAGTGCTAGCAGTTCCGCCCGCGCGCCAGGCAGTATATTATATATAGCAGCAGCAGCAGCAGCAGCCACCCACGCATACACACACACACGTACGTACGTGTCTAGTCTCGCTCGCGCATCCATCTCTCATACTACTAACTCTTGTTTAGAGCGCTTGCAAATACACATGCACACACAAGCGCGACTGTACACGCAAAATCACTCGACGCCAGTTCGTTGCTGCCGCCGCTATGCTGTTTATAATTCGCGGGTGGCTCGATGTACGCGCGGCGGCGAAGCTCTCTCTCTCTCTCGGATCAATGTCAAAAAGGTCTAGTCTATCTCTCTGTCTATTATGTACGATGTGCGTCTAAAATCGATATTTGTAGATTCGCGCGCGCGCGAAAGCTCGGATCGCAGACCATAACACTAGTAGGCCCTCGATACACAGACAAGGCGAGTAAAAGCCTATCGACGTTCGACCTCGTGCACCCACACCCACCCACGCACGTGTAATCTTGTCATAATTTATTCGATAATGACGCCGAGCATCTGCTCTCGCGCACGGGTGTCTGGATTACACGCGTATTTGCATATATATATATATAGACGCGGGCCACGACGTCGGTAATATTTGCCTCCGCAGGAACCGTTGTAATATGCATTAACGGGGACGCGCCGCCCGTTTTAGTGCCGTAATAATAATACACACGTGTGCAGGCACACACAACACAATGCGTGTAAACGCACCTACGCCCGGCCGCAAACGCTCCAAGGCGATTATTGTTGTACCTGCACGTAATGCTGCTGCTGCTGCTACACGCATCGTTTCGTGAATATACGCAGCGCGTTGAATTAGATCGCTCAAAAATGAGGAAAAAAATACGATACGCCTCGATGAGTTTACTCTACCTCAACCGCGGTTAAGCCTATACGTATTTATATATGTTTATATACGTTATAGTTGATGTATTAGCGCGGGTGTTAGGTATAATAATAATAACAACAACAACAACAACAACAACGCAGTGCTCGCAATTTTCCGTTTTAAAAGTGCATGTAATACCTCGCGAGCTTTCGTGGCATTGCGGCAGCGATGCGTTTCGACGCCTCGCAAACGTGCTCGCGCATAATTTAAGATAATGCTGGCTAGCTACGTAGTCCAGAGCTTACGATATATTTTTTTTTATTTACCCTACGTATCCTCTCTCTCTCTCTCTCTCTCTCACTCTTTCTCCGCGTATCGGTTAGCGCGCGTGTTTTAGGGGTGAATTTTGCGGCTTTATTAATCATTTTCGCGTGTAATAATACACTGCGTATTTAAAACACCGCACTGCACCGTGATCTCGGGCGCATGAGAAACGATCGCTATATTACTGCGGCTGCAACGAACAAACGCGTGCATAGGTTTTGGGTGATAGCGCGCGCGTGCATTACGAAATCGCGCGTTATACGCAACGCGGAGCTCGGACTATATTATTGTATACAAAATAGATAATACGCAAGCGGGCAGCAGCAGCAGCAGCAGCAGCAGTTGCAACAGTTCAGTAGTAGCAGCAGGAACTAATCCAAACTTTGGTTTTCGACTATATATCGGCCGGGCTACAACGGAGCTACATATAATAATAATGCAGTTGCGCGTGTGTTTACGGGACCGGGAGCTTTCGCAGCTGATTACGTTTGTGCATGCTTCATCGTGCGCTGCGCGTTATGCGCTTAATACGTATATGTCGAGCTCGCTTGCGGTTATGATCTATACGGTGTGCGTGGGCTATCTCGGAGCTTGTCCTAAAAACTGAAAGATTACGATTTCAATTGTTTCATATTAAATTACAATTGATTTGATTTTATTTAGCAATTTTTCTATATTGTAACTATGTCACAAATATTGAGGCGGTTTTAAATGATTGTATAATAACAATTGAACTGTTTCAAAAAGTTTAGACTAGTATTCAATCGCTTCAAATACGATAATATTACTTTTAGTCTCCATCGTTAGATGGCGAGTACCTTTGTCTGTAAATCTACTAGTGGCAAAGTCAAAATAATTGTATAAGTCAAAGCATTTAAAGTTTCAAAGCATGATTATAATTTATAATTTATCGCCGCGCTCCGAATGGCATCTTATATACTCGGTTTAAATTTACATCTAAGTACAAAAATTACAAGCGTTATATATTTATTTATATTTATTCATTTATTACCTTCCTTATTACAAGAGACCTGCAGGGGGGGGCGTGCGTAGGACGGCACTTTAAACGAAAAGCTCATCATAAAATAACTATGTAAGCTAAACATTATACAAATTAACAAAATTATTGTTCACAGCCAAGATAAAAATCTTCGTACTTCTCTTTTTAATTTTATTTTGAGCATTGGTTGTACGTAATCACAATCCTTGAATATCTTTTGTGGTTCGTTGAAATACTTGAATGCACAGAACTTATATGTCCTACGGCCAATCTCCTTTGAATGCAGTGGTAGCTTGCTGGTAAGCTTATATTTTTGGCGTTCGATGCATTCTTACTGTATCCAGTTTTTAAGCCACGATATAAATCCATAAAATGTTGAAAAAAAGTTACTCTTTGATTACTATATGTTCACTTCTAAAAGCCCTTACTTTTTCGCGGGCCAATAACTAGCCATAAAATGTCGAGTTTTTCTATCAAAGTGTTGTTCCATTGTTTCCGTTTTCCTTCGATTAAAAACACGCGCCGCGCAGCCCCCCGCAAGCTCGCGCGCAATATGTCATTACCGCCTACCCGCAGTAATAGAAAAGAAAAAAAAATTATGAAAAATACGAAAGAAGGAAAAAATATTTGGTTTCCATGCTCGTTCCGCGTTCAATTGTAAAAAAAATTTCTTTTCGTACGGTCACCCCAGCTCTCCTATCGCGCTCAAACTTATTCTATCTGGATTCAACTTTTTTTTTTCCCCCGTCGCGCATATATTACACCCGCACGGCAACGTCTGCTGCTTCTTTTTTCTCCGTCTTTTGCGCGCATATTCGGCGCTGCAAGCTCAGCGTACAGCTGAGCGCACGGCTATAATATATCGAAAATAATAATCAAGCCAGAGGAATATTTGTCCATGCGCGGGCGCGCGCGTCTTTTGTCGGCCTGCAGCTGCCTGCCCTGACTCTCGAAGAAACTCCCTCGAGACTTATAGAACGGATTTTTTTTCTTATTTTTTTTTGTCTATGTACTGCACGAGTGTGTATATAGGAGGCAAAAGCACCAACGTACATATATGTGTGTACTTCCGCTCTCATTAACGCGAGATGCGAGAGAAAGTGAGACAGGCAGACGCGCGCGGCTTGGACCGTTAGTGAAGTCGTGTGGCTGCATGCAGTTGGCAACACAAAAAAGGAAGAGAGAGGGAGAAAAGAACGTTATCAAACGCGGAGGCAAAAAGTCAAAGCATCGAGCGAGCAATGAGCAATGGCACGAAAAAAGAAAACGAAGAGAAGCAGAGGCACATCGAGCTATATGTTTATAACGTTTTGCAGTGTATGCATTTTCCCATTAGAGCTTGCACATAGAGGGGATACGTATATATATATAGGAATATTTGCGGTATCGATTTGGAGCTCCGCTATCGCGTCCGCTCGCATATGTGTGTGCGGGCGCGTGAGTATACATCGTCGACGTCGGGCAGCTCTCGCAAATGATTAATCTTTCGGGAGGAGGTCTGTATGACAGACAGCTCGAGTCTGTATGTGTGTGTGTATTAGTGTGTGCGTGCAAGCCTCGTATAAGATAGGTAGGCAACTCTTTTATATACTGGATCTTCTTGCGCGGCATTAATCTCGCAGCCGGTCGAAGTTTAACTTTTTCTTTTCAATTTATCTACTTATTTTCAATGGTATATTACACATCCGTGCGTCCATCTCCACGCAGCAGCAGCAGCAGCAGCAGTGCCAGTCCATATGCGCGTTTGTGTGTGTGTGTACGTACGCGTCGCGCTCGACCAGATATATACGCGTGCATAAATTCGGTGGAAGACAAAAAGAAGCGATAAAGGAGCGAGAGGAGCAAAAGTTTTCCAGCTCGATATAGTCAATCGCGCAAAAGAACGCATGTGTATCTAGCGCGTTCGCGTCGCCGAAACTCGCGGTTACGGCGAAAACTTCGTGACGTGCTATTTTTTTTTGTTTTTTTTTCCTTTACGTACTTTAATATATGTCCACTGCACGGGCCCCGGCGTCGGACCGCCCATATGCTCGAGATATCGTGTACGAGAGCTGTTCGGTCGAGCCAGAGTTGAAGCGAAAAAAAAATAAAAAGAGAAGTTTGAGGTAAGCAGGAGTTGGCAATAAGCTTGAAGGGTCGGAAGGGGTGCGCGAACGAAAAATCAGTCATCTAGCTTCGACTTATACAATCACTTGTAGATTTACAGGAAAAAATATTCGCCATCTAGCGGGAAATTAAATTGTAATCTTCAGGTCATTTTAATTGTTTCCCCGCAAGATGGCGAATACCTTTATGGGGGTAAATCTGCAAGTGACAAAGTCCAAATAATCGTATAAGAAGCAAAGTATTTTGAAAGTGAACCTACGTTAGATTAAATCAAAAGCGTCCTTTTAACTAAAAAAAATCCCAAAAAACAATCCAATTAATGTCAATGTATTTTAAAGATTTCATATGGTAATTTTTCGTTTATTGCTCAATTTCTCGGGAATCTGGGCCTCGGCTTTTCTGACGATGAAAACATTTTCTCGCGCTCCTTTGAAAATTTGCCATCGATAAATAATTATGCCGTAAATAAATTATTTATACGCCACAGACGGGCGATAGACCGAGGAATTTCAATAGTTGAAATGTCCATTATCGAATCTGCTGCAGCCGCGCGTGTGCGGGGGGAGGCCTGGGCACACGGGCTTCGTTATACACACGTACTCTCTCGCACACATACGTACAATATGGTACACGGAGTTGGCCTAGGCTACTTGGCGGAGCAAAGCAGAAGCTTCGAGCTAACCGCCGCCGCCGCCGCCGCCGCGCGTCGAGTGCATCCCACTTATCTAAAGTAATGCAGTTCGGTCGTCATCGTCGTCGTCGTCGCAGTTGCAGTTGCAGTTGTGTGTGCACCACCACGTGTACGCCCCGCGGAGATATTCCAACTTGCATTATATGTATATATATATATAATGATAATAATAATGATAATACTCGGGGCTGCATCATGGCGTGTGTGCACATACACATACGAGTCTCGTATTATATATGCCACACACGTGTCGTTGTACTACGCTTCGTGCCATATGACCCGAGACTTCTCGACCGAGTCGCCCCCCTTTTCTTTCTTTCTTTTCTTTTCTTTTCTTTTTTTCGGTCGAGTCGTTTATTAAAATTAATCAACGTGCGATGATACTGCACGATAGATGATTAATTACCCCGCGCGCGCGTGTTCAGGAGAGGCATGCACGAGGCCGCTGGGCCGGGCCGCGACTGGATTATGGATTGTGTATGTGCGTGGTTAATATATACTATACCAGGCGCAACACTTATTGCACGCGTTGCATTCGTTTAATACGCGATGATTGATCAGATTAGATTGGCCGCAATACTTGTACGTACGTATGTATGAGTGTGTGTATTACATCTATATACGTATGCACGCGAATTATTCCTGCCTCGCAAATTGTCGACGTCGGCGGTGGCAGCGGCTGAGTGAGCTGCGCTCTTTTGCGTTCGTCTGTTTTATAATACTCTATGTATACTCGCATACACGAACGAAGATGGTATAAAGAGAGAGAGAGAGAGAGAGATGCAGAGTGGGTCAGTGCGATTTCGTAACGATGATGCATCGCATATATACACATGTATATACCCGAAGCCGAATCAATTAATATAATCAATGTATACGTATCGGACGAACGAGTGTAATAATGCCATACGTATATCGTTCCGAGCCCAGAGAGAGAGAGAGAGAGAGCTTTTATTGATTTACAAACAATATTTTACGGGTTTCCGCGCGCGCCGCGTCCCGCGTATCATATAATATTTATTTGTACGTGTGTGTATCCGCAAAAACGTGCCGAGTAATTTTTTTTTCGCGTATATTCAGGAGAATTAAAAATATTTTTCAACTGTATGCAGACGGGGGCGGCTGTGGCGGTGGTGGTGGTGGATGATCCTGGCTCGCTCGTTCTATTACATACGTCCTGTGCACACGATGTACCGTACAGAGGTATATAGAGAGATAGGTAGAGGAAACTGGCAAAAGATTGAATTTTCGATTTAACGAGGAGAGAGAGAGAGAGAGAAAAGCTCGAGCGATGGACGCGGGCGCACGTACACACACACACAGACTAATATGAAGTAAAACGGATTACTCCGTACACGTAGAGAGAGAGAGAGAGAAGAGAGGAAATATATATAGGGAAAGGGATGGAAGGGAGAAAGGGAGGGAGTACATAGAGGCAAAAACGTCAGAACTAATTTTGCATTCCCAGTTTTATCTTGTACTACGCTACCCACGCGTGCAAGCACGCACGCATGAAGCACACACACGTATTACAGCAGAAAGAGAAAATCAGCGCGTGTTCAGTCTCTCTCTCTCTCTTTCTCTCTGTGTAGCGCTGCGAAACGAGCGATAAATTCGTGTAACTTTTGAGCTTTAATATATATACGTGCATTCGCGGGATCAGAATTACGCGCGGGGATTGTGTGTACAAAAGACGAAAATATGCGGGGTGCATGATGTGTGCGTGCGTGCGTATAGAGAGAGAGAGAGATTATGCAGTACGATATGTACATGGACGGAGCGAGCAATTGATTCGTGAAATGGAAAAATATATGTATAAAAGGAGAGAGAGACATCGTCAATTAGCTATACACTTTTTGATCCGTGTGCTAAGATATACGGTATCACGCGTACGTATACATGTTGTATGTAGCGTAGACGAGTGCATACGATGTATATGGGATGGATCGCGAATAGCGCGATTTGGCAAAAAATTGAAATTTAAATCAAGTACGTACCTCAAAGAGCGAACTGACAAATGAGATCCACGTTAGTTCGGCATTTACTAACCAAAAGTGTTACGTTTTTTTCAACTATTCGTGGGCACACAATGATCCCCATTTTTTCGTTATTTAATAACCTTTTTTACCAATTGAAACAGGATGTGAATTATCACTTACGCACTTTTTACATCGTTCTTGTCATTTTCTACATTTGAAATGTCCAACGTAAATTATTTGAATTAACAACAATATTATAAATATTAATTTGTACTTATTAATGATTACATTGAGTGGCATTCAGTACACAAGATCTAGGGGTATGGCTCAACACACATTATATTACTTTGCTTTGACTTGTACAATGGTTTTCACTTTGCCACTTGCGGGATGTACAGATAAAAGTACTCGCCATCCAGTGATGAAAGTCTAAAGTAGTATTGTAACCGAAAAATCGCTAAAAACCAGCCAATTAATTCTGACGTAGAGACAACTGACCAGTAAATGAACGACCACCAGTAAATGAATGACTAGTGTATTAAATTAATTAAATAATGAATATTGTGATAATAGTTTTTGTAACTACCATTTATGTTTTCTTGGGCGACATCACTTTAACATCAATAGTTTTATTTTAATTAAAACCCTTTTTTATACGAGTAAATCTATTTATATAATACACCAGAGCATAAATCATTCAATCACTGGGTAAAAAAGGTATAATAAATGTTTTAACCAGTGATTGAATAGACATCCTACGATTTCTTCTTGCAGAGGTTATGAATTCATCGAGTCCAAGCATCAAGAATCGATTATTCCTGAAAGATTTTTACAATCATTATAAGTCAAAAACTACTAAACGTAAGCTATTTAATATAAATTCTTCAATTTGACCCGGTTATTTTATGGATGGTTGCATAATATTCAATTATGAAATTGCCAATATCACACGTTCATTTACTGGTTCCGCACCATTCGTTCATTGGTTCGGGACATCCATTTACTGGAAAAATACGTTTTCAAATAATATTAATTAAATAATAGATTGTACTTTAACCATTATTATTAAATTAATATGTAAACTTGTTAATTAAGACTGAAAATCATCTACTTCATAAATAAAAAAAATTATTGCGGTTTTTATAGTGTGATTTATGTCGCATTTTTTGAAACCATCCATTCATTGGATGGTTGACTCTATTTAAAACATTTTAATAGAATTTTCCGACGATCAAACCACTATTAATGTTGAGTATTTCTACCAAGAAGTTGACGCGATTCGACCCATATACGTGCATATATCTCGCGTATCTAATAACATATTTTACGACTCTTTCTCTCTTTCTGGCGTGTACCCTATGCATATACGTGTGTGCCGTGCGTGACTGAATCACGGGCGGCGCACCGTTACAATGGGGTAATTAAGAATAAGCGAGCGAGCGAGCGAGCGCGCCTGGCTACGATTACGTCGCAAGCTCGCATACACACACACACACACGTATAATCGGTCACTCGGGTTTCAACTTTTTTGCGCGATGCATAATCATACAAACAAGCGAGAGCGAAGAGAGATGAAAACATATTTTCCATCAAATGAGCGAAAATTAGCCTCTCGACGAGCTCGTGCGGCGGACGAGCTTTTAAGCCGTTAAGACGAGGCGCGGGAGGGGGATAGAACGAGGGAAAAAAGCTCGCAGCGGAAATTATTACGGGGGCGGCTTCGACGACGAAAAAAAAAAGAAGCTCCGAGCGAGCGAGTGAGGCCAAACGAAGGATACAATGCCGGTGCCCGCGTCTTTTGTTCCAGCCGCGCGTAGATAAATACGCGCGCGGGTTTTCTTTTTTTTTGCTGATACACCGAGAGCGCGCAACAATGGGATCGTAATTATATGCTTGATATAAATTTATGTTCCTATATCCCATGCGCCTCTGTAGCTTGTGTGCATTATACGGCTTCGGTCTTGAGAGTTTTATTCACTCGCAAGCTTCGGCACTATCTGTGTTTACCGGTTTTTGTTTTGCCATCCTCCTCCTCCTACTTCTTCTTATACTCTTCTACTTCGCCCAACGGCTCAATGGCTTCAAGCTTCTTTCGCTCTCGTCGCTCGTCCGAGGCGTGGGGGAGAGGCTCTCCTCTCGAAGAAAAGCTTCAGAAGCTGCGCACGTTATGGATATATAGGTATATATATAATTTGTGTGCGGACAGCTACTGCGATGGTAGTGGAGGGGGTAGTGTGTTGAGTAGCCTCGCACCCCCCACACTCCATCCTCCGCCTTACCGAAAGAGAGAGTAGCAGCAAACTTCGAACTTAGCCAAGATTGATTGTCTCAAGGCTATTAATTTAGCGAGTGAGCTTGCGAGGCTGCGGGTCTTGGCACACATCTAGATACACACACACACACAAACTCATACACATATAGCAACGCAGCAGTGTATGCATGTGCAGGCGGGCACAAAGAAGATTGAGTCGTAATCTAAAGCTCGGGGTGGGCACCGAGCAAAAAAAAAAGGAGGAAGAGAGAGCAAAAAAGCGAGGAAAAAAATGCAGCACAGGAAACGCCACCACCACTGCCGCGCTCCTCGCCTAGCGCAAAAAATTTAACGAACGAATCATACGAAGAAGAGTACTCGTCAGCGTGCCATTTTTTCCTCTCCGCTCATTTTTTTTTTTCGGGGGGGAGTAGAAGGCAGGAGGGGGCTGGGAGACGAATCGTTAGAGCTCATATAGCGATGAAAAGCTGTGTGTGCCATGGGGGGACGGAGGGGGGGGGGAGAAGGAGGACGCGCGCGGACACACATTTGCATTCAGAATGTAGAGCTCGCGCGCAGAGAGAGAGAGAGAGAGAGAGAGAGAGAGAGAGAAAGAGAGAGCAAAAAAGCTCGCAAGTGCGGGAGGATAGTTGCCTCGGAAATATGCCGGACCCGTACGTGCATATATATCTGAAGATAGTATAATATTGCGCATGCACACATCTATACAGCGGCATATGTAGCTGCTGCTGTCGAGGATACTTTGCACGTAAAAATCGGAAATCTGTTGTGGGAATAAGATATTTCTCTCTCTCTCTCTACGTACGCTATTCGAAAATTTGGTCGATTTTACACGCTTTACGTGACTATATCCCGTTGCGCGACGACGACGACGACGACGACGATTTTCTCGTGTATATGTGCGTACAATATGCAGCTCTGCGCAGTGATTTGACATTTTCCTGCTCTCTCTCTTTTTCCTCTTTTATCCATTTCAAACTTTTCCATTTTACTCGTCAATAATGCCTATCATTCGCGAATCGTCGATTTCACTTTTTTTTTTCAAGCTCGCGTATACAACACATACGCGTGCATATACGCGGAGGGCTTCAGTCAATACAAATAGACTAAAATATCAACTTAGCAAAAGTTGGCGGTCGCCCGTGCGTCAGTTGCGTTGCGTTGCGTACTGCCTCGCGCTCAACACGCATTGATATACACGGATTCACGGATTCGGAAAAATAAGTTTCGCGCGCGTACGTATACGCGAGAGAGAGAGAGAGAGAGAGAGAGTTAGCGAAAGAAAATAAATAAACGAAAGAAAACCGAACCCGAAAAAAAAGGGGACGAAGGAGAATAAAATAATCGAGGATCGGATTGTTCGTGCGTATATTCTTTTTACCATATGCAGCAAGTAATTTTTAGCCTGAAGTGCAGCGCGCAGTTGCAGCTGGTAGTCTATACATAGAAGTATAAACGTTCGATTGGGGATTGGATTTTTTCCCTTCTACTCTATCTCTCGCTCTTTTTTTTGTACTTCCTTCCTTTTCTCTATATATATTTTTTGCCTTTATCCTTCATCTAACCCTTTATGCGCGCGTATTCGGCAGTGCCATGCTCCTGGCTGAGTTTTTTTGCAAGTATGCGCTTGACCTCGATAGCTTTGTTATTCCTTCTCTCTCTTTTTTTTTACCAAAACTATTTGTTAGTCACTTGGCACTCTTGGTAAATCAGGAAGGACTTTTCTATATCCGCGCGTATGTATGTACAGTGCGTGTGTGGGATCAATTCGTTACGCGGGTTTCGAGTTTATTTCGACGCGCTCGAATGATCGTATACATATACGCGTAACCGTACACCGCACGCGAAAATTTTGCGCGTTTTCATATTTTTAAATTAAAAAATTCCTCGATTTATCATTCATCATCATGTTTTTTTGTTTTGTTCTTTTTTGCCTTTGTTCGCGACGAGGTAACACAAGAATGTGAATCAGAAATCGGCGTCAATTTTTCAACTGTTAAGCTCGCTTGTACGCATACACAGTGGCAGGCAGCTCAAAATATTTAATCACATTTATCGTGCAAAACCGCGCTTCGCGTTCGAGTGAAAAATATTTTTTCTTTTCGCAAAATTCCATTGTGCGAAGGTACAAAAAAATTTTATAAATAAATATATAAAATAAAAGGTTCGTCGAACAAGGAGGGAAAAGCATATTGTGTATACAGATTTTGGCACTGGATAACACACACACACACGTGTGTTGTATACGTACAATCTGACTGCGTGAGTATGCGCGCGCCAGGCATTATATACGTCGACATAGAAATGGAAAACTTCACTGCACACGATTCACGTATGCATGTATGTATGCATGTATGCATGTTTATATACAGACGCACGTGAACACACATGTATATAATATTTTCACTGTACTCGAACAATTGGTTTATTTTTAGCGAAACTACGTTCGGGCCGGGAGTCAAAGATATACTACTGGCGCAGCGCGCGCGCGCGTGCCTGAAAAAAATATGTATATGCATTTCTTTCACTCCTACGTGTACACGTCGTATACATAACTATATATATATACTTTGTCGAATCAGAGAAAAGAGAAAGATAAAGCAAAAAACAACGGTAAGCTCCTGTACGGAGCTTGGGCGCGCGCGCGCACTCGGGGTGGCACTGAATAAAAATCACGAAAAAAAAAGGAGAAAGAAAAAAAATATAGGTAAATAGATTTTAGAAAAAAGGGAATTTTTATAAATCACAAAGCCCAGCTGTTTCGCTGCCATGCACACACACACACACGCACACAACTAGTGCAGTACCTTCTGCATATATGCCTTTCACATATCAAAGAAAAGTGCAGTTGTATTGGAAATTCGTATCGAGCTTGCAAGCTCTCTCGCGCGAACCATCTCGCGCGCGGTGGCTTTTACATATCGTAGCGGGCATAAATATGTATTTATTATACGTATCGGGGCAAATTTTCTTTTTCTACGTATGCAAGAACGGATTCTTCGAAATTAAAAGCCCCTTATACGCCACGTGTGGAAGCACATAAATTGGTTCTCGAGCCAAGACGACGACGACGACGACGACTGCTATTGCTGCTTTCTTTTCAACCACTGCAGCGTTCGACCGCACTTACGCAGCTGGCTGCACACTCACACATAGACACATACATACACACACATAATGATACATACATCTATCTATACATCTCGATATATTCACGCTCGATTTTACATATATTGTAAAATCCTCTTACGATCGTGAATATAAACCCGTCGCGTTGTGAATAATAATTCTTTCCTTTTTCTTCTTTTCACTTCTGCATTCTCGCGTGCGCTAGGACGCGACGTTACGTTTCTTCCAGCGAGAGACGAGTGGGAAAAAAGGGGGGTGGGAGAGAGAAGAACGAAAGAATGAAAAAAAAAGGAGATATTCTTCGCGAGAGTGAAAAAAGCTCCCACTTCTATAGCGCGCCCGCCGCCAGCGCGTATCTGTATGTGTGTGCCTGTGTGCTGCTGCTGCTGCTGCTGCAAGCTCGAGCGCCAAGTCAGCCGCGCTATTTTCTCTTTATACTACTGCTACTTGTGTGTATGCGTGTGTGCAGTTTCCACATGTCGCATACGTATATATGTTCCTATACGAAGCACATAAGGAAGCATAAGAGATTTCGATATCTACCCCCGGTATATATACGCTTCCGATTTCTAAGATATACATGTAGCTGCCACCACCACCGACGCCGCCGCCGCCGCCGCCGCCGCAGCTACAACATGTGCCACGTATGGCAAATATAGAAAGAAATTCAGGTTCTTTCGAAAGTCGTCCTTCACGCGCGCGCGCACGACACATACATACATATACGGCAGAGTGAATTTCTTTTTATCATGCATGCCTCGAACCGACGACGACGACGACGAAGCGTGGGATTCGGTATAAGCTGCAGGAAATTCCGTATTAAGGCGTACTAAAAAGAGAGAGAGAGTGACTAGGAAGAAGTGAGTAGGAAGAAGTAACAATTTTACGCTTATTTGCCGAACGATGCCTGCTGCTCCTACTGCTACTTTATATACAATTCGAGAGTTGGTTTTTCCTACATATCTATATGTATAACAGCAGCGTTTATATATAAACCAGAAAATAACGCGTCGCGTAAATGAATGGGCTAAACCGGTCGCACATACATACACACAGAGAGAACCCATCAGTAAAGCTTTATACCAGCAGTAGCTTTATATGCACACACTTTTCCATCCAATTGCCCTCGTGTGCTACTCACCCGAGAGCTTCTCTCTCTCTCTTTCTCTCTGCTCCTGGTGTATAGCTGTATGTGCGGTGCTCGCACACATTTCTCTCTCTCTCTCTCTTTGCGAGCTCTGTGCTGCCGCGGCAACGCCCCCGTGCCCGTTCCATGACTCCCTGCAAGCTCTTCCTGCAAGCTCGGTGCAGCAGCAGCAGCAGCAACGGCACGATTACCAGTGATTTTCACGAGTAATTTTCCTTTAAACTCGGGTGCAGGGTATTAAATTGTTATAGCTCGAGTGGGTGCGGAGAATTGCCGCAGCTGTTCGGCTGCGTTAGTTCGCACAACAAACGCGGTACCACGGTACATTTTTTTCTTTTCCTCCTCGCCCCCCCCCCCCCCCTCTTTGGTCCTCGATATAGAATATTATATATACGAGAGCGTGCGCGGACTCGGTAATTAATACTTGCTTTCTCTCCCGCGCTGTACAGCGTGGCGGTATAGCGGTATTAGTATTAGTACAAGCACGCGCTGAAAACTCGGTCGCTAAAGCCTAAAGGCTGCCTATCTATCTCTCCGCCGCTGTGTGCTACGGCGCGGCTGTGTAGCATCAGCATCATCATCGTTGTCGTCGTAGTCGTGATGATGATCGTCACGAAACCGCAACGCGAAACACGGCTCTCTCTCTCTCCTACACCCTCGCGCAAAGCAAGCACTATAACGGATTAACCGTTATGCCGTAGTCGTATATGCGCGCCTCGCCTCGCCTAGAGAAACGGGTGGTGCTGTAGGCTTCACCACCGCGCCACATCGTCGTCGTCGTCGTCGTCGAGCTGCTGTTGCTGCTAGCTGGTAATTTCGTTAAGGACATAATTTTCTTGCCTTGATGGACTGTACGCTGCAAGCTCTCTCTCCTCTCTCGCAACGAGCACACGCCGTATATAACGCGCGCGCGACTGTGCACAGGCACGTCCTTGATGCGCGTACTCGCCCGCGCGCGCTCGACGAGGCAAACATTTCACCCGCAGCATAATTATTATATTTACTCGACTATCTCTCCCTGGGCTATATTATACAAGCTCGCGCGCGCGCGCGCCAGCGCGGCCGAACGAACTCCGCTAGTAGTGCACATTTATGTCTGTGTGTGTGTGTGTGTGTGTGTGTGTGTGTGAGTGTAGTGCTTAATGCAGCACGCCGCTGCAAGCTCGACCAACAAATTCTCTCTATTTTATTAAAATTAATCGCGGTCGAGCTTTTGGGGGGGCTACCCGAGAGCGAGAAAAAGCTTCACTCGCGCGCGAGTATATTACAGCGTTCGCATACAATCGCAGGGCTTTATGGAAACTAGAAATCGAAAATCAAAGGCCGCGCGCGCACGGAGCGCAGCAGTCGATATGTAATACGTAGTTGGAGAGCTTGCAGCGAGTTACTCCGCTATGATTTCACACGCCATCGAGCAAAATAACACACGCGCGCGTACCTCGCGCTACAACTACTCTCTTTATATACGCGAACATCAAACGCACCGTACCGCGTAACTCTACATACGCAGTATAGTACATAAACGCGTGTGTATGAAGCCGCCCACGCTCGAAAGCTCTCTTCGCATTGTAAGCCGCGCGCGCGCGCGTTGGTGGCGTGTAAGCTTCGAGCGCACAAATTCGAGCTGGCGAGAGCGAGCGAGTAAAAAAAGCTCCGCGCGCGCGCGGCCCCGGGATTACACGGAACAATGTTTTCTTTCGATTCGACTCGATCATAGCGTGTTCAAAACGAGAGAAGAGAGAGAGAGAGAGAGAGCAAGCTCGGCGTTGATCCGAAATGAAAGATGAGCTAACATCGAAGATTATAACGGCTCGATCCACGCATGCAGCCGCACGATGCCTGAAGCTCGTTGTAAACATACGTCTTAACCGATGCGCAAACATCGCACGCGTGTATATGCGTACACACGAGCTTATCGCGAGCATACAGCGACGTGTTTACCATACGTTTGCCTTTATATATGCAAAACCGAGAGAGAGAGAGAGAGAGAGAGAGAACAATGGACAGTTGAACGAGGGAGCAGAGGAGTAATAAAAAAGAAGGAGATCGATCGTTGTGAAATCATATATATATATATAACAACACACGTCAGTGTTGGGAGCTTTTCAAGTCTTTATTGTACGAGCGCTGACTTTTTCAGCTTAATTCAATTGACGCTTGACGAAAAGCTTATATCGTCGATGAAGTGTAAAAAAAAAAAAGAAAGAAAGAAGGAAGTGATTAATGCATAATTTAATTATATATAATATCGAACTCAAGCGGCTCGGCTATATCAATCAAGCTCTCGCTCTCGCGACTTTTCTTAGCAAGGTCAGTCTCGATCGACTCGAGAGAGATAATCCAAAAAGTCATTATAACGACGAATAATGCGCGAGGCTCCGAGCTTTTTTTACACGAAAGAAGCAAAGAAAAAATAAAGGAAGAAAACGAAGAAGAATGAAAAGAGAGCTTAAATCATTCGCATTTTGTCGGGCATACACACACACGCGCGCGCGCGCGCGCGTGTAAGAGGCAAAGGGGATCTCTCGTATATAGAATGTAAAACGACGGAGCAGCGCTGCTGGCCTACTACCATACATACGTATATACCTATACGCGCTTGTGGCAATTCCGCGCGTATATATACACGTGTATACATATATAGCGATCGCAGGGGCGCGCAGCACACACGACGGGCGAAAGCAGCACCAACTGTTGATTCAATAATAAACGCGCGTATATACCTCGAGATCTACTCCATATACCTATATATTGTATACCCACACACACACACACACACATACATACTGCATATAGATCGAGTCGTACGCGTACGCGTATACATATTTAACGTACGCGTATAGGTACGCGCGCGTGTCGTCGTGCGTTAATTAAACATTGTGAAAATTGAACAAAAATCGTTTTTTTTTCTGCACGACCGGGCCAATCGGTGGCAGGGTGCACAGGTTGGACATAAAAAAAAAACGACGAAAAAAATCCCTCGATCGGAGAGAGAGAGAGTGCTTTGCGCTTTTCACGCAATCAAAGCTCCGACGCGCGCGGATCCCATTTATATTCAATGTAAGTTTTGTATTTGTATCCTCTCTCTCTCTCTCTCTCTCTCTCTCTCGTTTTATTTTTTTCGTTTTCGTTTCGCGCACACAAATGATGTGTGTGTGTGTGTGTGTGTAAGCACGTACGTACTACACAAAAAGTAAATAACACGACACACACACACACACACACACACACACACACTCGGGTATATATATATAACTCGGTAAGGCATTTAATCTCCTTTGTTATAATGAAGTAGCGGCGGCCGCCGCGAGCCTGGGCGAACTGGCTGCGACTCGCATACAGATTATAAACGCTCGCTGCGGAGCTGCTTTTTTTTCTCCACATGTATACCTCGCTATTTCGATGCTTTTCTCTCTCTCTCTCTCTCTCTCTCTCTCTCTTTGTGCCGTGCGCGCGCGTGGATATATAATACGTGCTCGATACAACAAAGTAGGCCAGCGCAGCTCTCCGCACACATATAAATGGATAAATGTGTGTGTATGAATTTTCAACCTGTGTGAAATTCAGTCGGGTTCGGGTGC
This sequence comes from Trichogramma dendrolimi, assembly GCA_034770305.1. Taxonomy (NCBI): domain Eukaryota; kingdom Metazoa; phylum Arthropoda; class Insecta; order Hymenoptera; family Trichogrammatidae; genus Trichogramma; species Trichogramma dendrolimi. The sequence continues at coordinate 998,465 of JAPMIB010000031.1, read as the reverse complement.
GCATTACACACTTATTTATGCAAATACGTTCGAAAGGATGTAATTAGTATATAGTATACAGTCGCGAAATACTTGATTACATTATTTACATTTCTGTCTGGTACGTATACGGCTCGTCTCGTTTTGCGATGGATGTATATATATAAAATATTATGTGGATCGATCGTCCGGGAGAGCTGCGGCTCCCGCACCAATAACACGAGGTTTTATATATAAAATTTAGCGCTTCGGTCGTTCCTTGATCTTTGAGAAGAAGATGCGCAAAGTTCATCCGTGGCGTTTAAAAAGCTCTCTCTCTCTCTCTCCAACTCTCTCTCTCCAACGTCTTGACGACGTTGGAGGCGTAACGAATTTCAGAGCGTACACATCTGGAGTGCCACAGGGGTCAACGCCGGCTCCTATATTGTTCGCCGTCTACATCAACTCGATAACTCGCTCTCTCAGACACTGTGCGGCTACACATATGCTCTTTGCTGATGATCTCCAGATATACCTGCGATGTCCTCCTGCCGAGATCGACTCAACTATTGCCAGGTTGAATGAGGATGTTCAGACTATAGTCGATTGGGCTCAATCCAATGGCCTGTCATTGAATGTTGCCAAGACAAAGGTAATATTGTGTGCCTCTGATCAGAATCTGATGCGCATTAGACAGGACCTTTGCAGTAGGATTGTCGTCGATGGCGTTGAGGTGCCTTTTGAGGAGAGTGTCAGGAATCTGGGACTCGTGATGAACCGGTCGTTGAGTTGGAAGAGCCACGTAAGAGGCATCTCGTCGCGCGTACACGGGGTTCTCCATCGCTTGCGATCGGGAGCCGGCTTCATGCCGCGGGAGATCAGGAGGCTACTGGTCAGCGCATTCATTCTGCCTCATCTGGACTACGCCTGCCTCGCTTTCATTGACATAAAGGTCACAGCTGACACCATACTCAAGCGATTGCTCAACACTTGTGTTCGCTTCATTTACAGGTTGAGACGGGATTCAGAGCTCCAGCCATACTACCAGGAGCTCGGCTGGATGCAGCCGTCGTCTCGCCGCAGATACCTGCTTAATGTGTTTACCTATAAGGCACTTTTTTCATCCTGTCCAGCATATATAGAGGAGCTCTACCACCCTTCGGATGACCGGGTTCGGCGATCGGCGCGCATCGCTGGTGGGGCATTGACGTTGGAGGTGCCTTTTGGTGACACCACCACGTACAAGACGGGCTTTGCTGTGCAGGCGGCAAATTCGTGGAATGCTCTCCCGGCTCATCTGCGATCGGCGAACTCACTGCTAATTTTCAAGAAATTGCTCCAGATCCACATGAGAGAAGCTAGATGAAGCACTTGGTGGTTGTGTCTTTTTGTCTTTTTACCTTTGCCTTTGATTAGTGCTTCGGTCGTGTCTCAGTGTCGAGTTCTGTCGCGTCGTTATTGTTCGCTGTTTTGTTAACTATTGTAATTTGCTGTTATTTTTCTTATTCATGCTATATTGTATTGTTTGTCTTGTGTTATTGCCTATTATATTACTGTTAATTTGATTTGTAAGTGATTTGCTGGTTTGCCATACGGTTATCATGACCTTGGCATAATAAATAAGTGTTCAATCAATCAATCTCCTCATTATTCCCCCTCTTTTGTATTTCTTTTTGTCAGAGGCATTAACGTTCAATTTGATGGTGTATTTACGCTACTATATGCGAAGTTTATCTAAATGCGCTTATATATTCAAAACATTTCAGATAGAGGAAGAGAGAGAGAGAGAGAGAGACTCGACGACCGCAAATCGATAAAAGAGAGACACAGAGAGAGAGATATATATATCGAACTATATATCTATACACACGCCACAACGAGAGAGAGAGAGAGAGAGAGAGAAGCATCATAATCCTGCTGCAGTGATTTGCTCTTTGTGATATCGCGGTGCAATTCGCTTTCTGCCCCGAGCGGCGGCGGCAGCAAATGGCGGTGTACAGCAATTTCCTTTCAAGATGCCGCCGCTTCTCTCTCGCTCTCTCTGTGCGCCCCCTCCGTTTCTATATACCACTAGACATTGGACGCGTACGTAACATATCTATAGAGCGAGCGAGCCTCGCAAAATTAGCATAATAACGGGGACGACGCTACAAACCCCGCCGAGTGCTGCCACCGAGCTAGCTCGAATCGCGTGTCTCTCGTGCGCGCGAGCGAACATTTATACGAAATTTATTCGGTTGTACGATTCGTATTGTGCGACGTCCTTTTTGTCGCGTATTATATATATATATATGTGTGTATGCGTGTGTGTAGTACGGGGTCTAATTGGCCAAGTGCACGCGTCACATTGTACGATGTGTGCCATTGAACGGCGGCGGCGGCCGGTGCGGGTGTCAAGTGAGTCATTTATATTATAACGTGTGTATGCGCGCACTTGCTCGACACTCGACTCGTCTCTCTTTCTCTATCTCTCTCTCTCTCTCTTCTATTCGTCGTCGTATGTGTATATGGGTTGAATTGGAAATTTTTTAAATGGGCTCCTCGCGGAGTCTATTCCAATTCTTGATTTATTCTTGGACGTGTGACAAAGAACGTTAGAAAAAAACTGGGATAATCAGAAGACCCGTGTTTATAGTATGAGCGCGTAAGTGCCGAGATATTCAACTACGCGTTCCTCGAAAACAACATCGCTTGAAAAATTAAATTTTACCATTTCGATAATCGAGTTAATTTATTTCAAATCCTGATAATCCACAATAGATGTCTCATGATGATTGATCAAGTTCCCGCAAGTGGCGCGAAAATTCCTATCTTTTCTATATATACGTCCTGCGTAATGTGTCAACAAAAGAAATCGGATTTGTATCAATTGACGCTAGCCATCGTTACTCGTTCGCATATGCCAGGTGCGATTTCGATTACTGATCTTTACTACTTACTACTCGCATGTTTAGAATTGCTTGGCCTTGACTTTAAGTCGAGTCATGTGTCGTGGCGTCGATCCCTTGGTTTCTTTACACATCCGAAATCTTCAAGAGTTTTTTAAATCTCGCTATTAGAGATAACAAGCTCTTTGAGGTTTCAGATCTGTAAAGCTCCAGGAAATCGACATCACCGTACGAGACCCGGCTTCGAGCTAAATGTCCGCCAACTATACTTTTCCAGTACAAAGTAACAATAATTGGTATTTCAATTACGCCTGGTGAAATCGAACATTTGACAACTGAAGTGTCAATAGGTATTAACCCAATTTCTTTTTGTTAACTCTTAATATATATAACACTTCGATAGCCATATAGTGATTTTTCTTGCGGTCGCCGACAGCCGAACTTTGAAAAAATGTAAAAACAGTCATATTCACTTGCAAGCACGCACACATATTGTTTTTGCTCGAGGGGCAACGAACACCCCAATATATAATACGTGCATTACGTGCGCACTGGACTGGTCTAGCTCGACCTCGAGGTTTTTTTTTTTTGCATCGAGCTCGAAATATCATCATCGATTTTGCCTCGCTTCGATAATAAGATGCGGGTCGAGGGATCGCGCGCACGCGGGGTAATATCAGTTTTCTTTTTTTTTCTCTTCGCTTTTTTTTTTTTATTGAAAAGAAATTAGGGTGATTTTTCAGATCGGAAACTCAGACGACGACGACGACGACGACGACGACGACGGTAGTATGAGATCGAGAGAAAGAGCAAGGAAAGAGAAAGTCGAGCTCGCTGCTCTCTGCACAGGCTCGTGCACGAGAACGAGTGCCAATTTCAAATTATTTTCATTTCCCAGACCCTGAGATTTTGCCCTCGCTCTCTCCCTCTCTCTCTCTCACTTTCTTGCTTCTTTACACTTAGCAAATTAAAAGCTCGGCTTTCCGTATTTTCCGGGACAACGTGTATATAATACAAAATAGAGAGAAAAAAAAGTAGCAGCGCTGCAGTGGCGACGGTGACGCCAGAGCTTTATCTAATTTCTCGATGTGCTTATTGACCCATTGAAGAGCTTTACTCTTTTCTTTCTTTCTCTCTTTCTTTTTTTTTTGCCGCGAATAAATTATTCTCGCGCCCGCGTTAATCGTATCTCTTTCTTTCTCTCTCTCTCCTCTCTGTTTAAATAAACGAGTCGCAAATTGAATTACATTATACGATCGAACAATAATATCGGAACGTCGCTACCGTATAATAATGTCCACAATCGGACCGATGATCGTGTCAGCAGCAGCAGCAACAGACGAGACGCACGCCGCGCGCGAGCTCAATTGCGTATCATGCCATTTGAAAAGTCTCGGGGCTCGATCTCGGGCAAACACACGGACACACATACACGCGTATATATATACTGCACTCGAAGCAGGCCAGCGGCAGCGGCAGCAGCAGCGATTATCTCGCAATAAAGAGAGCGACTCGTACATACGATATACATACGTGTTCAGAGTAGTAGAAGCAGCAGCAGCAGAAGCTGCTCTACTATTCACTTAATGTGCGCGCATGTCTGCGCGCATATATATATATATATATATATATGCATAGAGGCATGTTCACTTTGTTCTAGAGAGCCGCCGCGCGTTTGCAATTTGATATTATATGTATATACGTATACTGTCCGAGCTTTAAAGTGACCCGTGATTCGAGCCGCGTACACTACGTATGCGTGCGTACATACACGCACGCAATCGTCGTTGTCATCGTCGTCGTCGTCCGTATACATATGCTGTCGCGTTGTCGTCTCGTTGGCTGCGACAATGTTTTTAATTAAAATTATTTAACAAAAGTATTTCCCAGCTGTGCGCGACGAGTATAGCAGCTCCCCTGCATCGTGTATCTCCAGCTCCTGTATATCCATATCGTATGGAGCGTATCGCGTTGATACAATACGCGTGTGTATATATATATATTTACAGCGAGCGATGTGCGCTTGGCATACCGTAAGATATCTTGTTAATATGGAAATTCGTATATATCAGCATTGTATCCGTGACTGCTATACTATCCTCTCTCGCTCTCTCACTCTGGCTCTGTGTGTTGACTCAACAATGCTTGAATGAAGACACATGACCCTTGGATGATTTATGCCACGAGACAGGCATAATTACCAGCTCGTGTTCTCTTATTCCCTCTCACACACGTAGATGTAGATGTGTGTGTGTAAGTGTCTGTGTGTGCATGTGCTTCGTGCCAAGCGCGTCGGGACTTTTTCTATCGCGGCGCGATCATCTTGTAATTAACTCGTTGCGCGCACACCCCACCCACGCGTATACTATATGAGCAAATCCAGAATTTTTCTTCCATTTCACGGGCTCAAATCGACACCAAAAATTTTTCCGTGGTACGCGAGTAAGGGTCATGGGAAAACGTTCTTTGGGGACCTAGAAACATAAAAAAATGCGTGAACACGAAAAATTTTGATAGTGAATTTTTCTATATGCACTTTTGTGCACCGCATATGAAAAATCACGATTTAGCATGGTGAGAGTATAGAAACACTTGTGAGTATCGCAAAATAAGCGTAAAAAAATTTCAAAAACCCCTTACCCAATGTATTTTTCGACGAGGAATCCAATGGTGACCTTAAATTTGACCTTGAACGTAACCTTGAAGCTCCAGCGATCCAAAATCGGTTTTTCTAAGGAGAACCCCCATTTTTATGACAGATTTGAAAAGAGTGAAAAGTTTTACATTAAAATATTTCATTGATCCACCAATTGCGAAACTGCGAAAAAAATAAGGGTAAGGGAGGTTTAAATGAAAAATTTAATAGAATTACACTCGGCAACCAAATGATCGCCACAAAAAATTTCATCGAAATTTGGTCGATTTTCAAATGCTTCTATCTTGGGCTATATTTATCGTATCGACACGGTTTTTTTTTTAATTTCTTGGAAATTTTGTCCTCTTTGAATCCAGATATACTACGATAAGATTCGAGTTAATATCGAGTTACCAGTAGTATTTGAACGCAACACTAAAAAGTACTGAAATAAATTGATTGTTTGAACGTGTACCAGTACCACAGTAATTTTTTTATCGAAATCTCACATACACCATCTCAAAGTACTCTTTTCAACAAGTATTTTAAAAAAAAATAGAGCTCTCTACGATTTTTTAACTCCCTGTAGGTCGATTTGAAGGTACCATTTAAAGTACGTAAAATCCGTCATTTAGCTGAAATCAACACGATTTTCTAGGCATTTTGCGTACACAAATCGTATACCTTCAAAACCTACAGGGCGTTGAAAAATCGTAGAGAGCTCTATTTTTTTTAAAAATACTTGTTGAAAAGCGTACTTTGTGATGGTGTATGTTAGATTTCGATAAAAAAATTACTGTGGTACTGGTACACGTTCAAACAGTCAATTTTTTCAGTAATTTTTAGTGTTGCGCTCAAATACTACTGGTAACTCGATATTAACTCGAATCTTATCGTAGTATATCTGGATTCAAAGAGGACAAAATTTCCAAGAAATTAAAAAAAAACCGTGTCGATACGATAAATATAGCCCAAGATAGAAGCATTTGAAAATCGACCAAATTTCGATGAAATTTTTTGGCGATCATTTGGTTGCCGAGTGTAATTCTATTAAATTTTTCATTTAAACCTCCCTTACCCTTATTTTTTTCGCAGTTTCGCAATTGGTGGATCAATGAAATATTTTAATGTAAAACTTTTCACTCTTTTCAAATCTGTCATAAAAATGGGGGTTCTCCTTAGAAAAACCGATTTTTGGATCGCTGGAGCTTCAAGGTTACGTTCAAGGTCAAATTTAAGGTCACCAATGGATTCCTCGTCGAAAAATACATTGGGTAAGGGGTTTTTGAAATTTTTTTACGCTTATTTTGCGATACTCACAAGTGTTTCTATACTCTCACCATGCTAAATCGTGATTTTTCATATGCGGTGCACAAAAGTGCATATAGAAAAATTCACTATCAAAATTTTTCGTGTTCACGCATTTTTTTATGTTTCTAGGTCCCCAAAGAACGTTTTCCCATGACCCTTACTCGCGTACCACGAAAAAATTTTTGGTGTCGATTTGAGCCCGTGAAATGGAAGAAAAATTCTGGATTTGCTCATATACACGTATAATATATATATATCGCATGGACGAGCCAATTCATTAAAGAGCGATGTGTGCGCGCACAGCCACGCGCTTCCGTGTAATACATATATCACGTTAACCCTTCTAATGCATTGGATTCAATTTTTTCGAATGAAACGAGGATGAAAAAAATCCCCGTTCAATGGGTACGTACGCGACCATTGAAGTCGAAATCTTTTTCTGTTTTTTCTCTCTCTCTCATCCCATCTCTCTCTTTATCCTCGTGCTCTTCATTTCCAATTCTTGATTAATTATTAAACGGGGCAGGGCGCTTTAAACGGGGGGACTCGAGGCAGCACCGCGCGCGCGCGTGCAAGAGCATAACAAGATGAGCAAATACATTGATAATTGGTAACAAGTACCACCACCGTCGCCGCTTACAGCTACTGTGCGCGCGCGCCCCGAATCGACTGCTTCCGATTGGCTTTCTTCTTTCTCCTTTTTTTTTTTTTTACTTTCGTTTCTTTCGTTTCTTTCCTTCTATTACCAGGCCAGACCAGTCGATTTCGAGAGAGGAAATAAATTACCCAGTTACGCGAGTTTTTTCTTTTTTTTTTTTTCTTAAACCTCGCTCTTCGTCTTTTTATTTTCTCGTCCACGCGCGCGCGCGCTGCTATATACGTTGTAATAATCCAATTTTGTATACGTCGTATATATACACCTCTTTTTTTTCTCTCTCTCTCGCTCTCTCTTCATAAGGCGAAGGGAAAATTTATTATGCTTAGGCGAAGAAATAACGAGTAAGAGGAGCTGTAAAAAAGAAGCCCAAGTGAATATTAATAATAATAATGAAGTTGCAAAAGTCTAGTCTCTCTCTGCGCGCGAAGGAATGATGCCTTACATCTCTCTCTCTTCCTCGTTACAACGTTATATGCGCGCGCGCTAAGCAAGTCGTTGTCGTCGTCGTCGTAGCTGGTACGTAGTTATTACAGTAAGTGCTCGTTAATACTTTGTCGCGCGTTTGTGGAGTGTGAGGTCGTGGAGGAGGTAGGGGGTGAGAAGGAGGATGGGAGGAGTCGATCGTGACCTTACGAGCTGTGTATAGCGCGAGATATATTCAAATCCTTGAGCAAATATAAGATGTAAGATAATAATTATATACATAACGTTGGAAGCGGGTTTTAGAGAGCACTGTGGGGGTATATTCTTGAGCGAGAAAAAAACATTTAAAAAATCCTCAGATTTCGATCTCGCAATTTCGAAAATTGGGAGGGTTTTCTAATCGAACTGAGCGTGCTCGATGATCAGTCGATACGAAATTTGAAATTGGAAATCTCGTGTGTCGATGAGACTTGAACTATTTGGTTTTTTGATATAAAACCGAGGAGGAGTTTGAAAATTTGCAACATAATTTAAATTGTGCGAGCATACTCTTTATAAAAATGTTTGGTTGAACTAATTTTTATTCCGATAGATTTCTATCGTGTTTTATTTTTAAGTTACACTTTTGCTTCCTCATAGAGGAAGTTATGTAATAGGCTTCAAAATGAGATTTGGAAGCAGTCGTCGTAGGAAAATTTGAGTTACTGGAAACTACATTGAATTACCAAAAAATGTCTGTATGTGTGTTTGTCTTCTCGGCCTTCTGACTAAGATAGAGATGTTGATAGATAGATAGAAAGGAATCTTACACGAAATTCTAGAAATCTCTAAGTTCTTTTGGAGTTTCGTATAAAAAAATGAAAACCGAGTTCAAAATTTAAAAATGAAAAAACAAATTTTCCCTTTCATAACCAACCCCTTTCATTGATGTAATTTTTCATGAGGAAGCTTTTTGCCAATAAATTGGCAGCGGTTTTTATTTTATTTCGCTAATGCGTTTTTCACTTTATTCAAGGTTTCATTTTCACTAACAGTTGTTCCAAAAAAAAAACCAATTTATTTCATTTTATTTTATTAGACTGCGCGACTTATATAAAAATCAAATAGTTTACTTCAACTCAGTTTTATAATTGTGGTTGTGACGAGTTCGATGCAAACGATCAATGCTTATGATGCGTGAAATTCAATTACACTCCTATAGATGGCACTTTTGGCATCCGCAAGTGGTTGAACATTCATTAGAGTACTATATAAGACTGCTATACAATATGTGGTTGAATATTTTGGTATATGCACTGTCGAAGCAAGTATTAATACTATATAAGACTGCATTTATTGTATTTGTTGCTGTTGACGATGCAAACGCGTATGAAAAAAAAAAAAAATAAATAAATAAATAAAAACACAACACGCGTGTATTACTGCCTGCGTGCAGTGTCGATCTCGCATTCCCGAAAGCCACCCCGAGCGCCCCGGGATCATTATTTTGCATGCACGCGTGCGCGCGCGCGCGTGAATAATTTTACGATATATAATATGTGCGGCGCGACGACGGCCGCGATGATCGCACTCGTCGCGATTAATACGTCGCGAACGCGATATAATAATGAATATACAACGCGTGTGCGTGGAGACTGGTTTAACGATCGAGCCGAAAACGCGAAGATTCTTTCGTTGATTTTTCGCGCGAAATTAATGTGCTTTTGTATACACGCGCGTGGCTTTATGCGTGACCTTTCGAATAAACGCATCGCGGAGAGCGACAACGATCGTTCTCTGTCCCGGTGCATGCACTGCGACGTACAGTCTCGCACGAGTAAAATGAAACTATATAAAAAAAAAGAAGAAGAAGAGAGTTAGGTTTGGTTCTTTATTTTTTTATTCTTTTTTTTTTCGTCACCGAGTCCTGGAGAGCCTTGGAGGAAATAGAAAATTCTCGCGCGACCATCTGTTCGGTTTCCGCGTGTCCTTTTTTTCTCTCTCTCTCTCTCTCTTTCTCCTTATGCTGCTCTCTGTCGCTTGCCTTGCAGCAGTCCGGACTTGGTTGTATACGGAAAGTTCGTTTGCGCGCGCGCGCGCGCGTCCCCCAAAGTTAAGTGCCCCGACACCCCGAGGTTTCGTTATATATACACACCCCCGCGCGCTATAAACAAGTTGCTACTGCTGCAGCCTATGCCGTACATGAAGTCTGCAGGACTGTGCTTGAGCAAAAAAAAAAAGAAAGAAAAAAGAAAGCGAAAACTTTTTTTTTCTTCCTCTTACTCCAGATTCTGCGGGTGTCTCTTGTATATATATCCGTATACAGTAGTGGTGTACGGTGCGCGCGGCCCGGACACTGCGACGAAAGAAAAACTAAACTTTGTCTCGCGCCCAACCGTCCCCCCTTGCGTGCGAACTTTGATACCTTTTTTTTTCGTCGCCGTTGTTGTTTTGCTTATCCGTCTTTGTTAGATACGTCTATAAAAAGTGTATATAACGCGCGAAAACAGGAATTAAGTTGCGCCGCTCGTGCGCGCAACCGAGCGCTTAAAGCTAAAGTATATATATGTGTGCTTCGCACCGTTTTGACGTGTCTCGCTGATCTCTTTCCACTTGACGTACTGCGCGATGCACTTGAAGCAATGATTCGAATGGGTATCAAGGGCTATACGCGCCACGAGTGGCGCAACTTAATAACAAAGATACTCGTCGGATAAAAAAAAAAAATTGATATAATATAATACTCGGTCAGCTCGCTTATAGCTCGTTCGAGAGGCTAATGTGCAAGGAATGACGGATTTTTTGTATATAACCCATCGAAATCGCATATCTAGGAATTTTTTACTGCTACAGATTGAAATTTTATTGCTTAGCGTAATGTTGTTAGTCATACGTCATACGAAACTTATTAATAATAATACGGAAAGAAAATCAAATAACAAAAAAAAAACAAAAAATTTCAGTCATTTTTTTTATCACATTTATTCATTTGAATAATATTATTAATTTAATTTAATTATAAATATATATTATATATAATTATATATATTTTATTGAATTACGTTAAATTATATTTGCATAATTTAATAGCGCAAAACTCGAAAAAAAAACTATAATATTCTGAACTTCGTCGCGAGCCCTTTCACCCTCCACCGCCAAGCAAATATTGAACAAATCCTCGTTGTTCAGATTGCCCATGATCATTTCGCAGCAGAGAATCGGCAATCGGCTGTGAGTCAGTATCATGAAAGGCTCCAGGGCCCAGCCAAAGAAAAATCTTGGCGACATTATCTCGTACAGATGCGCGAGCACAGTCTCTAGGGGCCCGTCATCCATTTCCGACAGTTTAATTTCGTCGCGTATGAGCTCGTAGTAGTCCATGTGCGTGAATCGTTTCTCCGCCTCCTCGAGCGGCAACTGGATCAGATCGTAGAGCGTCGTAGAATCCGAATCGTCGTCTCTCACCATCGTCCTTTTCGCTTGCTCGGCGAACCGCTCGTCGTCGAGAAAGCTAGTCACGGGACTCGCCGACGACTGGAACAAACCGAGCTTATCGATGATTCTCATGATCGTCATGGCGTCGCTTCGGTTCAGTTCGTATCCTCTCTTCTCGAGGCACTCGACCAGGGTAAAGGCGCTTATCGCAAATGTCCACTCGAGCTCGTTCGGCTCGCTTTCCAAGTGCTCGTCGAAATGCGCCTCGGTGGGGAAAACGAAGTTGGACAGATCGGCGCCACGATCCAGGAGAACGTCCAAAGTATACGGTGCGAAACTCGACACGGCCCACTGAAGCGGTGTCCGACCCTCATTATCCAGTGCGTCGATCGCTATCCGATGCCGTTGCAATTCGTCGTTGACTCCGAAAAAAAACCTCGCCAGATTCGTACTCGAGGTGCTGAGTTTCTCGGATCCCCGACAAATGACGTGCAGCGGTGTCTCGCCCCTCGCGTTGACCACGGTCGGATCGGCGCCCCTTCTGAGCAGTGTCTCGGCCGTTTCTCCGTCGCGTTCGCACAGAGCCAGGTGCAACGGCGTGTTACCATCGTTGTCCCGGGCGTCGAGCTGGACCGTCCGTCCGAACTCGTCGCAGATGGCGAAGAAGTCGTTCACGAACTCCTCGCCGCAGCCCTCGCCGGCGATTTGGTGCAGAGCGGTCCGTCCATCGACGTTGGCCAGATTCGGATCGGCGCCCCGGCACAGCAGCGCGCGAATCGCCGCCCGGTCGATGACGACTCCCAGTACCACGTGCAGGGGCGTGTCGCCGTTCTTGTTCCGCGCGTTGACGGCGGCCACCAACGACCGGCCGACTTGGCGACAGGTCGCCATGAACTCCAGCAAGAACGAGTTCGCGGTTATTTTGCAGCACTCGTGCAGAGGAGTGGATCCCTCGGCGTTGGGCGAACCCGGATCGGCGCCCTTTCTCAGCAGCAGCTGGACCATCGATCGACAGCCTACCCTCGCGGCCACGTGCAGCGGCGTATCGCCCGACTTGTCCCGAACGTTGACCCGCACGGCTCGATTCCACCGCTCGCAGATATCGAAGAGCAGCTCCGCCAAGATTACGCTGCCTTGGTTCCGAGCCATCAAGAGCAGAGGAGTCTCTCCGAGCTCGTTGGGCGCGTCTGGATCGGCGCCCCTCCTCAGCAGCCACTCGGCCACCTTAGCCCGGTAGCGGGACATCGGAGCGAAGCCGCAGGCCCGGTGCAACGGCGTGCAGCCCGACTTGTCACGGGCGTTGATGATCCGCTCGCGACCGATCATTGCCACGTCGAGGTTGCTTTTGACCAATATGTGATACCAGAATTTAATGGAAGGCTCGTGGTCTTCCTTGACTACGAGATGCAGAAACGTCTCGCCCTCGTCGTTGGTCAAGGTCGGGTCGGTGCCTCGTAACAGTATCGATCGGGCCACTTCCTCGAGTCTGTTCTGGGCCTCGATCGTTGTCGATTCTTTATTGTCGATGTAAATCCTGCAGACGAGTTGCAAAGATGTCCGTCCCTGCGGGTCGGCCAACATCGCATTGGCACCTTTGGCCAGCAGCAATTCGACCAAGTCGCCGTCCTTGGCCGCGGTCAAGGCCAATTGCAGCGGCGTCCAGCCCTCGTTGTCCCGGGCGTCGAGCCGCACGGTCGACTCGGCGCAGTTCGCGAAGAACATCGTAGCCGTGTGGAAGGCGAAGCAAGGACGCCGACAGATGACGTGCAGAGCAGTCGAGCCGTCCTTGCTGCTGACCAAATTCGGATCCGCGCCCGCCCTCAGCAGCGTTTGGACCAGCTGGCCGTTGTTCGGCCCCCTCAGAGCCAAGTGCAGCGGTGGATCTATCCCAGACGCGATCTGCTCGAGGCAGTCGGGGTCCTGGCCGAGCTCGAGGAATTCCAGGACCACGTCCAAGCAGCCGTGCATGCAGGCCTCGTGAAACTGAGTGAGGCCCGTCGTCTCGTCGAAGCAGCTGCCGAGATCGACTCTGCGATAGAAATCGTGTGCGCCTCCGTCGCCGAATCCGTCGCTGGATGTTGACATTGTTTTTTATGTATGGCACTCACTCACAAAAACACAAACTGCGCTGCTTACACTTGGCCGTCGTAAAGTCTACTGACTACTCTCGCACGCTCTACGATCTATATAGTTTTATAGAGGAAAAAAGAAACATGTGGCAACGCCCCCGCTTCGCTGGACTTTCACTTTCTAATCGTTATCAGGTTTGCGTCTAGCGGACACATGGCTCTCAGCTGCAACCGGATTTTCGTAAAATTTTTTTACTTCAATGGTGTTTTTCTCGGCGTTTTTCTGTTGATTTTCTCCAAAGTTGTTCGTCTAAAATTTATAAAATTATACTAGGGGCAGGTCCAGCCGGTGAGCAACCAATTTTTTCACTAGTTACTAGATGTTTTAAACGCGCTCCACGCGAAAATAGAGAAGAAAGTAGGAATTTAGAATTTACCAAAATCATGATGTAAATATTTGACACAGCGTAAACAAATCAACAATGAGTTATTGTATACTTTCGGAGAAATTATAATATTGATCAACAATCATTGTTCTACAAATAATATTTCATCGTGAATAGATTAAATTCCAAATATAATAATTTTACTGCTCTCGAAGCGTCCGATACGACGATGGGAATAAATTGAAGTAAAATTGTAAAAATTATTTTCATATCGACCTGAAAATTCTTAAACGTCTCTCTCGCTTTAGTATCAAGCATTATGGCAACTTTTTTTTCACATCCACAAGAACATTTATTATATGTACACTTTTTCTCGTATCAGCCCTCAAATCATTCCACTCCAGATACTACAAACGTTTGAATATCCTTCAACTCTCTCTCTCTTTCTCTTTGGCGCCCCAGCGTACACCATTTTTCAAGCGGAACGTTTATAAAACCATTGAAAATCACTCTCCGCACAACGGCGCGAGCACTCGACATTAAATGAAAAAAAGGTGAGAGAGAGAGCAGAAAAAAAAAGAAAGGAAAGAACTCGAACCGCTTATCGTTTTCACGGCTCGCCTCGCGAACAATATATCTATATACCTGCGTGTATATAAAACGCGAGTTTAATGCAATCCGCCCGGGTATAGCATATATATATATATCTGTGCGCGGGTGTATAGGTAACGAGCCTCGAGACTCGAATATTTTCCTCTCGCGATCGAGAATATAGAAAAGACGATCGAGGAAGAATCGCGTATATAAGGTTTCGCTTCTCTCTTTTACCCCTTGTAAATTTACCGCCGCTGCTGCAGCACCGATAGGTCCTCCTCCTCCTCCTCCTCCTTCTACGTCTCTCGCATCGAGCTATATAAAATGTATATAAGATTACGTTGTTGTTGTTGTTTTTTTTTCGCTTCTCATAACCGCAGCGCACGACTATAGAGCCGAGCTGATATACACTTTTTGACTCGCTCCAGACAGTAAATCTGCGCACTGCAGCCCCGTTTACTTTATAATATATAGGCCGGCGCGGGGGGCGGCGGTGGTACGGGCCGGGCGCGCGTTGATATACGTATGTACGTAGGTAAAATACACCGCTGATTTACGGCTGTGTTGCAATTTTTTTCTCTCTCGACTCATTCGGGAGCTTTACTGGGTTTTAACGACTTTACCCCGCATGTGTGTGTGTGTACGTACGTACGTACGTACGTTTCGGAAAATGCGCTGCATACCTTTCGAGCGTCACGATTTTAATGTATAATATATTATAACGGAGGTCAAGTTTATGCAAACTGCGAGATTCCGAGTAAACAATTGTGCACTGCAGCTGTGCGCATCGCGCGGGGGGTAAGTATATTTACGTTTATTCGAACTTTTGCAAAATTGTATTGAATTACGCTCTATCTCATACTTACTCTCTCTCTGTAATCGGAGGCGTCGATAAATATTTTATACCGCGTCTGTGTCAAGTCGACGCGCGAGCTCTTACATGGCTGATCTCTCTCTGCTTCCTCCGATGTCCTTTACCTTTACACACATGCACACGTGCGCGCGCGTATATAATACGTATAAGGCCATCAAAAAAGTTTCGAATCCTACATGCTGCTGAATGTAAGTTCGACAAATCGAAATCCTTAAAAAAGCTCACGTCTCTCAACTTCTTCTTCTTCTTCTTCTTCTTTCTCGCCTTGGCTCTTCTCTTCTCCTGTGTGCTGCTGCTGCTGCTGCACAGTGTAAAGAGTGAGAGATCGAAGCCCAGGCGCTCGCACACACACATACACATACACACACGTATGGAGAGAAAGAGACGGATTTCTCGCGCGAGACGAAGGGCTCTCTGACTTATATATATATTTTTTAAGGCGCTTCATACGGATATAAATGGAACTACTTTGCTCTCTCGACATAGAAAAAGACACTTTTGGATTATCCCTCCGACTCGTGTGTGTGTGTGTGTGTGTGTGTGTGGGGGGGGGGGGTCGACGTTACCCTCTATATACGTCTAATACGTTTTCCCGGAGATGAAACTTTTTTGTGCTCGCGCGAGGGCGCCCATTTGACATCACTTACACCTCGACTGGCTTTCTGTCTGTCTGCTGATGCTGCTGCTGCAATGCAATTTAAGGTAGTCTTCGCGGACGATCCCGGGCAATATCGTACCTACGACGCGACCATATTGGCTAATACGCATGTCCGGTTAGAAATTTCTTTCTCCCATTTTTCTTCCTTTTTACTCAGTTCTTTTTTTTTTTTTTGATTATTTCTTCGTCGTTGACCGACGCGATTTATATTTTCCCTCGTGCTGTGCTTTGTGTGTGTGTGTGCTCGCAGCTGCACGTTTACCGCATTACATCGCATCGAGCCGCGCCGGACTCGTTTATATACTATACAATCGTACGTAATACCGAGAGCTTGAATTAATCAATCGGTGCGCAGTGCAGCTGATTTTCAATTTATGCCGTGCAGTAACAGCATGTTGTTACACGAGTATTATATTAATCCCACAAAGCAGAGAGGTATAGGGAGGGAGTTATGTATATACACATAATATATTATATATGCTGTGCTGCGGCTGTCTCGAAATAAACATTAAATGCTTAATCAGGTTGAATATATATAATATACATAATAGCCAGCAATCGATATGGCCAAATTAATACGTGACTCGGCACAAATTGGCCTCTTACTACTACTACTACTCCTCCTCCTCATCCCCTGATATATCTATATGTACGCTTTACAATATAAAACTCGCCCACGATATAAGATCGATCGAGTGTACATTTCGAAAGTGCGCCAATAACAGCAACAATAACAAGCAGCAGCAGCATCAGAAACAACAACAACAGCAACTAAGGACGTTGAATATTTAAGCATTTGCACACCATACTGCTGCTGCTGCTGCTGCTGCTTTCGAGAAGGAGTGGAGCTTGCGAGCGAGAGAAGATACCCGGGGCCAGGCGCGCGGGCAATTATTTGGCTTAAACCGAAACTGCTGCTGCTGCTGCTACGCGGCGAAATAGAGTTAGCCGCCTTGAATAATCACCGCAACGAGGCAACTAAATATTTATGTTTACTGCGCTACGGCGCCGCCGCCGACGCCGAGGCTATACTACTACTACTACTACTACTACTATATCGCCGCTGGGGTGCGGCTAAATTAAGCGCGAGAGTGTATACATATATATAGGTGCAGTGGAGGATCGCTGCGAGAGAAGAAGCTGAGAGGGATAGAGAGAGACGACGGCGGCGGCGAGAGAGATTTAGTTTTTTGCATACACTTTAGAGGCAGATTAGGAGAGGATATTATATACGTATAGCGTGCATAATTAGCTGCGAATCGCGGTGATTTCGACGTGTAATCGAGCTGTTGAAAATATAAAGACGGAAACACGCCCATTATACTGAGAATCCGATGAATGTTGCAGCTATCTTAGACTGGTTCTCGAAATAATTTTCGATGAGATATTATCGCATCTTGAAAAATTTGTTGAAAAAATGTTAAGGAAGATCCTAAATGAATGAAATTAGCTTAAAAAATTTGTTTGTCATTAAGAATGTGCTTGGCTTTTTCTCTGAATATTTATTTAAAATTTTTTTGTAATTTAAACATTTGTTCCACAATAATCAGATAATATTGGAGGAACTCATGGTATTTTTATAAATTAACATTTTTAAATTGATTCTCTTTACGTTCGTTAAGTTTTAAAGCGTGAGTGATGCACCGAATCGATGTGTCTTTGAAGATTACTCTTGTCTGAGAATGTCTTTTGGCATGTATCATACCATGCATGTACAACACGATTATGCACTGAATCGATGTGTCTATTGATATCACTTTTTCGAGTAAAAGACTTTCCGCAAATATTACATACATGTGACACACCATTGTGCACCGACTCAATGTAGATTCTGAGATAAGCTTTTGTTGTGAAGATCTTCCTACAAATATCACACGCGTGTCTAACACCCCTGTGCATCGAATCGACATGGATTCTGAGATTGCTCTTTAATGTGAATGTCTTCCCACATACATCACATGTGTAATCAACACCATAATGCACCAAATCGATGTGGGTTTTGAGAATACTTTTATATTTAAATGACTTTCCGCAAATATCACATGCGTTTACCATTATTCACCGAATCGATGTGTCTTTTAAGATTACTTTTCGTCATGAATTTATTTCCGCATATATCACATGTTTGTTTGGTACCATATTTGTGCGTCACGTAGACGTGGGCTTTGAGATGGCCCTTTTGTGCGAATGTCTTTCCGCAAACATCACATGCACGTCTGACACTATTATGCATCCAATCCATGTGGGTTTTCAGATAACCTTTTCGTGAGAATTTCTTTTCGCAAATATCACATGCATGTAAAACACCATTATGCACCGAATCGATGTGCCTTTTTAGATTACCCTTGTCTGAGAATGTCTTTTGGCATATGTCGCATGGATGCGTAATTTTGTTGTGCACCGTATCAATTTGTACTTCAAGACTTTTTTTCGTCATGAATTTATTTCCGCAAGTATCACTCTGTAGCATCATCAACAAATCCTGAATTTACTTTCTTCGCAGTTTCTATTTTAATCATGTTTTGAATTTTATGATTATCTTTATTTTTTATAACCTGCAAGTGATTTTGAGAATCTTTTTCAATTTTCTTAACTGCTAATAAATTAATGTTAGGCTTGACGTCTTCACATTCAACGACTATTTCCACTTCGTCGTCAATTTCATTTTTAAGTTTAATGTTACATTTTTGAAGAATGCGGGTCTGTTGAAAAATCAAAGTTATGTGAGAATTATCGTAAAAAAGAAGAACTGCATCATTCAATTTTCATGCAGCAATCAACACTTACCGAATTTTCTGGTGGATATAGTGGGAGTTCGAAGTTCTCAAGATTGTGTTTCTCGTCAATCAGTCCAGAATCATTTTCACTAAAAGCCACATCAGTAGGTTCTTCTTTCACACTGTAATAACCCCAAAAGATCAAGTATTTTGTTATATTACTTCTATGATTTCACTCTTACAAAATAAAAGTTACCTGACAGTACAGTTAAATAAACCACTGCAGTGCATCTTTCTCACTTGTAATTTCACTAAAACAATTAACCTCTCTGCGATAATCGAGCGAACCACGCGAGAAAACTGGCGATGAGCACTGAGAGCTGTGCACTCTATCTGTTGTTTACGTTGTGCGTGCCATGCACGACCTCCCCTCGTATGTGTCGCCCGGCGCGAGGTGCTTTGTCGTGCATGCTATAATAATAATGTACGCTATACGTAGGACTGTAAACGAAGCCAAAACTAAGTCATTATTAGTATGTCGTTGAAGAAATTAAATTATTCGTCTCAGGCTTACTGATTCATGCTACGGAAAAATGAGATCTTGAAAAATTATGTTACGCTGCACGCGAAACACAGAGCTTATAAAGTAAAAAACGCCAGAACAAATTATTTTAGCAACATGATAGATATTCAGTGAATCCCAGAGACATTGACATTGTTAAATTTGCATACCAACCACTTTTAGTGTTAGAAAGAAGTTTTAGAAGGCCGAAAAAATTCCTCAAAGATATCGTAGCCAAGTTATAATTTTAAACTTGTTTAAATATTGTAAAGAGAGCGTATAAACAGATAGATCGGGTAATTTATTTGTAAATAATATAGAGACTTTGATTTATTCCCTTGGCACACTGATCATGTTGATAGCAAGAACAAATTAGTTTGAATGTTATCTTTCCCGATCAAACAAACCGTAATACCAGAGATTGATTTTACTCATTCAATTTCCGTTGCACTAAATTGGATCCATCGTTTAATTCAAATACCATGGTTAAAAGTGAGAAGAAATTCGAGGAAGTTGTTCCTAAAGATAATTCAAGTCAACACGACATTGCTGTTTCGGACGACAAACAATACGTTTGTGATACTTGTCAGGAGTCATTTACACTAGAATCAAGCTGGATAACACATCGAGACACAATTCACAATAATCAGAAAAATTACGCTTGTGAAAAGTGCGAGAAGAAATTTGAGTTCCGAAGTCATTTGAATAGACACCAAATATCAATACACAAAGGTTGCAAAGATTTAGATAAGCGCGAGAAAAAATTCGTGAAAAAAACTAATTTATTTACACACCAAAAATTAGTGCACAAAGATCACAACGATTTCATGTGCTACAAGTGCGAGAGGAAATTTGAAAACAAATCAAATTTACTCAAGCATAAAAAAATTTTCCACGAAGTTTTCAAAGATTACTTGTGTGAAAAGTGCGCCAAGAGATACGAAAACAAAAGGAGTTTGTTCTTGCACATCACGAAAGTCCATCAGGATCGCGAAGATTTCAAATCCAATAGGTGCGGGGAGAAATTTAGAAAAAAATCGCTTTTGTTCAATTACTTAGGTCACGAAGGTCGGAAAAATTACGCCTGTGACAATTGTGAGAAAAAATTTGGAGATCGAAGCAATTTGAGAAAACATAAAAAAATAGTCCACGAAGGTCGAAAAGATTACGCATGTGAAAAATGTGAAAAAAAATTTGGATTTAAAGCGACTTTGCTAATACACCAAAAGACAGTCCATGAAGGTCGAAAAGATTATGCATGTGATAAGTGCGAGAAGAAATTTACACAAAAAGGAAATTTTCAAATCCACCAAAAGACAGTACACGAGGGTCGAAAAGATCACGCATGCGACAACTGTGAGAGAAAATTTGGCCAAATAGGGCATTTGCTTTTACACCAGAAGACAGTGCACGAAGGTCGCAAAAATTTCGCATGTGACAGGTGCGAGAAGAAATTTGGACAAAAAGAGCATTTGCTAAAACACCAAAAAACTGTCCATGAAGGTCGGAAAGATTACGCATGCGACAAGTGTCGGAAAAAATATGGGGATCAAGGCACTTTGTCCATACACCAAAAATTAATCCATGAAGGTCGCAAAGATTACGTTTGCGATAAATGCCAGAAAAAATTTGGAAGAAAGGAGAATTATATCAAGCACCAAAGTATAGTTCACGATGGTCACAAAGATTTTGCGTGCAACAATTGTGAGAAGAAATTTGGACAAAAATCTCATTTACTGTTCCACCAAAGGGTAGTTCATGAGGGTCGCAAAGATTTTGCATGTCACATGTGCGAAAAGAAATTTGTGGATAAAAGACAATTGAAGAGACACCAAAAAGCAATCCACGAAGGTCGAAAAGATAACCGATGCGACTAGTGCGAAAAGAAATTCGGATATAAATGCCTTTTGCTCTCCCACCAAACAATGATGCACGAGGGTTGCAAAGATTTTGCATGCATCAAAAGATTACATATGTGATAAATATGATTTCACCTCATAACTTCAAAAAATAGATTGTATCTCTTCAATCCGACAATGAAAAGTGATGATTTTTTCTCGATAATTGTAAATATTTATTGATACTTATATAGATGTTTGAATATAAGCTTTTTTAAAATTTGAATAAAAATTGTGCAAATATGATTGTATCTTACCTGAATCTCTTGCTATCAACTATCTCTGCACCTTTGTTAACTGTCATAGTGTTGCTTTATTTTTCAATCAGATAACTGCTACTTATTACTCCTCTCATTTTTTGGTTCATGCTATGATCAGCGTGGTACCTTGTTCGCTAACGCTCGCGCGGTCAGCCAAGAATTTTATTATTTATTATTTTTATTATTTGCTTGGAACTGGGAATAAGACGAGCGTTTAGTTACTATTGTATTTTACCTAAATTTACCAAACACGGACTTTGGAACTATTTCGATACATGAACGGACGGACACTAATTAGATCGGTATGAATTCCACTTTTCTTAGCACTTTTCACGATTTGAATGTTGCTTCGATTTTAAATTTCCCGAGTTCTCAAAAATCAACTGCCTTAACCGAGCGATAAATGATAATTTGCGTGCGGCGCGGCACTTTTTCTAATCCACCATTGCTCAACCTGTATTCGGTCCATCTCTTTTTCGAGAAAAGTAAATCTGGCAAGCATAGTTGAAAAAAAAGTGTACAAAGTTTTGGTTTCAACTAATCTTAACTAGCAAGAAGACGTCGAAAAAAGTTTCCACGGACGGGCGTCTTACTTGTAGCACTTATATCCAGGTCATTATTTTTTTGAGAGAGGATATAGTAGTCCTACGTCCTACCATTACGATCGATCAATCAAACAAGCCTGGATAAATGAAAAAATGTCCAAAATTTTAGGTCGACTAATTTCGATGTAGACATTTTTTTTTTTTTTGAGAGAGGATACGACCGCAACGCAAGGGAGTGGTTTTCGTATTAAAATTGAAATCCAAATACGAACGTACGCATGAAAATTCATTTTGAGAGCAATACCGCACTTTTTTTTCACCCTTTCCATGCAACGTTATCAAAAATGTACGCAGCTTTTTACGTGTCACGCGCGCGTGGCTGCTTCGCGCAAACGAAGAAGAAAAAGGTAAAAAAAAAAAACCAAATAATTTTTTTGTGCCACTGATAATTCAAAAGTTTCTGACATTCGCTCTCGCATTATGCACGCGCGCACACATATATATGAAAGCTCTGAATAATTTCCAGACATCCACGCGCGTGCCTGGCGCGCGCGACTCATTGTAATTAGTCGCTCGTTTGGGCTTTTAGTAGTAGCTAGAGCTTTATAAGCGCGAAATCACCGAAAGCGCAGCAGCAGCAGCAGCAGCCAACAGGCAGGCTATTATAATAAATGCCGCTGTATATTATATCTATATGCCGTGCGATATAACATCGAAAGCTCCGAACTTTGGGCTCAATTACCTCGCTATACGGCGCGGGATGAGATTGCGCCGCCGTCGCTGCCATTCGGCTCGGCGTATTAAATTAGCTTGACAATCCTCGTGCGCGAGCGATCGAGCGGCGGCTCTATTAATCGATCCGACGTGCGTGTACGATGCCGCGTAACGCGTATACCGCGAAAAGGGAAAATTGAATATTTTTCTGATAATCACATAGAGAAATCCTTCATTCAAACTTGAGATATTCTCGGCGACGAAAGTAATATATATATATATAAATCAAATATCGATAAGCTTTAATATCGCACTGGTCTTTATATGCATGTGTGCGTGTGTGTGTGTATTCAGGTGCTGCCTGACCCGCTGCAGCCATTGAATACATGTATACAGTAGCAGCTGTGCACCAGTGGACCAATGCGCTCGCGATACTTGCGGCCATAGAAAATCAGTTTCTAAGAATTTCCTACCTCGAGCTACCGTATATATATATATCATTTTATAGTCCATTGGCTTTTGAAGCTGCGTATTATATAGGGCGAATCCGTGTGTGCGCGTGTATGTGTGTGCTCTATCGACCCCCGATACCGTATACTTTATCATAAAATCAAATTATCGCGATCCTTTTCTTGTATAGCTTCTTTTCTTTGCCCTCGCGCGCTCACACACACGCGCGTGCTCTCCATCTTATATACGTGTTTATTGTGTAGCATCTTGTTTCTTTTTATACGGCTACGTATAAGCTCGCTGCACAGTGTGTACTCTCGACTATATAAGAAAACAAATTCTCTTGTATATACGTATACATCCTTCGGCTGAATGTATGTGTGTGTGTATATGTGTGGGCGTGTGTGTGGGTCGAATGTACGCGAACGCGCGAGGATAAGTAATTCGGCTCTTCGTGTGCTCTCGAGCTGTGCTTCTATACTGCTGCTGCTACTGCTCAGCACACAAAGTTCTCGTTTCCAAACATGACTAATCTCATTTCGGATAGTAGTAGCAGTTCGTATAATCCTATAGATAACCAAGTCAAGTCATTGGGGTTTTCAAGGTTCTCTCTGCTGCCGCTGCTGCAGCCGCTCTGCAAGCTCGAAACTTAATTGTTTCGAGGCACATAACTTTAGTGCTGTGCGCGCCGTCGAGAGCCTCGTGTTCTGCTCTCTTTCTCCCTCTCTCTCTCTCTCTCTCTCGTTTTCCGAGGGCGATAATTTCGTTTCGGGGATGGAGGACGGGGGCGAGGAAGCACAAACCTACATATACATGCATACATACGTATGTGTATACGGTAAACTCGTTAATAAATCATTTCGTAAAATCGCGGCCGCTTCCGTGAGAGCGACTTTATATACACACACACGTGTATTATCGTATATATATATATATGTTGCATGTATTGTGTTGCGCGAGAGTAAGCTCTCGAGCGAGAAGAACACGGACAGACAGAGAAATTAGTCTGAAAGCTCTCGTAGGTGCGATAAAAAAAAAAAAAAAAAGAAGGGAAGAAAAAGCGAGGAGTAGTAAGAAGTAGTAGAAGAAGAAATGAGCAGTGGGAGCGAGGGAAGAGAGAAGTAAGAGACTCGCTGCTAGCTCGCTGGAGCTGCTGCGGCTATACGTCGAGCGTTGAGAGGAAATAAAGTTGCTCCCAGGTGAAGGTTTTTTTCTGTGTACATACGCGGAGCTGTGCGGGTGTATTGGTATGTGTATGTAGCATTCGTGCATAATACACACTCACACACATGCGCGTGGACCAAGTGGAACGAAATAAAAACTTTATAACGATTTCATGAATTAAGGTTTATAGAATTTTGATAAGATTTCGGGACGATATAAATTTTGTAAATTATTGATATCGTTGACATTTCATGAACATTTGTAAAACATTGCTGTATTTTACAATAAGTAAGTATTTTATAAAATAATTAGGAGTGAAATGATCAAGACAATGATATCGTTGAATCCATTCAATCCTAAAGATGTAATACCCATAAGTAAAAAAATAGAAAGTTTGTGTATGTTAGTTGTATGTATATAATTATCGCGATACAAAAATTATATCAAAACTTGGTTCACAGATTAACGATTTTCAAAGTTTTAGTACATCATTCAAATTATTATTATGAAAAGAAAATTTCGCTGAGCTGTGAATTAATCTGTTATATATATTCTTTTTATCGCAATAATGTTACACCATAAAACATGTTAACTATTTCGATTGAAATGATGAAATGATGAAATTACGAAATTTACTTAAGCGAGTGCAGACTTAATTATATTCAAATGTCTTGAGACAAATCTCACACTCCTGTGGTGGGCTTATGGGGAGTCATCAATTCACTCCTCATTGTCATTTTTGTGATAGAAATCACAGTTTAATGTCAATCTACATTTTCAACATAATTGACAACTTTGAGCCCTAAAAAATGTGGTTTATATCACAAAAATGCCAAAGAGGAGTGAATTGGTGCATGACTTGGTGTATGACTCCCCTTATGCACTATCGTTATGTATTTTGAAATTATTCTGGTATTCAAATTATTTGTGACAAATCTCATTTTCGAAGGGTTTTTTACGATTATGTACTGCATTTATGTGAGAATTGAGGTGACCATTTTGTCCGAATGATTTGTAGCATATCTTACACTCAAAAAGTTGGCAACGATCATGTTCTCCACTTATGTGTTTATTGAGGTCACCTTTGTATCCAAATGATTTGTGACAAATATCACATTCAAAGGGTTTACTCCCATTATGTACTACATTTATGTGTTTATTGCGCTCACTTTTTTCTCCAAATGATTTTTGACAAATCTCACATTGGAAGGGTTTACTACGATTATGTACTGCATTTATGTGAGTATTGAGGTGACCATTTTGTCCGAATGATTTGTGACAAATATCACATTCAAAAGGTTTGCAAAAATTATGTACTGAATTGATGTGTTGCTTGAGGTTTTGTTTTTGTCCATATGATTTGTAACAAATGGCACATTCGAAGGATTTGCTCCGATTATGTACTGTATTAACGTGACGTTTGAGATAGATCTGGTCGGCAAATGATTCATGACAAATGTCACACCCAAAGATTTTGCCAAGATTGTGTACTGCAGCATGAATTAATATATTTTCATTATTTTTGTCATTGTTATGATTTTCGTTTTGTATTTTCACAATAGGTAGACAACTTGGATACTCAGTTTTGCATTTGGTCATTAAATATGGGTAGATAGCATGAAATTAATGCGAGTTTTTGAACTCCTGATAATGCGATCGAGTACAGGTATGATTTGTGTGGAGAAAGATGCTAATATATCGAAACGTATTTTATATTAATCAAGGTAGTCGAACGATATCCATTATTGCTAATTTGCTCCAGTGGAACGTATCAATGTTCTACTAAATTTGATAAAACATCGATACACCATAAAACGTTTAGAAAACTTTTTTCTTTCTATTACTTGATATCGCACGTACACGCTTGGCACGAGATCGAATTCAGGAGTGATTCTCTTAGCCGTTGTACGTATAGCTCGGCGCAGAGACGTCATCGTCGTTGTTTTCTCTCTCTTGTAACGCAAGTTTTCTAGTTTAAACTTGTAAAGCTGCTATGTACATGTACGTATAGAATGCAGTAGAATCGCACGTGCACAAAGGTGCCGAGAGTCACACAAACGACGCATTCAACGCACTTTAAGATTTTGCGCGTCGAGTAATAATACGCGGATATTGTATTATACCCGTATATATAATATTAGAGCAGCGATGCTCTGGGATGTTCCCTTTTTTTCTCTCTCTCTCTGTCACTCGCGAAAGTGAAAGTTACTCGAGCTCGCGCTCGTATTGTATTTCGCTCTCTGTGCGGTACTACTACTACTACTCACTGTTTGCGTTCCGTGTGCCATGCAGCAGCAGTGGCATCAGCAGCAGCACGCGTATACTCACTGCACTTGTATATATACAGCATAAGCTCGAGGCCTTGAGAAGTTCGCCTTGCGCGACGACGACTAAAGACGACTCTAAAGTCGACGCGCTGCTTCGTCGTCTTGCGGATAATTTATGCGCGTATTACTCGCGAGAGCTCGCGAAACTTTTCCATAATTTACATCGTTAACGTTTTCTTGGCTGCGCTTGTTTGTCAATTATTTGGCGAGAGCGGGAGGATACGCTGTGTACGGAAAATTTGATTATTTTCGTCGTCGTCGTCTTAATAATACAATTCTCAATTACAGAGATTTAGGCTAGAGTACGAAAAATGTCTTTGAGGGGCTGAATGAAACGAGATACTGTTTTCTATTACAAGCTTTGATGATCCGTATTTATCCAGTTCTAACGTTTGCAATCGATTTTTCTGTTGCAGCTGGATTCCAAGATGCTCTTCCACTGCTGCCTGAGGATAGTGTAAGTAAATCCATTAAGCGAGAAATGCATTTTAGTATACAAAATAAAATTAAGTATCGTGGACAAGTTTTTTGTGTTTCAATTTGCTCGCAATTTCGTATGTAATTCTAATGAACATCGAACGCAAGTCGAAGCGATGCGTATCGATATACTATGTGGTTTATGCAGTATCTATATACGTAGAGCTTATAGATGAGAAAATGAAGATATCGTTGAACTAGCCCCTGTTTTTGTTCGCTCATTCGCTTAGCTGATACACGCGCCGCGCCTTTATAATACGAACGAAATACAGCACCGACTTTGCTCGAGTAGTATACTACATTTTAATATAATGTGTTACGAGCACCAGTTTAGTGATGACTCGTGAGCGAACACAGTTGTTTTTACATTTTTTAAAGTGTGACTGTAGCTGACAAAGAAAAATCGTTATCGCTATCGAAGTGTTATATTGAGAGTTAACAAAAAGAAATTGGGTCAATACCTATTATACCTCAGTTGTCATTTGTTCGATTTAATCGGGCGTAATTTTATTACCGAATGTTGTTACTTTGTACCGAAACAGTTGAATTGGCGGACTCGAAGGCGGGCCTTGTATGGTGGTCAAGTCAAGGCCAAGCAAATCTACGTGCGAGTAGTAAGTAGCAACGATCAGTAATCGAAATCGCGCCTGGCATATGCGAACTAGTAACAATCGGTAGCGTTAATATGTACAAATCCAATTTCTTATGTTGCCACATTTCGCAGGAAGTATATATAGAAAAGATAGGAATTTTCGCGCCACTTGCGGGAACTGATTCAATAACATGAGACATCTAATGTGGATTACAAGGACTCGAAATAAATTAACTCCATTATCGTAATAAAAAAAGTTAATTTTTCTGGCGATGTTGTTTTCTAGAGGCTTATGATTAAACACGAGTGAAGAGACGATATTATATAATCGGTTACCATTAGCAAAAAAGATAATCAAATAGTACTGCACATCAAAAGTAACGTTTTTTTTTGCACTGTGCTGATTTTCCAATTTATGCTGATAAATTATCAAGTCTGCCTAATCAAGAAGTGTATCACAGCTTTTACGGTTATGGGGTAGCGATTTTTTAACCCGAAGTATTGCACAATTATCGTAGAGTCTAAAATTTTTATATCTGCTAGCTGCATTTATGACATTATTTTTTATAGAAGCAACGAGTTTCATAATTTCATCCCTTTCATTGGCATCAATGAAAAAATCAGCATATGATCATGGGTTTTTATTACATTTTGTGCCTACATTTATCTACAGTGTAGATTCTACACCTCAGGATAATAGGTGTCCTCAATAGCTAAATATAGACTTGATTAGTGCTATAAAATAATTTGTTTAATAATGGCATAAGTTGAAAAATGAACGAACAAGACTAAAATTTTTTACAAAAGTAGTTGAAAAATAGATCACCACCCTCATACGGCGTGATATTCCGTTTTTTTGCTTTTTATCGACGTAACTTTCAGTATTTCCAAGAGCGTAAGTTGTAAATTGTAGTAATTATTATAGTGAATTTTTTAAAGTACCTAGTCTAAGAAGAGCAAAAAAAGTATTTCTCAACAAAATAGTCACCCAGTTAGAACTAGAAACTGATTTAAATATTGTAAGGATAATATATAAACAAATATATCAGTAACTTAATTGTAAACCGTATGTTAACAAACGTATTTGATGTCGTTATTCGAATACATTGATCATGATTATAGTAAAAGTAAATTAGTTTAAATTCTGTCTTTCTCGATGAAACAAGTCATAATACCGAGATAATTTCAATTTTCGTGGTACCAAATAGAAGGAACCATTAGTTTAGGCAACAAAATGGATAACAGTAAGAAAAAATCCGAAGAAGTTGTTTTGAAAGATAATTCAAACTTTACACTAGAATCGAGCCTATTAACACATCAAGACACAATTCACAATCAACATAAAGATTACGCATGTGATAAGTGTGAACAAAAATTTGAGTTCCAAAGTCAGTTGAGTAGACACCACATCTTAGTACACAAAAGCCGCAAAGATTTTTCATGTGACAGATGCGAGAAGAAATTTGTGAAAAAATCGAGTTTAATGACACACGAAAAATTGGTACACAAAGATCGCGAAGATTTCACGTGTCACAAGTGCGAGAGAAAATTTGAAAATAAATCGACTTTACTCAAGCACAAAGAAATATTCCATGAAGTTTTCAAAGATCACTTATGTGAAAAGTGCGCCAAGAGATTTGGAAATAAACGGAGTTTGCTCATGCACGTAAAGACAGTACACGATGGTCGCAAAGATTTTGCATGTGACAAGTGCGAGAAGAAATTTACACAAAAAGGAAATTTTCGAACCCACCAAAAGACAGTACACGAGGGTCGAAAAGATTATCCATGCGACAAGTGCGAGAAAAAATTTGAGAATAAATCAAATCTGTTGAGACACCAAAGGATACTCCACGAAGGTCGCAAAGATTACGCATGCGACAAGTGCCTGAAGAAATTTGGAGAAAGAGGCACTTTGATCCAACACCAAAAAACAGTCCACGAAGGTCGCAAAGAATATGCTTGCGACTTTTGCGAAAAAAAATTCGGACTAAGGTATAATTTACTCTCGCACATGAGAACCGTCCACGAGGGTCGCAAGGACTACGCATGTGACAAGTGCGAGAAAGTATTTGGACAAAAAGTGCATTTGTTCTACCACAAAATGACAGTGCACGAAGGTCGCCAAGATCACGCATGCGACAAGTGCGAGAAAAAATATGGACAAAAAAAGCATTTGCTCAAACACCAAAAAGCGGTCCATGAAGGTCGAAAAGATTACGAATGCGACAAGTGCCAGAAGATATTTACCCAAAAATCGAGTTTGATCTTCCACCAAAAGACAGTGCATGACGGTCACAAAGATTTTCCATGCGACAAATGTGAAAAAAAATTTGGACAAAAAGGGAATTTGTTTGTCCACCAAAAGACTATACACGAGGGTCGCAAGGACTACGCATGTGACAAGTGCGAGAAAGTATTTGCACAAAGAACGCATTTATTCTATCACCAAAAAGCAATTCATGAAGGTCATAGAGATTTTGCATGCGTAAATTGCGAGGAGAAATTTGGAGTTCAATCAGATTTGTTGAAGCACCAAAGGACAGCACACGAAGGTCAGAGAGATAACGCATACGATGAAAAGGTATTTGATCAAAAATAAGATGTCCTCTCTCACGAACATGTGGTCCACGAAGGTTATTAAAGGATGAAAGTAATTTTATTACTCACTAAACAAACAAACCGATTAAACACAACTAAGCAACTAAGCTTGCCCATTTAATTCGCAGAAAACGTATATCAGACAATTCTTGAAGTTTGTTAAGATTACGTATGTAATAAATGCAATAACATCTTTTCATACGTTATTTTACTCCTCACACGTGATTTGCTCCTGAGGGCAAAGTTTTTGCACGTGAATGTGCAAAAAAATGTACAAAATAAGAATTTTATGAATAATTTATTGTTCATATACGAATGTCTCGAACTTATTGTAATCATATACTTTCAATAGTTCCTTAGTATACGTTCAATATTATCTGTGCAGTATAATCGATAAGCGCTTTTCTTTTAATGACAATTGTAAGTATGTATAAACATGCATAGATATTAATATAGATGTTTTTTTTTGAAGTTTCAATAAAAATTGTGCCAATATGCTTATTAAATAGAGCCTTGTGCTGTTGACTATCATTTCACCTTTGTTCACTGCCGTGGTGGCGTTTTATTTTTGACTAGACTACGCGTACTTATGCTAATTACCACTTCATTTGCATTTTTTTATGGCTATCTTAGTAGTTAGATCTTTATTAACCTATCAGCCGAGCGTTTTTCACGTCTTGCTTGGAGCTGTGAATATGGCAAGCGTTAAGTTGGCTTCTGGATTTTCGGTGAATCTCGCGTGATGGATTTTCATAAATTTGCTGCTAGACTGATTAACTACGCATAAAAGAACATAAAATGCGTAATAGCTAATAGCGATATGTTTTTACCGAAAACCCCAATCTAAAAATCATTTAATAATTTAATTAAAAACAATTAATGTTTTCAACATTCCTTAAAATTATTAGAAGCTTTCTTTATTGTTACAACCTTCTTCTTAGTACTTTTACCAATCCACGAATCTCATTTTAATTTTCCGAGTTTTAAAAAATCAACACCCTCAACTTTGCGTGGTGATTCGGCACTCTTGTTAATTGTTATATAATCTACCATTGAGAATCTGATAATTTATGATGATCTATGATTAGAGATTATATCCTAATATGCCTAAAAGTTGTATTTTCATATATTGATTAATATTTCAATTTTGTCCACATCAATGGAGATGAAAACATGATGATATTTTTTGACTTTTATGCTATTTTTTATTTCTAATAGGTTTTTATGTTGTGAATGTTATTTTTGATAACAAATCCGAATTTTTTACCAAATTTCATATGAAAAATCAACAAATCTTCAACAATTTTTTTCACATTCACCTAAGGGAATCAGAATAAAATTTGAAAAATCAAATGTCAAATTTGAGCGCCTGTAGATCCATGAGGTATAGAAGTAGAGTGCTGAAAATTTTAGAGTTTTCATTTTTCAATGTATTCTTCAAAAGTACATACTGTGTATCAATTTCATTTTTTTAATTATCATGGTTGACGTAATATGGCCCATAAACAAATAAATCAGTAACTTAATTGTAAACAGTGTGTTTACAAACAGATTTGAGGTCGTTACTCGAATACATTGATCGTGTTACTAGTGAAAACAAATTAGTTCGAAAATTGTCTTTTCTGGTGAAACAAGTCATACTACCAGAGATAAATTTTACTCAATCGATTTCCGTTGTACTAAACAGAAGGATCCATTGATTTAGGCAACAAAATGGATGATGGTAAGAATAAAACCGAACAAGCTATCTCAAATGATCATTTAAGTGAACACGACATTGCTGTTTCAGACAAAAAAAAATACATTTGTAATATTTGTCAGGAGGCATTTGCACTAGAAACGAGCATGATAGCACACCGAGACACAATTCATAATGATCAGAAAAATTACGTATGCGACAAGTGCGAAAAAAAATTTGAGTTCCGAAGTCAGTTGAGTAGACACCACATCTTAGTACACAAAAGTCACAAAGATTTTGCATGCGACCTTTGCGAGAAGAAATTTGTGAAACAATCGAGTTTGATTACACATCAAAAATTAGTACACAAAGATCGCGAAGATTTGACGTGCAACAAGTGCGAGAGAAAATTTGAAAATAAATCAACTTTACTGAAGCACAAAAGAATATTCCACGAAGTTTGCAAAAATTACTTATGTGAAATATGCGCGAAGAGATTTGATACTAAACACAGTTTGCTCTTGCACATAAAGAAAATGCACGATAGTCGCGAAAATTGGCCATGTGACAAATGTGGGGATAAATTTAGAAAAAAATCGCATTTGCTCTTCCATCTGAAGACGGTACACGAAGGTCGAAAAGATTACCCATGCGACAAGTGTGAAAAAACTTTTGAACAAAAATCGAATTTGCTTTTGCACAAACAGACTGTGCAACAAAGTTCGTAAAGATTTCGTATGTGATAAGTGCGAGGAAAAATTTGGAACTAAATCAGATTTGTTAAATCACCAAAAAACAGTACATAAAGATTGCAAAGATTACACATGTAACAAATGCGAAAAGAAATATGGACGAAAATGGCATTTGCTTTTTCACAAAAAACAGTTCATGAAGGTCACAAAGATTTTGCATGTGACATATGCGAAAAGAAATTTGGACAAAAATCAAATTTGGTAACGCACATACAGACAATTCATGAGGGTCGCAAAGCTTTTGCATGCGAAAATTGTGAAAAGAAATTTGGATATAATTCGCATTTGCTTTTGCATCAAAAAATAGTCCACGAGGGTCGTAAGGACTACGCATGTGACAAGTGCGAGAAAGTATTTGGACATAAAGCGCATTTGCTTAGGCACCAAAAAGCAGTTCATAAAGATGGTAAAAATTTTGCATGTGACAACTGCGAGAAGAAATTTGAAGTAAAATCAGATTTGTTGAAGCACCAAAAGACATCACACAAAGGTGAGAAACTTTTCACATGCGACAAATGTGAGAAGAAATTTGGACGTGAATATTATTTGCTCAGACACCAAAAAGCAGTGCATGAAAACCGCAAAGATTTCGCATGCGACAAGTGCGAAAAGAAATTCGGATATAAATACTTTTTGCTCTACCACCAAAAAACAGTACACGAAGGTCAGAAAGACTTCGCATGTGACAAGTGCGAGATGAAATTCGGATTTCAAGGCAATTTGAGAAGACACCGAAAAACGATACATGAGGGTCGCAAAGATTATGTATGCGACAAGTGTGAAAAGAAATTTACTCAAAATTCGGCTTTGCTTGTCCACCAAAAGACGATACACGAGGGTCGCAAGGACTACGCATGTGACAAGTGCGAGAAAATATTTGCACAAAGAGCGCATTTATTCTACCACCAAAAAGCAATTCATGAAGATCCGAAAAATTAAGCATGCGACTATTGCGAACAAAAATTTATATATAAATATGTGCTTTTGCACATAAAAACTATCCATAAGGGTCGCTTAGATTACGCATGCGATAAATGTGAAAAGAAGTTTGGGCATTGAGGGCAAAATATTTGCCCGTGAATATGCAAAAAGATGTACAATGTAAGAATTTTATGTATAATTCATTTTTCATATACGAATGTCTCGATTTTATTGTACTTATATGCTCTGACTAAGGTTCTTCAGAGAATAGCGTACATGTCATCAGTGAAGTAAAAAACGGAAAGTGCTTCTTGTTTCATGACAATTGTAAATATGTATAAACATGCACAGATACTAATATAGATGTTTTTTCTGAAGTTTCTATAAAAATGTTGCCCATATTATTATGTCTTATCTGAACCACGTGCTGTTATTAATTACACATCTGCCAGATTGACGTACATAGGATAGTACTTGCATCGCTTGAACTCTGCGTGTGCAATAGCGTGAATCGAAACGAACAATTTTTTCTAAAAGATACCCCTGATATAAATATGCGATAGTTTTCATTTGACTCAAGAATGGTTTTGGGACAGTTATTTCGAGAGCTAAGAGATATTAATAAAAATAAGTAAAATAATGAAATAAAATTCATTGGAAAAAATTTAATGGGTGAAATTTTGACTCTGTAAAAAAAAAAATCTTTTAGATATTGTTCAAGACTTTGTATGGTGAGAACAAATTTTCTAATGAAACTTGTACGTTATAAACATTGAAAAACGATATTATTGCCGAAAATCAACTTTAAGTGGATACTATTGTCAGGACAGAGTAGGAGGAGTCGTTTGCTAGAGACCAAGTGGCGACTTTTCTCTTTTTATGACGAAAGAATAACTTTTATTGCTTTTGAGGTTATTTCCAGAGCTCTGGTGAAAAAATACAATGTACAGTGCCTCGATCATCCAATAGATGGCTTTATACTAGTTTTCCAATTACCACCATGCAAAAAAGTAAAGATCAGCATACAAACTCGATGGTACTGGGTCCACTTAAAGTGAACAAAGTGAACTGCCCATACGTACATTATGTGCGAGGAAGCTCGTAGCGCGTAGTAACAGTCGAATCTGCTGACCGCTCGACGAGCAAATACGTTCGACCCTGAAGCTCGAATTATAAAGCTGCACATACACTCGTCCAGAGAGAGAAAGAGAGGGAGAAAACAGATAGAGACGGAGACAGTATTATTGCCCGATAAACGATATATCTCATTCTTCTTCTTTTTGTATTTGTGCGCCGTTCGTGTGTGCCGTCGGGCTCTCTGGGAAAACAAATGTTGCATCAAATTGGGTTAAACATTTGCTGTAAATAGCCAATTTTTCTCTCTCTCTCTTTCCAATAGTAGCTCAACTGCGCGGCTTGTGTACATTGAATAATACATTGGTACACGATGCACGAAACCGATCGAGGCTATCGGAAATTCATAAAAATTTCGTTATAATCCTGCATGATTAACAATAGCTAGTTACTCGAATTTCAAACAAACAAACGAACCAAAAAAAAAAACAAAATAAACAAATAAACAAAAATCAATTTCAGTCCGCGCGCAGATATTATCCGGATACGATAAAAGCTCTCGATTGCATCGGACTGTTGTTGTTCAATTTTTCTTCGCTTCCAGCTGGCTCCTTTTAATTGCTAATTTTGTACCTGATAAAAATTGATAAAGTTGCGCTAGTAGCAGTTTGAATCAAAAAATATAGAAACATAGAGAGAGAGAGAGAGAGAGAGAGAGAGAGAGAGAGAGAGAGAGAGAGAGAAAAGGAGATTCAATCTCGCTCATAAATGTCAAAACACAAAACACGCGCGAGATCCAAACACGTAAATACATCGCGCGCACGCACACAGACACACGCGAGAGCAATAATAGGAAAGCGTCGATCGATGAAAGTCAATTAATTAGGACAATTGTTCTGTTGCGTGGGCTCGCGCGGCCCGCGTGCGAGCTGGCAAAGATTGTCTGGCCTGAATTATACGTATATGTATACGTGTGTGTGTGTGGGTGCGAGTGTGGGCGTATAAACGTGTATTATACGTGTGCGAGTGTTTGAGAGCCGTCGAGCGTTTAAAGGCTAGAAAATAAAAAGGAACACTTGCGTAAAAACGAATCGCATAGCACATAATGAAAGTAGAGTTCGCAGCGCTGCTACTACTACTACTACTACTGCTGCTGCTACTTCAACTGCTTTACGCTGCTACTCAGGTGAGTCGAGGGGGTGGGGGTGGAGGCTACGAAGGCGATAGAAGTGGTAAGCCTCAAAGTCAGCCGCAAGCTCGAGTCAAATGAAATTGCTTGACTCTCAACTGCGAAAGCTCGGGTTATTTCATCTTACTGCTCTCTCTCTCACTCGCTTTCTCGCTCTCTCTCTTCTTATCCTTTGAAATAATTAACCGAAGATATGAATTGAAGAAAGCAAAAAAGTAGCAAAAAAAAGAATCATAGGCGAAGAAGTGAAGTTGATTGTGCGAGGGAGAGAGGGAGCTTTATTCATAATTAAAATTGTAAGTGTGTGTGTGTGTGTATGAGCGTATATATAAGTTAAAACAATAAACTCGTCGTGTCGCGAAATAATCGTCGTTCGTTTACTCATCCTATTAAACAAGTTTTCTGTCGTACGGTACAGAGACGCATATAGAGAGCGAGAGAGAGAGAGCAACTTGGCTTGTTTGCACACTTTGCCTAGGCTCGTTTTTCGTCATCTCGTTTTCTATTCGCCTCTGTGTGTATGTGTGTGTGTGCGAGTAGTGCGTGTACGGAATGTATAAAAGAGAGCTAGAGAGAGAGAGAGAGAGAGAGAGATAGGCGTATAACTACGACAACGACTTCCGCTCGTTGAGTGCACACACACACACAGTTGTGTGCCGCGCTGCTATACATATATCGAGGAGCGCGCTCGCGCTCGCTCTGGCAAGTATGGCAGAGAGAGCTGCGGCGGACACGCTCCTTATATACAGCGCACTGGCGTTTTTCGCTGCCCGCGAAAACTATTTTTCACTCTCATTTAAATTTGATAACAGATATTATATTATACTCGAGGCTCGACGAGCAGCAGCTCCCCCCGCGCGCACCAGTCCGCCTAGCCCCGTAGAGTCTCATTACTTCCGACAATTTTCTGAGAGAGTCAGAGAGTCTGCGGGCGAAGGCGAATGGCGTGTTCTTCCCGAGAGAGAGAGAGAGAGAGAGCATAATCCGAATTACCGCTGGCGAAAAAAAAAAACAAGAAAACCCACTTATTTCGGCCTGCTACGCGTCACAACGATATTATATAAGCAGCACGAATATAAAATGAATAATAAGCTTCTGCATAAGCTCGTTAATTACTTCGACGAAGTATATACGTGATATATTATAGAAAGCATTGCCAGTTCGCAGTGTGCCATTCTCCTCGATAAGTATCGTATACACACGTACGACGATGACGAGGAGCGCGCAACAGTTTAGGGATTCGTCGAGTGAGCGGCGGAAAATTGTCGGAAGTAATGAGAGACTTAGGTGAGAGCTACTTCTCTCTATACGTGGGTGTGTGTGTGTGTGTGTGCCTGTCGTAGCAGCAAACTGCGCTCAAACGAGCGGAAGTCCTCGTGTATTATAAGCCCTCGCCCCCCGAAACGAGCTTTCTATATATATGACTATATAACGTCTTAGGTATTATAGAAACGGAATTGCGTGAAAATGCAAAATTATATATAGGGTAATAATATATAAAGGAGGATGAAAGGGGGGAGGTGAGGGCGGTGTACACAACCCAACCAAGATTTAACGATCGAAGGCTTTAAAATGAAGGCGAGCGCGACATATTGCCGCAGCCGTAATATCGTTGATGATAATTTTCGAACGCGATAATATATAAATGCAATGGTAGAGAGAGAAAGAGAAAAGAGAGAGGGGGAACAAAAAACAAAGTGATCGTTCCGTACGTGCTCGACGCAGTTTATAACGCGGGTCGCGAGAGAATTACACACAATCGGGCGTGTTCCGGTCGACTTAATTCTTTTTTCGACCATCGCCCTGGCTGCTAACGGCCTTCCCCGCCTCCTCTCCTCTCCCCTTTCCACTTCTATCTATATATCTATCTATATAGGCGGGAACGCGCCATTAAACGACACCTAGTCGAGTGGAAAGTTAGTGGTAAAATCGGCTTACTCTGGAGGTGCTGCTGCTGCTGCGGCTGACGCGCGCGTGCGGGAATTCGAAAAAAAAAGAAGAAGGAAGAGGGTGAGGAATGAGATGAGAGAAAAGAGAGAAAACGAGCGCGAGAGGAAGCGAGAAAAAGCCGATTAGTGTATTCTGGATGATTACCGATGAAATTGCGTGTTCGATCTTTTTCCTCGTATTTTTTTTTTTTTTTACCCCCGCCCCCTTTCTCTCTTTCTTGGCCCTTTTGTGTAACCGTATCTTACACGCGCGGCGTATCGATTCTCTTCTCGTCTCTGATTGATTTTCATCGAAAACCAACAAAAATATATGTAATAAAAAGAAACGGTCTCGAAGCCAAAAAAAACTGGTTCATCGACGAAAAAAAAATAAATAAAATTGTCAATTATTGTTTTTTATTTCCTAATCCGTACAACGCGCGAAATCGATAATCGACTTTTAACGGCATATATACGATATTTTTGCGCGCGCTGCACGCGATATCTATCGCGTTTCATTCGGGTCCATCCGCGACAAATTCCAATTGACATTCCATCGCGCGCGCGCGCGAGCGAGCGAGACGACCACAAGGCAGGAAAAAGACCGAGCGCAACGTGCACGCGCGCTGCGTGTATAGTGTGCACACGAGATAGAGAGAGAGAGAGAGAGAGAGAGAAATAGAAGTGATAAACGAGGCTTGATCGTTCGTCATCGAAAATTGAAGTTGATCCCAGCAGCAGCAGCAGAGAGCTTGCAGCGGGACGTATTAAAAAGAGCGACGCGACACGAGCGAAACGAATATTTTGTTGTTGATGATATATATGTACAGCTCGGGAACACGCTCGATTGACTTTTATTCGACCATGGGGAGAAGATGGAGGAGGAGGGAGATATACACTGTACTGGTACGTAGTGGTATATACTTTTTCAAGATATACATGTATATATACAACACGGGAGCGCGCCATTTTTCGAAGCAGCTCTCAACAGGTGGCAGCTCTCGGGACTGCTCGCTGCTCCGTGCGTGTGTGTGTGCGTGTATAGGTATAAATGTTTAGGTGTGCATGTATCCCTTTGATTTTGTTACTTTCTCGAGCGCAATGTAATACGTCAAGTACACACACACATAAACACACAAACACGTGAGTACGTATATAATCTGGCATATATCGAGCTTGCAGCTAAGAAACTACTGTGTGTACACTGAGCTTTTTTTCTTTCTCTCTTTCTCTCTCTCTATTTGCGATAAACGACAGAAGAGATTGAAAAGTTATATGTATATACACGCATACAGTATAGAGAAGCTCCTGCCTCTAGGCTACATACGATGTTCGTACGTATATAGCCGCTCTTATCACCGCGTGCATTATACGTATAACCTCGCGGAACAAAGGCTATATATATATGTACATCGAAGCTATGATACGGCATTAAAGCTTATGTACGTGCACGCGTTATCGGGTAAAGCTCCCGAAGATCTGAGTGATACATTCGCCTAATTATATGTCCCACCATACGACGCGAGGGGATGTCAAAGTCGATATCGATGATCTCCGTACCGAAGATTTTTCACTTTCTCACTCGCTGCATCGTTCGGTGGTGGATTAGAAAAAGTGCCGCCCCGCGCGCAAATTATCATTCGCCGCTCGGTTGAGGCAGTCGATTTCTGAAAACTCGGGGAATTCAAAGTTGAAGCACAATTAAAACAAGATCGTGGAAAGTACTAAAAGAAGTATTATTTTCCGCGTTGGTTTTTATTGTTCGCGTCTCTCTTGAAAGAAATAATCAGTGTCGTTAATGTAACGATATACTTCAATACTTCGTGTTTTATCAATTTAAGGTCGTGTATCGTAGCTAGAGCCGAAAAATGCGAGAAGTAGTAATTGGCAGTTATCTGATTGAAATATAATTGAAGGTGCAATGATAGTTGATAGCACGGAGTTCAGGTACGATACAATCACATTTGCACAATTTTTATTCAAATTTTAAAAAAGCTTGTACTTAAGCATCATTATAAGTACGATATATTTTTACAATTCTTGAGAAAAAAATTAGCACATTTTACTATTTGATTGGAGAGATACACACTATTTTCTGAGGAACTATTCCAAGCATAAGGCTGCAACGAATTTGAGAAATTCGTATGAGCAATCAACTATTCATAAAGACTGGAT
Organism: Trichogramma dendrolimi; assembly: GCA_034770305.1. Lineage (NCBI taxonomy): Eukaryota > Metazoa > Arthropoda > Insecta > Hymenoptera > Trichogrammatidae > Trichogramma > Trichogramma dendrolimi. The sequence continues at coordinate 958,573 of JAPMIB010000031.1, read as the reverse complement.
TATCATCTGTGTACTGTCATTTTGTGTGTGAGCAATTGCCATTTTTGTTCATATTTTTTCTCGCACATCTTTGCGATCCTGGTGGACTCTCATTTGGTGCAAAAGCAAATGCGATTATTGCCCTAATTTCTTCTCGCACTTCTTGCGTAGGTAATCTCTGCGACCTTCGTGAACTATACTTCGGTGTTTGGTCAAATTACTTCGATTTCGAAACTTCTTTTTGCACTTGTCTCATGCGAAATCTTTGCGATCTTCGTGAATTGCTTTTTGGTGGACAAGCAAATGCTCTTTAAGGCCAAATTTTTTCTCGCACTTGTCACATGCAAAATCTTTACGGTCTTCATGGACTCTTTTTTGGTGCCTTAAAAAATGCTCTTTACGTCCAAATTTCTTGTCGCATTTGTCGCATGCATGATCTTTGCGACCCTCATGTACCGTTTGTTTGTGTCTGATCAAAGCGCTTTGATTCCCAAATTTTTTTTCGCACTCTTCGCAAGCGTAATCTTTGCGACCTTCGTGTACTATCCTTTGGTGCCTGTACAAAACTGATTTATATCCAAATTTCTTCTCGCACTTGTCGCATTGAAAATCTTTTCGACCATCGTGCACCGTCTTTTGGTGACTGAGCAAACTTGAGTTTTGGGTAAATTTCTTCTCGCACTTGTCGCATTGAAAATCTTTTCGACCATCGTGCACCGTTTTTGGTGGATGAGCAAATGTGATATTGTCCAAATTTCTTCTCACAATTCTTGCATTCATAATCTTTTCGACCTTCATGAACTGTTTTTTGGTGAAAAAGCAAATGCTCTTTAAGGCCAAATTTTTTCTCACACTTGTCGCATGCGTAATCTTTCCGACCTTCATGGACAGTTTTTTGGTGTTAGCAAATGCTCTTTACGTCCAAATTTTTTGTCGCATTTGTCGCATGAGTAATCTTTGCGACCCTCGTGTACCGTTTGTTTGTGTCTGATCAAAGCGCTTTGATTCCCAAATTTTTTTTCGCACTCTTCGCAAGCGTAATTTTTGCGACCTTCATGCACTGTCTTCTGGTGTAAAAGCAAAAGCCATTTACATCCAAATTTCTTCTCGCACTTGTCGCATTGAAAATCTTTTCGACCATCGTGCACCGTCTTTTGGTGGATGAGCAAACTTGAGTTTTGGGTAAATTTCTTCTCGCACTTGTCGCATTGAAAATCTTTTCGACCATCGTGCACCGTCTTTTGGTGGATGAGCAAATGTGATATTTGTCCAAATTTCTTCTCACAATTCTTGCATTCATAATCTTTGCGACCTTCATGAACTGTTTTTTGGTGAAAAAGCAAATGCTGTTTAAGGCCAAATTTTTTCTCACACTTGTCGCATGCGTAATTTTTGCGACCTTCATGCACTGTCTTCTGGTGTAAAAGCAAAAGCCATTTATATCCAAATTTCTTCTCGCACTTGTCGCATTGAAAATCTTTTCGACCATCGTGCACCGTCTTTTGGTGGATGAGCAAACTTGAGTTTTGGGTAAATTTCTTCTCGCACTTGTCGCATTGAAAATCTTTTCGACCATCGTGCACCGTCTTTTGGTGGATGAGCAAATGTGATATTTGTCCAAATTTCTTCTCACAATTCTTGCATTCATAATCTTTGCGACCTTCATGAACTGTTTTTTGGTGAAAAAGCAAATGCTGTTTAAGGCCAAATTTTTTCTCACACTTGTCGCATGCGTAATCTTTCCGACCTTCATGGACAGTTTTTTGGTGTTTTAGCAAATGCTCTTTACGTCCAAATTTCTTGTCGCATTTGTCGCATGAGTAATCTTTGCGACCCTCGTGTACCGTTTGTTTGTGTCTGATCAAAGCGCTTTGATTCCCAAATTTTTTTTCGCACTCTTCGCAAGCGTAATTTTTGCGACCTTCATGCACTGTCTTCTGGTGTAAAAGCAAATGCCCTATTTGGCCAAATTTCTTCTGACAATTCTTGCATTCATAATCTTTGCGACCTTCATGAACTGTTTTTTGGTGTTTCATCAAATGCTCTTTTCGTCCAAATTTCTTCTCACAATTGTTGCACACAAAATCTTTGTGACCATTGTGAACTATACATTGGTGCTTGATCAAATTCTCCTGTCTTCCAAATTTTTTTTGGCATTTATCACATGCGTAATCTTTGCGACCTTCGTGGAGTATCCTTTGGTGTCTAAACAGATTCGATTTATTCTCAAATTTTTTCTCGCACTTGTCGCATGGGTAATCTTTGCGACCATCGTGTAATGTCCTTTGATGCTTCAAAAAATCTGATTTACATCCAAACTTCTTCTCGCACTTGTCACATGCCAAATTTTTGCGACTATCGTGTATTGTCTTTATGTGCAAGAGCAAACTATGTTTATTGTCAAATCTCTTGGCGCACATTTCACATAAGTAATTTTTGAAAACTTCGTGAAATATTTTTTTGTGCTTCAGTAAAGTTGATTTATTTTCAAATTTTTTCTCGCACTTTTTACACGTGAAATCGTTGTGATCTTTGTGTACTAATTTTTGATGCGTCAATAAACTCGATTTTTTCACAAATTTCTTTTCGCAGCTGTCGCATGATAAATCATTCCGAACTTTGTGTTCCGATATTTGGTGTCTACTCAAATGACTTCGAAACTCAAAATTCTTTTCGCACTTGTCACATGCATAATCTTTTTGTTCATTGTGAATCGTGTCTTGATGGGTTATCATGCTTGATTCTAGTGTAAATGACTCATGACAAATATCACAAACGTGTTTTTGGCCGTCTGAAATTTTTTCGTGTTCTCTTGAATTATCTTTACGAACAACTTCCTCGGATTTTTCCTCACTTTTATCCATTTTAGTTGCTAAATCAAACTATGGATCCTTTTGTTTAGTACCACGGAAATTGAATGAGTAAAATCAATCTCTGGTATTACGGTTTGTTTGATCGGGAAAGATAACATTCAAACTAATTCGTTTTTGCTATTAACATGGTCAGTGTGTCAAGAGAATAAATCAAAGTCTGTGATCATATTGTTTACAAATAAATTACCCGATCTATCTGTTGATACATTCTCTTTACAATATTTAAACAAGTTTAAAATTATAACTTGGCTACGATATCTTTGAGGAATTTTTTCGGCCTTCTAAAACTTACTATACTTCAAAAAAACTCTTTGTAATATCGAGTCAACAGTTCTTCATACAATCTTATTCAATGTAAACCATAAATTGTAAAAAATGTTGACATTTAATCCAAAATTTGCCACTCCGATCCGCTGCCGCTCCCGCATGGCGTGGTTGACGTGCTACATCATCTGCTACCAGCTGTTGTAATATCTATCATTAATATTCGTCTGGCGTTTCAGATAAAATGTTTCAAAATATATTAACATCATAATTGACTTGTCTTTGGTGAATTTTCCATTTAAATCATGTTCAAAATATGAAGCGACCACTTCAAGCCTCGGCCACTAGATGGCGAGTATCTTCATTTGGAAATCAGCAAGTGTAAAATTTCAGATTTGTTATTATAATACACGTCTGTATTCCTAACTCCCGTACATATTTAGATATAAGTATTTACATATAAGATTTTTTTTCAAATAATTTTTTTTCATACTTTGCCGGCTAGGTGCTACCGCGCTCCTCTTGATCTCTCGCAGGGGTTAAGCTGCACAACTCGACACTCGACCTCTCTCTCTCTCCCTCGATTCGATTAATTCCGTAAAATTTAACGCATAAAACTTTTAACCCCATAAACAACAAGAACGACGCATGCACGCGTATATAATATATACAATATATAATAGATAGAAAACGAGGATTATACGTATTATACGCGGCAGCAAACGCCATAGCGTGTAAATCCATCGAGAGAGAGCCGCTGAGAGATACGGAAGAGAATAGCTCGTGCTTAACGAACGGTGAGAAAGTACAACGGGCATGTATAGCTGTAATATAAAGCCCGGGCTCGCGTTTATCAATGAAAATAAACGACAAACTTTTCCTCGAACTCTGTGCTGCTGCTTGCTTGCTTGCTGGGGTGTTGCTGGTGCGCATAGTTTATCCCGCAACTTTCCTTTCGCTTGCGCGCGGTAGCGAGCTTGCAAACAGCAGCAGCAGCACGTGTGTGTGTGTGTGTGTGGGTGCGTTGTAAATCGAGGCGCGTTTTTCGAGGCGTGTAATTTATATAAAATCGTTGCGCGAGCTCGAACTCTCAAAAAAAGGGATTTAAATACGTATAATAGGGTTAATGCGAAATTATATCGATCCGACAAAGAACAGAGAGAGAGAGAGAGAGATTTAATTTTTTCCAAATTGCTCCGATTTCGCCTTTATTATCGCTCTCGTACTCTCCTCCTCTTTTTACGCTCGCGCGAGACTTATCTCGCAGTTAGAGTGAGTGAGCGAGAGAAAAGCTCCCCTCCTCCCACCTCCCGTGCGACACATTAATAAAAGACGACGCGTACCACTCGCAGCTGCCTGGCGTGACCCAGGGGATCGCGCGCGAATAGCGACACGTTGCGGATATAAAAAAAAAGAAAAAAAAAAGGGAGAGGAAGAAAAAAAGTACGTCACCCAAGTTGCATACGTTATTTTATACATCGTATAATATAGATCGAAGCTTTATCGAGTGGCAATTTGCGATGCGGTATATAACGAAGCTGAACAAGCTTGATTTTCCTTTTTTTCAATTACCTCTTCGTTACGTTAATTTGTTGTGTAATTTTTTACATCCACCCTTGATACCGCACGGTGGCGCGGGTCTCGGATAATTGATCCGCCATCCAAGCGATTAAAAATTATTATTTAACGGTTAAAGTAAAGTTATAAATTGGGACGAGCGCGCGGGTAATTTCCCGAGCTTTCTCTCTCTCTCTCTTTACCGCTCGGGGCTATGGTATAGTAGTGTCCCCCACGATGCGCACTGTGTGAGAGAGAGAGAGAGGCTCTGCGCTTGTTGCCGAGAGAGGATCCTAAGTCGATTTATGGACACAGAAACTTATTTACACTGCTGCTGCTACTGCTACTGCTGTGCCTCTCTCTCTCTCTTTCTGCGACACAAGGCTATATATAGTATATAGCAGCAGCAGCAGCAGTAGTAGTAGTAGCCCTCCTCCGTCGGCCTCGGTGATGACCTACAAAGTTCATTAGTACTACTTAAAGTTTCGAGAGCGAGCGAGAGCCAGCCAGCAGCTATATCTTGATAACTAACTTCTTAAGGGCGAATATTTCAACATCGGAGGCTCTTTCGATATTGCCCGCCGCCGGCTTGCGACGTCGAAAAATCTTCTTCTTGCAACTCTCTCTCTCTCTCTCTTTCTTACTCGCTCCTTATTATCGAGAGACTCCCGGCCGAGCGATGTAAAATGAAGGGGGGGGGGGGGGGGCTCTGGAAAATTACGATCAATTAACCGGTCCATAAATCTGCTAACTATTTTCCGCGATCAAAAGAGGAACTTATATAAGGAGCGGAGAAGGGGGTGGATCTTTGCATACGGACTGCTGCTGCTGCTGCTAAACGTTCCTCGGCATTTCCGGTATTTTTCGAGCGTCGAAGGCATACTCTTACTCGAGACGCGCGCCTTTTTTCAACTGTAAACATATTGAATTTTTTCGATAGAGATATGCTCGCGTTGCTGGAGGTACTGATATACAAGATACAAGTCTCTCGCTCTCTCTCTCTCTCTTATATTCCCGGCGGCAACGTGCATTTACCGGAGTAACGTGTACGAGTCCTTTTTTTTCGCTCTCACTCTCCATCGCATTCCTGGACTATGCGCACAGCTTTGACGTCCGGTGTGTTATCGACTTGAAAATTTCTTCCTTTTTTCTCTGCAACAAAATTTTTCCCTTCGTATAACTGCATGCAACGTTGACCCTTCATCGGAGCTCTATAGCTGCTGAAAATTTGCTTCATTAACGAAGTTATGCGTTCGTAACGTAAAGATTGAAAAAAAAAAAAATGACGATAATAATAATAACGATAAAAAAGTAAATAAATGCACGCGTGAAGATTCTTTGACGAGAGACAGGGTCTCTCACTCGCAAATTTCGCTCGAAATGATAATTCAATTATACTTGCAAATGATTAACATAGCCCGGCGGCTGCGGAGCTCGCGTATGTGATAAATACATAGCGCCACTTGGAAACTCGCGTATTGCATTTCATTACAAAACAAGCATGCGCCCCCGGTGCATGGCAGCTCAGCACAACTGTACACACAACAAATATATATATAAATGTGTGCGAGTGTATGCACACGCGGCTGGGCTAGCTAATAAATCACTTTATCAATAGTATAATGCGCGCGAGTGCTCGCATAACGAGAGAGAGAGAAAAGGGAGAGGAGAACATTTGCACACACGATCGCGAATTATAAGCGCGGAATTCCCGCGATACAAATGAGCGAAATTGAAAAATAATCGTTTCGTGAATCGTGTGTGTGTGTGTGTGTATAACTGCTCGCTCAACATTTATATCGTCGCGTGTGTATGTGATTGTGTACGAGTGTATTGAGTCGATGTAAAGCTTCTTTCTGTACTCCGAATTGAGTGGTGGCGATCGTGCTCGTATCGAAGTTGCAAGGACGAACATATATATTCTCGTTGCTCGTTCGACAAAAATTAACTGGTTGTGGTAAAAATTAAATTTTTTTCAGGCGAATAAGTTAATGAGCGTTAACCGAATATTCATCGATCTTTTAAATTACGATACAGCAAATAAACTTCACATAAAAGAATTTTGAATACTATCTATGATTTGTCACTTGCGCGTTTGCACCTAATGGATTCACGGCACCTAGACGGTAAAAATTGACATTAATTATTATAGAAAACTCATTCATTTTTTAATTAAAAATCATAATTCGTATTGAAATATCATGCATTTTTTATGCGATTCGGTGTGAAATTTCATGCGAAATTATCACGAATAAATTTTTCCTTATCGGTATCTCTAATTTTTGTTAAAATTTAACGATATAACTGTATTAAATATAGGACTTTTCGAAACGATGCCGTCGCGAGAGTTAATGCATATTATATAAATTCCTGTATGCATATCTTTGGATAAAATGTAAATCAATACAAATTTTCCAGTTATATGAAAAATCATTCGCCGAGAAATTTCCCTTGATAAATAATAATCGGATTTATCGATTTCTTCGTAAAAATTGTATAAACTTTGAAACCGCAGTTGTAACTTAATTCAATTTAACACAACGAGATTCAATTCTCGAGGGCTTGTATAGTGTCTCGACAATGCCGCATCGATGATTCTTACCTGCATCTGCTCTGATTTCATTGACACGGCTTTCAATGTGTTTACCTACTCGTAACAGCCACAGAATTTTCGACAACAGCTTCGCGGTCTATGTAAATACAAAACCGATACATCAATCTTTTCTCCAATAATAGATACAAGTTTACGTAAGAGAAGAAGAGAATTTCAATAGCGTGTACGTCGGATTATTTAGCTAACTTGTAAGCCACATCTATTGCTAAATCGCTCGAGCCCTCGAACTAAAACAAAAAAAAAGGAGTAAAACGAACAGCGATAATCTCGATCGATATAACAGCTCTCACGCTCGCGCGAAAAAGTCCAACAAAAATTAGCACATCTCGCGCGCGCGCGTGCGCGGATTCGAGTCGCCGCGCCACGCAGTTCATTTTCTCGCGCGCGATTATCTGGAGCAGAGTGGAGAAGCTACAGAAGAAGAAGAAGAAGAAGAAGAAGAAGAAGAAGAAGAAGAAGAAGAAAAGCTCGTTCTCGAGGAAACACGCAGGGTGAGCCAGAGCTAGAGCTAGATAGCTGAGAGAGACTCTCGAGGACATTAATAATCTTGAAAGCTCACATTCCTCTTGCGGCTGTCCGTGCATGCCGTCAAGTAGGCGATTTATATGTATGTACGTATACGCGGGGCGCGCTTACACCGAAGAGTTGAAAATCCCTCTCTCTCTCTCTCGCTACGTCCGTGGGTCCGACCAAAGCAAAAAAAAAGGGGAGAGAGAGAAGCGGGAACGTGTAATTTTAATCACTTCTTTTAGGCTACTTTTTTACTTCCCCAGCATACGCGCGTACTCTATCTCTCTCTCTCTCTCTCTCTCTCTCGCTTCTTTGTCTATTAAACTTGCAACGCAGCATCCTTCGTTATTATTCTTCTTCTTACTTTCTTACTTTAACGAGGGCGATTCGTTACTCCGGCTTTTTATCGGCCGCAGTGTACTCAATGTACCGCGCGCGAATGAATTTTCTCTCTCTCTCTCTCTCTCTCGCTCGCTTACCGGGGGCAGAGGAGAGTCCGCCGCGCGCAAAAGTTGTCCGCTCTCGAAATTTACCCCGATTGAACGATTGATCATTCCGGGCGGCACAGCAGAGTCGAGGCAAAAATCTCTGACGCGGTCGATGAATAAATTCATGAAAATCGCCTCCGGATAGAGCGGAACGAAAGAAACGAAATGAAACGAAAGAATGAAAAAAATTGTTGTAAAACGTCCCGTCGAAATTTCGGCCGGATCTATATTCTTGTATGTGTGACTGTACACCGAAGGGAATTCAGCAATGTACTCGCTCGAGCTCTTCATTTTCTATATAGCTGCCTGTAGACTGCCTGTTTCTTATACTCATCTGTCAGAGGCAGCGAGAGAGAGAGAGGGTGAGACGATCGCGAGAAGGAGACGATTAATGATACGGATGCATTTAATCATCCTTGCGGCGAAAAAAAAGGAGTGTATTTTCGAGCGTATAAATCGAAGTAGAGAGAGAGAGCTGACGCTCGAAATTTTCTATATCTACGCGCGACCGCTGCAATATCGCTTATACAGAGCTCTGCGTTGAGAAATCAAAAAATATACGCCAACGTAGCTGCTGCTGATGCTGGTTCGTAATTTATTACAAAAATGTGCGCGCGAGTGCACGCGCGGATACATCATCAGCGTGTCGTGTATTTTTATTTTCAACCGTTTTTTTCTTTTTTCTTTCTTTTTCATCATGCCACTGCGAGCCATAGCGGCGGCATCATGAGTAGTAGTAGTAGTATAATGCACAATTTAATCAAATATAAATGAAAAAAATTTTTAACATAATTAGAATTTCGTTCTATATAATTCATTTTCATTTGTTATAGCTGACGAGAGAGGGAGATAATTGAATATCGTTGAGAAATATATATGCGCAACAACGATACGATCGGAACAAAAATAAACGAAAAAAAAACAAAGTAGCCGAAAGGTAGTTAATTTTATCGCATAATGAATGAATTACATTCAGCAGCAGGGGCAGCGGCAACGACAGCGAACTGCTCTTGGATCTAAATAATTGAGTTGTCAGGCAGCAGCAGCAGCAGAAAGCGCGGGGGGAGGAGGAGGGGTTGGGTAAGAGAAGGGTATATCTTGAACCTTTTGACTGCACACAGCTCGGGCAACGATACACTTGCGCGCGCTAAAAGGTCAAAGGACTCGATCCGCTTTGAAAGTCCTTCTTAACAACGACGACGACGACGACGACTTTGCCGTTCAAGTATACGCATATATCTGTATATATATCAGTGTCCTGTAACGCGACACAGAGAGGGAGAAAGAGAGAAGCTGGAGAATATAATACTCTGTATCCGAGAGTACGTATTGTTTGGACTCGAGCCTCGCGACTCGAGCTTGAAAACGTTGTTTCGCCGAGATATAAGTGTTAATATTGCTCCGGCGAGTAAATACAAATATGCACTGCGCGGCAATTTTTCCCCCGGACTCTGCGCACAGTTTCTTTCTCCGTCATAAGGCTTTTGTTTCTTTTGATCGCTATGAAAAAAAAAAATGAAATGAAATTCGCTCGTAAATAAGCTAGTTTCAGTCTGGCTAAATTAGCTCATCGAGATTCTTGATTATCATTTTCTGATGTATTCTTTTAAAGCCCGAGTAATCGCTATTAAGCTATATAACGTAAAATAAATTTAAAAAAAAAACAAATAAACCATTGATGGAGATCTAGGTATCTTTTTCGCGTTATTATTTATAACCGGCGTTGCGTTGTGCGATACACCGAAAAGAATTTTTTCTTCTATGCCTCAACTCGTTATTACGGTTGATGAAACATTATTCAACAAAGAAGAAACATAATTACGAAGCTCGCGGTGTACAGCTTTTTTTCCTTTGTTTCTACTCTCCCTCTCCATCCCCTCGACTTCCCCGAAGTACAAAAAAATAAAAATAAACCGATTTCGGTTTGCGCGGGAATAGGATATACAGCCAAGAAGCGAGCGGCGGCTAATGCCTTTTCTATACATCGTGATACGCTATTCATGATATTCCACGATAGATGAGAAAGAGAGAGATAGAGAGAGCTGGAAGGAGTAAGTGAAATGGAAAACAATAAGCGCGCCCCCGAGCGTATATACCTCCGAGAAGGATGAATGAATCGTTGAAATTTTATCAACATAAAACGTAACGACGCTGCTTGGCCTCTTTTAACTAATGTACAATGAATAAATATAGAATGAAGATTTAAAAACTTTAATCACATGCCTGCTTTACGCGAAAAATCGTTATCGTTTTTCAAAGTGTTATATTGAGATTTAGACAAAAAGAAATTGGGTTAATACCTATTGACACTTCAGTTGTCAATTGTTCGATGTTACCAGGCGTAATTGAAATACCAATTATTGTTACTTTGTACCGGAAAATTAGAATTGGCGGACATTTAGCTCGAAGGCGGGTCTCGTACGGTGATGTCGATCTCCTGGAGCTTTACAGATCTGACACGGTCGAAAAGCTTTTTCATCTCCCAAAGCGAGTTTTAAAAAGCTGTCGACCGTCTCGGATGTGTAAAGAAACCAAGGGATCGACGCCACGACACATGACTCGACTTAAAGTCAAGACCAAGCAATTCTACATGCGAGTAGTAAGTAGCAAAGATCAGTAATCGAAATTGCGCCTGGCAAATACGAACGAGTAACGATCGCTAGCGTCAATGGATACAAATCCGATTTCTTTTGTTGATACATTACGCAGGAAGTATATATAGAAAAGATAGGAATTTTCGCGACACTTGCGGGAACTTGATCAATCATCATGAGACATCTATTGTGGATTATCAGGACTTGAAATAAATTAACTCGATTATCGAAATGGTATAAAATTTAATGTTCAAGCGATGTTGTTCAACGTGTGGGACACACTTTGATACGTTCATAATATATAATATATTTACAATTGTTTATAATGCGCGAGCGAGCTCGACTGCGCTTTGGCTCTATTAACTTAAATTTAAATTAAGATGTTAAAAAATTTTAATTACATCCCTGCAACGTGCACGCGAAGCTACATCATAGTTGGCTTTGCGAGCGATACACCCCGAAGAAGGTCTATATATAATAGAGAGCGAAGAGTTAAAGTAAACGCGGGCAAATAATTGATACGCGCTCGAAACGTGCTTTAGCCGATCTAAACCGTTGTGTGCTCGCGCGAGGTTGAATTTTGAAGCCTAATTAGCTTACTATCGAATATTTTGAAAATAAATTTAAATTAGAAGTTACTAGGGTAACTCTCGTGCGGCATAATAATAAAGTTACCTCGGTACAGGCTCGTCGTTGGCTACGAGCTCGATCTGTGTGTACACGGTTTAAGGCTTTTGATATCCGCACCGGGAAAGGGCACGAATTAATTTTTCCCTCGCTTAAATCAATGATGAATTTTTTTTAGTTGACTGTTCCCAGACTTTGTTTTTACTTATGCACTAGTACAGATAGGACAATGAATTATCCTAGCTGTATAAAAGTAAAGAGGTGAACACAATATTTAATGAGATTTGAGATTGATATCCCACGCCCTCAAGCGGTGATCTATTGATGCAACCTATGTTTTTATAATACGCGTTGGTCTCGTATACCTCAACACGTGGCAAATTCATTCGAAAGAGTATACAGAGCTTGTATTTTAATCTCCAGCAGCTCAGCAACTCTACGTATATAATTCTCATATTGCAGCGGTCTTTTATTTGATCCAGAATGACGCGTCACATGCTAAGTGGTAACCCGCAAGCTCGTGATATACATCATATCGTTTGGTCGTAAGTAAATAAGCGTTACAAAATCGCGTAATAAACGTTCTTATATATTAAGTACATTTAAGCATCCCCTACATTCATCGCTCTTCGTCGTCCCTCGGGTTCGGTTTTCGCGCCCGATCAAATTCTACAGGCCCTCTTCGGTCGGTAAATTTCTCTCACTTTCGCAACAACATACATATATATATATATATAAATGCGCGCGGCGTCTGTGTGTAGTTCCGCCCTTATTATACTATTTAATCCAGCGCATATAATAAATATTAAAAGCCTCGAAGCGTGTTTCTGAATTAGGCGCTCTTACATATACACACGCACACACACACACACGCGTATAGCAGCTACGTAATAATACAATAATATATAATAATATAATGTATGCGCGCGCGCGGTGCTCTTGATTATAATGCTACGTACGAATAGAGAGAGAGAGAAAGATAGACAGACCCGCGTAACGAGGCTAATATTAATCGAGTGCAGTGCGTGAATATATTTATATACTGTACGACACCCGGCCTGGTGTGTGCTGCAGCCTCTCTCCCGCGCGCGCGCGCGCGCGCACTTGTGCTAGAGCATAAACAGAGCACCGAGAGGATTTACTTTGCGGTCTTGTTCATTTCGCTATTATTATACATATATAACACGTACGTGATAAGGCTCTTTTTGTCGCGCTACATACATACCGCTAGCTGCTGCTGCTACTTTATCAAAACTTTGAATAATTAATCATATACGTATTATAACACTTACAGCGTTATAATACCCTACACGATTATGTATAATGATGTACGTACGCGAGCGAGCTTTTTGTTACGCACCTCTGACTCTGATTGTTTGACCGAAAAAAAAAAAAAAATTAACTCGCGCGCGAAACGCGTCACGTACGTATATATATAGATAGAGAGCAGCGGCAGCAGCAGCAACGGAAGTTATCTAGGCTCGCTATATATAGCTGCACTCCGGGATGATGGAGCGATGTGCTGCTGCGAAACGTCGCACGAGCGCAGCCCAATCGTAAAACCGCGAAAACTACGCGCGGCGCGGCTATCTCCCTTTCTGCACTCTCGCTTTATTATTATTATTATATATGTACGCTTTGCTCGTCGCGATGATCAGCCTCGGGGGCGTCGGCGCGCGTGTGCAGTACGATAATAATAACAATAATAATGACGAATCGAAATGTCTTTTGTAACGACTGGGGCTTCGTATATTATATATATAGCTTTGTCTTGCTCGTGGTTTACACACTACCAGGGTGCAAAATAATCTTGAAATTCGCACAATACCCCCTTCTGCAGCTTTTTCGATTAAAATTAAACGCTTGGCGCGTCGTATACAACAGCGGCGGCTGCAGCAGTAGTTCATACCGGTTCAGTGAGTGCACAGCCGCCGCCGCGGCAGCTCTGAATGAGAGAAAGCTCGACACAATACAATACCCTTGCGCGCGCGCGTTGCACTAACGGCTTATAAATAATAAGCGATAATATTCGTCGCGGCCGAGTGAGTTTTGCACTTTGGCTCTTGGTGCCGCTGACGCCGCCTCAAGCGACAGAGAGAGAGAGAGAGTCGCGCGAGAAAGAAATCGTTTTCATATTTAATGCGCGCGACGGTGCGCTTTTAAAGCTTTTAACAGCGTACACACACACACGCGCGCGCGTATATGGGCAGGACACGAAAGTGTATTTTATATAAAACAGAGAACTTGAAAAGCGAATCTACTGTATATATAGCGAATAAAGCGGATTTTAATGTATAAAAAGATCGAAAGTAAGAATGATTATGATCGACCAAATGTCGAATTGTAATTTAAGACGTGACTCTTATACCACACGGGTGTTAATGGACAATGTTTTTACGGATGAAAGCCGCACTTACAGTAGAAATAATTCAATTTACATTTCGAGGCTGATCCACGCGACTTTCGTAATTTAACAAGACGCCGTACTTCGAGATTATACTAAAATATCGCATTTTGACAAAGTTACATCGTACAACGCGATGGCAGACATTCACCGTCGTCGAAGGAGAAAAAAAAGGAAGAGAAAGTTTTTTTCCCCCGGCACACAACACAGCGCAGCAGCAGCAGCAGCAGCAGCAGCGGATGTTATTATATATAATATAGAGAGAAGGAAATGAGGCATTATATAGCCGTTCGGAAGGAGGCGGGGCTTTGCCTTTTTTCTCTCTCTGCGTCCATGCGGCCACGAGAGCATATTCGCGCTCGGGGTCGGGGCGCACTTATAAATAGCTCGTTAGAATTCAATTCGCGTATTTGAATTCGTATATATTATTCCTTATCATTTTCAACTCGTTGAATTATTAAACATCCGGAAGAGACCCTTCGCGATGGGGGGCAAACAACAACAACAACAACAACAATAATGGCATAATAACAGTTTCGTAAATACAATACTTAGAAATCATAAAGTTCGCTCAGTACATAACGTAAGACAGAAAAAAACTTATACGTATCGTAATGTCGTTCGGTGCAGCTTTAATGAACGGAAACTTTTCCATCCGCATCCCCAGATACTTGTGTACATTTGCCATGTTCGTACATTATCGTTCAATTTTGCCCAAAAATTATTACATTTAACGCTCGGTCACGAGAGAGTAGAAGGCAACTCCGAGTGCACTACTATATTATATATATAAAAGAGAGAAAAGCCACTTTGTGTATGCATGTACATAAACAAATGTACATATAAAGTCCTTGGGTTTACACATTCGGTCTACGGTGTTTTAATTATATATATAGAGGCGAATTGCATCCGTGCCGAGACGAGAAGAAAAGAGACACGGGTCGGGGTATGGTATAGCGTCAGAAAGAGGAAATATAACGTATAAAGCAGAGAGTTTGGTGCCAGTGCGATGCACACACACACACAAGCGCCCGTGGCCAGTTTCATTCAATTGCAAACTTTGACCTCGATTTTCGTGTTTACCCTTGTATACGGTGTGTATGTGTGTATTATACGTATATCCCTTCGTTTGAAACAGTATAGAAAACGCATTGGATTCACTTCGATTTTCGGAAGAAAAAGAACGAGGGGATAAAAAAATGTTCAATCACAATTTGTTTTCTATAGATCGTCCGATTCCAGGGAGTCACGAGAACGGCGTCCATCGACTTTTTCATTATAAAAATTGTTTAGCGAGATTATTTGATCTGCAAATCATGTCGTTTGTGTTACACATGTAATATTTTATCGAACGTTTTGTATATTACGTACTGTGGTTTGATCGCTCTGTACGAAAGCGAAGTATCGCGATTCACCTATAGATGGCTAGATGATTTCCAAACGCAAAGTAAGAAAGATTGGCAATTATAAGGATCATTTTATTACGTGAAATGTACAACTGAGTATTCGATCGATCATTTTGTTTCGTCGAGAACCATAAATCGGCTAAGAGATCCCGTATTTATTTTTAAGAGAGTGTAACATCCGAATTAACGAATATTACATAGTTATTAATTTTAAATTCTTTCTCAAAGAAGTGATTAGGATTGGGTTGAAATAATAAGACGTTGATAATTTTTTATAATTTTTAAAATGACTTCCATTAATTTATTTAACTCGACTTTGAAACACACACTGAAGGCTCGCTTCCTCTTGGCTCGATGATACCCTTCTCGTACGCTGCCCCGAACGATGGAGAATCGACGATCTTCAGAGGATGAGCTGGAACCACTTGAGCACCTCGTGTATCAAAGAGTTTATTTTCCAAAAACTATTTATACTTTAACTTTTAAAGATGATTCTAGTACTTCTGATACTCGTGAATAACTTTGAGACTTGACTTAGATTTTCGTAAGACTCTGAGATTTCAACACATGCACGAGCTCTGCACGGGTCGGCTGTCTCCGGATAAAAAGTCCACTAGCTGACCGTCTGCCTCGGCAGAGGTCAAAATCGAGAATAAGGCTAAGGCCTCGATTGTCTACGACTAGGCCTTTCTATAAGGCCCGATGGTTGGTCCCCTTCTCCCAGGCTCAGACCCAAATATAAGATAAGAATTCGTGACTTTAGAATCTTCTCCTAACTTCGTCGATAGTCCACGTCTCTCATTTGATCATAAAACATGTGCTATGCATTCATGTGCTCTGATTATAAATTGATTAAGATGGAAAGAGTTTTATTATCCTGTTACTTCAGATATCTGATCTCAGGCCACATTTGTTTACTCAGCTGGCCGCATGGCATCTTCAATTGTGTTATCACACATCATAAAATTCAAGCGTTGGTCAGATTTCTTATGATGCACTTTATAATCTATATTTTCGTGCACATTGCACACGCATTATAACTGTGATATACATAGTATATGACAAGAGAATGAAATAATTTTATTGAAAGTAATAAATACATTGATTTAAAGTCAGAAATTTAATTGTAAGAACTAAAATTTATTTTTAAAGTTAGTTACAACTTTGGCTCATTTGAGAGCGCAATATTAATCAAATTTATGATAAAATAAATAATCAATTAAGATTAAAGAGAAAGAGTAGCGTTAGCTCTAGCTCTTATCCTTTGCTTGGTCATCGATTCATTCGATTTTTTTGGTTGCTAGGCACACGAATTTCATTGTTTTTTTGACGTCGAACACGTTATTTTTCTACGATTTCAATTAAAACGCTTTCAACATTTAAGACAAAGAGCATAAATAATTCTTGCTGATCCTATATCGATACGAGAAACTTTTCCGTAACGACGAACTCGTCGAAAAATTAAACCGCAAACGATCGCGCGCGGAATCGAGAACGCTCGGCCGAATCTCAAAAAGGCACGCGTCGGTTACTTTTAATAAATTTTGAGTACACACAGAGATACGGGATTTATTTAAGGATGATAACTGCGAACGCTCGCGGTGCGGGGAAAACTTTTCGGCGTCAGCATATCCCCGGTCGATAGATAGACATATATCTATATATTTGTGTATATCAAGAGCAGTCAGCACTTTGTTTCACGGAAAGCATCGTAAATTTTTATTATTATTTTCCGTTTTTTCAAGGTAAATCGAGCGTGAAATACAGAGAGAGCGAGAGAGAGAAACAGAGAGAGAAAGATTGTATATAGTTAATTTATCGAGTATCTGGCCAAATATTCATTACACAGTCGAGCGGATCCTTGACTGTATGCCAGAAACAAAAGTGCACAGCCGAAAATCTCGCGAGCATGAACGCGATTCTTGCCAATGAAGTTTCGAACCTTGAAAAATTCCCCCCCCCCCCCCCCCCCCCAAAACGATCGCACTGGCTAGCGGAGCGGAATTTTCTCCTCCTGCAGCCGAGCAGCAGCAGCAGCTGCCAACGCTTGATGTGTGTATTTATATAAGTGGAATAAAAATCTGCTGCCAGTGCGAAGCGTCGTGTACGCGAGCGCGCGCCGAGCTTATTGTTTTATTTTCATTTTTATTTTATTTTATTTTTGTTTGCCTCGACTAACCCGAGATTTTTATTTTATTTCTTTTTTTTTTATATATTATGTGCCTCTTACCTGACACAAAGTGGATTCGTGGTTTTTATATCGCGAAAAAACTTTGCCTTCTTCGAAAAGGAAAAGTTTCTCTTCTTTCGCGTCTGCCTCTCTTACTCGCTCCATCGCGTCAATTAGAAAATTATATATACCTTCCGGAATTTTATCAAGTTTTTTTTCTGTCAATTTTTATCTCTCGTCTGCGAGCGATAACAGAAAAGCAAGAGGAAAGAAAGGAAAGGAGAAAGAGAGGAAGAGAGCGAGAGAGAGAGAGAACGGCTTGAAACATTAATTAAAATTGTTTGAATCGCGATAACAAACGCGAAACGGCAGCCAAGCTTCAATCATCGAAAAGGCTCGCCTACGATATCTTTGTCGGACAAAAGCTCGGCGCGCGCGCCCCCCGCAAACGCATACACAATTAATTGACAATATCAATTAGCGGGTGCTGCGCCGATCTGTAATCATGTAAATAAATTGCCAAATAAAACCTGGGGATGCAGCATCGAGTAGACGAATCGTTCGCGTGAATTCGATGCTTCATTTTCTCTTGTAAATACGCTGTTAAAAAATTTAGATTTAAATTAAATACAGATTTGATGGGAAATCAAAAGTAACAGATACTAAATCGTATTCGAAACACTGCTACATTAGATCGTCGGTAAAAATTTATTTACGATCAATATCGCATTATTTTTTTACACAACATGCAAAAAAATACACGAAAATTTTATCACTTACATTATCTTTAAAACAATAATGAACGAAAAAGATTGAACTGAAATTTAAACGTTTAAGTGGAGTCATATACCAATTCACTCCACTTTGTCATTTTTGTGATATAAACCACAGTTTAATGTCAATCTACATTTCAACATAAAATTTACATCTTTGAGCCCTAAAAACTGTGAAAAAGTTGCAGAATAGGCCTTTCCATCTTAAAATAGCTTATTTTTGCTATTTTAGCCTTTCGGCACTGTGCAGTGTGCGCAAGGTTCAGATCAGATTTATTTAGGTGGGGATCCCTAATAGGAATCAAAATCGTCAGAAAAGTATCCTCTATTAGCTGCAGTTTTGTGGAATTTTGATTTAGACCCTTATATCAGTTCTGTTACTCAACATGTGTCAAAAACATTTAAAAATTGTTTTTTTTTTTTTTTATTTCTTGCTTTTTTTCACATCTGTCGGCACACAAACTTTTTTATAACTCTAATTAAATTTCCACAAAACTTAACCCATGAAGAATACTTTTCTAACGACTTTGATTCCTATCAAGAATCCCCACTTGAAAAATTTTGATCTGAACCTTGCGCACAGTGCCGAAAGGCTAAAATAACAAAAATAAGCTATTTTAGATGCAAAGGCCTATTCTACAACTTTTTTCACATTTCTTAGGGCTCAAAGATTTCAATTAATGTTGTAATACTGATTTACTGCTCAAAAAAATGTAAAAACCAAATAGCGTCATGTTGGGGACTTATCAATAAAAATCGAAACTCGTTTTCATAATTTATTTATTTGAATAATATAGAAAATTAACAGCAGCTGATTATAAAAAATACTGTAAATATGCTTATGCTCATTATAAGCTTTGTCCTACAGCTGCCAGGCAAATATGACATAAATCTTCGTTCATCAAGTTGCTAAGGACCATTTCGCTGCACTCGATGGGCAGCCGACGGTGTATCAGTTTCCAGAAAGGATCCAGTGCCCAACGCCGGAAAAATCCCCTGGACATCATCTCGCACAGATGCTTGTGACAAGCCTCTCTAACTCCTTCGGGAACTATCGAAGCATCATCAAATTCCGCAAATTTAAAGTAGTCCTCATATTTGAGAAGTTTTTCCTCATCTTCGGGCCGCAACTGGATTAGATCATAGAGCGACAGACTAGAATTTATCATTACTTTCTTCGCTTCGCTCGTGAACTCCTCGTCGTACCAAGGTTGATCAAGATCCGACGATTCCTCGAACAAATCGTGTTTAGCGAAGAATCTCATGATCGTCAGGGTATCGGTATAGTCGAACTGGTATCCTCTTTTCTCAAGATTTTCAGCGATTAACAGTAGACTAGACGCCATCCTCAATTTGAAATTAGTGTAAATGCTACTGAAGAATCGACTATCGAATCTCTGGTCAAAGTCACTCGCAGTTGGAAAAGCAAAGCTGGACCGGTCGGCCCCGTGGTCCAAGAGTATATTGACCACACGAGGCACGAGATTTTCCACGGCCCACTGAAGAGGTGTTCGACCCAATGGGTCCATGACGTCGAGCTGCGCCAGCCGAGGAACCATCTGCAGCAAATTGTCTTGACTCGAGGCTCTCTTGCAAATGATATGCAGTGGCGTCTGTCCTTCCTCGTTAATCAAGTTGGGATTGGCGCCTCTTCTAAGAAGCAATCCGACCACCTGATGATTGTTACTGATTAGAGCCTTGTGCAATGGTGTATTGCCACAATCATCCACAGCGTCGATCTTTACTTGCCGATCTTCATCGTCGCAGATGTTGAAGAACATCTCCGCCAAGCCATAGTCTTCGTTTTCTCTACTGCAAATAATATGCAGAGGAACGCATCCATCGCTATCGGTTATATTTGGATCGGCGCCTCTTCTCAGCAGCACCTTGGCCACCTCGATATTGTCGCCGGCCAGAGCCTCGTGCAGAGGTGTTCTATCCGCCTTGTCTTGGGCGTCGACTGTGACCGTATGCTTTAGGTTATCGCAAATCTTCCAGAATATCTCCGCCGAGTCATCGTCGTCTTCAGCGACATACCTGGCGATAATGTGCAGCGGAGTCAATCCCTCTGCGTCGGGCAAGTTCGGATCGGCACCTCGTGTCAGTAGCCATTTGACCGCCTTGCTGTTGCCGCATTCCAAAGCTACGTACAACGGTGTTCTGCCCGACTTCGTTTGGGCATTTACCTCCACCGTCAGCTTTAGATCGTCCAAGATCTTGAAGAATATCTCCAAATTATCGTGTTCGAGATGCTGGCAGACACAGTGTAGCGGATTCCATCCATTGTTATTGGCTAAATTTGGATCCGCGCCTTTTCTCAGCAGTTTTTCGATCGCCTTCTTGTTACCGCATTCCGCAGCTAGGAACAATGCTGTATTGCCCAAATGGTCTTGGGCATTGTATAGTACCTTCGTCCGTAGCTCCTCGCAGATATCGAAAAACATCTTCGCCAATTCACAGTCGTTGTCGGTGCACTGGCAGATAAAGTGTAGTGGAGTCCGTCCATTGTTTTTGGCTAAATTTGCATTGGCGCCTCTTCTCAGCAGCTTTTCGATCACCTTCTTGTTAGCGAATGTCACAGCCGTGAACAATGGTGTATAACCATTGGAGTCCTGGGCATCGATTCGACCCGTTTGCTGTTTGTTTGTCCCAAATCTCGAAGAACCTCTCGATAAAGTCATCATTACAATTGTTGGTGAAATAGGGAAGATGGTGTAAAGGAGTCCGTCCATTATTGCAAGCTACATTTATATCAGCACCCCTTCTCAATAGCAATTCGACCACCTGACTGCTGAAGTCGATCAGAGCATAATGCAGAGGTGTATAACCCCACTTGTTCCGGGCATCGATCTCCACCTTCAGCTTCAGATCGTCGCAGATCTCGAAAAAAAACTTACTTAATTTTTCATCGCCGGAAAAGCCAACACTGTGTACCGGAGTCGATCCATCGCCGTGGACTAGATTTGGACTGGCGCCACTTCTCAATAGCAATTCGACCAGCTCACTGTTCTTGAAATCCACAGCCAGTTGCAGCGGTGAAAAAGAGTTCATCGGCTCACACTCTCGCGCGGGGCAATTTGGATCCTGGCCACTTTTGAGAAATTTCTCGACGATGTCCAAAAGTTCGAACTCACAGGCCACGTGGAAATGAGTCAAACCGGACGACACGTCGACGTAATTCGCGTCGAATCGGTTGAATATTTTGAACAAATTTGCCACGAGTTCGGGGTGGCACTTTTCAGATTCAATGCAGTAGTGCAGTGCCGTGATGCGACGCATCGACGGGGTGCCGTTTTCGTGCGACTCGGGCTCGTCCTTGTAGCCGGCGCGAGCCACGAAGTCGATGATCAGCTCTGCTTTGTAATAATCCCATCGTCGAGAAATGCAATTTATCATGGAATCCATGAGAAGCCGATCAATTTCTTTCGCACTAAAAATGTCTCGCAGATTTGGTAGTGGACCCTTCCAATCTATCCAATTCCTTAATAAGGCAAAAAGTAGATCAAGAAGCGCATATCGATATGCTTCGATCTTCCAGTTGATCATTTCTCGCAAGCTTCTTAATTTTAACGTACAATTTTGTCTGTCCTGGTCCATCTTTATACGCACTCGCGCGAACCGAGTCACTTGCAATTTTTAAATATTTATATTCCTTTACACAAAAATCACTTGCCGCTGTGGACGAGACCTTCTTACGGCTGCTCACGCTACGGCATCTTCACACGTACTGAGCATACACATACACGAAGATTTATATTAGAAAGCAAAGAACACGAGGCGACTCTGTAAGAGAAAGTAGCTGCGTAGAGTAGAGTCGGTTACGGTAATTCGGTAACGATTAGAAAGTGTAAACAGCATGTCGAATTCAAGGTCTAGGACTCAATGTGTGTCGTAATTTGAGGCAACTTTTCTTGAGGAAACTTTTTTTTGAATTTGATGTGCCTACGACCTGTATACTATGCGAGTTTCAGTGCGCACATTGACCGTATGAAATGAAAAATCTACTTTCGATTTCTACAGCACGATGAGTTTACGTTTAATTTTTGGATTTTCGGAGTTAAGGTGGCTCGTCAGCAATCATAACAATAGTACGGCGAGGCGTCTGTCTGATCTTTTTCTTGCATTAGGCAGGCAACCGCTCGCACTATTCCAAATCAATGATTTTACACATTTTTTGTTTAATTACTCATTACTTAGTACGGTAAGGGGTAATTTTTAACATACCAATCGAAAGGTAGTGACTCGAAGCATAAAATATTCGTTTTTGGTTAAGATCTGTTGTTGAATAAAAAAGTTATGGCGTAAAATGAATGAAATTATGAATAAGAGACCGTGTTAAATTTGCTATTTGCAATGGCTTCGTTCTCAAAAATTAGTACGGTAAACCATGCTGAAATTTTTACAACACATTAAGGGCACTTTAAGAAGGCTGTAGCGATGCAAGGTGGTTCTGTATTAAAACGCTTTATGCGTTACGCAGCGCACAGAGTTAGCATGGCAGTACGTAGGGGAAATGTGTTGGACTCTTAAGTCTTAATATCTTTTTTATTTGCCTGGAAACACCCATTGTTAATTATATCATTCGAAAGCTAATGAAATTTCCTATAACATACATTAATTTCATTATCTTCTAAAGTGATTTGAGCTCACAGTAAACTAAAAACTACCACTTCCCATTTGATTCAATGTTAAATGTCCAAAACTTTGAATTTCATTAATTCCCAAGTTCGTATGGAAACCCCAAATTTTTTTTTAACCAAAAATCTTGTAATTTCATAAACTATCATTGGTTAAAATTTCACTTCGACCTAAAGTTTTTTTCATTTTCGCTACAGCCTCCTTAAATGACATTTCCGCCAAGTTCTATAATCATCTGTTGTTGACCCGTTTTACTGATGAGCCACCTTAATATAATTACGGCGATGACGCTATGTTACTTTCTGAGAATTAACTATCAATATTGATAAACGATTGCGCTGCGATTTTTTTTTTGCAGTGCGGGCCGAAATTAGAATCTTTATCCCAATGCGCTGTGATAAAAAAACCGCTGTCAATCCATTGGCAAAGAGCCATCACCTAAAAATAAGCTTTTGTTTATTTTTATGGATATTATAATGCCAATAAAAAATTTAACTAATCCCTTTATTTTAAAAGAACAGTCAAACACTGGTTTAAAAATGAGCAAACCACTTCCTTTTTAATGATAAGTATTACCTTATAGCATTATAATTCTTCCATTAAAGCACACGGAAAAAGATTACGTCTACAATAATCTAAGAGTATATTTCATCCCGCTCAGTTACTAGGACCTATTATTACTTTAATTAGCTAGGTAATTTGAATTTATTGAAATAAAAAATTTTTTCACTTTTGCAGCTTAATACTTTCAATAAATAATAATATTTTTTAAGCTGCTTATTAGCCTTTTTTTATGACACTAATTTTGAAAGCACGAAAATTCAAGCGCACTCGACTGGATCGACTTACCGCACTTATAATCCTTGCCGACGCGCAGGCAGAGGTGTGTTATACATAACTCGAATTTGCGCGAACCTCCGGTGTCTATATAGCGATATAGCCTTCATTATTGCATTATATCACATATATGTTGCTTCGAGTCGATCGCTGAAACCATCATATATATCGGCAAATATTTTAACGATATATACGAATGTGTCCAACGTTCAAAATTGAATCTCAGATTGATACGACTACCGCACATTTAACTCACACAGACACGTACATACATATACCTTATAATATGTACATTCATGACTATTACAATACATCATACGTGTGTGTGTGTGTGAACATTCTGCGAGCTTTGAGCACACACACACACACATACATATTATACACAGTAATTTAACATTGAAATCTGTACGCTACTACGCATATGTATATGTACCTAGAACAGGCAGCGATGAATTGTACATGAATTTGGCTCGAGAAATACTCGGCACGTTACGTTAGTTTCCATTACACTCACCCACACATATATGTATAGGTACTGTTATGTATGACACGAAATAAATCGCGATGTGTCGAATGTTAATATTTTGCCCGCTTGACGGCAGCTTCTCTCTCGTACAGCGTACCGCAACACATGTAATAATAATTTATCATCATCATTATTATATGTAACGTCCGGGCGCGCGCGCGCGCGCGCTCCGAGAGTCGAGATTGAAAATTTCGCGAAATTAATAATAATATTTACTTTTGATGACCGAATATGTGCGTTCGTATATACGATACGCGACGTATTACGCGCAATTCGGTCGTAATTCTATATTAGTTTTGGCTTAATTAAAAGTCACTGGCGCGCAGCGTATGTATACCGCGCCGAAAATACGTGTATAATTACTATGTATCGATGCGCGGGCAGCTACTACTACTGTATTTATAATGTGCAACACACCGACCATGTTGTCGAAAGCTGCGACTCCATTATTCGGGCGCCGCGCAAAGAGGGGATCCCCCTTCCGCTCGTCATCGAGAAGAAGCCCGCACGCACGCACAAACGAGCCATTGAACTTCGCGTCCGGAAGAAAGAAAGTCGTCGTTGCCGTCGATGCGCTGTGCTGGTGGTGGTGGTAGGGGAAGCCTATAATATATCGTTGGTGGGGCGGTTGCTTATGTATACACCTATATATACCACGATACACATGTGGAGCGACATTCATTTTACGTATATATAGGCCTTCGTAAATGGCGCGCGAATAAAAATCGAGTCGTTTTCCATTCGTACGCGCGCGCGCGACACATTCAATTATATTACGTCGAATTAAGTGTCGTCGATTTTTTCACGCTATATAAATATGTATGCGTACGTATGTACGTTTATAACCCGGATGTAAAACGAAATTGCATCGGTGTAGGGAATTTTTATCGTTCAGCGAGCCGCCTGAAATATATTTCTGAATGTTTGTGCGTTATTGGTTGCAGATATTAACACGATGTAATTCATTGTGTCGTGTTACTTTTTATATAGCTGCGACGTTTACTTTATTTTATTCTTCTTTTTTTAGTATCATTATAGCATTGTCGCAAAAAAGGAGAAGATTAACGCACGCAGGACCCAAAGAGAATAAAAGATGGTACAAATTGATAAATACGTAGACGTATTATATGATATAAGATGCATGTTGATGCCGTTCATCGAGGCATACAGTTGCATTTGAAAATTTTATGCCTCGATGGACGGTATCGATATGTTTCCTATTCGTCAACGGGCGCCACCGCCGCATATACACGAGCTCATATATATATAAATATGTATATTATATTTATACACGTACGTGTGCGCGCAGTTGTGTGTGTGTGTGTTTGTCCGCCTATATGTATATATTTATAGACGTTTTGCGCCGAGCGCAATAAAGCAAGCGAGCGAGAGAAGGAAAAAGTAAAATGTTTATATATGCGCGATCAACGGCAACGGTGGTAGTATACGCGCGTGCAGTTCAAGTTTATTATACATATACTACTCACCAACCCTTTAAGTTTTACGACTTTTTTCTCTTTTGTTTCTTCCTTTCTTTTTTTTTTTTTCTTTTTTTTTTGGAAGTAGGAGAAGAAGAAAATACACCATGGCGCAAGAAAGATACGTCAAGGAAAGTATTCCATTCTTTGAAGATTGGCTCGGTGGCGGCGGCGCGTCACATATATGAATTGTACGATGAAAAATTTTCAGACTGCCGTATATATAGTATATTATGACTCTCTCTTTCTCTTGTGCACCGCAAATTAATGTTCATGCTCCCGTCAAGTCTAAGAAGAGCCAAGTTTAAAACTATGTATACCCGCGTGTGCGATAAGAGATATACAGCGAGTTCTCGTTTTAAGTGATCAATTTGTCGAAACAGTTTCTCGTTACGGAGTTTAAAAAAGAAAAGTAAAATATAGTACATAAAAACGAAAAAAAAATAATAATACGAATAGAAAAATAACGAAATACGTTGGTATACAGCTCGCCGGTCGCATCACTTTTTATTTCGACTCTCTCTCTCGTCCAAGATATTTCGTGACGTGCATTACACACAAACACACGCAGATACATACACTTACGCTATCTAACCATCTTCTCTGCTCCTTTTTTTTTTTTTTTTGCCTTTCACCTCGGCCCGCGTCGACTTTTCGCGTCGTACTACACACACGCTATCTTCACGCATCGTCGAACACCACTCTCTGGTCATGTCTGTATATATATGGTACATATAAACCAAACAGCTCTGTAATACGCTGCGCGCATATCCCGTACGGAATTCCGAGTAACTCTTCATTTTCTGTTTATATATATCGCGGTGGTGGTGACTGGCGTAAATAATATGTATTATTATTGTTATTATCATCGAAACATGCATCCGAGTTGTAACGCATTTCCGTAGAGAGGGTTGGTAGAGAAGAAAATAAGAAATTGTATTTCGACTTATCTTTCGACATCTGCTGCTGCTGCCGTTGAAGAAAAAATATTTCACACGATGATGTGTCACCCCGCACCACCGCGAGACAAGGAGACACACGTAGCTAACTCAGCGGTTAACTAGCTGTAAATTCAACGACGAGCACGTCTCGAGGGTTGGCAAGATATATAGATATATAATAATAATCTCTCTGGCCGACTCGTCGTCGTATATATACTGTACGGCTCAATTACGTCGACGACGACGAAGACGACGACGACTGCTAACGTCGGAGAGATGTCCCTTGTCTCTCTCTCTCTCTCTCTCTCTCGGCTCCGCATATAGTCATCGTGTGACAAGCCACAGCTGCCGCCGCTAACACTTGTGCTGTAATACCAAGTTGATCGTCGTTATACGCGCGCGTTATTATGCACATACAGATATATGTATTATGCACTGCTTTATACGTGTCAAACACAACGCGGCTAAGGCGTATTATATTATAGATATATACGTACGACCTGCAGCAGCAGCAGCAGCAACTGCATCGCGCGCAACACGAATATTAAATACGTCAATAGTGATTTTGTTGGTGTACGTGTAGTTTAATACTCTTTTTCCCTCTCTCTCTTCTTTTTTAATGCTTCAATCGCTGCTGCTGCTGCTGCTGCACGAGGCATAAAATCGAGGAGCCGCAAAGCTACCCATACAACTTAGCCGTGCACCTAGGGGGGGCTTCGCTCCTATACAGTATAGGCGTTGATCTTTATTGCGCGGGAGGATGTCGCTCGCGCGATCGTACGTATATATATATATAATAATATATCCGCCGTGTATAGAGGCGTATATATGTATATAAGACGACGACGACGAGATTTTTATATCGTAAAAAAGGCGGCCTTTTTATATATTTATATACATTATACGGGCTTCTCTCTAAACTTGCTCGGTACCCCCCGTAGCGCCGAATCCCCTTGTGCCTTTCTTATATATATAATATTATATATGTATGTGTGTATACCGTATATATGTGTGTCGTGTACCGGCATTCCACGCGGCAAGTGTGCCAGTAAAAAAAGAGAAGAAGAGAAAATCCAGTATAATTTTTTTTCCCATTCTCCAAACATCCTCCTCTTTTTAGTTCGGCAATTTTAAGTCGTAAAAAAAGACGCAGGAGGAGCAAAAAAATAAACAAATAATAAGCCCCTCGCGCGCACCGAATTCGCGCGGGAATACATTAAAGCGTGATACGAGGGCCTCTCGCGAGCGTCGCGAAATCCACGAGGAGAGAGAGAGAGAAAATTAATGGTATAACTTAGGTTCGCTTTCGCGCGCGAGCGGTGGCTTTTTTTTCTTCGTTTTTTTTTTGGTTGTCGAGCTTTACTCGGGGAAATGGTCTCTCTCTCCCAAAAATTGAATTTTCGATTGGTAAAAATACCACGTATCATAAATACGACATAATACGATGTTTGATTGTCTTTGATCGGAGATGCTCTCGACGATACGCGTGCACATATTGTGCGTATACTTTTTGCGTCGTAGGAAAAGTAAGTAGAAATCACGATTACGATGCCTAATAGACGCTGGTTCAAGCTTTATTCGGTATTTATTTGTCACATTAATCCAGAATCGAGACAGAGAGATAAGAAGAGAAGTCGCGTGCTCGAGACATGCCGCGCACGCGAGTATCTTCGCGTGCGCCACGACCGAAATTTACGTTAGGCGCGCGATCGATACACACACACATACGTCGAGTACAAGATCGACGCGAGCCACGCACACTTATACGTACGGATATATATTTAAAAAAAAAAAAAGAAAAGAAAAAAAATGTCTCTCTCGAGCGAATAACCTGCGTTATTCGCGCGAGTAAGTAGTCCGATGTCTGCGAGTCGAGCTCGGAGTGAACATGCCACACACATGCACCCGAGCAGCAGCAGCTGCTGCGGCATGTATACGTCGTCTGCGCAGAGCTTGTATATATATATGTGTATATACGCGCGAGAGCTCGGGCTATGCGGAATGCAATGAATCTGCCCAATGGCGCGTAACATTTTTTCGAGGCTTTTTTCGCTTCGTCGGCTTTGTGTCAAACCTCATTGGCCTCTTTTTCTCTTCTTTTACCTACATACCCTCGTCTCTCCCCCCCCCCTTTTTCTTATTCCAGCGATGCGCTGTGGTGATTTTTTTTTGTTTGTTTTTTGGTTAAAATTGCTAAATGTCCTAAACATTTTTCGAGCTTTCGCGTATTAAAAAGCTCAACCCTTTGGAACAACGACAGCAGCAGCTACAACGACAACAAAACACAAACGTATGTGACCGTATATAAGTCAAGGCTTTGTTGGCTTAAATATGCGCGAAATTCCGGAAATTTGTCTCTTGCTTTTCCCTTCTGTCTTTTTACTACTATTTATTTTATCATAAGAGAAAAAAAAACTACGATTTTTTTGCGCCCTGTAAGCCATTTAGAGAATACCGTTTTAAGTACACGAAATCGAGTCTTCTCAAATTGAGTCTGAGAGATGACGATAGCGAGATGAATTGTGATACATCAAACAATTTTTTTTCTTCAAATTTTGTTGCTGTAATATTAAATTTTTCCCTCGAGCAAATTGAGGGTTTAAATCCGGGGTTAATCAGCTGCATGCAGACTGCATTGATATCCCATCGTAGCACTTACACTACGAGAACTTTCTCGCACGCGTGTCGCGCAACTTCCGGTGTATGTTCCATGAAAAATCATCCAAATTTTTCATAAAAAAAAAAAAAAACTGTATACTGAACTGTAGACTCAATCATTATGGAACAATTTTTATTGAAATTTTGTACTTAAAGATATTCATGAATATTTATATATTTACAATTGTCAATTATCATTTATTCTCGAATTCGTCGCAAACAAAATCTTTGCGACTTTCATGTTTAGTCCTTTGGTGCCTCAACAAATATGATTAACTGCAAACTTTTTTCTCGCATTTGTCACATGCCTAACCATTACGATTCTCATGGGCTGTCTTTTGGTGAGAGAGCAAAAAACCATTTATGTCCAAATTTCTTCTCGCACTTGTCGCATGCATAAACTTTGCGATTTTCGTGGAACATCTTTTGGTATCTGATTAAATTCGATTTTCCTCCAAATTTCTTCTCGCAAAGCTTCTTTCTTTCTTATAGCATGTGTAATTTTGGCGACTATCTTTTGGTGTTTTAACAAATCTGATTTACTTCCAAATTTCCTCTTGCATTTGTCGCAATCTTAGCGACTTTTGTGTACGGTTTTTTGGTGTCTTCTAAAATTGCTTTTACCCCCAAATCTCTTATCACATTTGTCGCATGGGAAATCTTTCCTACCTTCGTGGACGGTCTCTTGGTGCTTGGTCAAATTCGTTTTTTTGCAAATTTTTTCTCGCACCTGTCACATGCATGATCTTTGCGACCCTCATGAACTACCCTTTGGTGGAACAGTAAATGAGATTTTTGTCCATACACTTTCTCGCACCTGTCACATGCATGATCTTTGCGACCTTCATGGACTGTTTTTTGGTGACCTTTGTGTACTGTCCTTTGGTGCTTCAACAAATCTGATTTCCTTCCAAATTTCTTCTCGCACTCGTTGCATGGGTTATCTTTACAACCTTCGTGGACTAGCTTTTGGTGGGAGAGCCAATTATGTCTATGCCCAAATTTCTTTCCGCACATGTCACATTCGTAATCTTTGCGACCCTCATGGACTGTCTTTTGGTGTCTGAGCAAATTCTTTTTTTGTGTAAATTTTGTTTCGCATTTGTCACACAAGTAATCTTTGCGACCGTCATGTATTGTATTTTGGTGCAAAAGCAAATTCGATTTTTGTGAAAATTTCTTCTCACACTTGTCACATGCGAAATCTTTCCGACCTTCGTGTACCGTATTTTGATGCAAAAGCAAAATCCATTTGTATCCAAATTTCTGCTCGCACTTATCACATGCGAAATCTTTTCGATTTTCGTGGATTATTCTTCGGTGCTCAACTAAATTCAATTTTTTTCCGAACTTCTTTTCACACTTATCACATGCGTAATCTTTACGACCTTCGTGTACTGTTTTTAGGTGAAAGAGCAAATTTGACTTTAATGAAAACTTTTTCTCGCATTTATCACATGCGTAATCTTTCCGACCTTCATGTACTGCCTTTTGATGACAGAGCAAATGTGATTTTTGTCCGAATTTCTTCTCGCAATTGTCGCATGCGTAATCTTTGCGACCCTCATGAACTGTTATTATGTGTAAGAGCAAGTTCGATTTATTTTTAAATTTCTTTCCGCAATTTTTACATAAACTGTCTTTGTCGTCTTTGAAGGTGAAATCTTTCCGACCTTCGTGGTGTGTCTTCAAGTGAAAGAGCAAAGATTCGTTTCTAAATTTTTTCTTGCCCTTGTCACAAGCAAAATCTTTGGGACCCACATGGAATGTCTTTATGTGCAAGAGCAAACTATGTTTATTGTCAAATCTCTTGGCGCACATGTCACATAAGTAGTTTTTAAAAACTTCGTGGAATATTTTTTTGTGCCGCAGTAAAGTTGATTTATTTTCAAATTTTCTCTCGCACTTATTGCATGTGAAATCTTTGTGATCTTTGTGTGCTAACTTTTGGTGCGTAATCAAACTCGATTGTTTCACAAATTTTTTCTCGCATCTGTCACATGGAAAATCTTTGCGACTTTTGTGTACTGAGATGTGGTGTCTACTCAACTGACTTCGGAACTCAAATTTTTTTTCGCACTTGTCGCAAGCGTAATTTTTTTGATTATTGTGAGTTGTGTCTCGGTGGGTTGTCATGCTCGATTCTAGTGTAAATGCCTCCTGATAAATATCACAAACGTATTGTTTGTCGTCTGAAACAACAATGTCGTGTTCACTTGAATTATCTTGAGAGGCAATTTCCTCGGATTTCTTCTCACTTTTATCCATTTTGGTGCTTAAAATAAACGATGGATCTTTCTAGTTAGTGCCGTGGTAATTAAATTAATAAAATTTATCTTTATACATCTCGGCTTGTTTCATCAGAAAGATTCAAACTGATTTATTTTTACTATAAACATGATCAGTGTTCGAAATCAAACCGTTCATAATCATATTGTTTACAATCGAGTCACTGATTTATCTATTTACACATTATTGTCTTTACAATATTTACAATATTTGAGCCAGTTTAAAATTCTAACTTAGCAGCGAGGAATTTCTCGCTTCTAAGCTTCTAAAACCAAGTACTCCGAACAAAGTGTAAAGAAGTACTTTCTCTTACTCACTAACTGCGCTCGTGGTGATAGTATTCATGCGCGTTACGCATACATCTTAGACATTGATAAATCAACAAATTACCTCAATGAATCATTTTAAATTACATAGATTATTTACTCTATTCTCGTGCGATCTCCAAGATTTGGCAGAGAAATTTCTTTAACTGCTCGTATAAACGAAACATATAACAACATGACTCAAAAAATTACCCCAAAATGACGTTTGGAGTGTATTGTAAACGAGAGCGATCATGCTCTAACTGCGATACAGTCGTATAACAGCGAGAAGAAATAAAGCAAAAAAGAAAAACACACGTAAGCGTTTACTAAAAGTGAAAATTAAGAGCCGAGAGTCGTATACACTTCTCGTTTGCCATACATGCGCCGCTACGGGGCGCGCTCGCAGTTATCGCTCGGACGTTCCATAAAAGGTCCAGCGCGAATGTTTTTTCTCTCTCTTTTTTTTTTTACTTTTATCCTCTTCTTGACTCGACTGTAGCGTAGTACAGATAGCGTTAGCAGTAGCAGTGGTAACTGCCGCGCGAATAAAGCGGCCAATAAAGACGCAATTTTCTCTCGGTGCGCGTATACGTATACAATACGGCTAAAGGAACATTTCTCCGTACGTATAGTGTACGTATACACACAGAGAGCGATACTTGGCTGCTCCGGTCGTTGGATGGCGAGTTCGGCGCGTCCGAAGCAATACACTTCATGCTGCTGCTGCTACTGCTGCCTCTTTCTACTTGTGCGGCTTAGGCCGCGAGGAGATTTGAATTTTCAAGTCTCACCCCCCGCGCGTTTAATTAAGCTAACATCGTTCCGTACGTATGTTGGTGTGCGATCTCCCCCCCCCCCCCCCCCCTCTTTAACGGGAGCAACAGCAGCAACGGTACGGCACGCGTTTATATATATATATATATATATATATATACCGATACTCATGCTCTATAACTGGCTATAGTCTGGCACCCACCCACACACAATGGAGAATTTAATCGTCCGAATTTTATTCATGTTGCAGGTTCATTAACAACATTGCCGAAGCTGCTTCCGTGGCTTATCTGAGGTAAGTATAATGCGATACATTTTACGTTTAAATTTTATCGCGTAAAAATAATCGCGCGAGCCGTATCCACATCGTATCTTCGTGATTTTCTTTTTTTCTTTTTTTACCAAAGATTCTGCGCGCGAGTAAGTACGACGCATTGAGATGCAACTACGTATACAACATACAAATACACATAATCTCGCTCGGTGTATAAGAGAAATAGCAGTAGACTATACAGTTGATCGCAATGCCGATTGAATTCGGGGAATTCGGGGCTGGATCCGCTGTCGGATTTCTAATATGCGCGCCGCACGCAATCAATAACCATCGTCGGCCAAGGGGGGGCAGCTGCAGCACATAGACTTGAACTAGCTCTACCTACCTACCTACCTACCTACCTACTGCCGAGTGACTGCGATTTTGCGCTGTATAATATACGTGTACGTGTACGTATGAGAGAGATTCGAGCGAGCCATTCTACACTGCAACTCCATTAGTCTCAGGCGAGCTTATACACTTTGATGTTAATTATATTCCTCGGCACATGTGGCGTCCGCCGCCGCCGCCGCCACCACCGCCTCGATTTATGTGTGCGAGTGTTTGTGCGTTCGTATGTGTGTACGGAATTACGAAGCTCGGGCAATTCCTGGATTTGCTCTCATCACTGCTGCTGCTGCTGCTACCCTCCCGTCAACCCCGGTAAATTCCTCAAAACTCCGTACCGTGTGTATATATACGTGTGTCAATGTATGCGAGTTCGCATGTGTACGTGTATGTGTGTGTGTACATACGAGACATATCACACCTTCTCCTTATACTGACCTAATTATCGGGTCATTACGTAATCCACGCGATGCAGCAGTAGCAGCAGCAACTCGCCAAGCTCTGTGTGTAGCTGCACGAAACCTTGTGTAAATTCATCAAGAAATTCTCACTCTCTCTCGACGCGATCTCCCTCGCCGCCGCACATCGACACTTTCTCGATTAATCAACGCCACCCCCGCACACACACACACACACACACACACACACACACACACACACACACACACACACACACAAACACATATCACTCATTATATACCCGAGCGAGCGTTTACCTTTGTGCTGCTAGTCGGAGCGCATCAACGCACGGGATAAAGCTCGACCCGAAGTTCTCGATTATACGCGCGCGCGCGTGTGTGTGTGTGTGTGTGTGTATAGTTGCCGATTGGATCGTGGATTATACAGAAGTTAGCAGTGGTAGTAGTAAGTACGGCTATATAATTAATGAGACGAGATAAAGAGAGGCGAAGAGCGCAGAGATAGCTGAAAAACGAGCGCGGAATGTTTTTATACTTGTGCTGTGTAAGCGCAGACTTGCAGGAGAGAAAGAGAGCCGCAAAAGTCAACCCTTTGATCATATCGCGCGCGCGAAGCAGCTTTTGAGTGGGCGAAATAATATTTCTCTCTCTCTCTCTCTCTCTCTCTCTCTGACCGACCAGACCCACGCGCGTGCGAGCACGAGCACTCGAGTTTCATAATTAAAAGGACGGTTTAATGAAAAAAAATATAGCCTAGCCCCACACCGTTCTCTTCTCTTCGTCCCTTTGAAATTGTTAATACATATATAATATTATATATGTATATCCCAACGAGAGGCCGTGTCGTGCTCGCGCGCGAGGGAGCGACGCGGCGCTCGGAGTAGATAGTCTGGAAGAGGAAAAATGAGAGAAGTTTAATTAAACTTGAACGAGAATGCACACTTTGAAAATTTTTTCGAAAAAAAAAAAATAAAATTGTAAAAAAAAAAAATATAGTAAAAGGACGAAGAGAAGAGAGTACACGGGGCAAAAATGAATTGGCACTGTCTTATTAAACTTGCACGGCGTAAAGAACGGTATGTAGCGGGGGCTAGCAAAAAAAATAGGAAAAAAAAAACGAGAGGAGCATTGTATCCTCGCTGTGCGTTCCGCGCAGCAACAGCAGCAGCAGCAGCAGCAGCAGCAGCAGCTTTGACAGTTCATCGATAAATTTTCATAAAACTATCAAGTGACAAATTATAGATCTCGGAGCGTGCCGCGCGGCTCGCGCTTTGCGTCACACACACACACACACACACACACACATACTCACGCGAGAGAGGATATAGGATATACGCGCGCAAAAAGTAATTAAATCAATACTACACAGTGTGCGTGCGTGTGCGTGTGCGTGTGTGTGCAGGAGAAAGAGGATCGGTTCACGGAGATATTTTTTCAATTTCGCTATTTTTTTTAATTGTTTTTAATCATTAAGCCGTGACACGCTTGCAACCCGAGATATACGTACGTGTAAATTCCGCGCTGTTGAACAAATAATACTTACTCTCTTTATTTCTTTCTTCCTCTCTCATCTCTATCTCTTTCCTCCTTTTTTTTTTTGATCCACGAGAGATATGCATAATGCATAGGAGCGTTTACCACTGGTTGGGAGTAAACACGCGTCGGTGGCGGCAGGATCTTACGAAGAGAGAGAGAGAGAGAGAGAGAACTCCGTCCGCATATTATACAGAGCGCGCGCAACTGCTGTTTTCCTCCACGCGCGCGCGCGCGCGTGATGCTCGATCCGCAAGCTCTGTGGGTCTGTGTGTGTGTGTGTGTGTGTGTGTGTTGATACTAAAGCATTTCTAGCGCTCTGCTGCTGTCGACACGAATGCTGCACTTTTCACTTTCCTGCGAAGTGTAATCTTCGGAGCTTGTATACGCGAGTGCATATAACGTCTGTGAAGCGGCAGCTCTGTCTGTCTGTCTGTCGGTTTGTATGTGTGTGTGTGCACACAAGAGATAAAGGACTTCATCGCGTGAGCTTTTTTCCGAGTAATCGCGAACGAGAAGTAATAAAAAAATTCTCTCCCCCCGCTTCTTCTTCCAGCACAGCGAGATGCATTTATATACGTCTACTTTTTTTTTCTCTAACTCTCCGCGTTATATCTTGCGCTTTTGAAGATCAAATGGATCGGGCGCGCCCCTCGCTTCCTTCCTTCCGCTGTAAAACGAATCGTCGTAAATGTTTTTGTAATACAATAGGTACAAAATTCTCGGGATGATGCGCTTCTCTCTGCTCCGCTGTTTTTTCTCTCTCTCTCTCTCTCTCCTATACGATATGGTATGTACACAATACGTGTCGCGTGGCGGCAAAATGAATTGGAAATAAATTCGTATACGCACACGCTTTTCTTTATATCTCCCGTATAGTATATATGTAGTATACTGCCGGGCACACGACTCGTGGCGCGACAAACGGCGGCTCGCGCAAAAACGTATCGTAAAAGATAGAAAAATGAATCTCCCATACGGCTGCCGCTCGTACTTTTTTTCTTTCTGTTTTTCGTAGATATATGTATATAATATAAAAAAGGCTCGCTCCTGAAATCGGCGGGAAAACGATGAAAATAACTGAACCTTGAAAAATCAAAACGCAATATCACCCGGGAGCACCGAGTGCGAGCGTTTTCCATCAACAGACTGCTATATATCCCGAGTGTAGCGACGCGGCGGCTCATTCTCTCTAGCTCTTTCTTGCCTTCATTTTACTTTATTTTTATTTTCAACTTTCTATTTTTCATCTCTATCTCGCGCGTGCTCTTTCCTTTTTCGTATCGATATAAGTACCAATTCATAATCCTACGGATTTGAGCATCCTCCCATTTTTTTCTCTCTCTCTCTCTCTCTCTCTCTCTCTCTCTCTCTCTCTCTCTCTCTCTCTCTCTTCGTATTATGGCGCTCGAGTTTGCATCGAGCTTCTTTATCGAAATGGCACTGATTCGACGCTCGGGAGATTGATAAAGAACGGGCGCGGAAAATAGTAGTAATAATCATAATAATATACACTGTTAAAAATGAATCTTAAATTTGATGTAGATTTGACGTAAAATCGGACATTAAAATAACTGATAGTGAAGCTTAATTGCAAAAAAAATGCATGAAAATGAAATCACCGTATTTTTAAAAATGAAAAGTAAACAAAAATTACTCAATACTAAAATTAAATTTAAACGTATTGAAAACAAATGTTCAATACTGATTTATTTGGCACGGTCTCGTTTTTCATCATGACTGCAATTGTAAAATATCTTAGTTATTTACTATACCATTTTTGACGGCACAGTGGAGCTTTCCGGATTCTTGCTGTAATTATTTGATTTCAACCCGTGTAAAAAAAGTCTGTCATATCATCTGACTTAAGTCTCGCGTATGCAAAAACGCCAGATTTCCTTGACCAAACATTTTTGTCAGAGAAAAAATGTTGCCAGACTTTTCCACCGACTTATCATCAAATTTCAAATATTCAAATAGTCTCACAAATTCGCGG
Organism: Trichogramma dendrolimi; assembly: GCA_034770305.1. NCBI lineage: Eukaryota > Metazoa > Arthropoda > Insecta > Hymenoptera > Trichogrammatidae > Trichogramma > Trichogramma dendrolimi. The sequence goes on along the minus strand of JAPMIB010000031.1, from coordinate 921,256 downwards.
CTTAATTAAGAGAACAATATTTAAAAAAAACACACAAATATTAACATAAAAAGAAGACATTTTAATATATTTTCTTATTCTTCTTAGCTCCTTCGGGTCTCCTTGGATTTCTTAAAGTGTTAGTCAAATTTGTAACGAGTCTAGTAAATTTACGACTCGAAATCATTTGCGTTTTATCTTCCACTTTCTTGTTCACGTAACCTGATAAAATAAATGATTTGTTTTTTGATCATTTAAAATTTTTGTCAAAGTGTGCAAGTGTGAATGGAAATCTAAAGAATGCCTCGGAGATAATTGTAAATGTTACGCTATTATGAACAAATTCGATATTGAACCATCTTTTTATTTCAGTACTGTAGAAAAACTGATACTTTTCATTAACCATTGTACGGTTTTAAAAGAATTAGTTGCTATCGATATTTGTGATATAAAATATGTTTTATTTAAAATAAGTATAAATGAGAATAATTTTGTTATAAGATCTAGATTCTCAATCCTTTCTAAAAAAACCAAAGTACTATTTAAAAATATCTAAAACATCCATTGATTGTTCGAATTTTTTCAATCAATCCAAATTATAAAATATTTTAATTTACGGTTAAAACTGTAACTTTTTCCACTACTAGTCTTAATAGTTTAAAAATCCGAGAAAAACTTTTGATACTTGTTTTGAAAAATTCGACAGACTTCCCCCTCGGCGTTTTACCACATTTGGTTCATAATTTTCCAGATTTTGAAAATTTTCATAAAAGTCGAGAAATTCGATGAAAAGTCGGTGAAAAAGTCTAGGAAAAGTCTGGCAACATTTTTTCTCTGACAAAAATGTTTGGTCAAGGAAGTCTAGCGTTGTTTCATACGCGAGACTCAAGTCAGATGATATGCCAGACTTCTTGAACAACTTTTTGGCCAGACATTTGCCAGACTTTTTTTTTACACGGGAAATAATTTAATAATCCATTTAGCTTGATACCACATACACAATTTCAATTCTTCTACGCGAAGGAAAAAACTTCCTTCGCTTTTACATTAATTTTAATGTAAATATTTTCAACAATTCAAACGTGCACGATTGTCGTCCTATCGAAAAGCACTAAACCATTATCAGAGCTCTATATATCTCAGGAGACAGAGAGAGAGAGAGCAAAAAGGAAGCATACACATACACGCACAGACAGCTACGCGAGCTGACGTTTCAATCCCGGTAAGAGATTTAACCACTGCCTTTTGGCCAATTTGTTATTTATGTGCACTCGCGCGCGGCCAACGGCAGTATTGTCGAAGAGCTACCCTTTATATATTGATTACCATTGGCCGTCGGGGATTCTCTTGGCTCTTACGTTGTCGTCGTCGACGTCTTCGTCTTTAATATTTGATCAACGACAAGTTTAAGTCTTAAGACGTTCGTGCGCTCAGTTTCGCCGAGAAGCTTAGGCAGAAAAGGGACGGTCTCTCGCGCGCGCGCACGACATTACCTTTATATCTATCTATATATCTACGTAGTGGTGTCTAAGATATAGGTGAAATGATTTTACGCTATAATGCGCGAGCTGCTTCGCGCGGCGCGACAATCCTATCTCGCTCTGTGTATGTATCGCGCGATCTATGCGCGACCGTCCCCGATAATCTTTATAATGGAAATTTTTTCGTTAAAAGGATACGCCGCGGCTTTGAAAAGCTCTCGCGATCCTCCTTTATCGGACTACCGCAGCAGCTTTTAAATGAGAGATTTTTTTTTGTTACCTCTCTTCTACCAACCCCCCCCCCCTATTATATACAACTCTGCCTCAAGGATTTCGGGCGGGAATAAAATCGGTGCGCGCAATGTTTACGCGTTCGCGTATATAGCAGCTGAGTATCGATACCATTACAGCCGCAAACAACTTGTAAAAAGAAGGAGAAAATACTATCGAAAAACGAAGCTCACGACGATATACAACACACATTCAATTAAAACTTGATCAAGGTTTTTTTCTCTCTCTCTCTCTCTCTCTCTCATTGATTCGCGAAAACTCTTTTATCTGCGAACGCGCTTTATATATGTATATATACGTGTAATACGAAAATTCGAAGAAAGGAGGAAGAAAAAGAAACAAGCTTCGGAGAGTTTATACCGAGAGTTGCGAGTTTTTTTTTTATTTATTTATTTTTTCATCCTTGCCGAGCTAACGGCAAAAGAAACTGTGCCAGTGTATATAGATTTTGTTGAAGAGCTAATTTGTCGTTTTCTTTAGCGGTTAGAGAGTTTACTTGGTAGTATCGAGAAAATTTTTATATATATACATCGTCCGTCGGCAATTCAGTTAAACCCTTGATGAAAAAAAAAGGGTCGATACATTTCGCTGCAGTAACTAAATGCTCTCTCTCTCTCTCTCTCCCTCTGTCATGCAGATTAATCCATGTAGTTTCCCCGCGAAGTAGAAAATTTGGCGGGTAGAAAGAGAGTAAGAGAGAGAGATGATCTCTTTTACGCGTAGTCCTTATACATAAAGCCATCGTTACGCTGGTGTATGTTGGCATGGCCTTCGTCGTCGTCGTCGTCGTCGTCGTCCCCAATCAGTGCAAAGTTTCAAACATAAATATTTGTCCAAGCCGAAGCTCTTGCCACTTACAAGCTCTGCCTTATATATATAGCTTTTGGCCTTTACGAACTTATACGCGCGTATATATATACGTACACGCGGTCACGAATCTCTCTCATATTGTGCGAGTTAAAGCGCGAGTGTCGTAGCACGCGCGCACACATTGTATATATTGTATATAGATATACACGCCCCCGCGCGAGCAGCTGCTGCTGCTGCTGCTGGTGCGCCTCTCTCAACGAATGAATGAATGAATTCCGCGTATACTACGCGGCATTATACGCGCAACACAATGATTTGTTCACTTTGCTATAGACTATTGTTCGCTATATTATATTATATTATACTCGGCAGTTTGCGCGCGTAAATTTCGGAACTTTCGGCCGCTATATACAACATATTTCACTCGAGAAAAGTTACATTACGTAAATGTATTTCGAGATTATTCGACGCGAGGAGGAGAAGGAGGAGGAAACAAATCGTAAAAGAATATTTATACCAACGATCTCAACGTGTGTGTGTGTGTGTGTGTGTGGGTATGTGTACGTGTAAACGGGAGAAGGAGGAGCCGAGGCAAGTTTTTCCGCTTGTCGAGCGCGCGTTTGAAAAATGAGCTTAGCGAGGAGCCGAGTATGGCTTTGATGATGGATGACCGTGACGCGTGATCGACGTTATAGCTGCGCCGCTCGCGGATACGAAGGGGGAAGGGAGAGAGTTAATATTCGATACATATCGAATCGCGCTCGGGCTCTCGGTTAAAATAATATAAAATTAAATATTCAAGATTGCGAAATGTTTAAATAGGAAGTATTTAAATGCCTATAATAGACAATTGAGAGATGTTCACTCGTGCATGCCTCGCATTCGCTCTGTAGCTTACCGATGATTTTCTCACTGCTCAAAGAATTAGCAGCTGTTCGTGGATTAGCAACGAGAAAAATTCCGGTGCCCGTCGCTGGAAAAATCTACTCGGTAAGAAACCAATCCATCTTTTTATTACGAAAAATGCCTCGAAAATCGTGAAGCTGGCCCTTCCGATTCCGGATCAAGTGCTACAGTTCACGCGAAAATTCCTTCAAACAACATGACAGAATCGATGTAATTTCACGGCGTCGTATCGTGTATTAAACTGACTGAAGGTCTCGGGGTTGGCAGTACTGAAAAGATGCACCCGTCGTACTCGCCAAATTCACGAGTGAGCTGTACGCCCAAGTACTGACATAAAAATCTTGCTTGACACGAAGTGAGATGTGTCGTTTTTTAATGGATTATTTACAAAGCTTAACGTTTGGATTTTACTGCTACGTAATGTAATATTTCAATTGTTTTCATGCGTCATGAGCCACGACGCAGTTAATTCATGCGTAATATTTGGCATAATTTTATAGAGACGTAAATAAATGACTAAATATTATTAAATATAAAATTGTAAAATTAGAAGCTCAAGCTTATATATCATGATCATTTTCGTCCACACAGTATACATTTGTCTTGACTTGTGGATGAAAGTATTAATAAAATAATGAAGCCTATGTCTTCACCTTTGTTTTCAAGGCTTCGCCTTGATCCGTGACGGCAAAGCAAATATTCATTAAATCTTATGGTTCTTCAATTTTTTAATGATTTGCTCGCAGCAGACAATTGGCAACTGGTAGTGGCGCGTCAACACCAGAAGAGGTTCCAGTGCTCAACGTCGGAAAAATTTTCTCGATACTAACTCGCATAGATAGATAACACTAGCCGTTCTATGCTCTTTTTGAGACGAATGATACCAATATTCTTGAATCAAAGCAAACTTCCAGCAATCCGAATACGTGAATAGTTTTTCCGCCTCCTTGGCCGAACGCCTTTTTAAAATGTATCGTTTTTTTAAAGAGCTGTACTTGATAATAAGTGGACGAATACATTTACATATAGAAGGACGTGTGCTAAAAATAAAATCACACGCGTTCACTCGATTTTTTTATTCAAATTTTGATGAGACTCGAGACTCAATTTGCTGCATAAATGAGCTTAGACTTGCGCACGTGTGTAGTATACACCATACCAATTTATGAAGAGGAATGATTCTCATTTCCCTCATAAATGAATATCATTACAAGGATGAGTGAGAGATATATAATATTGGGTGGGGAAAAATTTGGCGTTAAAATTTTATGAATTTATGAAAAATTAAAAATGTTTACTAGGTGGATGTAATGTATACTGTTTTTATGCTGTTTCAAAGTAAATAATGGTATAACATGTCTCTTGAAATAAGAAAATTTTCAAGCTTTCAATCATGTTAATTTGAGAGTTTTTATTTTGATGTTTGTCTCATTTGAATTTTAAAATCATTGCTAATTTTATCAAAAAATTTATTTATTTTCAGGGTATAGAAAATTTGCTAAATTTTAAAATGAGGGAGTTAAATTTCACCGTGAAACTCATTTAGATAAAAAAACTTGTCGCAAAGATTAAGCTCAAGACTTATAACAGTCATATCTGTACTAAATCATGAAGCAAAGCCCATGTTTTAAAAAGTATGCTTTTGCATTTGCCTGTACATGTTATATTCAATGCTTGTATTGCTGCAATTTTTTAATATACGCTGTACGCTGACTAATTTATCATTGTGTGATGTATCAGTAATAACAATCATTTAGCCAATGTGATTTGACGTCTATGACTGAATAAACTTTCTCATATACAATAGACGCTAAGTTAAGATATTTCAGTTTATTTTTTAAATTCAATACGATGCTTTCATTTCGTAACTTGAAGGGTACGATTCATATCATTATTAATTATATTCTTATTATTATTATGTTTATTGTCTAAAATTTTTATTTCATATGTAGTGTTAATTGTGCAAACTTACAAAAATATTTCAACATTGTTAATAATTCTTCATGTATTTCCATGCGTTGCCTAGAAAACAAAAATGACAGTTACAGAAAAAGATTTAAAGAAAACTATTATTTACAGAATTTAGACAATAATTGATGAAAATACCTTTGCTAACGGCATAATGTGTTTTGACCCTGTTGTGTCATTTATTTATGCAATGGTTTTTGCTGCAGAGCATATGTTCTTTATAATGTCTCGACAAGATGAATCCGCCGCCAGTGTCACGGCAAATGCCTTGGCCCATCGACGGCAAAATCCTCTCAACATAATTTCGAAGATGTATGCCGAGCACGTCTGGCCAAGTGGTTCTGTTAGTGAACGGTAGCTGGACTTCTGCACGAACTTAAAATACTCCTCATAAGTGACCAATTCCGTCGCCTGTTCCACTGGCAGACGAACGAAGTCGTAGAGCGACAGGTTCGGCTTCATCTTCAACTCTTTCGCCTTGATCACGAAGTCTTCGTTGCTAAGCCAATATTCGATACTGAACTTGTTGAGCCATTCGTGTTTAGATAAAAGTTTCATGATCGTCAGCACGTCACTTCGGTTCGGTGCGTATGCGTATCCTCGTTTCTCAAGGTGCTCGACGATCATCATAATCAGAGAAGCTATTTCCAGCTTCATACTGTGCCCTTTGCTCGTGAAAGCCGCGAGTCGCTCCTTGAATTGACTCTCCGCGGGAAAAACGAAGTGGGACAGATCGGCGCCGTGATCCAACAGAAGCTTGACCGAATCCGGGTCGAGACTCGCCACGGCTATTTGCAGCGATTTCTGCCCCGACCTGCTCGTCGAATTCGGATTGGCGCCGCGTCTCAGCAGCACCTCGACCACCTTCTTGTGCTCGTGCTTCAGAGCCATTTGTAAGGGCGGATCGTCGGACAGCGGACAGTTGGGATCCTGGCCGAGCTCGAGGAATTTCTCGACGATCTTTTCGTAGCCGAACGCGCAGGCCGCGTGAAAATGCGTCAGGCCGCCGGCGGACTCGTCGTCGTCGATCACGTAGTTCGCGTCGAAACTGTCGTAAATTTTGAAGAGGAGTGGGGCGACGAGGTTGTAACCGTTTTTAGCCGCGAAATGAATCGCCGTGGTACGACGCAGTATTGGTTTGCCGTCTTCGTCAATTTCAGTCTTGTCCTTGTAACCGCTCTTGATCACAAAGTTGATGATCGGTGTACCTTTATTGGCGTGATTGGGGTCGTACTTGTTCTTCACGTCTTCCGTGATGAGCCAGTCCATCTGGTCGTTTCTAAAAAATTGTCGTAGATCTGGAAGTTGACTCTTCCAATTTTTGACCAAGGAATACAGTCTGCACAAAAAGTAATATCGCTGATCTTCGTTATCCCAATCGAGCTCTTCTTCGTCGAGCATCCTCTTCAAATTACTCGAGTAGTCCGGCGAACGCCCTTTGTACCTTTCATCGTTACTACCGTAACGAAGTCCGAAGTCGTCCTTGAAGTTGGACTTGGACATCGTGACGCACAATCACAAAGAAATACACTAACTCGAGAATTAGTAAAACTTATTCTCGTCGTGAGAATCACTGGGTCGTTGCGATATATTTTGCTGTTTACGCTGTGGCGTCGTAACGGATACTGAACTGCACGACTCGAGCCACTCGCGAGCAGATGCAGAGACGCGCGGCAGTTACGGCACTGCGCGCCAAAACGAGTTGAGACTTGTGTGTGGCGCGCGCCCATAAAGCAATAACGTACACAAATAAGCGAGATCAGAGACGTTTTGAAACTGCAGTGGCCCAAAGATTGATCTTATTTTGCTGACGACGACAATTTCTTCCTTGTTTTGATCTCTCATTTCGTGAGCTCTGATGCATTATAACTCGCGCATCTTGATGTTCTTAAGGTCGCCATAGATAGAGCCTTTTGGCAAAATATTCAGTAGAAGTTTCAGAAAACATGATTGAAATTTTGTTATTTTGGCTGGCTCCTATATCTCCTTAAAAGAAAAAAAACTTCAAAACTATCAAGTATTATTTCGTGTGAATAGCTGTGCCGCAGTAATTATCGTCACAGCAATAAACATGAGAATCGTAATATTACATAATAGTTTTGGAAAAAATTCCAGAGGTTTCGAGTAAAGAGCATTAATTATTCTTTTCACGATAATCATTGAATGGCAAAATAGGGTAAACCACCCAGTTATCGGACACCGCTAGTTTTCGGACACTTTCAACTTTGAGTTAGAATAATAAGAGAACCCTTAATTCTAGCGACGCGCGTTTTTTTTTTAATGAATTCAGCGTGCAATTTTCTTTAAAGTGACATAGTTTAAAAAAAGATTGGCTTATTATATCAATTATAATTTAATTAGATTTGCAGGCTACTTTAACAATGTATGATAAACTACCAAAATTTACGAAAATCCTTTAGAAAGTTGTTTGCGTAAATTGGACTTAATTACTAGAAAAGTTCATTATTCATCAAAATAAATATATGGAGCATGTTCAGAAGCATTTTTACAACAATTTCCCATAGTTTTATTTTTTTTTAACAGATCAAATTGAATAAAAATTTCGGTGTCCGGTTATTGACCGAAGAAAATGAAGAAAATTTAGTTTTCGGACGGGTGTCCGAAAACTATAGAGTTTAATGATTTTTCTAATATGCTAGTTATCGGACACCCCGAAAATAGTGTTTATATCTATCCTCGCAGCATAAACACGGGTCCCCAAGTCATCTTGTCATTCGACAACTTTGGTTGAAAATTGTAGCGGTACTGCCCAATGCTCTAGTACTCTATTTCCATACCTGCTGACTAGCTAAACCTTAACAATGGCGCACTGCTTTCCCCTTATGCATTTTGAATGAATATTTTCTTTTTAAATTTGCCAGTAGTTTTTCTAAAATATAACATAACAATTTTGTGGAAAGATGTTAATTTTTTTTATTATATATAAAAAAATTCAAAAAGCTGAAGACCAAAATGAAGCAGAATTATTCAAAAAAATTAAAAGGAAAGTAAGTCAAGAGCGTCAAAAGATTTAAAAAGTCATAAAAAAATTTGACAAAGTAAGAAAAACGATTTCATCAAGGAATCAATGAGTAGTAGAAGAACCATGAGAAAAAAAATTAAAAGGGAAATTATTGATGAATTCGAAAAGCCGAAAAAAGAAGGGTCGAGAAACAGAAAAAAAGTTGTAAAATTAAATTTGTAAATAATTTTTTATTGTTAATAGAATAATAAAAATGGTTCAGTATATAATTTTTTAGCCTTTTTAGTTTATTAATATCATTTCTATTACTCACATGAACCTTACTATTGATTTACAAGCTAATTTTTAGGGTGTCCGAAAACGTTAGTTTTCGGGTTTTTTTTAGAAATTCTTCTCAAAATAGCTGAAAAAATTATTGTAGGAAAAAATAAATATATGCATCAGAAAGAGCAGAAAATTTGCTAAAAGATGAAAATTCAAAAAAAAATTTTATTAAACGAGTAAGCTCCCTCAATCGATTATAATAGGACATTTTCTTAAGTGTCCGATAACTAGGTGGTTTACCCTATAATCGATATATATTTTGAGAATAAGAACAAAAAAATAGATGAAACACTGAACTGAACGACTCGACTAACGGCGCGGCTCAGTACCTCGAATTTACTCAAAATTTTTATGGATTTCGATTGACGAATATGAACGTCTTGATGCGTGTAATTTGAAATTGAAATTGTATAATATAACACGTGGTAACGTAAGAGGTTATTCCGCGAGTAACAACGACAAGTAATTTTACCTCTCTACATTACCTCGTAATAATATTAATTATTGAGCAAATATATAGACATGAACGATCATACCCACATTGACATATTGACCTTACCGCGAAAATTGTTCAATAATTCTTGTAAACCATTTATTTCAGCAATTTGGTTTTTAATCGGAAAAATGGCCACGCCGGAAACGTCTTGAAATAATAATCTCGTTGCGGTCGTTGTAAATATTTAATTAGCTCGAGGCCATCCATTTGTCTTGAGCGAATTATATTTGTCGGTAACTTTTAATTATAGGGATGTATAGGTGCAACGTAAAAAAAATCGAGGCGCAAGTAAGGCCCGAACTTTCTTTTTTAGTTGCTCGGTCAAACGATTCGATACGTTAGCATGACGTGTACATCGATCTACGATTCAATTAGAAAGTCTAGAGAAAGCGGAGGGGGCACAGCTGATGCTACTTGTATCTCTCGTTACTTCGGCCATGTGTTCTTTCACAGAGAATCATTTCTCGTTACAACGCCGCAGAGTGAACAACTATAGAAAAACCGCTGCCAATGTATTGGCAAGTAGCTTCCTCATATATCCGGTCTCTAACCTTTCAAAAAATCTACTTTTTTCGTGATTGCGCACTACAGAATTACGCCTTCTTCGTCTAGGCTTAAACTTCAACCGTATAATGAATTTCGTTAAAAAAAAAACTATTTTTCTGAAAATTTTACATACAACAAAAAAATCTTTTTCGTTACTTCTGCATTTTTTAAAATTTTTTAAAATACTTTCCTTGTTCCTTATAAATGTGCGTAACTTGAACTTTCTAGTATTAAGTTTTGAATTATTTATTATAATACAATTAAAAAAGAATGAGGAAACACTATGCCAATGATTTAGCAGCGGTTTTCATGATATTCGGTGAATCTTTATCTATTTGGTCTTAAATTAAAACTTGACTGCTCTGCTCTCATGATGACAACAAAAATTGAGATAGTTCGTTGCGCCTCATGTATAGAATGTTTAAATAAAACCACTTGTAAATATAGTTTAATTTCATCACATTATATGTAAATAAAAAGTTAATTCGTATACATAATTAAAGGTAATGTCGTTTATATTTTTTATTTATTAATTACATAACATAATTAATTTTTACATACATTTCAATGTCAACGATGGTGATAGTACCCGTTTTTTCTGTGGGCTTTTTGTGCCAAAAAGTCAAAAAAAAACGAGGAAAAAGTGAAGATAAATTTCAAATGGTTTCAGAGAAAGCTCACAAAAATCGAATATTTACTATTTTAGCTCGAAAAAGTGTTTTTTCTATATAAATACGCTTGACTTTAAAGACGTTTTTTTGGCCATAAAATGCGTTTTTCGAAAAATCTAAGGTCACCATCGGAAAGAGCATGTAAAAATCTGTCAAAATACATGTGTCGATTATTTTTTCAAGGTCACTAGTAGTTTTACCAGCGAATTAGAAAAGTTTCGATCGGTGGATAATGGAGCGCGCGTTTTGCCTGCATTAATTATTTTTTCTCGGAACACAAATGCTTATAAAAAAATTAACTATTAAAATTTCGATTGTTCACGCATTTTTTTAGCTTCCTAAGACCTTCAAAAACAATACCCAATGTTCATAGTATGCGTCCAACGAAAAAAAATTGTTCCGTTTTTAGTCAGAAAATTTGAAACTAAATTCCGGAATTGCTCATATACACGGAGAATCAGTTCGATGGTAATCGAATATAATCGCTACACAGCTCGCAGTGCATCGTTGCGGTATACATGCAAGGTAGCACGAGGTAGAGTTAGAGATTAAAGGAGAGAGAATGGGCTTGGGTTCGTCTTTGGTCTTTACGTCCTCCACAAAAAGCCAATCGATTTCTTTGGGTCGAAACGTCTCTCGGAGATCAGGCAAACCGATCCAATTTTTGATTATAAGATAAGATTTCTCATATTAAAGTATTAAATTTATCAATTTTGTCTTGGTACAGAGTCGTAATCGAAGTCATCGATTCCGTCGCTTCTATGCACACATACAACTATGGTCAATGACGTAATCACCGAGATCGAAATGTACATCGAAATCGTCGTTTAGTCGGACATGGTTTTTGCATTATCACGCAGTAGCGAAATTTATTTCATTCAAAATGAGTCACTGATAGTCACTACAGTCGATACGATTTTTCTTTGTTGTTTACGCTGCAAACGACTCTACACGCGACAGGCTACTGCCAATTGCCATATTCTTTTGAAACGAACCGAGTCTCAGGCTGAAGCAAAGATGTACACATTAAGTTTATGACATACAGCGAGAAGTGAAGTTTTCAAACGGACATGATAATTCATAGGAACGCTTTTGGTAGATTGAAGGTGACTAAGACATTTTTGCATTAGCTTACAGAAAAACCGGGCTAAGAAAAAACAATAATTCAGTTTTACCATATTAATTAAGAATTAGAGAAACGAGCTCGCGCAGGCTGATTTGTCGATTTAACATTGCTCATTATTAATAGAAAAATGAAAATATGTGCAGAATTTATTGAACGGTTAGCCATATATAATTTTTTGTCCTAATAGATCGTCTAGCTCATTTTCTGCATATATGCCAGAGGTATTTACAGGTTACAGGTTTTGCATTAATAAAATGTTATCCAAATGTTATGGATTGCTGCAATGATGTATAATAATTTTATTTTGAAATAATAAACTCTGAGTGTTGTAATTTTTTTTCAATTCTTCAGTTTGCACCAATTTTTCAATTTCTCGAACTCGTCGACTAGAAAAAAAATAAATAATAAAAAAAGTTAAATCAGTAAGAAAACAATTATAAAAAATAAAAGAACTATGAAAATATTTTACCATAAACAGCAGGCGTTTAGTTTTGTTCTCGTAACATTTCTTCGGATGCGGTGCACATCATCAACACATCATCGTTCGAGAGCATATCTATGATTTTTTCACAGCAGAGAGTTGGTAGCTGATGGTGTATCAGCATCAACAAAAAGTCCAGCCCCCATCGTCGAAAAAATCTCCTTGACAATATCATAGATTTGTGCTTACTACAGGACGGTTCTGTTGACTCGCCATCTGTCGCACACGCCTTACAGAATCTGTTAACAGTGTTCTGTCCGATGCGTTTGAAAAATTTCATAATTATCAAGGCGTCGCTCAGACCAATTTCAAACCCGTTTTTCTTCAAGCACTCGACGATGGCCAGCGTATCAGAAACAAGTTTAGGCGCATACGTGACGTAATTGTGCGGATACATCGCAGATGAGTAAATTTGGTTGGGAAAAACGAAGCTCGACAGATCAGCCCCGCGTTCCAACAGTATAACAACCACATGCTTTAAAAGATTCGCCACTGCCCATTGAAGGGGTGTTCGGCCCAAATTGTCCACAGCATTGATTGGCACCAGCTGATTGACTTCTTTGCTGATGTCAAAAAATATCTTCGCCAAGTCGTCGTCGCGGTATCTCTTGCAAATTATGTGCAGAGAAGTCGATCCATCCTTGTCGACCACATTCGAATTGGCACCTCTTTTCAGCAGCAATTCGACAACGAGCTTCGAGCCATGATGGAGAGCCCAGTGCAGCGGCGTCCGACCCCATTTGTCCTGGACGTTGAGCTTAATCTGCTGATGTTTTCCATCATTGATGTCAAAGAATATCTTCGCCAAGTTATCGTCGTTTTGTCGCTTGCAAATAACATGCAAAGGAGTCAATCCATTTGCGTCGGGAAAATTTGGATTGGCGCCGTTTTCCAGCAGCCAGCGGACAACGACGTGCTGGCCACTGCTGTGGACCAGAGCATAGTGTAGCGGTGTCTGACCCAGCATGTCCACGGCGTCGAACTTATATTTATTCATAATGTTGTAGTATCTGAATATCCTTAACGAGCGATCGTTATCGTATTTTTTATTTTTGCAAAAAATGTGCAGAGGAGTTTCTCCTTTGTAATTGGCCAAATTACGGCTGGCGCCGTGTCTCAGTAGCAATTCGAATACCCGCTTGCCGCTGGCCAGAGCCAAGTGCAGCGGCGAGTCGCCCGTTTCTCGCCACACAAAATTGGGATCCTGCCCGAGCTCGAGAAATTTTCTAGTAGCCTTGTAACAGCCATACCGTCTTGGGACCTTTTCGCGCCCGAATCGAACGAGAAGACGTTTTTGCCGGTTTCGAGGTTTTTATAATACGAATCTTCACTGTCACAGCTTTCATAATAATCTTCGAAGTCGCTCATCGTTATACGCGCACTACAATCACTGTCTATAGTCGATGCGATTTTGCGTCGTTTACACTGCGGCGTCCTAGTTTGTACTGAACTGCGGACAAATCGACTTGTGGCACTGTACTGCTGATCGCGCGTTGTACTCAATCACCCAAAAGTACACTAGATCAGAAGTAGCGAAATTTATTTTTCTTTTAAGAAGAGTCACTGATAGTTACTACAATCGATGCGATCCTTCTTTGTTGTTTGCATAGCAACTGCGCCAACTACACTTCTCATGGGAATCCTTGCGGCATCAGGCGACGCGATGCTTCTTTGTTTTACTCCGCGGCGTCGTAAGCGTAACGCGCACACAAAAATACTCAAGCCTGGTAATAAATAAGTAAAGCGTATTCAGTTCACGAAGATTCCGGACTGAAGTCGACGCGATCCTTCTTTGTTTTAAACTGCGGCGTCGTGCGATGTGTCTGAACTGCTCGGCTGGACGTGCGGCGGGGAACTGCCAGCGAATTGCGCGCCGCAAGGCGAATCGAATCTCGCGCCCGAGCAAAATTGTAAACATATCGCATGCGAGACGTGACGTTTTGGAACGCACTGGCTCAATGCATTACTTCGCTATCGAATTTGACTTTTGGTCTGTAATGCAAGCAGTTAATTTTTTTTCTTTTTTTGGGGGGCCCTAATACGCATAAAATAATTTACGCGTGATTATACCAGAAACCATCATGAGATTTTATAACTGAAATAAAAGTTTGAATAAATTTATGCAGGGTGACTGATTCAACTAGGAAAAACAGAGAAAATTTTACAGATTGTGGTTGATTCTATAATTTTCTCGGGACGAAATTTTTTCGGAGATCTGGATGTTGTTGTTAGTAAAATACGATTACGTGATAAGGTTGACGAAGAAATTCACATCGCTCTTCTTCGAATTCACAAGTAAACTTTTTTCGCATAGTTTTCAGTATTGTTAAACAGTCTCGGTCTTTTAGGGCCATTGTTCTAATACTTGAACAACAAAATCGCTTGTAATTTACAAAATTAATATTTCTCATTAGAATAACTTGTTGCAATCAAAATGATATTTCTTGGTTTTACGCTGTAATGTCGAAAGGCGTACTAATCTGCATTCTGCACAACTATAGATGATGTACCATGCGGCACTGCGTACTATACAAGCAGTCCTTATTTAATTTCATTCACATACTCGAAACGATTCGAGTGAGTCACACCTCCGAGAAATAATGAAACGTATCCCACTAAGCAGAGCGAGATGTCGAGTTTCGCAGCAAACGACTGACCGACGCTTGATATTATTTTGCTATGGAGTTCATTGTAAGCTTATCGTGGCATTCGCGTTTAGATTTAATAGTGTTAGTGTAGGTACTGCTAAGAGCGTCAAATTTTTTCTAAATTTCAATTTCACATTTCATAAGCCGCGATCAAATAGAAATTGCACGATTTAACCGAAAAAAACTTCGCAAAGTATGCTGCATGATTATCTACAGTCTAATGGGTTAGATAAAATGTATAATGACCGAATGAAGAAATGTTTTGTTTCATTCATTTATATCAATTGTATTTATCAGGTAGGATTTTTTCAAATTCAACACATTTGTTTAATTTTGTACACTTGAGTGTACAATTTAATCGCTTCTAATTTTATTTCTATGTACTGTGATTTTCATTCCATACATAATGACAATTGAGCATGTATAATACAAATAAATTAACATTATTATCGAAGAAATAATAATGAAATTCCGTGACGTCCTTGCCTAAAAAACAAAAATAATAATAATATTTAAAAATCATAAGAAATATCATTCAGAGCCTGAAAAATAAAACAAAAATATACCTGTGCTCGCGATATCACGCGTTGTTGCTTCGTTCTTTTACTTCTAATTCTGCTGCCTGGCATACTCTCATCAGATCCTCGTTCTCCAGCAGATCCAAGATCATATCGCAGCACTCGATCGGCAACCGCCGCCGCCGCCGCCGCCTCTCGTGCATCAGCTCCACGAAAGGATCCAGCGCCCATCGGCGGAAAAATTCCCTCTCCATTTTGTCGGACAGGTTAGCGTTCGCACGCGTCGCCGTACCTTTTTTCCTCTCCGATCTCGAAGAGTAACTTGGCCAATCGATCGTCGTTGCCTTTCGTGCAGATCGAGTGCAGAAGGGTCAGTCCCTCGGCGTCGGCCAAATTCGCATCGGCGCCGTTTCTCAGCAGCACCTCCACCACCTTCCCGTGGTCGCGCTCCACGGCCCGCTGCAGGGGTGTCCGACCCAACTCGTCCCTCGAGTCGACCTCCACCGATCGATCAATCATTTCTCGACGATCTCGAAGAACGTCTGCAAGAACGTCGCCACCTCATCGTCCGGGCCTTGCGTGCCGCAGATCGAGTGCACGCAATTTCTCTTGACCAAATTCGGCTGGGCGCCTCTTCTCAGCAGTAATTCGGTCGAGTTCTCGTGCTTCTTCTCCAGAGCCAATTGCAACGGCCTATCGCCCCACTGATTTTGCGCATCGACGTCGACCCGCTGACGCCTCTCGTCGTTGATCTCGAAAAACAGCTCGGCCATGCCGTCGTCGTGCTTTCTGCCGCAGATCATGTGCAGAGGCGTCCGGCCGTTCTTGTCGGCCAATTTCGGATCGGCGCCGCCTCTCAGCAGCAATTCCATCGTCCTCCTGTGGTCGCGGGCTATGGCCAGAAACAGCGGCGGATCCACCGAGCTCTCCTCGTCCGATTCTCGAGTTAGACAGTCGGCATCCTGACCCGACTCGAGAAATTTCAGCAGCCGTACGCGCAAGCCGCGTGAAAGTGACTAAATCCGGACTCGTCCCTGTAATTCGCGTCGAATCTGCTGTAAATTTTAAAGAGCTTCGAAATCGCCGCCTCGCCGTCCCGGGCTCTGGCCGCGTGATGCAACGCGGTGGTGAGACGCGTCGACGATGGCTTGCCGTTCTCGTCGACCGTCGGGCTCGTCCTCGTAGCCGGTCCTGATCGCAAAGTCGATGAAAGCGTGTCCGTGTCTGCCCCTGTGCACGTCCTCCGAGAGGAGCCAATCGATTTGCTCGGGACGAAAGATGTCTCGCAGATCGGGAAGTGAATTTTTCCATCTTCTGACCAAGCGACGAAGCTGACGGTGAAATTCGCGACGCTCCTCTTTGGCCCGCCAGCCACGTATTCTCCGGACGAGATAAGTCCCGTGTCTAAGCGATCGTGTAAACATATCGTGTGACCCACAGCGAGACGCGAAGTTTTGGAGCAACAGACTGACCGACGCTTGTAGTATTATTTTGATACGCGGAGTACATTAAGGTTACTGACCCTATTTTAGCTCAATAATAAATGTTAGCGATTTGATTGTATACGAAAAAAATTGAAAAAAATTGGTTGTATCAACCGAACACGTGAAAAAAACTATTATTTAAACACTCTTATCGAGTGTTGATCTGATGTAAAAAATTAATTCAAACTTGAGCGAAAATCGAGATCTTGCGATTTTCTGAAATCGAATGAAAAAAATATTGGTTAAGATTTTACAAAATAATTTTTCAACTTTTAATCCTTATTGCACTAATTCTATTTCATTCACTCTATTTTTATGGTATTCATTTTTAATTTCATACGTAATTAAAATCATTCATACCGTAACGTACACTACGTACGCAGCTATAACATTCTAAAATATTTCCATGCGAGAAAATATCAAATCATCACACGCGACAATAAAAATTTGTCTACGTGATATTTGAGAAAGGGAAAGAATAACGGTTTACATTTCTTGAAACTAAGTATACGAGGGCAATATAAGCGCATACGTTGCCAGGAAATTATAACGGATCGCGACTGCATCGTAAAAAGTCTGACCAGCGCTTGAATCCTACACGACGATAAAAAGTATAGCAGCGATGATGTATACGCGAGTTCAAACGAGTTCGTTCAAAGAAAATCATTTGTACCACACGAGCTATAATTGAGCAAACGGAGTTGGTCTAATAAGATAAGATATCTGGAGTTGGGCGATCGTAAAAAAACACTCTCTCGAGGAAACTTTTGTCTAACGTGTACGTGAACTCACACCTCGTGCGGTCCATTCACGAACAAATTATAAACAGGCCTAGATTATGATCATCGGCCTACTTTCTCTTTTCGCACCTCTGCTCAGGCAAGTTCAAGAAAATTAATAAATTCAAAACATTACAGGTACATTTTTTGATTGCGATCAAAAATTTTATTATTCGTATTTAATTATTGTATAATTGATATAGAATTTTACAAAGTGTCAGAAAAACTATTTACAAGATAAGACTTATCGCTATTTAAAAAAATGAAAACATTTCAACTGCAGCTAGAAAAATAGTTTCATTTTATATATTTTGAAAAAAATATAAGTCAAAAGGAAAGATATTTATAAGCAAACTGTAAAGAGTCTAGCATCTGCAGACTGAAATAGTATACTTATATGAATATAAATATGTTCGAGTCACTGAATCCTAATACGGAGTCCGTTTTTTTATTTCACAAAATGAAGTAATAAGACTTGAAATATTCAATGTCAAAATGATTAAATCATTAATACAAATTATCATCAATTTCTTATCAGAAATCGCAAAATATGATCTTGAACACAGTGGCATTTCAGGAGTATACAAACTGCTTAAGATTGAAAAAACATGATGCATTCTTTGGATCACCAGTTTAATGGGCTGCATTCGTGTATTTTTAAAATCCCTATTACGATTGTAAACTTTTCCACATTCTCAACGCATGACTTCTCTAAGTTACAAATAAACTGCATTTATGTGCCTCATCAGATTACACTTTTCTCCAAACGACTTGCCACACTCCTCACATTTATGATTTTTAATATTTTTATGAACTGTGTTAAGGTGTTTATTCAAGTTACTTCTATGACCAAAAGATTTTCCACATTCCCCACGAATGTGTTCTTTGAGTCTCACGTGAACTGAATTTATGTGCTTCATCAGATCACTTTTTTGTCCGAAAGACTTGCCTCATTCTTCGCATTTTTCATCTTTTCATGAACTGTGGCAATGTGTCGTTTTAAACTTCTTCTTTCACCATAAGACTTTCCACATTCTCCACACTTGTGTTCTTTAAGTTTCAAATGAATTTCATCTATATGCCTCATCAGATTACTTTTATAGCCAAAAAACTTTTCGCACTCTCCACACTTGTGATCTTTGATTTTTTCATGAACTGTTGCAATGTGTGTATGCAACTTTATTTTTTTACTAAAAGACTTGCCGCACTCGAAACATTTGTGATCTTTGATTTTCAAATGAACTACATCTATGTGCCTCGACAGATTATTCGTACACGCAAAAGATTTGCCACACTCTCCGCATTTGTGTCCTTTTAGTTCCAGATGCACTGTACATATGTGCTTTATCAGATCACTTTTATAACCGAAAAACTTTCCACACTCTTCACATTCATGATCTTTGATTTTTTCATGAACTGTGGCAGAGTGTCTATTCAAGTCACATTTATAACTAAATGACTTTTCACACTCTTTGCATTTGTGGTCTTTGATTTTTTCATGTACTGCATCAATGTGTCGATTCAACTCTTGTTTATAACCAAAAGACTTTCCACATTCTTTGCACGTGTAATCTCTGATATTCAGATGAATCACATCGATGTGTCGCATAAGATTATTCTTTTGTCCAAAAGCCTTGCCACACTCTCCGCATTTATGATCTTTTACTTTTTCATGTACTGTTGCAATATGCTCAGCCAAATATCTCTTATAACCAAAAACTTTTCTACAAGCGTCGCACGGGTAATTTTTGATTCTTTGATGGATATTCACAACGTGTATATTCAAACGTTGTTTTGTGACAAAAGACTGTTCACAATTATCGCAAACAAATTTCCTTAGTTTCAAATGAACTCCATCCACGTGATTGTTCAAATTTTGTTTAGTCGAGAAAATCTTACCGCAATCATCGCATTTGTGACGCATTTTACTATTTTGATTTTTGAATTTATGATCTATCGAAGCTAACATTGTAAAAATCTCTGAACTTTTCACTTTTAAATTGAAGCATCTATCTACTGGTACTATTATTTCTCTACTGTTCTCCTTTCGAATCTTATGTTTATTTTGAACTATGAGATTTTACCGTTGAAATTTTGTTGACGCCGAAACTAATGTATTGATTCATAACATTACGAAAATTAATTTATGTTTATTAGAACTTTAATATTATCTCTCGTAAAATTCATGTATCGAGCATTTTTTTGCCCTTGATTCTGACCATCGAGTAGTAAATAAATCTGCTCGTGTGGAGATCATTTTGAATTGGCATTACAGACCCGTCGTGTCAGCTGGCAATGCTAAAAAGTAATTTTAACGAAACGATAAAGAGGCGAATTTCGAGTTTCTCGACTTCGTTGTCGTCAAAAGTAACGATACAAAGTCAATGGAAAAGAGTCGAAAGAAAAATAATTGAAAACGCGCGCCTTCTCAAACGACAACCCCGTACGCGTTTTGGCTCTCTCCCTCCTCCTCCTCGTGCCGTGAATTTTCTTTTCAATCCATTTGAAAACACTCACTCGTATATAAATCCTACACACACATACACACACACATATATATACTCGCAAGAAGCGGCAGAAAGAGAGGAAGAAGTGCGTGCGTTTACGGAAGTATTCCACTAGAAAGGAGGTTGAATTTCCGAGTGAAATTTATGAGATACGAGCTATATACTGTACATATATATATATATATGTGCTCGTCGCTCGCTCGCGCTCGTATACGATATGTATTAAGAGGAGCTGCCTCTCTCTCTCTCTCTCTCACTCCGGGTAGTGCTCTTTCTTGCGAGCAGCTCTCCTCGTCGGGCGTCGTCGGGGAGGGCGACGGCGATGTCTGCTACGTATTCTCGCGCGTAAGTCAACTTTGCTAAAACGCGCAAAGTTCAATTACTTAAGCTTTCCTTTAGACTGTCAAAAGTCTGCTGCTGCTGCTGCTGTTGCTGGGTGCAGCTGCAACCCACCCCGGTATTATATATATCTAGCAGCGCATATATAATAAAACTTGTTTTACGCGCGATACACATGTTGGGAGTATAAATGTCAAGATGGTGCCAAGTTCGCGCTGTGTGTGCACGCGCTGTGTGTTGTGTTTTTTTCTTCTCTCTCACTCTCCATGCATTTTCAGGGTAATTCAAGCGCTCGAATGTGTGCCACACACTACACACGCTTTTTTTTTTCTACGTCTGCCGCGCGTGTTTTCTCTCTCTCTCTCGGCTCGGCGTAGCGGTGGTAGTACCTTTTTAACGTCTCGCGCGAAGAACAATCCTATGAATAATACTCATTCGCAAAAACTCATTTATCTCCGACGCACACACGAGTATTATTACATGTGTGTGTGTGTGTGTGCATGTGTGTATGTGTGTTTGCGCGCGTGCGGCCACCCGAGTTCATTAAAATTTCAAAACTTTTGTTACACGAGAGTGTTAGAAAATGCTCTAGGGTCTGTGAGCGAGCGAGCGAGCGAGCCTCGTTGTTCCTTTTTTTTTTCCACTCTGTCTCTCTACTTTGAATTCAACCCTGGCGTGTTTTTGCTTTGCGTTATGTAGCTCTGCGTGTGCGTCGAAAAAAAAAAAAAATAATAAAGGAATAGTAGCTGGCGTTCCTCTCTTTATTTTTCCAACGCGGCTATACATTATAACCCGGCCTCCCGTGCAATAATAATGCAATTGCGATTATTATATGAGAAGAAGAAAGAGAAAAAAAAAATGGTTACTTTAATGAATTTACCTCGAACTTGGTAGGAGAAAAGAGAAAGAGAGGAATTGCCATGGCACGCGCGCATACCATAACGCGGGACACGAGGAATATTTTACACGTATACGATTTTTATTACCTTGTATACATGATATACTTGTATACTTGTATACAGTCGTGCTCTGTGCGCGCAATTTTCGGAATATAAACGGTATTAAATCTCGACCTTTTTCCACTCTTAATTTTACCTCGAAATGAAAATATACAAAACGATATCATATAAACGCTGTTATATATATATAACGCGTAACAGGTGCGCGCGTTGCGTTGCGCGGACTTTTCCGCGTTATTTTTTTTTCTTCCTCTTCTCTCTTTGTTGTCTGGAAGTGTAATAAAACGTTGATGTTATATTTTTCTTTTTCATCTCATACAGAGAGCTGCAGAGGGACTACGAGATCGAGACGACGACGCTGACGACGACGGACATAGTTCTGTATCGGGGCAACGGGGGCGAATTTTTTTTCAACGAGACCTCGGAGATCGTGCCCGTCGGTGCCAACGCGACGGAGCCGCTGCCAGAAGACGAGGACTGGGCTCCGATTCTCAGGGTAAGCGAGCGTGAAAAAAAATCCTCAATTCATAAAAAATTTCTCCGATTTATAAATTTTGTTTCACTTGGAAAAATAATTTACATGGAAATTTAACTCTCTAGTTCATAATTTCATTTTAAGTTATAAAGTATAATTTTGGTCGAGTTCAGTCCAGTCCAAAAACAATTGCAAAATTTCGTAATTTACAAACCTCTTTAATTCATCATTTGAATCAGGGAGTATAAAAAGTCAGTTAATAAAATGAATTTATTCAAAATTCTAAATTCACGTAAAAAGATTATTACATACGACTTTTATAACACTTTATTTAAAACATTTACATAGAAAGTCTAACAATTGATTGTACATTTTTATTTTTGTACTTATTATGTGGGGTGCAAGAAATGAAGCTTCGAACTACGAATTAAAATTAACATCGATATGAACGTTCATTTTCATCTCTCTTTACCCGCAGAAAATCCTGCTGGGCTTCGTCCTCGGCCTCATCATAATCGCCACGGTGGTCGGCAACATCCTCGTCGTCCTCGCCGTCTTTCTCGTCAAGAAGCTGCGCAAGCCCTGCAACTATCTGCTGGTGAGCCTCGCGGTGAGCGATCTGTGCGTCGCCTGGCTCGTCATGCCCCTCGCCATGATGTACGAGATCATGGGCTCGTGGACCTTCGGCTCGCGCGCCTGCGAGGTCTGGGTCAGCTTCGACGTGCTCAGCTGCACCGCCAGCATCCTGAATCTCTGCATGATATCCGTCGATCGCTACTACGCCATCTCCAAGCCGCTCGAGTACGGCGTGAAGCGGACGACCCGACGCATGACCTTCTACACGGCCCTGGTGTGGATCGGCGCGGCCTGCGTGAGTCTGCCGCCGCTGCTGGTGCTCGGCAACGAGTACAAGGTCATGAAGGACTACGGCGCCGCCCAGTGCGGCGTCAGCCAAAACTTTTATTATCAGATTTATGCTACTATCGGTGCGTTTTACTTACCCCTTTGCATCATGGTCACGGTGAGTTTTCTTACATGAGTATATATAGTTACAACAATTTTGAACTTTTAAAATTTACGAGTAGCGTCGAGACGTTGTAATAACGAATTTTGACGTAGTAATAAGCCGAATTTTTTCGGCGCAAAAATTTTTCGTGTACCATATGAAGAAGAGCCTGCGACTGCTCTATATAGCGCGGGTGAGAATGTCTCTCTCTCTCTCTCTCTCTCTTTCTCTCTCGAATCGTCATTTGTCAAGTGGAAGTACCGCGCGTGAAAGCTCTTTATATATTATATAATATACGCGCCAAGCTCAAAGAGCAACCAAATGATGAAAAATTTCCGATTAAGGCGCGGTCGTTTTTCATCTCGATAATGTGTTTTTCGAGGCCCTGGCCTGCTCGAAAGAGAGAGAGAGAAGGAGAGAATGTAGGCAGTGAGTTTTTATTTATTTTTCTTGCTTTATACCTTACATTTGTTTTCGATCCCGATGGTAGAAATGCTCAACATTATAATGATGTCGAAAAAATGACCGTTAAAAATCGGTTTGTTTTTGTTGATTTTCTCGTTACAATTATGTGAGAAATAGCTAATTTCAAATGACCTGAAAATGAAGATGAAACTTTTTCAAAAAATTTAGTCCAGTTTACTCAGACATTTTAAATACGATAATACTGCTTTGACATTCCACCACTAGATGTCGTGTACCTTGATGCGTAAATCTGCAAGTGGCAAAGTCAAAATAATTGTATATAAGTCAAAGCGCAATATTAAGGAATAGTGTTTTACGTTCGTTATTAATAAGTAATTGTTTGACGAGGATTAATGCTCGTATTCACAAATATATAATCCTGATATATGTCAAATGTTGAAAATTAAACGTGAATGCGTTAAAATAGTAATTCGCACGAATCTCATAACCAAAATATGGTCATTGAATAGCAAAAAACACGTAACAATTTTGGTTTGGGTATACGTGCAGTCGCAACGGCCTCTTCCAGCCCAAGAAACTTTTTCTGTGACGAGAAACCAATCACAGATAGTTGAGCATTTCTGCCGTACATTCAAAAAAATAAAAGTAAAAAAACTGCGTCAAATTCGAAAAATCCCACTGTCGCTGTTTCAACGACAATGAATTTACCTGCATTTTTTGAATGTGTTTTCTTTCGGGCAACCAAAAAAAAAAAATAAATAAAACTCGAACCCGCAAGACAATGCAGTGCGACGCTCAAATACATTTGATTCCCACCACTACTATACCTTACATATATATCTGCACGGAATTCGCACTCACCGAGTGATTGTATTGTTTTCTCGACGCTATTCTCCTCGTTGCAAAGCTCAATATACACAAACTTTAAACAACACCCAAACGAAGCAGCCATCAGTGCATCGCCGATAATCTCATTCATTCGGACATCTTATACAATAAATAATAATACGCACCTCTTGCAGACTTACCTACGAATATTCATACTCGCGCGCGGGATCGTCATCGCGGAGATACGCGCGCAGACCCACATGGACGCGCTGTGCTACGTCGAGGTACCCACCACGACGACGACGACGACGACGAGTACGAGCAGCAGGAGAGCCGCCGCCGCGCACGCCTCGAGCGGTACGAACGATCAGGAGGATCGCTCGGCTTACGAGAAAGCGACGACGACGACGACGGACACGGAGGGCCCGAGCTCGATGCAGTCGACGGCCAAGTCGTCGATCGACGGTCCTCTGGATCAGCAGCCGGTGAGTTCATTATTATTGCTGTTATATACCCGAAAACTATGTAAATTTATATATCATACGTATAGCTTATATCGAGACGCTCACGGACACGAGTGCGTGCCTTTAAATTTATGTTCCTATATATATATATATACGTATATTATAGCCTGTAGGACGTGTTGAAAAGCTCCGCTCGAATGGAACAATTCGCACTTTCGCTTGGCTTTGATCTCTACGTATCTCCGGCTTTGTTGTCTCTCTGCTGCTGCTGTTGTTGTTGTTCGTTTGCAGCTGCAGCAGCGGTGTAGAGCCAAGCTCCGCGCGCCGGGCCAATACTCGCGAGCGAGAATGCCACAAACTCGATAAACTTGGGTCGCTCGCTGCTGTAGAGCTAGCCTGGCGTTGGCAGACACACGTATGTGTGTGTATATTTTCGCTATTATTATTATTATTATCATTATTATTATATAAAAGCGTTTGTGAGGCTGCTGCAGTTTGTCTACATACTCGCGTGTCTGTGTGTGTGTATAAAACAAAGCCAAACGAGACTACCATATAGTATTGTGCTTCATCCACATGCCGTTTATATACGTGAAATATCGTAGAAATACACACACAAATACGCAAAACTGTATACGTATATATATCGTACGATTGGCTTCTCTAATTTCGCGGCGTGTGGCATGACCTGCGAGCTATATGTGCACGAAGAAGAGAGAGAGAGAGAAAGAGAGAGATAAATGAAATATATATACAGGAGTTAGACTCGAGTATGTGCTGCTGCACATTCGTGCATAAACACTCGTGCCATGCGGCGTTCGAGGTATTTTAATTGCGCTTAAACATTTTACAAGAGTCGTCCAGGCGTAATAAATACGTGCACGACGACGACGACGATGATACGAGCAATTTAGGGAGCGTAATCGAACACTCGGAAAAGTGGCAAAAACCTTCTAATTTAGATTTAATTAAGAGCTTGTTAAAAAAAAAAAAAATATACGTACAGACGAAAATTGACGACGACGGCGTAACGATCGCGCGACGCGAGCGAGAGAAGATAATTACAGAATGCGTTACAATTTTTTCTTAATTGCTCTCGCAGAGCTCGAAAAGTATAAGCGCGCATGTGTCGTTTCTATATTTGAAGGTTTTTTTGCAGCTTTCGAGCGGAGTGGATTAGGAGTGGGCCCGGGCGCGCCGAGTCATCGCTTTTTGTTCAATTTTGTCGTCGTCGTCGTCGTCGCGCAACACCGAGACAAATGAAAGAAAATCTCATTAAATGTCGTCATTAACGTTTTGTAAGAGTTTCGAGCCTTAAATTAAGTATAAAACGTTGAATAATTCGCGTAAGCTGCGCCAAGATAGGTAGATTTATATATGGGTAGGTATATGAGATTTCTACAACTTATCGAAAAAATAAAAAAAAATTCAAGATCAAAATGGCGATGATAATTTTTTTATTGTCGAACGCGCGCAGTAAGACGTTGATAATTATTTTTCCGTGGCGATAATCGTGCTCCCGAGCTCCAAAATATCGTATTTTGCCGACTGCTACTTTTGACATCGATTGAACTCTCCTCTTGATCTCCTTTGACTTTTAAGGAATGAGATTAACTTAGATTTTAACTCATTGATCCCAATAGCGTCCAATTTTTTAGTCTCTAGGATTTGTAAAGTCGCTCATACCTACATCGCATGAATTAAAGAACGAAACGAGCATCTGATTATTTTTTTCGCAAAACCGACTGCCAGAATTTACACCGCTATGAAAACCTAATCATGTATAAATATAGCGTAGTTGGGAGTGCCATTGTGTTGAATGCGAGCGACGATAACAACAATTGTCACGGATTGGCACAAGCAGCACCCCTAATTCATTAAATTTACATTTTCTGCTCGTTACCGAATTACCATCACTCAGGTGTTGGTTTTACAGTATATACGCACACAGAGAACAAAGCGACACGCGAGCACAATAACTGCTTATAGACCGCAGACGTGGACGGGAAAGTTTCGCCATAGTGAGCTATTACACTCGCCGGATCACTTCGCTAATATACTGCGACTGATGTGTTGACTCGCTGGCTGGCGAGAGCTTCTATAACGAGAAGTTCCTATATAGATGGGCGCAAGTGTTTACAAGTTATTTCCGTGAAATTATATAGGATAATCGAGGTGCACTGCGTAATTGTTGGCTACTCGAATTGTATAACCTCAAATATTTTCGCAGTGTTTATCGTGAATCAAGAGAGTGAGATGGAAACCAACGGCGACACGATTAGGTAAACATTTTTGTGCGTTATACTACAATTATCCTTTTTTTTACGGGTCTTTATTACATTCGATTATTCGTCAGGGTTAAGGAAGAGCCGATGATGTTTTCGATCCGGTGGACTCTTTCGATGTCAAAAACGTTCAAATATTGACGTTTCATGAATCATCTGTGAGTTCAATGATTTTGAGGTGTATTTCGTCGATCGACTTTTAGAATCATGCCCACTATTTTCATTATAGGCTGGAAACGCGAACGAGAACGTGGTGTCGCAGATAGATTCAGATGAAAAAATCTTCGTTGATTTTGAGTGTAAAACTGAACCGCTGCCTCTATTAACAACCATCTGCAAATCTGAATATGAAAGTTGTCCATCTAACGTGGAAAAAGAAAACGTACATACGACCAAATACATGAGTGAAAAAAGTCTAATAATTTTAGTAAAAAAAGGATTCAATTATTATAAGAATTGTCGATTTAACGATAATTCCCGTTTAAAGCTTTCCACACTCTTCGAATGTGATATTTGTCGCAAATCATTCGGACTAAAACATTATCTCAAATCTCACATAAATACAGTACATATTCGTAACAGATTTTTTGACTGTGAGATTTGTCACAAATCATTAGGACTAAAATGTAATCTTAAAAGTCACATACATACAGTACACAATCGTAGCAGACCTTTCGAGTGTAAAATGTGTCACAAATCATTTGGACAAAAAGTCCACCTCACACGTCACTTAAATGTAGTAACATTATCGGAGCAAACCCTTCGAATGTGACACTTGTCATAAATTATTTGGCAGCAAAGTTAACCTCAATACTCACACAAATGCAGTGCATATTGGTAGCAAACCCTTCGAGTGCAATATTTGTCACAAATCATTTTCACTCAAGTATAGTCTTAATAAACACATCAAAAAAATACATTAACAGGACAAACCCTTCGAATGTGAGATGTGTCACAAATTATATGGAGTAAATCTTTAAATAACTAGATCATTCCCGAGACTTGCATTTACGTGTATGTTTTAATGGCTGAATACTTTTGACATAAATATTCTCTAACTTTGTATAAAAATTTTGTATTATCTTATACTATTATCGATTTGGTAACGATGGTAAAAAAATTTCTCTTATTTTTTACACCTAAACTAATAGATGAAATAATAAATCTTCGACGTAATTTTTCTTGACGTTTGGGATTTTTCAAAATCCGGTCCAAATCCCAAATTCCTCGAAAGTTCTTAAAAATTCTGAAAAAGTTTTCACGTATTTTTGAAACAATTTTTATTCTATTTTTTTTTTTTTTCGATAAGTTATATGATCGTTGAGTTCAAATAATTGAAGTTGTGCTTTAATGGACTAGCACTCATAAAAAATTATACTTCTGGTTATTTTTCGAATCATCATTGCACCCAACGACAAAAATGCTATATAATCGCCATTTTAGCCTCGAATTTTGCCGACGATTTGTACAACTGCTCACGTGCGCGCTGTCATTTTCCTAAGAGCGAATATAAAAATTTCATAGGATTCGACGGGGAAGGATCGCGAGAGCCGAGTGCACACGAGAGAGAGAGAGAGAGGGGACGAAGAAAAATAAACTGTGCCGCGTATAACCACTGCAAATCAATGGCCCAGATTCGCGTTTAGAAAAAATAAAAGAGGAGAGAGACACAACACACACCCGCACACGCACAAAGGCACGCGAAAATTCCTCGAAACACGCGAAGCCGCTTTGTAAAAGGGCTATTAAAAAAAAAGCGGTTAAAACAAAAAAAGCAAAACAGCAGCAGAAACGAAAATAAAATTTGCCAAACAAAAGCAAATTCGGACGATGTGTTATTAGATCTGTTTTGAAAAAGTTGAAAAAAAAAAAAAAAAAATGAAAAAAAAAGAGAGAGAGAGAGCCGCGATCGAGCGTGAAAGCCGCGATAAAATACACTAACCATCACGCTGCTGCCGCTGCGCTATAGGGCGCACACGAAGCTGCTCCTCGTAAATTCAATGCCGCGCGCGAAGCTCTCTTTGCTTTGCCACCACCGCACAGTGTGCAGTAGGTCGCGCGCGATTCGATTTTAAGAGCCCAGGACAGCAGCAGCTATATACAGGCCTGCACAGAGCTAGAGCCTATATATATAGCAGCTCTCTCGCGGAAGCCTATATAATAGCCCGTTCGCCGCCGCCGCCACTGCAGCTCTGAAATTATTGGATCTTGAGGTGAGCGACGAAGTAAAACAAAAGGCCTTTTATCCCCCTTTCGCCCTCGGCCCTTTGTATATACGTTCATGTCCCATATATATAGATATATAATCGCGCGGGCCACCCCCTTCAGCGCGAGCATTTGATGCTTTATCTCGTCACACACACGAGCATAGGGCCGAGAGCTCTGGAAATCGCCAATTTCTCTGCTGAAACTTTCCGAAAGGCGTATATATATATATGTGTATAATCCTTCTGCGAGCCGAGGCTGCTGCTGCTGCTCTACTGACGTGCACCGGCTGGTTTTCATAGCCTCGTCCGCGCGCGAGCGAGCGATCGTTCGGGCCTCTGCCTCTCTCTCTTTCTGCTGCACTAAAAATGAACGTTTACGAGCGTTATAAAAAATATAAGAGTGAGTATAGAGAGAACGAGAGAGAGAGAGAGAGAGAGGGAAAACCAAAAAACTTTTTCATTCTTATCTCGCTTTGAGCGCGGGGCGGTGGGGGATGGGGCATGAAATAATACGACTCGACGAAACGATCGCGGATTTGGCAACAACGAGTGTATAATACCTCTACTTGCCGCCGGTTCTCTTATCGCGCGGACTAATAAAAATCGCGTCGTTTCTCCTCCTCTCGCTCACTCGCTCGCAGCCGAAGGAAACCTTTAACAACTGTTTTATTCGATCTTCGAGGGAAATTGTTTCGACGTTTTCTCGCTCCCTTGCAGTCCCTATATGTGCATTGAACTAAGCCTTGTTAAATTAAACAATAAATAAAATAAAACAGACGAAAGGTAGATTATATAAGCGTATACGCGTACCTAGTTTCAGTAATAACTGATGTAGCATGCTAATTATGCGTAGGACTGTAACATTGATGTGCCAAATTTAATTTATTTTAGTTTTAAGTTAGTTTTTTAAGTTAGTTTATAAGTATTTAGTATATAAGCTGGCTCCTGTGCACAGAGAGAAGTGTTTCTCTCTCTACAGGCTTTACATGTATCTCCTAAAGGAGAATTTTTTGTAATTGAAATGCCAATAAATATTATTATACGAGAAACGCGTCGACGCGCCCGCGCCGCCACCCGTCACGGTACTTATTTTGCGCGCGCGCGAAATAATAATAAAAAGGAAGGGAAAAAACGAGGCTATATAGGCTCGCGCAAATTCATTTTACAAATAGGCCCCGCACGGCTCGTAGCCTATATATTATATACATGTATCGGTTTGGTGCGCGCGCGTCGACGACGATGAAGGCGAAAGAAAAAAAATGGTGTATATAGATATATAGGAAACTGCAAGAAAAACGAGAAGGGAAAATTGTTCATACGTACGAACTCGGTAATAATCATAAAAATAATCTAAACTCGAGCCATGAATTTTATCTGCTCCTCGCTCGCGCACGCAACAAACCAAGAAATGGTGAAAAAAAAAAAAGAACATGAAAAAAAAAAAAAAAGCGAGAGGAGAAAATTATCGAGCGTACAAGTATACAAACATGACACGCAAAAGGGCGATAGAGCGAAGCATTTCTCAGTAGCAAATTACGATCGCGCAGTAGGCAGTTCTAGTATACGTACTATGGTATATAGTAACGGCGCGCGGCAGCGGTGGCGACGGAGGGTTTACAGGGGAATGGGGGGGGGGGGTTACCCGTGAGACTGGCATGTGTAGTTACAACTATACACAAGTCTACGAGCGGCGGTGGCGGTGGCAGCAGCTCACGCCTCTATATATATATACGCGTACGTAGGAGTCAAATCAAAGTGTCTTCCGTGCTTAAAGCTCGAACTTAGTCCGAAGTTTGCCATAGCCCATTTCGATGATTGCCTCGTCGCTATACGTATATATATATATATAGATGATGGTGCACAGAGCACAGAAGCTTGAGCTTCGCGAGAAAGGGATATATATAGAGAGAAAGAAGAGAGAGAAGAGAGAGAGAGAGAAGAGAGAGAGAGAGAGAGAAAGAGAGAGAGAGAGAGAGAGAGAGAGAGAAAGGCTAAGCTTGCAGGCGCGATAAGATCGTTTTCTCTCTCTCTCTCTCTCACTCACTCTGGCTTCTGTGCGCGAGCTCGTACGAGGCAGTAAGTTCAATAATTCTCGCAGCGACTCCATACGTCTCTCGGCAGTTCACTCGCACACACACACACACACATACACACGTATACGCGAGGCATAAGTCTTTTTTTCTTTACTCTCTTGGACTGCGTATGTGTTTTCACCGTGTACACTCGCTCACTCACACACACATACACACACACACACTTTACGTCTCTATATGCGTGTATACATGTGATTCGATTCGGATGTCTTATATGGAGTCGTAAAGTGTGTATACGTGTGTACACGTGTGTGAGCGTCTGTGCACTTGCGATATATAAAATGGATTTTGATGAGAAAAAAAGAAGAGGAAGAACAGAGAGAACAGGAGACACGAGGCGTACAAGAAAAGACAATAGCTAACCTTTTTCTCTCTCTCTCTCTCGGCTACTCTCTGGTCCTCTCCCAGCTTACATATACGCGATTTCATTTTGATTCAGCTCTCGCTATTCGGAAGCAGAAGCAATACGTGTATTGCGCTGTCTTATTGTACTGTGCATTGTGCAGCCCCGAAAAAAAAGAGAGAGAGCGGCTCAGTCTTGATATATATATACAGTATATAATATATAAGCGGCGCAGCGAGGATTACAAGCCCGATAGAACCGTACAAATTCGCGACTGTCTCTCGGCTGCGCTTGAAATTTAATTAATATACGCGACGTGCGATTATACAGCCTGTAACAGGGAGGCCGGTTTGATTTTTACGACGCGATACATAAACTTCGCGTCATCGCGCTTTCGCGTATACATACACATTCGCGCGAATTCGCTAATACAACGCCTTGCGATCAATTTTCGCGCGCGCGCGCGCGCACACCTATACAGTATAAGGCAGGAGCTTTATATACCAGCGGCAGCAGCATCCACCACCAGCGCTTGGCGGCTCGAGCGAATGAAACAATATATTAAAGGCCGCTCGCGCCTCGACGTATTATTATAATGTGTGTACGCACGCGCGCGCGCGTACACAAACGGGTCATAAATCATCGCTCGCGAGCGCAAACTATTATGGATCAAGCCAAGTGCGAAGACACGCTTACATAAAGCAGCTTTTTATAGCCGCTGAGAGAGAGAGAGAGAGAGAGAGAGAGAGGAGAGAGAGAGGAGGGAACTTGCGGGCTATTTTTCTTCATACGCCGCGCGAGCTCGCGCAACTTATTCGTTTGTCCTGCGCGCGGCCCCTGCAGTTATATATCGGTATGTATGTAAAAGAGAAAGCTCGTCGGTGGCTGCTTTCCCACGGTGATTTAAACGAATTATCACGCGCGCGTGCATAATATAGTGTACCACCCATGAGCGCCAACGAGAGAGAGAGAGCAAGAGAAGAGAGAAGAGAGAGAGAGAGAGAGAAAGCACAAATCGTTTGTAACGATCTGTAAACAAACTTCCACGCGTGCGATTTATCATGTTCACCCTTTCTCATCTCTGCTCGAGAAAAAATGTACGGCGTGAGAGAAGATGAATGTAACAAGGAAAAAAAGAAATGAAAAAGCCTCAACCATGAACCAGCAAATATTATTATATATGCCCTATGTAGATCCTTCGATCGATCGATAATAGCTGCTCGAGGCAATTCGGATCCTTACCAAGCTCGAGAAATTTCTCGATGATGGGCAAATAGGCTCAACTCTTAGGACCACATGAAATTGTGTGCGGCTGGACTCCGGATCGACGTAATTAACTTCGAATCTGTTGTGAATTTTAAAAAGCCCTTCGATTTCGGTCTGGCTGAGTGAAGTCGCGCGATGCAGTGATGAGGCGCGACGCAACAGAGGCTTGCTATTCTATACGATTTATGTACGAGAAATAAGAACAGCTGGTCGATACTTTGAGAACATGTGGCGCGTGCTTAAGTGGAGAGGAGAAAGTCGTATAGGCTACGCGTCTTATTTGCTTCACTTAAATTTTTTCTAATAAAGCGACACTGAGGGGCGACAATGCCGAAACCAGAGATAGAGAGAGATCAAGTAAACAGATTTGTCATTTTTATTTAACGAGAAAGCGAAGTCGCATTTTTTAAAATTTATTTCATTGACATAAGAAAGCTATAAAATTTGACCGAGTATTAATGTTATATAACAGTTCAGAATCAAATACTTTTGTTCGTCAAAATCGTTTATGGCTTTCATTATTCGGGAAATATATTTTATGATCGTCTTGTTGCATTTCGTAATTATAAATATTTTACAACATAGTATACATGTCATCGGTCAAATCTATATGCATTAGACTCCCAAAGAAACATTCTTTCCATGTCGAAGTTTGAGTTAAATGAGTTTTTTTTCTCGAATTTCATAATTTTTTTTATGAAATTGTTGTTACCTTTCTATAAACAACTTTTTCGAGTAATACGTTAAATTTTACATAAGATGTGATATCCCAAAAGTTTCTTGAACAACTTTCAGATGATGTATTCAGGCATTAAAGGGTTATTATTCAATTAAATGATTTCATTTGTAAAATGACTTTGCATATCTAATAGCTTTACTTATACAACTGATTTTTTTACTATTCAGCTATGAGTTTTAATTATCAATTTGATAATTGATTTCAATTTAGATGTTTTTTAGATTTTGTAAGTTACTCGGTCAAACGACATGTACACAGTCGGTGTCTCTAATTAAAACGATATAACGATTAGAAAGCGAAGCAGAGGCGTGGCCTAAACCTATCTATGTGCTTTATAGCTATTACAGCTGCACAAAACCGGTGGTCCCGACTACACTTTACTTTCACTTTTACTCAATACTGTATGTAGCTCGAGCTGCACTGGTAGTCAGTCTGGTCAGTATAAGTTTGAACGCCGCAGTGTGAACAACGAGAAAATATCGCGTCTGTTGCAGTTAGTGCTATTTGTGAAAAAATAAAAAATACACATTTAATATTGCAAGTGACTGATTGTGTGTGTGTCATTGCGCATTACGATGGCCGCGTTCCAATTAAAATCCGCGATAGAACAATTGAAGAACTTACGAAATGAAGTCAATTGGAACATCAAAATAGAGCGACATGAATTTCTCGGTCAACTATATCTTATAATCAAAGGTGGGTTACATAGCAGATACAAACTTATTAATTTTCGGGACATTTTTCGAAAGGAAGAAATTGAACATCTTCTTTTGGATTCAATGAAATTAATCATCCGTGGTGAACGAGACGACCGTCGTGGAAGTAAATTCATCAATTTTCTGATCAAGACAGGCTACAAAGACGAGCCCGAATTAGATAATGATGGCCAGCCAATATTGCGTCGCACTACACCACTGCATCATGCGGTTAGACTGTGCGGCTTCAGCGAATCTGATGAATGAAGACCATCCACGGCTGCGTCGCCGCGCAATACTCTTTCATAGAACAGGTATATTCGGTCACAAATACCATTGGGAGCAGACGATTCGCATACTTTTTCGTGACGTATACAACAGATACGACGCGAATTACATCGATGAACGTGGATGGACGCATTTCCACGTGGCCTGTAGGTTCGGCTTCCAAAGCATCGTCCAGAATTTTCTCGAGGTCGGGCAGGATCCTAATTGCCAAGCGCAAAAATCAATTGACCCTCCGATACACTTGGCTTTGGACGGTGGCAAGATTAATGTGGCTAAATTATTGTTGAGACATGGAGTAGATCCGAATCGATCAATTCAACAGGATTGACACCTTTTCTCCACATTTGCACGTCAGTAAACGTCAATTCCAGTGACAGTGCTGACTTGGCAAAATGTTATTAGAGCTGAGCAGTGACGAATATGAACCGGTTCAGGTCGATGCCCTAGACTCGAATGGTAAAATACCGTTTTCGTTTGGCTCTGAATCGGGTAACAAGGGTTAGCTGAAGTGCTGCTGAGGGCTGGCGTTGATCCCAATTTAATCGACGGATCTGACGGATCGAGCCTTTTGCACATTATTTGCCAAAGATACTTGGATGACGGCTTTTTGGAGAAAATTTTTCAATGTCTGCGATGACATCCACAAGACGGTGCCAGTCGATGTTTTTAACAATCGCGGCGAAACACCGCTGACATTGGTCTTGCTCCAGCACAACGAGAAGATGGCCGAATTGCTACTAAAAGAGGCGCAGATCCTAATTTAGTGAACACAAAGGGATCGACTCCACTACACGTTATATGCATGGAAGACCGAGACGACAAATCAGCAAAGATTCTATTCAAATCTGCGACGATGTCCATCAGACGGTGCAGGTCAACGTCGAGGACAATGACGGTTACACACCGTTGCAGTTGGCCGTGGCGAATCTTTTGCCCAATACCGTCGATGTACTCTTGAATGGCGCTGATTGGTCCAAATGCCTTTTCCCAACATTAATTAATCCAATATGGCCGTGTTATAGTGAGAAATGTAAAATGAGAGCAGCGTCTGGTGCTCTGGCCGTCGCCGAGCATCTTGAGACAAGAGGATATGATTTTAGCCGGAGCGACGCCCTGACGATCATGAAATTCTTCTCTAAACACGATTTGTTCGAGAAGTCGCCGGATCTTGAAAGGCGTTTGTACGACGACGAGGAGTTCGCGAGCAAAGCGAAGAAAGTAAAGATAAATTCGAGTCTGTCGCTCTATGATCTAATTCAGTTGCGGCCCGAAAAAGAGGAAAAACTACTCACATATATGGACTACTTCGTTTTCGCGGCTCGTGGAATACAGTCGTATATCCACCCGAGTCATTATCAGAATTGTTATTTGCATCTGTGCGAAAAACTATCGAGAGGATTTTTTTCGACGTTGGGCACTGGATCCGTTCTACGAGTTGATACACAAACGTCTGTCGATCGAGTGCTGCGAGATGGTCTTGGAAGAGCTGGACAATCGAGATTTGTGCAATATCTGCTTGGCGGCTGCAGGCCAAACCTCGTGATATCGATGAATGTATTTTATGTATTTTTTATGTTTTGTATTACTCATTGTTCCATAGATACAACAGAGAATTATTTTTCAAAATATCCAATTGTCATATTATTTGATTGTATATTTATAATAATATATTAATAAATTAAACAACTTGGAATAAATAGTACGAAGAAAATTGAACTTTTTTGATCCTGCTTAAATACGTTATGATAGTAGATTTTAAAAATTTACCAAAGAGTGTATTCGTGCAATTTGAAGCACACGTGTTGACTTGGTAAAAGCTTAATAAATTATGGAATGTAAAGCAGTAAATAATTGTTTAAAAAAATGAAATTTTATTATATTTTATGAATGAAAGAATGATAAATAAAATTAATTTTTCTCGCAATTATATTATTATTCTCGTCGGCAAAACCAAGTATGGCAAGCAATCAAATAAAAATGTAATTAAAATTTATATTGGGTAAACTGCCCAGTTTCTAACCACCTATTAGTCAACCCATTAACGTCCAAAGTGACGAAATTTTTCGTTTGCAATCAATGCGAATTTTTTATATGTTTTGTACCTTGAAAAGTATATAATTTCAAAACTATTTCATGTAAAATTTAACGCTCTTTTAGAATTAAGAATCAAAGTTAAGATTTGATGCGTCGTTGAAAAGTTATAGTTGTTCGACCAGAAAAAAAGTAAAAATTTGTGCAAAAAGTTGACTTCGAGAATGTTTTTCGAACTGTTGCGGTGAAAAACTTACCATTGTCACGGTATTCGCGTGCCGTTTGCCGAATTGGCACTTTTTGGCGGCG
The DNA here is from genome assembly GCA_034770305.1 of Trichogramma dendrolimi. NCBI lineage: Eukaryota > Metazoa > Arthropoda > Insecta > Hymenoptera > Trichogrammatidae > Trichogramma > Trichogramma dendrolimi. The sequence continues at coordinate 884,505 of JAPMIB010000031.1, read as the reverse complement.
GCGAGTTCAGGTGACGAGCTCGCGAAGGTAGGAAGTCGAGCGCTGCGCAGTCAGTACACACAGGGACACTGTAACGTTAACTACCAATATAAGAAGTTGATGAGCTACTTGTCCGTGTAATTATTTCGCCTCTCCTCCTCTCATCCCGTTAACCTTAAGTTAGCGACGACGGACGGAACCTTACTTACGACCCCCGTGACAATTTTGGTGACAGCGGTGCTCGTTCGTGTGGAGTGAAGTGAAATTGACAAGTAATATTCCAACTTCAAAGGGACGATCTGTCGAAAATGCAGATCAGTGTACTCATACTGCTCACGTTGGTTTTGTAAGTAAATACAAGCAATTAATAAGTAGCATCAGGGCCAACGCATAAATAAAGAGCTTACGAGCAAAGAAAATATTTAAGAATCGGTTGCAAATCAAAAAAAAAAAAAAACGTCGTTAACGAAGAGAAAAGATTATTACAATAGAGTAAAAATGAGTCGACAGGAAGCTATAGATACGAACAGGCCGAATTTGACCGGCATATCTGATACTCCAGCGCAAGCAGTATCACCCTGCGAGCCGAGTAATAGCGCGGCATTGAATGACCTTGTTGAATTCATTCAAGAGATAATGAAGAAATATGAAAAAAAGTTAGTAGACGTAGAAAGTCTGCGGATTAAATATGGAGTAGAGTTTTTAGTAGGCGCGCCTACATCATTGGGAGTAACGATGATGAAATATACCTTGAGCCAAGCGCGAAAAAATTGGGGAGAGGAAATGACTAACGAACAAGCAGAACTATTTGAAGGGTTGCTTGATAAAATAATGCATTTGGAGCAAGATTTACTTGATAGACAGCATCGCGAAGACGAAGCGCGCCTTACCACTATAAGACAGCAATTAGTAGCTGAAATTTCGGCACCGAACGCGTTCATAAATAACTCACGTACACCACCGCCTACGATAAATGAGAGAAATAATCAAAACAATAATATGTTTGTATCGACCCCCGTGGGTGGGCAAGCGACTGGCCCTGAACGCGATAATGGCAATGGAACCCCGCTTGATTATGATAAACCGCATGTAGTAGTCCAAGAGCAGACAAATCATAGCTGGGGTAGTAACACTATACAAAGAAACGATTGGATGACCCAACTGAACCAATTCGTCGCTACAGTGCCCGAATTTGATGGAGAAACAGGCAATGTCCAAGCATTTTGCCACGCAGTGCAAAAAGTCGCCAACGAATTTACGCAAGATAAACATCCCTGGATTTTACAAGCACTAAGTAGAAAACTAAAGAAAAATGCGTCAATTGCCTTTAGCTCGCGAATATTTGGATATACTCGCGTAAATGATTTTCTTAGCGACGTAAAAACGAAATTTTGCGGATCAGGTGAGACTGAAAAGTACAAAAACCAACTGAGAAGCATAATACAGGGTATAAAAGAGCCGGTATCAGAATACGGACTGCGTGTTCAAGTAATATACAATAAACTCTTGAATGCGATTGAATGCGATATAAGTATGAATGAACAATTCAAATATTTTGAATTAAATAGAGCTACGGAGCAAGTAGCTCTACAATTTACACTAGGTCTGCGAGCAAATTTGCAAGCGTTTGTACAAGCGGAGAGGCCGCAAACACTTGATAATGCCATCGCTCTGGCGACAAAATTCGAAAATCTTAATTCAACACGAATTCCAGTCGATGAATCTTATCGTAATGAGAGTAGAGACAAGCAAGAAGGAAATATGCGAGCGCAGAAAGTACGATGTAACCATTGTAAAAAGCTAGGGCACTCGTACACAGAGTGCTGGACGTTAGCAAAACAAATGCGCGATATAAGCCCGGGTAATAGTAACAACGAGCGAAACAGCGACCATCAGTCGAACCAGGGGAACCAACATAATAATAATAATAATCGGGACTCCCAACAGTACCGGCACAGCCAGTCCTATATAAGGAATACCAGTGGCAATAACAAGGGATATAATAATAATAGGAGTACGAATAACGCAGATAACGGGTACAATAATAATAATAGAAATGGATATAGGAATCGGCCCAGTAATCAAAGCAATAATTTTGAGGGAAATAGGCAAAATAATAATAATGGGCCACCATCGGCACCTCGCAACAACGAGATGCCCCAAGAGCATGATACCACCCAAGTGCACTACGTTGAAAATGATACACGGTATGAAGCAGAGGAATATAGCCCGTACCCAGAGGATCAGGGAAACTAGGTAGGCGCTCGACGCATCAAGTGAGCGTCGAGCGTGAGACCGAAAGAGTTGAAGTGGTAGTACTAATCAATTATACGTCAAAAAAAATAAAACCACCATCCGTCCAGCTTAGTAGCAAAATGCTAAGAACGAGCCCTCTACCTTTTTATGTTGATACAGGAGCAGAGGTTACACTGATTAAGCGAGGAGCCCTCCGAAAGGATGTTTTGATTGATGCATCATATAAGCTGCACATTAAAGGTGTGACAGAAGGTATCGTTGAGTCATTAGGAACTATATGTATGGAGTTTCAACAATTTAATTGCATAGTACATGTGGTACCAGACTCATTTCCAATCGACACCCACGGGTTGATTGGTTGGCCTACGATAAAAGATAATAAAGGGAAAATAGATGCTGAATTCAATCAGCTGGAAATTAACGGCTATAAAATACCATTCACCGGAACGGAAATTCTAGAAATACCACCCAGAACAAGGCATGTAATTTATGCCTACGTATCAAATCCTGAGCAGCAAGTAGGAATGGTACCGCTACAAAATATGCATGAAGGATTACTATTTGGAAATTTTCTTGGCGTAAATAGAGAAGGCCGAGTATATGCAATTGCCATCAACACTACTAATGAAATTATAAAATTGAGACCGCCAACAGTGCAATTGCTACCAGTGGAAGAAATAAACGACTCCGACAGCTCAAGCGTGTTGACGCAGGCAAAAAAAGTGCAAGTTCTATCATGCAAAACGGAAATATATTTGAAAACTGAGAGAGTCAAGAAAATTTTCGAGCTACTAGATGTAAAGACACTTGAGCACTTGAACGACGAAGAAATTCAGCATATTAAAGACTTGATAAGCGAGTCACCTTACACCTTCGGGCTTCCAGGAGAGCCGCTAAAACCAACAAACGTCATCACTCACAAAATCGAAACGACGAGTGATATTCCGGTAAGAGCAAAGCGATTTCGTCAGCCACCGGCACTCGCTAACGAGGCACAAAAATTAATTAATGAAATGCTTGAACAAAATATTATACGGCCCTCGGAATCGCCTTATTCGTCGCCAACGTGGGTAATACAAAAAAAACCAGGAGCTGACGGTAAGCCACGGTGGAGGCTGATTACAGACTTTCGGAAATTAAATGAAATTACAGTGGGAAATAGTTATCCTCTACCATGCACCAACGATATAATAGAAAGCGTGGCGAACGCAAGGTATATTACATGCCTTGATTTACGAAGCGGCTACTATCAAGTGGAAATGAACCCAGAAGACGCGCGTAAAACCGCGTTTTCAGGACCTTATGGGCACTACGAGTATGTCCGTATGGGAATGGGGTTAAAAACGGCACCCGCCACGTTCCAAGCGCTTATGGACCTAACCCTCGCGGGACTTCAGGGAATAGAACTATTTGTATACTTGGATGACATCATCATTTTTGCCCAAAATCTTGAAGAACACAAAAAAAGATTTATTAGATTGGTACGGCGACTTGAAAAAGCTAATCTTACAATCGAACCAAGAAAATGCGCCTTCCTACAAATTGAAGCGAGCTTCCTCGGGCATATTGCGGGTAATGGTCACATCCGCATGGACGAAAAGAAAATCGAGGCCGTACAAAAGTTCCCAACACCAACCAACGAAAGGAAGGTAAAACAATTCCTTGGGTTAGCGAGCTATTATAGGCGCTTCATAAAAAATTTTGCTAAAATTGCCGCCCCACTAAATAAACTATTGCGAAAAACAGAAGAATTTACATGGGGCGCGGAACAACAGCAAGCATTTGATGCACTTAGGACAGCCCTCAGCAGTCGTCCGGTATTAGCAGCACCAGATTTGTCAAAAGCATTTGTAGTCATTACGGATGCCTCAGATTATGCCGTAGGCTGCATTTTAGCAAACGGCACGCCTACAGCTAACAGACCGTGTGCTTACGCATCGCGATGCCTTAAAGGCGCCGAACTCCGCTACTCAACATATGATAAAGAATTACTCGCGGTTGCATATGCCATCGAACAATTCAGGCACTATTTAATGGCAGAAAATTTACGGTTATTACTGATCACGAGCCGCTAAAACACTTCCTCACTACAAAAAAACCTGAATTACGCTTTAATAGAATGAAAGCTCAGCTGCAAGGTCTTGACTTTGATGTTGTCTACTTAAAAGGATCTAAGAATCCGGCGGACGCACTATCACGCAGCCCATGCGTAAGGGAAGGAGAAGTAAATCCAGAACTACCTAGGTTAGAATTATATGAATTAGCTGATAAACAGGAGCAGGAAAAAACCTCAAATAACAAAAATGAAACAACAATATTAACAGCCAAGAAAGTTGAATCAAGTAAGCGCATGCGGCCAGCTGCAAGTAGTAAAAACGCATCCAGCTCAGAGCAAGCGGGAAGAAAATTAAAGAAGCAGAAAATAATACTGGGACAACTCGATGCTTCAAGTGATTCATCGTCAATAGAAGCCACTGTAAATCCAAGACAACAGCAATGTCAGCAATCACCTACGTCAGAGCGGAACGAGTCAAATATTCTAGCTCAAGCGAGGAAAAGCAAACTAGCTTATATGAAAAGGCGTTCAAGCCAATGGGGTCAAGATCTACAATGCGCTAGTACGCCACTCACGAGGGCGCAAAAATACATGAGAGAGATCGTCAAAAATTACAAATACTGTGATAATAATAGCAGTGACAGTTTAGAAAATAACGAGAAACCGAGCACTAATAATTTGACACCTCCCAAGCGCAATCATATGTCGTGCGAAGCAGAGAAAACGTTGCGCACATCGCGAGGTAGTAAGCATCAAGGGACTTTTAAACCGCTACTACACCGAGTACGCAAAACTGTACGTCACGATAGCTGCGATGATGCAAGCAATAACGAAATTGTGAACGCTAGCAAGTACCATTTAAATATAGCCGAGCGAAATCGCAAAGGCAAGCGTAGTTTTGAATTCATTCTATACGATGCGGACAGCGAGAGCGATGAACCACCGCAAAGAGATAAGCCTCACACCAATTGCCAGTCAGCAGCTAATGCTGCATTACATGAAGAAGGTAGTAAGACATCCGTCAGCGTACATAAAAGAAAAAGCTCACTGCAGAATGAACCTAGTCTAGCACAAAACAGAGAATACCATCCAATTATTCAGCAGTGATAGCGGAACGCAATATGAAGAATTACCAGATGAGAAAACACACAAAAAGTATAGCTACTGCGCAGATAAATCGGCAATATTATCAGATGGACCTTCAAACCATACTATAGACAATGAAGAATCACTGCTGAATGCGCTTGCATCAGCATGGGGACGCGACTTCGATATTACAGAACTGAAACATACGCTTGATAACAGCCCGACGTATACAAATGCAATAAAATGCGGCGTTTTGGATGCTACGATGAAAAAATTGTATGATTATGTGTATATATTTGGCAAGCACTTTGTGGTCAATATATGCATTCATGTAAAGAATAAAACAGGCTTTATATTCTATCATTGCAAAGCTGCATTAAACGATGACTATATACACTTGAAACTGGAGAACGGTAAGTTTACACCGCTTATACAAAGTGACGAAATTGAACTGGTAGACGAGCAGCACGAACAGCTAGTTATACCAAAGTCATATCAAAAAGGTGAATTTTTAGCAGTACGAAATTCTGATGAAGGATTTTACCTATGCCAATCACTTGCAGATATTAGCAAAAATAGCAAAAAAAATCCAATACGGTGGCTCACTCAAGTAGATAACACGCACGATGAGTATAAAATGGACTATAAGGATTACATCAAACATGCTAGCATCCTTACAAATGTCGACCTACAGAAAACTAAACGCACAACATATAAATTACCACATAACGAACGCAATAAAATTCTCACCCTTTTAGAACAATCGATCGAGTACAGTAATCACATGAAAGCGCGAGAGCAAGAAGCCAGCACGATCGTTTGCGAGCCTCCAAGTGTCGCTAAGATACCCGATATACATGAGTCATCCGTCACCGCATCGGAATTCATTGAGCCACAGCGGACAAACGCTGGCGTAAGTAGCCAGCACAATCTTAACGTAATAAGTGAACATGAATCAAATCAATGCGATCTTGGCCTTGCTCAAACTAGCAAAGGTCGCTCACCATATCTGCTGAGAAAAAGAAAAAATGCTCTGGCCAGATACTTGACCGCTGAAGCCCGACCGGAAAGCGATCCGCCACCGTGGCGAGAAAATGAAGTACAAGTTTTTACAGGGGTTGAGAAAACAAATGAACATCCCTTTGCACATTACGAAAATCTTATATATGTACTCACAGCAGATCTTTATTTGAAGTCTGAAGTATTAAACGCCTTACTCGAGAGACAATATATACATGAAGAGCGCTTAAGCAGTGCTCAACGGGAAGTATCAGATGTCATCGTTAGTAATATGAAAGAGTATAAACTCTTCGGAGTCGTCATCAAAAATAATATAGATAGTAAATTGCGCATTTACGATATCACGAAATGCATAAGAAATTTAAAGAATAAATTGTTGGAAAATAATATTAAAATAGTAGGTATTATAAAAGATTTAATTATAGCCTCTAAGCAAGAGTGGAGCACAATAATTGAAGTAATTAATAATCAATTTAAAAATACATCAATAAATATTATTATTTTTGAAAATAGCACACCTGTCCCACCTGTGGAGGACAGGTATGAGCTTATCAAAGAATTCCACGAGTCAGCTACAGGTGGACACAAAGGCATAAATAAAACATATGATAGACTAGCGGCAGAATATTACTGGAGGAATATGCAAGCTGACGTAAGACAATTTGTCCGGCGCTGCGAGGCCTGTCAAGAGAAAAAATTAGTGCGCGTTAAAACGCGGCTACCCATGATCATTACAGACACAGCGTCGTACGCTTTTGATAAAATATCGCTTGACTTTGTAGGACCGCTAAAAGAGACGACGGCCGGCAATAAGTATATATTAACAATTCAAGATAACTTAAGCAAATACTGCGTCCTCATACCCACAGCGTTCGCAACAGCTAGAGAAGTCGCTGAAGGACTAGTATCGAAATTCATAGCATATTTTGGTCCGCCCAAATCCATACTCACTGATCAAGGTACTCACTTCATCAATAAATTGCTTAACGAATTGGCAGACATTTTCAAAATAAAAAAATACTCAACCAGTAGCTTTCGTCCGCAAAGCAACGGCGGAATTGAGCGCATGCATCATACGCTAAAGGAGTACTTGAAGCTTTTTATAAATAAAACAACGGAATGGGACGAATTATTACCACTAGCCCAACACGCATATAACTCGACAATCCATGATGGCACGGACTATGCTCCAAATGAATTAGTCTTTGGCCGAAGAACCATTATGCCCTCAAGTTTTCAACCGACTGATCAAACACCTACCTACGACGAGTATGTGCAAGATTTATTGCAAAAACTGGAACGCCTCCAAACGTTGGCTGCAATGAATTTAAGCCAATCAAAGTTTAGATGGAAGGGTTATTACGATAACAAACTAAATGTAGTACATTTTCGTGAAGGAGAGCTCGTGTACTTGATTAAAGAACCTAAACATGGGAAATTAGATGACGAATACAGGGGACCTTACGAAATTTTAGCGATAGATTACGATAAGCACACAGCGATCTTGGCACAGGGCGAAAAACAACGCATAGTGCACCTTGATAAATTAAAGCGAGCAGTTAAATAAAAAAAAAAAAAAAAAAATTATAGCTGATTGCCATCACAGAAATTTTAAAGAAGATTAGTTATAACAAAAAAAGTGATATGATTTGAATAATAGTAATAACAAGCAGATTTTTTTTTTCGCGGCCTACGGACGCGGGGCCAGACTACATATTATATTAGGACACTTTCGCCTCTGACAACTGGCTGCCAATAGGAAATTTTGAAACGCCTGGGAATTGGACACCAATAAGTGGAAACCCTGGAGTGATCATTGAGAAAATAAATCAATTATCAACATCGACTACCACTTGGAAACTCGTACAGCGCATAGACCTTATAGGATTTTTCGAGACACAAACAAAATTGCAAAACGCGGCGTTCGCACTGCAAGAACTTTGTAAGCAACAGTGCGAAAATAAAAAAGCCCTGCGCAAACTTGCAACACTTGTCGAAGAATCAGAAAAGGACACCCAACGAGTCCTCCATATGCTTAGCAGCAGTGAAAATAGCAATAAAATAAGGAATAAGAGAGCCTGGTTTTCGGCCGTAGGGAAATTAAGTCACACATTATTTGGTACTCTAGACGAAGAATCAGAAATTGAGCTGAAAAAATTAATAGAGATATCATCGGAGGATAATCGTAAGCTAGCAGCATTGTTAGCAAATAAAACTGAAATAATACGTAATGAATTCGGGAGCTTACATAAAAAATATGATGAGTTAGATGACTTACTTGATAAAGTCTTACTAGAAACAAAGAAATTTGAAAGTAAAACCATGATGGATACTGCGATTGAAGGTCTTGAAATGGCAGTTATAGAACACCAGTTAAATGCTAGGACTCTCATAGATGCAATCCTCGCATCACAAGGAGTCATACACCCACTATTTATTACAGCGGAGCAGATCAGGAATACAAAAGAGGTAGTAACATCTTCAATTAAAAAGTATTATTTCCACCCTTAGGAGAAGATAACCCCATTAATATTGGGAAAATCTCAAAACTAACAATAGTATTCAACGAGATCGCGTTAACATACAAACTTGAAATTCCGCTGCTAAATTATATAGAATATACATTATATAAAGCTTCACCTCTTCCAACGGAACAACATATACCTGGAGCACCAGGCACTTACGGCTACTTATGGCCAAGCCGGCGTTATTTCGCGATATCGGCTTCACTGCAAAACTATATTGCATTTAGTAAAGAGGAGCTCGAGGAATGTAAAAATACGGGAAAATTACATATCTGTAGTAAATCGCCACCAACGCGAGCAATCGATGAGCACGCGCCGTGTGAAATAAAAATCGTTGTCAATAAACCAACTAAGACCGAAGACTGTCACATAAAAGTAATTAAATTAGTCGAAACATACTGGACAAGGCTTAGATCACCAAATACATGGATTTTCTCAGCAATCAAGAATGAGATTGTCACCACAAAATGCAGAGCATGGAATGATAAATCACTTGAAATACAGGGTACAGGGATATTACATCTTCCGAGCGGATGTACGGCAAGAACGAGCGATGCTGTACTCATGGCGTCACAAACGATTACAGACGAGCAACCCCCAAGGGTGGTATTTGGGCAGGAAGTAAACATAACTAGCACGCTTGAAAAAACCAATGAGTTTAATTATGTTGATGCTCTACTAAGCAAAAATGCAACGCAAGCATATGCGAAAGGACATTACGCTTCGGACCCCCTACAAGTAGGTCAAGATTTACAAGATATATCAATGAAGCTACAAAAATCAGTAATTATAAAACCATCGATAGAAAAATCGAAATAATTGAGAAATCTGCAATGTATATGGGTGGTAGTAGTCTCGCCATAATAGTTATCTGATTATAGCATGGTATGCAGCGAAAATAATGTGTACAGCGAAACCTCACACTATCAGATTACCAAGCAAGAGACTAATGCGAGCAAGGAGCATAGGAGCAAATGACCTCAGACTAGCGTCAATTTCCAACATAGTAGATGCTATAGACAAGACATCAGTATAAATAAATTATACATACTTAAGGCCATATTATTAATTATATGATGGATATTATAATTATTTATGTTATAAGGTGATGAAAAAAAAAAAAAAAAAAAAAAAAAATTATTTTTAGTTATAATTTAGTGATGATTAATGAATTTATTTTTTCGCGGCCTACGGACGCGAGGCAGGATATATTAGTAGAAAATATAATAAAATAGAAACTAATAATTTAATAATTTATGTTTGCAAAAAAACAAAAAACAAAAAATATTATAACCCTTATCCTACCTATTTATTTATTAATAATAAAAAAAAATTATTATAAATTATAGTAAAATGAAAAAAAAAAAAAAAAAAAAAAGAAAATTTTTTATTTGTATTTGAAATTTTATAAATTTTGTATTTGATTATATTATATTTGAATTTTGTACTCATTGGCCATGCATTGATTGAATAATTATGTAATAATGAATAATAATAAAATTTATAAGAATGATTGTAATGATAACACCGGCGTCGAGGGCGACACCGTCGCGGCCACGGACGTGTCACGGTATTCGCGTGCCGTTTGCCGAATTGGCACTTTTTGGCGGCGGCGAGTTCAGGTGACGAGCTCGCGAAGGTAGGAAGTCGAGCGCTGCGCAGTCAGTACACCAGGGACACTGTAACGTTAACTACCAATATAAGAAGTTGATGAGCTACTTGTCCGTGTAATATATTTCGCCTCTCCTCCTCTCATCCGTTAACCTTAAGTTGCGACGACGGACGGAACCTTACTTACGACCCCCGTGACACCATAAATATAATTAGGGTTATCGTAGGTGTAAAAGTAACTTGAGAAATTTTCACAGATTTTTCTAAGCACTTTTACTAACAAAATTTAGAGTTTAGAGAAAATGAAAATAGAATCTGTTTGCTCATTTGTAAATATGTCGTAAAATATCTATTTGGCAAAAAATTAATCTCCCATAATATGAAAAGGGTCCGTCAGCCGAGCGCTTCATTTACTGGTCCGAAAAATTGTGGTATCCGCACAAAAAATTACCGATAAACGATAGCAAAACAATTTGGTTCGTGTGATTTAATTAGCAAATTATGATTGAGATAGTCGTAGTGATTGTACATCAGAAACTTGGAAGAATTTTTGTTTTCTCTCGGAAACAAGGTAGGGTGAATGCGCCATATTTCGGACACTGAACCCATTAAGTCCCAAGAGGACGTTTTTTTGACACTCATTTCGGTCGCTGTATTTTTTATGAAAATGGGGTCAAAAAAATATACGAGTAGCGTGTTTTTATGTAAAATTTAATGCCCTTTAAGAATCTGAGCTCAGATTTTCGAAAAAATGATCAGGTCAAAAGTTATGGTTGATTTTATCCAAAAAAACGTGATTTTGAAAAAAAAATTTTTTTTATTTTTCGATTTTCCAAACGGAAAACATTTAAAATCTCATGGTTTTCGTACAAATATCGCATCCTCGATGTCTAAACTAAAAGTTAGCGGGGTTCCGATTGGAAAAATTAATGTTTAAACAAACAAAATGGAGGTCGGAACGCGAAAAAATGAAAAAAAACATCTAGAATTTTCAACTCGAAAACGAAGGACTTAAGGAAAAAATTTTTTGAACAAACAAGTGTTCAGAATCAAAGAATACGTGTGAATTTTTCCAGAATTTTCGGAGCGATTTTTGGATTTTTGGATATGACCATTTTTCCAAAAATCCAAAAATGGCTCCAAAAATTCTGAAAAAATTCACACGTGTTTTTTGGTACATTTTTTATTCTATAAAATTTTTTCTTAAAGTCCTTTGTTTTCGAGTTAAAAACTCTACGTAGAAAAACAACACGTTACGAGTTAAAAACTTGTAGATTTTTTGACTCGAAAACAAAGGACTTGAAGAAAAAATTTTATAGAATAAAAAGTGTTTAAAATTCACACGTATTCTTTGATTCTGAACACTTTTTGTTAAAAAAATTTTTTCCTCAAGTCCTTCGTTTTCGAGTTGAAAATTCTAGAAGTTTTTTTTTTCAAAATCACGTTTTTTTGGATAAAATCAACCATAACTTTTGACCTGATCATTTTTACGAAAATCTGAGCTCAGATTCCTCAAGGACATTGAACTTTACATAAGAACACGCTACTCGTATATTTTTTTGACCACATTTTCAACAAAAATACAGCGACCGAAATGAGTGTCAAAAAAACGTCCTTGGGTTAAAGGGTTATTATTCAATTAAATGATTTCATTTGTAAAATGACTTTGCATATCTAATAGCTTTACTTATACAACTGATTTTTTTAATTATTCAGCTATGAGTTTTAATTATCATTTTGATAATTGATTTCAATTTAGATGTTTTTTAGATTTTTGTAAGTTACTCGGTCAAACGACATGTACACAGTCGGCGTCTCTAATTAAAACGATATAACGATTAGAAAGCGAAGCAGAGGCGTGGCCTAAACCTATCTATGTGCTTTATAGCTATTACAGCTCGACAAAACCGGTGGTCCCCGACTACACTTTACTTTCACTTTTTACTCAATACTGTATGTAGCTCGAGCTGCACTGGTAGTCAGTCTGGTCAGTATAAGTTTGAACGCCGCAGTGTGAACAACGAGAAAATATCGCGTCTGTTGCAGTTAGTGCTATTTGTGAAAAAAATAAAAAATAGTACGATGGCCACGTTCGAATTAGAATCCGCGATAGAACAATTAAAGAACTCACGAAAAAAAGTCAATTGGAACATCAAGTCAGAGAGACGTGAATTTTTCCGTCAAAAACTATATCGCTTCATGACCGGTTGGTCACATGACTGTTGCAAACTTATTAATTTTCGGGACATTTTTGGAAAGGAAGAAATTGAACATCTTCTTTTGGATTCCATGAAATTAATCATCCGTGGTGAACGAGACGACCGTCGTGGAAGTAAATTCATCAATTTTCTGATCAAGACAGGCTACAAAGACGAGCCCGAATTAGATAATGATGGCCAGCCAATATTGCGTCGCACTACACCACTGCATCATGCGGTTAGACTGCCCAGCTTCAAAGACGAGAGCGAATCTGATGATGAAGATCATCCACTTTTGCGTCGCCCCAGAATGACCGTGTTATTTCGTACATGTAAAAAAAAAAAAAACGTATGTTTATCCGTGAATTTTTTAATGTTGCGATCGACACCAGTTAAAGGCGAAATTCTTATTTTTTTCATTCCAATTTGATACCCACCGCAAAACCAGCACATATTATTACGTACATACCCTATCGTAAATTCTCCAATTAAGATTAATATTCTCTCGGCCGCGCGCCGCCAGGTCTGGGGCGTGGGGTTGCGAGCTTTTACTCGCGCAGGTTTACCACGAGGCGCAAGAGGCACGCGAAATTTGAATGGCTGGCACGTAGGACTCAATAAGTTTCACAAAAGCCGTCCACTACTACCAGCTACCACTAGCAGTAGCAGCAGCAGCAGCAGCAGCAGCAGCAGCAGCAGCAGCACTTCAGGAAGGTCCATCGGGCCATACCGTCGTTCTCGTGTGACACTGCGAAAGCAATAACCATTTTCCGCGGCCGATACGATCCGCAAGTACTGCTGCGAAGCTTTGTACGTGTGTATGTGTGTATGTGTGTGTGTGTGTGTGCACCCTATAGTTCGGCCCATGCTCGCTTGCCCCGAAATCTCAAACGCACGTGGTACTAAATCGACTGAGCTAGGTTGCTATATATATATAGGCTAGGCCCTATATACGCATATAGCGAGTGAAATATACGACGGGTACACGAGCTTGCTGCAGCCCCGCAGCAACAGCACACTTGCTCTATCTGCTGCAGAGCAGAGCCGTATATATATAGTATATATATACCGATAGATAGATGCTGCTGCGACTGGGCGAGAGGAAAACTATACTGCTGGAGCAATCTCGATGTGAACATCTTGACGCGTCGAGGCTAGGCTCTCGAAGCTACAGCTAGAAACAAAAGGAGGGAGAACGATGGCTGCCGCATACATCGTGAATTATAGCCAGGATACTTAATCAAAAGTTTAATGCGCGCGAGGCTGTCGCTCTCTCTCTCTCTCTCTCTCTCTTGAGCGAGAGACGATACACATTACGTATTATTTATTGACAATATCCGGAAGGAGCTCCTTCATTAATACAATGCCCGCGTCTAATATCCGTTCTAATAACGCCGCGAGAAGAGGAGTAGGAAGCTCATTCGCTAATTATCTATAGCCGGGCTTGAAAAATTCACGAGGAAAATTCGCGCGATCGTTTTGGAGCTTATATATATTATATACATGCAGCGCATGTACACGAGCTGCGATGTGCTGCTACCTGTGCTGTGCAATAAGCTCGCAAATTATTAATCCCCAATGCTGCTGCTGCTGCTGCTGCTGCTGCTGCCTGCTGTGGTGCAAATTGACTACTTCGATCGCTCGAGCGATTTATCAGCGCTGCCGCACACGCCGTGTACTTCCATCTGTGCGGATCTCTGCGCGTACGTGTATACATATATGTATGTGCGCGCGAGAACGGACAATCATCCGCAAAAGGGCTTTACATCAAAATATATATATATATCTACGAAGCACTGAATATTCGAGGCGGACAAGCAGCGAGTGTGTATAGTGTACATACAGACGTATATTATATATACGTATGTGTGTGACCTAGGGCTCAGGGACTGTACAAGCTGCTGCTGCTGCTACCCTCGAAATCTAGGTTGTACCACTTCGATATGTATATATAATTTATTACAGCAGAGGGCGAAGCTTGACGCGTGTAACTGTGTAATGCGTTATGCAGAGCAGTCGTCGTCGGTCCGTGTGCCCCGGAGTGTAGAGCTTTTTCCCTAATTTCGTGCGCTGCGCGCGCGCGCTTTACATCGGTTTCACTTTCATCTCCGACTATATATTACAAGCGAGACGCCCGATTTTCGAGAAAATCCATTACCCGCGATCTCGATGCGATTTATATCAGCCCTTGAATATCGTTATGCAATCGTTGGGCGTAAAATTTGTTTCGTTACTTTTTTTTCTCCTTTTCTTATGCTTTTACGTGGACGACGACGACGACGACGACGACGACACGTCAACGATCGCACGAATTATAAAATTATACACGTATGAAAATTTTAGGCCTTGAGACGCGTTAATTAAAGCACGGCTAAACTTAATGGAATTAAGTCCCTTTTCCAGGAGGATAAAAGCTCTCCGCGCGACTATTAAATATATGCATAAAAGCTCCGGGGGTTATACATATTCAAACTTTGGCCGCGCTGTACAGTAGTAGTAGTAGTAGTAGTAGTATGAGTATATAGCGGTGTTATAGTCGCGTATACACATCGAGACTCGAGAGCATTAGGAGAGCACTGGTGTCGCGCTTTATATATATAAGGCATATATAAAGCTCTATACCACTAGTACCGCGTGCGTACGCGCGCGCATAAGAAAGAAGTCTTCACTTTTCACATTGCATTAAACCGATCGTAATTGAATGACAAGTTTTCATTCTCGAAACTTGTTTAAAACTCTTTGTCGCGCAGCGACAGCGGCAGCGGCCCGCGGCCGTGCCGCTGCGCGCTACTATGCAGCTATATAATAAGCCCCGAGAAATATACAAGGAATCTCGTATTCATTACTTCGCTGCGATTAAAATTTTCCCTTTTATCTTTGTCTCTCTCCTCTCACTCACTCTCGTCGCTCTCGGTCGTTCAGTCGCGAGCGCGCGATTTTAAAATCTCCGTAATAATTATAGCCACTCGGGGGCTCTACCCGTCGGAGCTGCGAGGAAAAATTTTCGGGCGCCAAAGCGTGTCGCGTTTAATTATAAAGCTTATACGCCAAGTAGCTCTCTCTCTCTCTTTTCTGTAGCCACCGACAGCGAGCTAGCGTACATAATTCATTTGGGCACTCCCGCTCACTCCCTCACTCTCTCTCTCTTATGCTTATGCAGTTTTGTCGTCGTCGTAGGGAGGGAGGGAGGTCTCACCCGCCCACCCACGCAGTACGCCGCACGTTGTAATACGTCTTGGCACACGCGCGGGGGTACGTACGACGCTGTGCGTAACGTAACGCAGGTACTCTCGTATATAATACACACACACACACATACTAATACACACGAGAGCTTCGTTGAAAGAGAAGCAAAGAGACTCGCGAGCTGTGCAGTGCGATGCTTAAGCTGATGTAGTAGTAAATGCTGCCGCTGCTGCTGCTTCGGGTGAAAGTACTTTGCCGTCGGCAAAATGGCTTAACGACGCAGCAGCAGCACTAGTATACATGTATATTAAATGCATGTTGTATATATACGCACACACGTCGTGCACGCGTGGTACAGTCGTCAGCGATGTTCGTATCGATCGCGTTTTGAAAAAAAAAAATAAATAAAAATAAAGAGGTAGGGAGCCGTCCCGCGCTCGACTTCAAAGGGATGTTTTTGCACGCGCCCGCGCGTCGTACGCGAGCGCGCGCGACTATTACACGCTGAAATGAGTAGGTAAAAGACAGAGCGAGAGAGAGATAACCAATTAAAATGTAATGATCAATTTTCTTTTTTGTGCACGCGCGCACATTATAATATGTATACGTACGCGCGTGAGAACTCGAGGATGTTATATTAAATTTAGGTCAGTGCAGCAGCAGCAGCAGCCCCCCGTGGTATATAGCGCCAGGATTTTTGAAATGTGGGTCAACGACGATTATATTATTATAGCATTGTATATTTGCATGAGTGTATGTGTCTTGGTGTACATGTATATAAGCTCGCTGCGTCCATTACGGAGGCGAAAAGGAAGGCAGAGAAAAAAAAGAAGGAAAAAAAAAAGAAGAAATAATACGAATCACGTGATGTTTTACGGCCTCGGCAGCTGGGTATTATAATATATTGCACACCTTGCCCGACGCGAGCTTATATATATGTAGCTTCCAGAGGCCCGAGAGCTGCCTGGCGCGCAGTAGGTCCTTCTTTTTTTTTCTCTCTCTCTCTCTCTACCTCTTTTTTCGTACGTGTGTGCAAGCTCGAGTCTCGGCCAGGTGCACACACCGGGTTTGTTTCATCGATGTAAAGCGAGCCAGCGAGTTTAAGAGAGAGAGAGAGAGAGAGTGAGTGTAAGAAGAAGAAAAAAAAAGAGAGAGAGAACTTCTCACGGTATTTTCGACCGTAAATCTAATAGTTATATAGCCTCGGAATTATTACCGGACATTGAAGACCATTTCTAAAAGCTAGGTCATTTTGTTTCCTCGTTCTTTGCGCGCGCGCGCGCCTCTACTTCATTTCTCTACCCCCTTATACACGGTACTACCCTTCAACCGTCGCTTAGTCGTCGTTAATTTCTTTTACAAGCGGTCGCTCTTTCTCTCTTTCTTTCGTTCTTTTTTTTTTGTTGCCGTTGAGAATATACATACGTTTGCGAAGATAAAGAAAAGAGGAGAGAGAGAAAAAAATGTTCACAAACGGAATTTCCAACTTTCGTCCAGCTGCAGCAACAAGTTTTTCCGCCCGGGAAATTAATTTTTCTTTCCCGTTCGCGCTTTTTTCGGGAATTCGGTTTTTTGTGAAAATAATTATAAAAAAGTATAAACGCGAAACGTTTAAAAGCAAAAAAGTAATTCCTCTCTCTCTCTCTCGCTCACTCTCGGGCGCTCACATTACCAGTGTAGAGCGGTAAAAATTGTCTTTGCCATTTGGCGCACTCCGGCCACGCGCTCTTTGTCCTTTAACCGCTGCCGCGCACACACACGCAAATTGTTGTACACAAGCTTCTAGTCGGGCGGTCGCGCGCGCGCGCGCCAAAAGCTTGCGGTACGCGGGTATGCCGTCCATTGAACAACGATAAAAAAAATTGTTGCCGAATCATTGGCACAAAGCTTACTCCTAGAAAAGTGTTTAATCCTATTTTTATGTGCAGTGTTAAAAAAAAATTTTTCGAAAAATTAAAGATATAGTAAAATTTTCATTTCTTACTTCTCGAATTTTCAACCTTTTTAGTTTTTAATTAAAGCTCAAGTGTCGTTTCACTCTCACACTGACTTGGCAAATGTTTCACGCACAGATAGAGCCGCGAAGATTTCCGCGCCCAGGCGGGAATGCGAATATAATAAGTTTCGTTGAAATTATGTTTATATTTTTCACCTCGTTGGATTTTAATCGAATACAATGACTTGTCATTACATCGCTCAACAGCTGTCATTACGTTTGATTGTGAATAATTTTTTTCTGAATGTAAAATTCATTCAACTGCACAAGTAAAGTTCACGGGGATGCTGTTTTCTTCATTATGAAATTGCTCTTATTGAATTATGCCGAAACTGTTCCTCTTTTGGTTTTCATAAATGGTTCACATGCTATCTAGCGGTAACTTATAAACTAATGCTTGAAAAAAAGCTAACTAGAATAACATTTCGTGTGTTGCAACCCATTAATTGTCGGTACATTAAAGTTTTGATTTCAAAACTAATTCGGTACTTTTAAAGCGAGTATTTTCATTATACTTAAAAATTGTTTACTTGAAACTTCTTATATTGGTCAAGTAAAAGTATAGAGGTGTGATAGCGCGCCTTATTATACTCGTATTTAGAGGTTAAGATTGAGATTACTGAAAAATCCATGAAAATCGATCACAATAAAAATCCACCGCTAGATGGCGAGTACTCCTTTATCCGTAAATCCGCAAGTGGCAAAGTAAGAATAAATGTATAAGTTAAAGCAAGGTATAACAATCATACTTTCCCAAGAGCAAATGGTGAAAACAACATTTTTTTAAAATATATTTTGTCTTCTTTGATCCATTCCCAAACGTAAAGTTACTCGTGTGATTTTTTTGTCCGAGGCTTCGTTTTGGTTATACTGAAAAATGAGAAACTTTCGATACTTTCCAACATCCGATTCGAAAATTCGTCACGAAAAAAGCAAATCTCTCTCTGTCTCTCTCTCTCTCTCTTGGGTGTGTACATTACGAGTGTAGAGAGCTGAAAAATTGTCTTTGCCATAATTGGCTTGCGCCCGCACACATCATGCAAATTGCCGTACGCAAGCTTCGACTATGTGTACAAGCTCGGCAGGCGGTCGGGCGCGCGCGTGCAGGCACGCAAAAGCTTGCGGTGTGTATGGCACACAACAACGCACACGGCGACGGCAAAAAAGAAGGACGAAAATTCGCACAAACACACGCGCACACGGTGCACAGTGGCTTTGTGCTCGAGCAAGCTGCCCGCTCTGCAACGATTTAATAGCCCAGCTTCGCATCGCTCTCTTCTTCTTCTTCTTTTTTTTTCGGCACTTCCTCTTTGGCTCTGACACTGCAGCAGCTGCTGTGCACGCTATACGTACCTATAATACACCGTATATATATGGCCGGACCAAACGGCGAAAAGCTTCGGAGCTCTCGAGTTTCGTGTCATTATTTTTTCTGCCTTAAAATTACACGCACTACATATATATATATCGCGCGACACAGGAGAAAACTCGTCATACAGTCGTCGTCGTCGTCGTCGTTGTACAGTCATTCGATCAAAAAAAAAAAAAAAAAAAGAACCAGAGACGAAAGGCGTATTTACATTGCGAAAAAACGAGCGCCGCTTAATTTTTTCATTTGACTATCCCGAGCTCCCTCCCTCTCTATATATATATATATATATATATACCATATGTATAGTAACGCTCGTACGTACAGTCGAGCTTTTCAACTCGATCAGGCCTCCTTTCAAGCTTTAATGAGCTATTCACATATATTTCCCCGCGTACACGATGTATATTATTATAATACACTCTTTTCGCGCGAATTCCTACGTACGAGAAAAAAAAAACAAATGACGAGGACGACAACAAAATAAATAAATAATTTTCCGCCGAAAATTTCTGTCGCGCGCGCAAGTATAGTAACCCAATGGAGCTGAAATTGCCGCGCTCTTCCTATCCTGTCCCTCCGCGTGCATTACTCCGCGAAAAGTATCCCCCCAAGATAGAAAGAAAACTTTGACTCTCTCTCTCTCTCTTTCTCTGTGCAGAGGCAAAGGAGCTGCACGCAGCTACTGCTACTGCATTGGCTGGCTGGCCTCTCTACAGAGAGGAATCTTTCCGCCGCTTTAATACATAGCATTTTTTGCCCTTTAACAGCAGGAAAACTATTTCTCGGCAGGCATAATTTACTTTAAACTCGGACGAGAGAGAGGGAGAGAGAGGAAGGGACTTGCGCTTGTGCTTGTGCCTGCACACAGTTCTGGGATGCAGTGAAAGGGGAGAGAGAGAGAGAGAGCGAGGAGGAGGAGGATTGGATTCCCAGTGCCTCTCTTGCGCACACTTTATTACAATGTCTCTTTGGGTGCTCGCTTGCACACTGTAGCAAAAGTCGAGAAAGCAAACTCTCTCTCTCTCTCTCTCTGTCTCTCCCACTGCCCTGCGTGTAGCAAATCTAGTTTTCTCGGGCGTGTGCAAGAGAAAGAGTGAGAAAGATAAAAGCAGTTCGAGGTTAAGTAGCGCTATGGGTTATTAAAAGCGCATAAATTTGAATTCAATCAACCGAGGGGATGGAATTGCCTTCTTTTTTTTTTACTTTTACTCTCTTACTCTCTCTCTCTTTTATGGACGCGCATACGCGCGAGTCCAAGGTGATTATGAATTTTCAACGCGACTAGAAAATGAAAAATGATTAAAAAAAAAAAAAAACCAAGGAGAAGAAATTAAAGGGATAAAAAATCCGTCTCGAGACCCCCGACGATTAAGTAAAAGGGATAAAAGTTGAGCTTTTTTTAAGCAGTAGTGGCAGCAGCAGCAGCAGCAGCACTCGAGTGATAAGAAGAGAGAGATAGAGAGCGAACACTCGGGTGAAAATTGATTCATTATTTCTACTGATTTGATCTTCAGGCCGCAGTAGCAGCAGCAGCAGGTCGATCTTGCGCGCTCGTGCCTTGCTTGCGCTCGTGCTACTGCAACACGGCAGCTGGCTTCTTCAGCTTTTATATAAGATTTTCTCTCTCTCTTTCTTTCTGTCTTCTCTCTCGTTGTGAGTAACAGCTAGAAAGGCAGCGCAGCAGCAGCAGCAGCAGCAAAAGAAGAACAATAGCAGCTTTCTTCCTTAAGTATCCTCTCTACATAGCGGCACTTAGCCTCTCACTCTCTCTCTCTCTCTCTCTCTCTTTAGCTTTATCGATTTTGCTCTCGCAGTCGGTGAGCCCATCCACTCCTGACACATACATGCACACGTATACACACGCATACTCTTGCCGAGTGAAGTGCATAAGCGTGTGTGAGCGTGAGTGGGTAACTGCTTACTGCACACACACACACATCAGCATCACGCATCGGTATACAGCATCGGACCTTCAAGAGTCATTATTACAGCTGCTGTTGCTACTGCGAGCGCGTGCGGGAGAGATCGCGCCGAGAGAGAGAGAGAGAGATGGAACTCGCTGGACAGATGCAATTTAGCAGCGGTAAAATAGTTCGCGCCGAGTTGCCCATTAACGGTACACACACACACAGCACAGTACGGTATATAGGGAGTACATAAAGTCGACGGATGGACGACGCGGCGCAGCACAGACACAAACGGTAGACAAATACATATACATATACGTACTATAGAGAGAGAGCCACGTGGACGAAACGATAAAATTCTTGTATACGCGCGGGGGTGGCCCACGCGCGCATTTATACATACAATGTATATACTTGAGTTAATTAAATTCCTGCGCGGGTCAAGCATTGCGCGCGCGTGTGTGTGTGTGTGTGTGAATGTGGGTGTACTTTTGCTGCGACGATCGAAAGCGGATTGCGCACGGTTGAAAAGAAACCTTCGTTAAAAATTAACGCAACGCTACCGATTTACGTAGAATGCACTGAAATTTGAGAAAATTCAATCTCTCGCGCTCATTGCAGTGAAAAAGTGAACGAGAAAGATTTATTTCTATTTACATCTAGAAATTTTTATTGAAATTGCTGAAAAAATGTATGAAACGTCACGATCGCGATTAAAGCCAGAATCCACCGCTAGATGGCGAGTGCTACTTCATCTGTAAATCCGCAAGTGGCAAAGTGAGAATAATCGTATAAGTCAAAGCAGGGTATCCGAACTAATAAAGAAATTGATGACTCTGTCCTAAAAAATATAGGGAAAATCTACTGAACTGAACTTGAGTTCATTTACGCGATGGAAAAAATCTCTCCGCTTTTACATCAATTTCGTAGTAAATATTTTTACATCGCTGTGCAATTCGTATTCATCAGCATCGTGTATTCATCGTTGCCCGTGCATTTCTTTCTTTTTTTTCCTCGATCGAGCGAGACAATCCAAAAGTACGCGTTAATTTTTCACGCGCGCGATTCCTTAATCCAAAATATGAATATCTCGCACGCGCCGCTTATCCATCTGCACACTCACACCCACACACACACACACAGCCACGCGCGTATCATTCAATCCCCACGGAGCGGATATATATATAACACAATAACGCATACAGCCGCAGCAGCAGCAGCAGATCGAAATGTATCGGGCTCGGCTCGATTGCTCCGAGTCGTGCTGAATATACATGAGAGGCGCAGCAGCAGCAACGAGGGAAGAGAAAGAGAAGCGATACTGGTATACACACATATACCTTATGTACGTACATACGTATATAATAGTAACGCGCAACAGCAGCAGCAGCAGTGTGCCGATAACTGACACGCGACTATCTCTCTTTGCCCTCGACTGTGCTGCTGCGCGCTGAGTCGTGCAGCGATATACACAACACAACACACGCTCGTTGTATTGTATATACGTAGTATTCGATAATTGTTGCCTGTCTATACGTATATAACAGGCGCAGCGCCGATGTTCCATTGATATTAATACCATAATCGAGCTATTGTAAAAATTTGTATACTCGGACGGCGCATGAGGGAGCCGAGAGTATCATCGGCGGCGCCGCAGCAGCGTATATGCAGCAGCGGTAATTAATCGCTTATCTACGTGCACCTGCCTATCTATCCACACACGTTTATGTGTATGTGTGTGTGTGTGTGTGTGTACGTGTATTGTATCGTTATCCCATGGCAAAATATAACCATTAACTGAATTTTCCCCGTTCCCGGCGCCGAAGCTGCGCTGCCGTTGCTACTGTGTGGCGTTGTTGCGCTGTGGCGGCGCACAGAGCTCTCTGCAGGTACTATATATCTATGTGTATGCATTTATGCCATGCTAAAATGTCAGAGAGAGAGAGAGAGGATAGAGACTCGCAGCAGCTCTCCTATACACACACCTCCGCTTACCCATACATCCACACCCATCGAGCTCACCTCTCTCTCTCTCTCTCTTTCGCTATATACATAATACGTCATCGTAGTCGCGCGCGCGCGTCGACGGTATAGGACGACGACGACGACGGCGGCGGCGACGTCGACGTCGAATGCATGTCACGATGATACTGTGGTTTTGCACATGCAGCGAGCGAGCTATAACGCGGCAGCACACACATACAGCAGCAGCAGCAGCAGACACATCGTGCGCGGGGTTCGCTGCTGCTGCTGCTGCTCGACGGTCGATACTCTCTCTCTCTCTCTCGGTTTATGCATAGATACGATGCACGCGTGTTACCGGGAGTTTAAGAGCTTGCCAGAGCTTAGGCTATATTATAGATATATGTAGGTAGGTATAGGTAAATGGGATGGGGAGCCTCTCACCGCATACTCGTGCTTGCACACACACACACACACATACGACGATCGCGATCGTGTATCTATACACTGCGATGAGTTTCGAATGATTTCGATTATTTTATATAACATTTATTTCGCCATTACTTATCGATGGTATATTTTTCGTTGCTATTTGCGCAATTGTTTTTCGCTTACAGATGTATCAATGAGTAATCATAATTCCTCGCAACGCAACGGGGCACACACCTAGCATAAATTATATACGCGCATCGCGTAGATGTACCTATATATATATATATACGCACACCCACCCACACACGTACATACATACATATATTGTAAATATTAGATTATTGCTCGCGTGGCTTGTACATGCTGTATATCGTGTGGCATTTGCCCCTTTTGCTCGCCTCCCCCGCCGAGTTCGTGGGCACGTACTATTTATATAGTACATATATATATATGTACGATTTATTATTTACGGTACTGCACGCGCCCACGTACGTACGTGTGTGTGTGTGTGCGTGCCGACTCATGTATACGGCATTTAACGAAAAGCTCACGTCGGCGGCGTCCCTTTTCATGTTTGTGGCGATACATATATATACGGCGCGAGAAACTCTAGTGAGCTCGAGGGCGCGTTTTCAAAGTGCAGCGGTAGCAGCAGCAGCGCCTGGCCCTCATACATACACACATATGATATTTACCATCGCAGTATAGTAGCACCCAATCGATTCGTATACGGTATATTAAAGTACAGAAGTATATAGCGCAGCGTATACGATATTACGAATAATATAGCTTCAGCTGTCTCTCAAACTTGTCTTATTTGTATTATGATAAAAAATATATACAATATACATATACGGATATATATTTATCAAAAAATAAGCCCGCGAGAGCGTGAAATATATTATATTATAATATTATGATGTATATAAAAAAAGTGCCCGTGTGCGGATGCTGCTGCTGCTGCCGCGCGTCAGGGTGTACAGGTGGTGTCTGTTGTATTCCGCTCGCGCGAGATTTGACAGAATAATCGTGACGCGTATACGGGTGTGTGTGTGTGCGCGGGAGAGAACGTCGCAAACATTAACGTCAGTTTGAATTATAAATTCATATACCTATACGTTTACCCAGAGAGAAGAGAGAGAGAGAGGAAGAGAGAAAGCAGAAATGCATATACCTCGACTTTTGTCTCTGCCTCATTCTCTCTTCCTCTATATTTCTCTTTAACTCGTATGTGCGGCTTCCGCAGAGCAGAGTCTCTCTCTCTCTCGCTCTCTCGGCTGACAGTTCGACGCGCGGCGTGAAATTTCTATGCGCCATATAGCATTTCTCTCTCTCACTCGCGATATATACGCAACACTTCGCCTATATACCAGTGTCAAAGAATCAATTAAGCGTGAGATGGAGAGATGATGAAAAAAAAAGAAGGAGAGTGAAAGAGAGAGAGAGAGAGAAAATGCGTAATTTCGTTCCCGTGCGCTCTCTATCATTTGTTTTCTTGGAAAAGGTTTTTGTACCTCTTTACCTTTGAGCTATCGCGAGCAGCGCGCGAGTGAGAGCGAGCGAATTTTTCCTTTACTTTTTTTTGTTCCTACTGCTGCTGCTGCTGCCGTGCTCTCGCTTTCGTCGGCAGCAGCAGCAGCAGCAGCCTAGTGAAGCGTTACACACATTTCCGCCTCTCTCTCTCTCTCTCACTCTCGACGCTTTAATTAAAAAGCCTTGCCGGTGCTACTGCTACTATACTGGAGCTACTGCTGCTGCTGCTGCTGCTGCTGAGCGTACACTTTTGACCCGTTAGCTGGCCTTTTTTTTCTCTCTCTCTCTTCTACTTCTTCTTTTTTTTTTATTTTACTTTTTTTTTAGTTTTACCCCCGTACGCAGAGCCGTGGTGCGAGCTCGCGCGATTTTCTCATCTTCCGATGTACGGCCTTTTTCTTGCCAATCGCGTTTTCTTCGACACCTCCCTCGCCAATCTGCAAATGAGCAGTAAGCAGTATCGACTCCCAAGACGTCTTACAGAGATTTTTAACTCTATGCATAAAGTATTGATTATGTATAGAGCTTTATTTCTGACACATTAAGACGTATTCCGCAATTATATTCTTCGATATAAAATCGCTCTTATTTACTGCTAAAACTTTTTCTCTTTTGGTTTCCATAAATTCGTCCATACGCCATCTAGCGGTAGCTAATAAACTAATGTTTGAAAAAAGAAATGAGTTATTACATAAATAGCATTTCCAACAATCTTTCATTAGTTCCCAATACATTGAAGTTTCATATTTCAACAAGTATAGTAAGTTTTTACTTAAAAATTCACATATTGTGAATCTCTTAACTCGTATTTAGAGATTAACATTGAATTTGTTCGAAAGATTCATCAAGATTCAATCAACTAGTACAATTAAGTCCAACATTACCGCTAGATGGCGAGTATTGCTTTATCTGTAAATCTGCAAGTGGTAAAGTAAGAAAAATCGTATAAAAAGCAGGGGCTTACTTCAGCAGTCGTACTTTAAACTGTAGGGTTTTTTGGCTGTAACATGTTTTAGTAAAACAAAAATATATCTTGATTCTGAAATTAATATATAAACTTTTCATCCTTTGCAAAAAATTGATCATGTCCTCTTGGTATAGATCTTGATTCTCCTTTCCCGATGCGAATTGAAGTCCCGACTTTGTAAACGGTAATTCTTGGAAAACCTTGTATACAATCTGAAAATTACGATGAAAAAAATGAAAAATCATCACTAATCGCAAAAATATTGAAAAGAAAAAAAAACAAACTTTCTCCAAGTATGCGTAGAGCAATCCTTTATTGGAGCCACGAGCCGTAAACAGTATGTACACCGCTTCGTTGCCGTATTGCACAAACGGGGGGCATCATAGAAATCTATCGGACGCCAGTCTTCGTTGCGTTTCCCCTGTCTCTTTAAATAAGCTTCCACGCATCGAAGGGCTTTGATATTCTTGCATGGTGTGCAATACGGCGTTGCAAGGGTAACAAACGACCATTTCAAATTCCTCGAGAAGGCAAATAAGTCCGTCGCGAGTATAAAGTATGAGTCGATGTCGAGTTCACCGCTCAACGGCTCGTCCATTAACGCGAGTCACCGTAATGACACCGTCCTTGTAGATGTTTTTTTTTCACAGCCGTCCGAAGCCCTGCAACAAGATTATAATTCGGCTTCCTCGGGGAAAGTCGTCGCCGGATCGGAATTTATACCTGGTGCACCGAGTAGGCCACCCGGGTGGCAAAATAGCGAAAACAGTTCGACTTCCTCGGGGAAACTCGTCGCCGGGTCGGTATTCATACTTCGAGCATCGAGTGGGCTACCGGGTTATTGTATGGGGTAATAACCTCAAGTGTATGTCTGTGGTGGAAAGGAAGAACCGACCAACTCCATTTTTCGTGTTTTCGAGAAAAACGTGTTTGAAGTTGCGTATGAGCGCGTAGCTAGACGCGGATGACTAGAGCTCTTTACCCGTGATATTTTAACCTATTGTGAAATATCTTTTGACCAGTGTATCTATCAAATTGATAGCGTAGGTGCGGAGACAGATTAGGTGGGCTTGGTCGGTTTGTCGGGAAACGGTTTGCGACTATAAGTCCACTTTCGCGGCAATTCTGCTTTTGAAAATGAATTTTTCTTGTGGGTTTTGTAGTAATTAGGTGTTATTATGTTTCTAACTTGAAAAAATAGCTCACAAAACGTATCAAAATGCCAGGTTTATCAAATTAACAGATGATTGATGTGCATCTACCTAGAAAAATGTTTTAATTTTTTTTAGCTTTATTTTACTCTGGCAGCTTCCAATAACGTGAGAGTTGATATACACAGTGTTCGAACATCATAATTTATCATTTTAAAACCAAACTAGACTCGATATCGCGTTTTAGGGCTCGCACAGGTGGACTTGGTCGGTTTGGCCGGTCACCGTTTGTCACGAAATAGACTTGGTCGGTTTGGCATTGTGCTGTACCAAGCGATAGACTAATTTTCGGACTCTCTGGCATTTGCACATCAAAGTTTACTCTAAACATAGTTGTTTTATGGCATAAACTCGATTTCGAAAAAAATGGAGTTGGTCGGTTCTCCCTTTCCACCACAGATGTGTAATATGTATCGATGAATGTGTTTACGAAAATGTATCATGATTATTATTGTATCGACTATCGATCGAGATTGTACATAACAACATATATGTGTATATGCGTACGACGTGAACACAGCGAATGGTCTGAAACTCATTTTTGCTGAGACCACTTTTTGGTAAGAACGTTTTTTGCGAAGTGGATTTTTCTTTCAATCGCTCGTATTTCGATGAAAATAAACTTTTTTCGGTATGTTATATACATCGTTCATAGCACTTTACAGAATTAATATATCTGTTATCAAATTCAAATGAGAGTGAAAAAGAGTTTTCGCAGGTAGCGAAAAACGCCAGTGCGCTGTATATATAAGGAGCGTGTACGCCGCAGCTCTCTCTGCCATACTTGCCAGAGCGAGCGCGAGCGCGCTCCTCGATATACGCATGAATCATATCGCAGGATGAGAGTATTTATATAAATGCGCGATCGATCATTATATTACTCGATGACTGTTGTGTGTGTGTGTGTATAAATACGGGCACGTATTTAATTCAACGGACTGCGAAGCGAGGTAAAAGTAAAAAAAAAAAACCTCTCGATTTTTCGACATCGATAAGATTCTATTTTATATACAGATATCGAGGGGGAGGGCCTGCAGCAGCAGCAGCAGCAGCAGCTGTAGCAGTGATTTATAAGATCTCGAAAGCGAACTATATGCTATATTGTTGGGCGCGCTGTTGCTCTTCTGGGCACGTATCCATTTAAGTAGTACACCACCCCTACCCTCCTACCCCATCCGCCTCTATTCCGAGGGAGTATAAAGTCGCGAATACGTAATGCGATATCCTTCTTCATTTACAAAGTGTGTGTGTGTGTGTGTACGATCATGCCGGCGGGGCCTGGGATTGAAAAGAATAAGTCGCGGAGTCATCCATCTCTTAGCAGCTCTTGGCGAGAAAAAAAATGCCGTTTTTCGCTTCCTCTCTTTTCCTTCGCAAAAAGGGCGCGTCGGCGAGGTTTCGAACATATAACCCGACTTTATATATATAGCTGTATATAAAATAATGTGTATAAAAAAAGCATAATATCTGCAGGTGAAAAACTCCTCCTCCTCCCTCCTCTCGAAGAGCGGCGAAAGATTATCAATTCGCATAAATTACGCAATTTGCCTTACAAATGAAGCTTGAAAAGAAGCGGAGTAGCGAGCTGCGAGCCTCAATTTTTTATTATAATTTCGCCTTTTTCAATTCCTTAAGCTCCCATATATATATATACAGCGTCGCGCTGATGCTCGATACGCGACTGTTTCTATATCTGTATATATATAAAAAAAAAGAGCTATTGGAATAATATCGAACTCGCGCGCGCGCGTGGGGGGCGGCAACGAGTGATTAATTGCGAAGCGCCATCGGATCTTTATACTACTATAAAGATTATAATACAAATGTTACGCTCGAAGTGGTCTCCGATAAAAAAAAAAGTATCTCGTGCGCGCCGGTGGCTCGAATATACTTTTTTACCATTCGTAACAACGAGTAGTGGTACGAGTCGGCGTGCGCACCGACGATGCATATATGGTTCGTCGCCGAGAATAACACGCGAGAACAATAGTGTAGTAGTAGTAGTAGTAATAGTATAAAAAAAAAGGGGAGGCCTCTCAACGAGCTCTCCGATATGTACGGACGAGCGATTCCGAACGAAAGAAACAACGAAAAAGGATAAGACAGAGACTACAAAAATAAATAAAATGAAACTGAGGTGTGTATAGGCTAATATACGATCCTCGCATTCGCACATACAAAGCAGGGGCTATATAGGAGCCGCGTGTGGCGGCGCGCACATCCTGTAAGCATGCGAGAGCTCGCGCACTGCGAGTTATATATATAAAATCGTCAGTCTCTCTATGTGGGTGTGTGTGTGTGTGTGTGTGTGTGTGAGTATGTAGAATATAGGTCAGGCCACGCGGGGTGAGAGTCAGAGACTATGCGCGTGAGTGTGATACACACATACACCCCCACACGTACGTATAGTAATAATAACAGAGAGAGAGAGTCTATATAGTCTTTCCGAGGCGGCAGCAGCAGCGCAGGATTTCGTTGTAGTACGTGTCCTTATAACTTTGGTCGACCGAACGAGCGAGCGCGAGTTGAGCGAACGAGTCGAGTCGAGTCGAGCGACCATCCCCTCGCACGTTTGCACACTGCTGCTATATGTATGTGAGCTTTGCTTACTGCCGCCGTTGCTGCTGCTGGTGCTGCTGGTGCTGCACAAGACGGATTGGCTCGGAACGATTTCTGACGAGGCAGCAGCAGCAGCAGCGGCAGCGGCAGTAGTAGTGCTGCCGAAAAGGAACGAGCTGACTGTGCTCGCTCGCTCGGGCTCGCACCAAAAGAGAGAGAGAGAGAGAGGAAGGCAATATACGTATATAGTAGATATATATCAAACGATTATTACCCTCCTCGCCTTGCATATATACAGCAGAGAGAGAGAGAGAGAGAGAGTAGCTATCGCATATATATATATATATACGTATTCGATTGCTTTCGAGCTGCTGCTGCTATTGCTGCCTCGTATCGTATACTACTACTGCTGCTACATGTATATATATATATCCGTAATAGTGCAATAGACACTTTGTCGTTATTATAATGTGTATCCGCGTTATACGTATGCTCAATCACTCGGACAGGACGCGAAGCGAGAAGACTCTCGAGCGAGGTATCGAACAGCGAGAGGATTAAAAAAACTGTATTATACATGAGCGAAAGATAGAGAGAGACAGAGAGCTTAATTAGCTTCCGCGCGAGGTCTTTAATAAATATAGCCCCTCTCGCGTCAACGGTTTAGACAACGTGCAGACTGTCCCCCCCCCCCCGAACGCTATCGCGTATATACTCATAAATCGGAGCTTTTTCCCGCACTCTTGTGTGTTAGCTTTCGGATAAAATATACACTTTCGCTCCATCAAGTGTTTTAGCGCTTGTGCCTCTCTCGCCTATGTACGTGTCTGTGTATGTGTGTGTGTGTACGTATATAGTAATTCAATTCCTCGCCTCGCTGCGGTTATCGGACTTCCAAATTAGCTTGAGCGACATCGGGGCGCGCAGGCTCTCTCGAGCTATATATACTATACACCGTGCTACCTGTAAATACACACACGTATACATGTAGACGTACACACACACATACACACTCGAAGTGTTTGCAAAACTAATAGCGCGCGAGCCCGACGCGGTGATAATATGTTTATAAGCTTACTTTTCCTCGAGGAGGATTTTTCGATCCCGGCCCGCGTGTACTGCCCCGTAATACATTCCTTTTTTTCTTTTTTTTTTTTTTTTTTTTTACGAAGGGTATTACAGTTTGTAGGGTTGAGGGTGTGTCACGGTATAATTGAGAGGACCCTCGGCTCTCTGAAAAGAGTACGCACGCGCGTCGCTCGCGCTCGGCCGTTGACGTTCGCGGCTGTTACGCGTAAAAATAAAATGATGAACGAACGAAAAATAAACTGTCGCTGCTGCTGCTGCTGCACTTTGGGTGCGCTTACGTGCACTTCTCGAGGATATTCGATAGCTCGCTCCGTATACCGCGCAGCGTGCAGCGATACGCAAGTATATATATATACCGCTCGCTCGCCGTAACGATAACTTTGTTTAGCGACGACAAAAAAGTTTATATCATGTAGTTTTGTCATTGGGAACGTTTCTCTCCGTGTGTATACGCGTCGCGTAAACGTATGTACGTGCGTATGCATGCATTTACCGCGATGCGTGTGAAAAACCAGAGCTCGCGTAGAAGAAAATGATATCCTCGCGCGCGACTCGTTGGTCGTTTTTCTATACGTACGATGATACATACAATAATAATAGAGACACAGGGACGTGGCGCGCTTCGTCGTTCTTTTTTCTCGGAAATCCACGTGATGCGCGCGTCTCCGAAGTTTAATTTCAAACTTTTTCACTGCTGCTGCTGCTGCTGCTGCTGCTGCTCGTTTTACAGGAAAAATTTCATCATACACATCGTACGAGATGATGCACTCGAGTATAGGGCTTCTCAGTTGCGTCTGAATTTCCATTCTTCTTTCGCGAGGATATCGGCGCGCACTCGCGAGGGAAAGGGATGGAAAATTGAAATAAACTCGATACGCTCTCGCTCGAAGCGCGAACGAATGCGAATAAATATGTGTTTGGCCCGGCGTGCGCATGCCGTGACACTCTGTATCCGGTTAAACCTTTTCGTCGCGAGTTATATATAATATTAAAATGCGTGCGTGCTGCTGCTGCTGTCTGCCGGGCCGATGGCTTTTGAATAATTGCAGAGAGCCACTATACCAGGGCAGCTGTATTCCACACACAAGCTCACACACAGATTTTACGGTTTTATGCCGTATCCATGCGCGAGCCGAGCTGCGAGCATTGAAACTCCGGACTCGTCGTGCTGCTGCTGCTGCTGCTGCACTCCCGGATTATATCGTATATGCAGTCCTTTTGTAGATTTACGACTCGTCATCCCCTTTTTCCCCCCCCCCATATCCACCCATCCACTCCGAGCGCGCGAGCAGAAATTTTACGACTTATAAGCGTGTTTATGGATCTGTTTTTTTTGTTTTTTTTTCTCCCTCTCTCTCTCTCTCTCTCTCTCTCTCTCTCATTTGGAATATAACTCGAGTCACGAGGATTGCGCGCGCCGAATGCATATCTGTGCACTGCGATGAAACGAATTTAAAAAGTCAAAGGGAGACAAGGTGAAGCTTTTTGATAAAGGTATGATATAAGCCGACGTGAATGTAACATCGAGTTCAAGAGAGAGAGAGAGAGAGAGACAATTGCCGTGCCTTTTTTCTTAACACGACGTGTTTTATGCACGCGCCTATATCGCATACAATATTATACGAAACAGGCGCGAGCGCGTCAGAGTGCAGTGTATGAGCTACACGAGTAAACTATCGTAAAAAATAAAAAAAAATAACGTTGGCATTTATGTATATTACTGCGCTCGCACATCATCGCTACTTCCATCCCCGCTCACTCGGTACACTAAAATCTTACATGAGATTGCATTTTCATGGAAGTGGATGAAACTTCGCATATACATGTTTTCGAGCCTCCGCACGAATCCAAATTTACTTCGTGTTTATTTTCTGCCTCTTATATCATCGAATTATTATTATTATTATTTTTTTTTTCGATCGAATCTTTTTTACAGTACGCGAATGCGATGAGTTCGTGTGAATTCAACTGCGTGAATGTAAAATCGTGGTGAAAACGAAGCGTATTACATGATCGATGATACAATTCGAAAGACCCGAGCAGCATACTCAAGGCTGTGATAAAATCCATGTAAGAGTTTTGCTTATTTTTGTATCATTCTGAAAAGCAACATTGACTAGGTATTATTTGTAGATCAGAAGGTACTTTTAGTTTTATCACAATCATATGAGATATTTAATAGAATTCATAGCATTATGGTATAAATAATTTTTGACTGATTTTTTTGTTTACTCTCTCGTTTTAGTTACAAACTGAGATCTTATCATTTTTTTTCAAAAGATATTGTTCACTCACTAAACTCTGGGTAAATTCGCTTTGTTTATAATGTGAAATTTAATTGCATCATGGCTCGCGCAATAAAAAATTAAACACCCGAACTTGAATTCAAAATATTATATATTCAACTGCTAAATAATGTCGAGCATCAATCAATGCATTGCATAATTTTCGTAATGTTTACCAGTAAGGAAATGGCTCCTGTTCCAAGACGTATGTCGATTAGATCGGTACACCTCCCTTTCTCTACAGTAAAAAAATCATACGTTGAAAATTTTTCGAACCAGTAAATAAAGTTTTCGACAACGGACATTTTTCATATTCGCGGCAAATCAGACACCAAATAGATATTTGGCGATATGTTTACAAATAAGAAAACGGCTCCTATTGTCAGTTTTACGCCGTATGTCGATCAGTTCAGCACACATCACGACCTAAACGAAAAGAGATCGCATCGACCGCAGTAGATGATTTTCGTGAGAAAAATCTAAAAAAAAAATATCTTGAATTGTGAGCAATCGTGCTCGAGTGAGTGTACAAGATGGCAATCAGCAACATGGATATTTGGCAAATAGTTAAAGCTATGAATAAAAACTTGCCCGAAGCTGAAAAATGTCAGCTTCTCTCTCAACTTCATCCCATGATCGACAATTGGAATCAACAGAAATGTAGAGAACAGATCCCAAATTGGCGAGGCGACTTCACAAACGAGAATATCGATTGTCTTCTGAAGGAGGAACTGAAGGACAAAGAAATGAAAGTAATCAACTTCTTAATCACGAATGATTACGAAGACGAGCCCGAGTTAGATAACGACGGCAAGCCAATATTACGTCGCACCACTGCTGTGCATTTAGCAGCTGAACTCAAACTTATGCCGCAGCTTGATAGACTATTCGAAATATACAACAAATTCCACGTGAATTACGAGGATGACACTGGATTGACGCATTTTCACGCGGCCTGCATGTCTGCCAGACACGACGTCGTCAAGGAATTCTTGCATCTCGGCCAGGATCCCAATGGCCTCCCACTGGGACAAATATATCGAGATCCGCCGCTAACCTTTGCTGTGAGGCATAAACGAATTAAAGTTGTTGAATTGCTGCTGAAAGCTGGCGCCGAGCCGAATCTGGCCTATGAGGAGGACCAGACACCTTTGCACTTTCTTTGCAAGGAATACGATTACGATGAGGACTTTCTGGAGCGATTCTTCAAAATCTGCGAGCTTAATCGTAAGCCAGTGAGGGTCAACGCTCAAACTGAGTCAGGTTGGACGCCGCTGCACGAGTCTTTGAAACAAAGCAACGAAGTTTTGGTTGAATTTCTCCTGGATAAAGGTGCAAACCCGAATGCGGCTGATCTTAACCAAACTACTCCTCTGCACGTTATTTGTTGTCAAGAACACGAAGACGTTGAACTTATGCAGCGATTCTTTGACTGTTGCGAGGACAATGATCGTACAGTGAATGTCAACGCTGTAAACGACGAAGGTAAGACGCCGCTTCAATGGTGCCAGGAACACGGCCATACGAGGATGGCCGAAGTGCTGCGGAGAAGATTTGCCGTTTAGAATTTAGCCAATGCGAATTAAATGATTTTTGTTGTCGGTCAGAAATGTTTGAAAAAGTTCCTTTTTCGTGTCACGCCTTTTTAAAAATGACTAATAAGTAATTACTCAATATAGCTCTTTGAATTCTATTTAAATTATAGTATGTGTTTCAACTGAAATAAATAAAAAAATCATATCTTTCATATTCTTCAATATCTGATGTAATTCTGCAGATTTTCCTTATATCATTGAAATTCATTGATATATCATCATTGAATTAAAATATCTCAAATTGGCAGTCTATTTTTAAAATGGCATTTTTATGATTTTCCCTCTCTCTACAATAAAAAAAGTCTCGTGGTAGATCCAGCCGACGTGAAAAGCTGGATCAGCAAAATATATTTTGCCGCCATGAAAAAATAATTGTGCAGTGTTTAACTGCTAAATGTAGTCAAATAACTTTGCATTGGCAGCGAATTTTCTTTTTCTCATCCAGCTTTTCTACTTTAATTGCATTTTTCAGCATTTCTTCTTTTCGAGAGGAAACAAAAATGTTTTTCCATGCTTCTGATGTAAAATTACTGCGACTTCCTGATTGTAAATGACACAAACAGAACTATTTTGTCTTCATCCATCGGACGTTTTTCCAAACTAGCAACCAAGTCGGAATTTGAAAATTTTTTGAATTATTAAATAAAATTTTCGGTGAAGGACACTTTTCTTATTCTCGGTAAATCAATTTTATATACCAGCGACCGGAAAGTAGCACCGGTGTGTGTAAAGCATACTGGCATATACCAGGAAAACAGAAAGCCCTAATCGACTCGCTTATTTCAAGTGCCCTGGGACTTTTATATTTTTCCCGGCCTAAAACAGTAATATACTATTCCGCTAACAAGGAGAACTCTTCAGGTGTGGATGACCAATTCTCACCAAAATGTATGTGTGGATTCCTGGTAACCAATCACGAAGACCAGTATGTTTGATCCCATGGGCCCTATAAGTCATTATTATGAATATTAACATGTAATCGATTTTTGGGCATTTTGCACGCGATTGGTACGTTCAAAACGACTTACAGGGCGCAAAACTAATAGAGAGCTCTACTTTTTTTTAAATTACTCGTTGAAAAGAATACTTTACAAAAGTATATGTTAGATTTTGATAAAAAAATTACTGCAGTCCATGGCATGGACATTTGGACACGTTTAAACAATCAAGTTTTCCAGTCATTTTTAGTGTTGAGCTCAAATACCACTAGTAACTTGATATTGACTCAAATTTATTCATAAATAAAATCTAAAAAAAATTCGTCCCGATACGATGAAATGAGACCAAGATAGAAGCATTTGAAAATTTACGAAATTTCGATTGAGGACTTAGCAACAAAATTATTACAACACGAAATTTTAGTTTAGTAATTTTAAAAAATAGAGCTTTCTATGATTATTTTTGCGCCCGGTAGGTCGTTTCGAAGGTACCACTTGTGTGCAAAATGCTTAAAAATCAATTACATTTGATTGTTCAAAAAATGACTTATAGGGCCCATGAAATCAAACTATGAATACTTAATTTTGAGTTTTTTGCCGAATAAATACTTTGTGACATATTTCAAAATGAGAAAACGGATCCTATTTTTCAGTTTCTCTAAAATCAAAATTTTTCAAAAAAAGTGCTTAGAAAAATCTGTGAAAATTTCTTAAGGTACTTTTACACCAATGATAACTCCTGATCATATTTATATTGTAAGTTTTCCACCGCAAAAGTTCGAAAAACATTCTTGAAGTCAATTTTTTGCACAAATTTTTACTTTTTTCTGGTTAAACAACTATAACTTTTTAACGACGAATCAAATCTCAACTTTGAGCCTTGATAAAAGGGCGTTAAATTTTACATAAAATGGTCTTGAAATTAAATACTTTTCAAGGTACAAAACATGTAAAAAAATCGCATTGATCGCAAACGAAAAATTTCGTCACTTTGGACGTTAATGGGTTAACTAATAGGTGGTCAGAAACTGGGCAGTTTACCCAATATAAATTTTAATTTCATTTTTATTTGATTGCTTGCCATACTTGGTTTTGCAGACGAGAATAATACAAGCAGTGATCATAGTATTGTTACTAATAAGTGTAAAGTAAATAGAAAATATAATTGCGAGAAAAATTAATTTTATTCGGCATTCTTTCATTCATGAAATATAATGAAATTTCATTTTTTTAAACGATTATTTACTGCTTTAAATTCTATAATTTATTAAGCTTTTACCAAGTCAACATGTGTGCTTCAAATTGCACAAATAAACTCCTCGGTAAATTTTAATATCTACTCGTCAAACTTGTTTTAGCCGGATCAAAAAAGTTCAATTTTCTTCTTACTATTTATTCCAAGTTGTTTAATTTATTAATTTATTATTATGAATCTACAATCAAATAATATTACAATGGGGTATTTTTGGAAAATAATTCTCACTTGTGACTATGGAACAATGACTAATACAAAACATAAAAAATACTGGAAATACATTCATCGATATCACGAGGTTTGGCCTGCAGCCGCCATGCAGATATTGCACAAATCTCGATTGTCCAGCTCTTCCAAGACCATCTCGCAGCACTCGATCGACAGACGTTTGTGTATCAACTCGTAGAACGGATCCAGTGCCCAACGTCGAAAAAATCCTCTCGATAGTTTTTCGCACAGATGCAAATAACAATTCTGATAATGACTCGGGTGGATATACGACTGTATTCCACGAGCCGCGAAAACGAAGTAGTCCATATATGTGAGTAGTTTTTCCTCTTTTTCGGGCCGCAACTGAATTAGATCATAGAGCGACAGACTCGAATTTATCTTTACTTTCTTCGCTTTGCTCGCGAACTCCTCGTCGTCGTACAAACGCCTTTCAAGATCCGGCGACTTCTCGAACAAATCGTGTTTAGAGAAGAATTTCATGATCGTCAGGGCGTCGCTCCGGCTAAAATCATATCCTCTTGTCTCAAGATGCTCGGCGACGGCCAGAGCACCAGACGCTGCTCTCATTTTACATTTCTCACTATAACACGGCCATATTGGATTAATTAATGTTGGGAAAAGGCATTTGGACCAATCAGCGCCATGATTCAAGAGTACATCGACGGTATTGGGCAAAAGATTCGCCACGGCCAACTGCAACGGTGTGTAACCGTCATTGTCCTCGACGTTGACCTGCACCGTCTGATGGACATCGTCGCAGATTTTGAATAGAATCTTTGCTGATTTGTCGTCTCGGTCTTCCATGCATATAACGTGTAGTGGAGTCGATCCCTTTGTGTTCACTAAATTAAGATTTGCGCCTCTTTTTAGTAGCAATTCGGCCATCTTCTCGTTGTGCTGGAGCAAGACCAATGTCAGCGGTGTTTCGCCGCGATTGTTAAAAACATCGACTGGCACCGTCTTGTGGATGTCATCGCAGACATTGAAAAATTGCTCCAAAAAGCCGTCATCCAAGTATCTTTGGCAAATAATGTGCAAAAGGCTCGATCCGTCAGATCCGTCGATTAAATTGGGATCAACGCCAGCCCTCAGCAGCACTTCAGCTAACTCCTTGTTACCTCGATTCAGAGCCAAACGAAACGGTATTTTACCATTCGAGTCTCGGGCATCGACCTGAACCGGTTCATATTCGTCACTGCTCAGCTCTAATAACATTTTTGCCAAGTCAGCACTGTCACTGGATTGACGTTTACTGACGTGCAAATGTGGAGAAAAGGTGTCAATCCTGTTGAATTGATCGAATTCGGATCTACTCCATGTCTCAACAATAATTTAGCCACATTAATCTTGCCACCGTCCAAAGCCAAGTGTATCGGCGGGTCAATTGATTTTTGCGCTTGGCAATTGGGATCCTGCCCGACCTCGAGAAAATTCTGGACGATGCTTTGGAAGCCGAACCTACAGGCCACGTGGAAATGCGTCCATCCACGTTCATCGATGTAATTCGCGTCGTATCTGTTGTATACGTCACGAAAAAGTATGCGAATCGTCTGCTCCCAATGGTATTTATGACCGAATATACCTGTTCTATGAAAGAGTATTGCGCGGCGACGCAGCCGTGGATGGTCTTCATCATCAGATTCGCTGAAGCCGCACAGTCTAACCGCATGATGCAGTGGTGTAGTGCGACGCAATATTGGCTGGCCATCATTATCTAATTCGGGCTCGTCTTTGTAGCCTGTCTTGATCAGAAAATTGATGAATTTATTATAAGATTATAAGATATAGTTGACCGAGAAATTCATGTCGCTCTATTTTGATGTTCCAATTGACTTCATTTCGTAAGTTCTTCAATTGTTCTATCGCGGATTTTAATTGGAACGCGGCCATCGTAATGCGCAATGACACACACACAATCAGTCACTTGCAATATTAAATGTGTATTTTTTATTTTTTCACAAATAGCACTAACTGCAACAGACGCGATATTTTCTCGTTGTTCACACTGCGGCGTTCAAACTTATACTGACCAGACTGACTACCAGTGCAGCTCGAGCTACATACAGTATTGAGTAAAAAGTGAAAGTAAAGTGTAGTCGGGGACCACCGGTTTTGTGCAGCTGTAATAGCTATAAAGCACATAGATAGGTTTAGGCCACGCCTCTGCTTCGCTTTCTAATCGTTATATCGTTTTAATTAGAGACACCGACTGTGTACATGTCGTTTGACCGAGTAACTTACAAAAATCTAAAAAACATCTAAATTGAAATCAATTATCAAAATGATAATTAAAACTCATAGCTGAATAGTAAAAAAAATCAGTTGTATAAGTAAAGCTATTAGATATGCAAAGTCATTTTACAAATGAAATCATTTAATTGAATAATAACCCTTTAATGCCTGAATACATCATCTGAAAGTTGTTCAAGAAACTTTTGGGATATCATATCTTATGTAAAATTTAACGAATTACTCGAAAAAGTTGTTTATAGAAAGTTAGTAACAACAATTTCATAAAAAAAATCATGAAATTTCGAGAAAAAAAACTCATTTAACTCAAACTTCGACATGGAAAGAATGTTTCTTTGGGAGTCTAATGCATATAGATTTGACCGATGACATGTATACTATGTTGTAAAATATTTATAATTACGAAATGCAACAAGACGATCATAAAATATATTTCCCGAATATATGAAAGCCATAAACGATTTTGACGAACAAAAAGTATTTGATTCTGAATTGTTATATAACATTAATAAAACTCGGTCAAATTTTATAGCTTTCTTATGTCAATGAAATAAATAAATTTAAAAAATGAGCTTCGCATTTCTCGTTAATATAAAAAAATGACAAATTGTTTACTTGATCTCTCTCTATCTCTGGTTTCGGCATTGTCGCCACTCAGTGTCGCTTTATTAGAAAAAATTTAAGTGAAGCAAATAAGACGCGTAGCCTATATGACTTTCTCCACTCCACTTAAACACGCGCCACATGTTCTCAAAGTATCGACCAGCTGTTCTTATTTTTCGTACATAGATCGTATAGAATATCAATCGATAGTACACGTTAAAACATCATGTGTGAGCTTCAAAGTAATACTGAATCAGCTGCAGACTGTGATTGATATTTCTATTTGTTATATTTCTCAATCTATATATTTCTGATGTAATTTGGCAAATTTTTCGTATAAAATAAAAAATTTTTTATATCATTGAAATAATGTATCTTTCTCTCCGTACCGTTAGCTGCATTGCAATAATTCCTTCTTCAAAAGTAAACATAAATTTTCTTCCAAGTTCCTGTTTTTCTAATTTCTCGATTGCAACGAAAAATTATCTCGTATACCAATAGGCAGTGGTCGGACACGTACCGTCGACTAATAAGTACAGATGAAAAAGAAGGAGAATAAGAAGAAAAAAAATGGAAAGTCGTGAAGAACGTACAGCTGCTCGTGAGTATGGCGCGCAGTAGACAAAAATCGGAGAATTTTAAAATCCTCGCGGCGTCGCACCCCGAAATGTAGGTTAGGCAAAGAGCTCCGATGCTTGCAGCAGCAGCAGCAGCAGCAGCGAGCAAGCAGCACACAGAGTGCTTCAAATGGAAAGTAGTTTTAGCACACGCTATTATCTCGATAAATTCCTTCGTGTTCTTTTTCTCTCTCTCTCTCGCTCGCTCACGAGCTCATTTTTTCTCCTTTTCTCGCACTCTCGCTCGTTCCTATGCGATGGCGCGCTGCTGGTGTATACGCTTCGCTTTCGACCAAACGAAAAACGCGAATTTTTCATTTCCTATCGGGACGGGGGGCAGGCCCCCGTACATACGTTAGTCTGGTCTGGTATATGTGTAGTCTGGTATAGGTGCTTGCAGCGGCCTAAGATTCTTTTTTTTTTTTTTTTTCAATTTTTTTCCTTTTTTTTTCATTTAGAAAAGCAATTTCAAACGGCGCGCGAGCTGCGATCCATATACGTGCCATTGTTTTCTGCGCCGCGCGTGCAAAGTTAGCCGATTAAGAGTCGCGCACACCTCGTCCCCCTACCCCATACGTAATACCTCTCTCTCCCTCTCTCTCTCTCTTTCTACGTGTATATATAGCTAGCTCTCTCCTTCAACACGCTGTACAGATTTTTTTTTCCCTCGCTTCTTTTTTTCCTCTGTTCGTTCAACAACGTGCCAACAGGTCGTTGTAATTACGAAACGAGTTACTTTTTTTCCTTCCTCTCTCTCTCTCTTTACTTTTACTATGTTCTTCACCCACGCACGTTTTGCTCCCTCCTCGGAGTCCCTCTGTGCTGTAATACGTTTGCCGACGCCGCCGCCGCACTTAACTCGTTTCTAATAGCAGCTGTTTAAAAAGAAAGAGAGAGAGAGAAAAGTTTTTTTTTCGCTCGCGCGCCCTTCGCCCGAATACGTTCCGCACGGACGATTAACGCGCTTAAATACATGTATAGCATGCTCCGCGTACTCGACACTGCGTGCGCGTGTTACATTATATATATATATATGTATACCGATACACTGCGCGACCGTGACAAAACTCTGCCGTTGCTCTGTTTTTTTCCCCCCTTTTATTAAATCTCTGTCGGAGAGGCTGTGTGTCGACGCAGCTGCTCCTGGCACGTATTACAACGCACACGTCTTTGAACGTGTCAATTCGGAAATAACAACAACAACAACAACAACAACAACGGCAAACAGAAGCCGAAGCGCGCATAGCAGTGGTGCATATTACATTTTGTAATATACCTCGAGCGCGCGTGCAACAGAGAAGAGCTTAAAAAAAAAAAAGGAGGGCAAAAGCTCGGGGGGCCCTCTGGGGAAAATTAGAAATTTGTTTTACAGCCCGGCACGCCGCCGCGGCCGCCGTGTAATGTAAACCGCGCGCTGCTGCTGCTGCTGCCATACACACACGCACGCATGCACGAGCCAAAAAAGGAGGAAACTTAAGTCATTCATTAGCATTCAAAACGTCTAGTTTATATATGTATAGGATACTAGCCCGCCCCCCCATCGGCGTGCGAGGTGTACAAGGGAGAACGAGGGAGGGCGGGAGGGGGAGCGCAACAAAAAGTAAGCTTGTAAGCTCTCTCGCTCACTCATCCACTCTCTTGGCCAATTTATGTATACACATTCACGAAAATTTCATATAGAAGACTAGGCAAAGATAGCGCCTCCGTGAGGGACTATTCATCATATAGCGCGCCGGTGTGCGCGTACATACACACACACACACGCACGCACGCAAACGGTCCTGGGTGTAGTGGTGTGTATATATACAGCAACGAGCAGCCCCGGACGCTGCTCTGCCTAGCGCATCGATGTAAATGCCCTGCTGCTGCTGCTGCTGCTGCTGCTGGCGTGCACCGGCAGTAAAGTTCCTTGCGTGTAATCCTGGGGGTCAAAGTTATACGCGCGGCGCTGCTGCCACTACTGCTGCTGCTGCTGCTGCGTGTATAAACGTGGAACGCACACGAGATATAAGCGAGAGGTATAAGGTTTTGCTTGCGCGTGAAAGGCATGGCGAAAAAAAGGGAGGGAGAGAGAGAGAGTAAAAATAAAAATAAAAAGCTGCACACATAAAAGCTTTAATCCGACACACACACATACGTACAAGCGCCATGGGATACACGAACGATGAAAAATTTTTTATTCCCGCCTATTAGAGATGCAAGCTCGTGTGCGCAACGAGCGCCGCGTGTATATATCGAGTAGGCGACGTTAGCGCGATGGATAGTAAAAACTACA
Organism: Trichogramma dendrolimi; assembly: GCA_034770305.1. Taxonomy (NCBI): domain Eukaryota; kingdom Metazoa; phylum Arthropoda; class Insecta; order Hymenoptera; family Trichogrammatidae; genus Trichogramma; species Trichogramma dendrolimi. The sequence continues at coordinate 841,511 of JAPMIB010000031.1, read as the reverse complement.
ACAACAACAAAACGGGGCAAGAATTAAAATCGAGGCGAAATGAAGGGAGAATGACTATGATAAACATTGGCAGTTAAAGCGCGAGAGGCCGAGTAAATAGATGTAGACGTATGCATACGTATGGGTTGCAGCGAAAAACGCAACAACAAAAAAAGAGTCAAATAGCATGGCCGTATTCCTCGCGCTCGCGCGCGCTTGTAAATCGTTGTGTGCTAGGCTAAGGCATAAAACGCCCCCCCCCCAGCCCCCGCAGGCCGTCAGTGCACGACAGCGATGAGTTGTAAAAAAAATTTCTTTCTTTTTACCCCCCCGCGCGTGTTTTATTTTTATTATTTTTTGTGCTTTCGACAATACGCCTATCTGGTACGAAGTACCGCGCGCACGTACTCGCAAGCTCGAGCGAGCTCGACGTATCTCCCGCCATGCAAAGAGCTTAGAAAAGTTCGTGTCCGTACATGTGTATTAATTTTTTTTACCTCCAGTTCTACTCTTTCTTTCTTTCGTTCGTTCTTTCTGTACGACGTATAATAACCGTATATAGAAAACTCTTTACACGAGAGTCGAGGGTTCGAGGGAGAAAAAAAGCTTCGCATACGCATGAAAAATGGTATTAAATATCTCTTTGAAACGAAACAAAAAAAAATCATTATCGTTTCCGTTGGTATGTATTCGTACATGAACACTTGTGTGCGTTGCACGGAATAATGGAAAATTCAAAAATTGTTAAACGCGGTGCTACTGCTGCTTCTGCAGCTGCTGCTTCGGTTACCGCGTCGAGTCTGATTATTATATCGAGGGATCGTTTTTACACTCCAACGCGCCTGAAAGCTCGAACTTTTATGGTATAATAATATTTTCGATGGCCAACGAGATCTCTTTTCTCTCTCTCTCTCTCTCTCTTTTTCATTTCATATACGCGCTGACTTTTCGAAAGCATCGCGGATAGATAAAACCAAAAAAACGAGTCGATCGAACAATTATCGCTGATCCCGAAAAAAATAACGCGATTCGAGTGCAAAAAAGCACACGAAGAATATCATCATCATCATCATTATTATTATTATGCATCATACGGGTTTGTGCTTTCGCGAGCTCGCTCGCTCGCGAGTTCTAGCAGCAACCCGCAGTGCATCAAAGTTTTCCACTTGCGTACGTATACACACACACACACACGTACGCGTACACGTGTACACGTACGTGTGTGTGTGTGTGTATACGCGAGAGCAAGAGAAAGTCGGAGAATCTCTGAACGCGGGCAAAGGCTTTAGCCTAGCGTTGCATAAAAAAAACTCTTCTCTATCCTGTTTTTTTTTTAACCCCACCGGCGCACACACACATGTATGGGAGAGAAATGAAATTTCCTCGGGGATTTGTTCGAGAGGATGGTTGGAGGGGTTGCTGCTGCTCTGCCTCTGACGTGCCGCAGTGTGTGCGTATGTGCGCGGACCGTATGCATAGTACGTAGCAGTAGTTCCTATACCTCTGTGCTGCTGTAACGTATATCTTTAGCTCCTTTTCAAGTTACGTATGAATGAGAATTTAACTCGTTGAAAAGCTGTTCGGGAAAAACTCTTATTTCTTCGCTCGATTCCTCTCTCTTCTTCTTTTTTTTTTTTTAAATTATATATATCCAGGCATTTTCCTATGGCTAATGCTAAACCAACGTCATACATACCTTAATCCCCTTCTCGCGCGACTCTTGAAATCTCTTTCTCTCTCTCTCGGTACGAAAGGCATTATGTATGTTATATATAACATGTAAAATCATTTCAAGATTCAGATCCATTCGTAACGCGCGCCAGGGGAGCATGGCAGCAGCAGCAGCAGCACAAAAAAAAACGAGAAAAAAAAATTAATTCCTTCTACCGCGTAACCGAGAAAGAAAGAGAGAAAGAGGAAGAGCAAGAGAGAGTAATTTTTACACAATAAAACAAGCGTGCTGACTATCAACCCGTGGGAAATTTTTTTTCTCTCTCTCTCTCTCTCATCCCCTTTCTTTTACGGCGTTCGCGCGAGCGTAAAGCTCGAAATTAAAGGATTTACCGAGCTTGCGAGTTTTATACACAGCCGTAATACGTACACAACAATATATATACGTACAGATATGTACGTGTATAACAGAGGTGTATAACAGAGGTGTATATATTATATATGTATAACGCCAAGCTGTGCGGCGCGCAGTGCTGCGAATCCGAACGATTTTATTTCCACTTTTGCATTGTGCTGGCTGCTATGTGTATAATACATCTGTATGTATATATGCGCGTCGAGTGATCCGATTCGCGATTATATATACGTTCATTCATTAATATACTATACACGCGCGCACGACACACGGAGACGCACAGCACGAAGGCATATTACGAATAGCTCGGCGCGCGCTCGACTAGAGAGATTATATCGAAATAATTGGACTGATGCGCGCTTGTGCGAGCGAGGAATACAGAAACGAATGCAAAATAAAGAGAGAGAGAGAGAGATTCAGCTCGCGCGCGTCGAGTTTATTATTTATTCTATCATTTTCCACTTGAAAAATAAACGAGTTAACGGATTTAACGCGCGAGTATGAGTTTCCCAGGGCGCTAGAGATAGATACTACAGATGAAGAGTGTGTGTGTGTGTGTGTGTGTGTACGTGTGAAATTTGCAAATCGATACGTGGCGATGAAATTATCGAGTCTCTATTGTTTTCTTCTTCTTCTTTTTTTTACTTCGTCGCTCTCGACTCTTCAGATGAGCAGCGAGCAACAACAACAAAAAAAAAAAGATTTAAGTTATATAAGTGTAGCCCTGGCGCGCGAGCTGTTCGGGCAAGACAGCAAAAAAAAAAGGCAAGAAAAGTTTATTGTCAGTGCGGATGTGTCTGTCTGGGAGAAGCTGAAGCTGAAGCAGCGGCAGTCAGCCCTTTTAAGACCTCTTTGGGTTAAAAGGGCCACGAGGAGAGCACACGATGACAGCTTGGCAAAGCTGCTGCTCGACTCGACTCTCGGGATGAAGAGAGAGAGAGAGAGAGAGAGAGAAAGCGTAGCGAAGAATCCGCATACATGCGCACGAAAGGGCACGCGCCCGATTTCGTTTATTCGAGGTAAAATTATACTCGACTTGCCCAAAAAAAAAAAGGTTAAAGCTGAAAAAAATAAAATCTTGAAATAATCACGCTCGTTCGCCTCCGCGCGCGAAATTAGAAACAGCAGCAGCAAGTAGTACGAGTCAGCACTGCAGTCAGACACTCGGTCTCTCTCTCTCTATCTCTATCTCTATAAAAGGCACGCGCAGAAACACATACGCGCACGCATACAAACGGGCTATTGACCTTCTCTCTCTCTCTCGCGCGCGTCTTCAACACCGCCGGCATCATAATTCAAGAGCGTTAGACATAAAAACAGCAACACCAGAGCCGCGCACACGCGCACAGAGACACACATGCACACACAAAAAAACTTTTTATTGCAGTACTAAAAACAAGCCAGAAGCAGCCTATATAACGTAAATCTAGGAGTGCATAATACGAAGCGGGGGGTGTGCGCAGGATAGTTATATTCTTCTCACGCGTGCGCGTGTAGCGCGTGTGTGTGTGTGTGTGCAACTTTGACGATCTCTTCTCTTCTCTTATGGAGCGCGCGTGTGCGCGGTCGAAGCGAAGTAAAAACCAAGAAGAAGAAGAAGAAGTAAAAGATAAATAAATGAGGAGAGTAAGAGAGGAAAGAAGCGAACTCGGCGTGCTCGAGTTCTTTTTTTTTAGAGGGAATTATATATTATAATCCGATATAATACGGCGCGGCAGTCGAAAATTTCCCAATTGCGGGTAAATTCATTCTCTCGACCGCAAAAGCAGCGGCAGCATCAGCAGCAGCAGCTATTACATTATAATATATAACAATGCTGCTGCTGCCGCTGCTCTCATAATGTACGAAATAAATGACGCGTAATAGCGAAGCGCGGCGCGCATTGATAATGCGAAAAGTTTATTATACAAGCGAGGCGAAACGATACGTGCGAGCGCGTGGGTGAGTGCACACACACACACCCACACACATATGTACCAAGCTCTTTCGCCAAATTCGAGATAAAGAGAGCGAGATGATTCGGCGGCGGCGCGGGTAAATAGTGCAATGACGACGATAATCGTACGACACACGGCGCGCGTGCATAATAATTATACGAAAAGTATACGATCGTACGCGTAATCATTTAATGCGATCGCGAGCAGACGTTTTCTTATCGCGTAACGTTGATTACACGCGGGGGGGGGGGGGGGGCGATCATTATTATATCAAACAATATTGCTTCATTAAACGGTATAAAAGAGAGAGAGAGATAAAAGCTGGGTAAGAGTTTTGAGAGGGTTTACCTGTTTTTGGACGTTGGTTTGCGTTACGACCGCGAACGAGAAATGAGAAATATGTAGGTTGCATATATACATATAAGTATAGTTTTAAACGAGCCCAACTACATAGCGCTCTATGTGTGTGTGTAGCGCATCGAAACATTAGAGTCTCTGGTAAAAGGGCTCTCTGCACTGTTCTGTGTGTGTGTGTGTGTGGGTATAGCCACTAGAAAGCTTAAAAGGCTAGTGCCTGCTAAGGTTCATACCCTATAGCATATATATCTATATATATATCTATATATATAACTGCTGCCTTCGCGTCGCGCGCTTAAAGATAAGGAACAAAAAGGGATCGATAAGGCCAATGGTCTGAAAAACTCGTTTTGCCTTTTAGAGCTCGGGCAACGACTGTATATCTATATCTGTCTCTCTTTCTCTAGCCTCGATGTATTATTCGCCGTTCGCGAAATCTTACGATTACAGTTTATATACGTATATATAATAGAGGTTCGAGAAAGGGAGAGGAAACTCGATACATTTCTCAAAGCTCATTGGGCGCGCGCGCGGGAGGAGGAGGATAGTTAATACCCTCGGTTCCGTTTCGACTCTGCGCAGCTGCCTTTGTATAAATGCGTATTATATATATATATGTATATCATTATTATTATCACAAGCTCGCGAATCGAAACGTACGGAAAATTTAATTAGCTCAATTAATATACATACATACGTATCTATATATATATTTTGCGCTTATTGCTATAACAAAGGGATATAGATTCGTACTAATATCGTGCTCTTTGTCTGTTCTCGATGCGCAGGGCTGCTCGCGCTGGCACGCGCCCGGCGCGGATCATCAGCAGCATCATCAGCAGCATCAGCAGTACCAGCGAGCGCTGGACGGGCCCGTGGCGGTGGCCACGGCCCCGGCCGTGGTGGTGGTCGTGCCGCAGGCCCAGCCGCCGCGCAACATCCTCGACGGCGCCCGACAGCGCTCCACGGCGGCCGTCGCCGCGGCCCAGAAGGCCAAGTCGTCGTCCGGCGGTGGCAACAAATCCAGCGGCGGCGGCAGCGGAAGCGGCTGCGCCGGCTACTGCGACGGCAAGAAGTCCTTCCTCGGCATACACCTGTCCAAGGAGCAGAAGGCCTCGACGACCCTCGGCATCATCATGTCGGCCTTCGTCATCTGCTGGCTGCCCTTCTTCATACTCGCCCTGGTGCGCATCTTCCTCGACGATCCGAGCTTGATACCGGACGAGCTGTCGTCGGCCTGCATCTGGCTCGGCTACTGCAACAGCCTCCTCAATCCGATCATCTACGTCACCCTGAATCGCGACTTTCGCAAGCCCTTCCGGGCGATACTGTGCTTTCGCTGCGGCGATCTGCGCAACATGACGCGTGAGGAGTTCTACAAGAATCACTACGGCAAGACGGCGATGATGAGCTACGGCAGGTCGGCCGCCACCGCGGACATCGACACGGACAAGGGCTACGCGGCGGCGCGCAACGCCCGCGTCAACGCGGCGCTGAATCAGCAGCAGCTCGTCGGCAGCGAGACGTCGAGGTTCACGCCCAGAACGACGACAATGACCACGACGACGACGACGACGACGACGACGACGACGCAACGGCGACTAGTTCGACGGTGTGCGGTGGTCGGGGGACGACGAGCGTGACCGTGGACGTCGAGCCGTCGCCGCAGAAGTCGGGGTCCGCGGGCTCCACCGTCACCGCCACCGCCATCACCGGCCGAGTGCAGGAGAGCAGCGTTTAGGAAAACCAATGAGTGCATATACGTGGGTGTGTGGGTTCGTGCGTTGAATGAAAATAATAATAATAACGATGATGGTGATGATGATTATTGCTTCGAAAAGAAAAAAATAACAGATCGTTGATTTATTGAACTATTGACTGTTGTTCGTTGACGTATAACGATGACGAGCGAGAGATATTTTATTTAAACGAGCGAGGGTTAGAGAGAGACACGAATTCGTTGTTATGTTTTTCATAGTTTTTAATCGACGTCGAGATATAAACGCAAAAAAAAAACAGCAAATTTTATGAGTGTTGAATGTAGGATAATATTAATTGCTCGTGAAATGGATGTGTGTGTGTACGTGTGTTATTATCATTATTATTATTGTATACGAACGATGCGCGATACGATGTTGTTCGCCTCGTTTGTATTCATACTTTAATGTATAACTATTGATTTAATAGAATCAAAAAATCTATAAATTAGTATTATTATATTATTATTATATTATTATTATTATAAATTATATATATATTATGTGTAGCGAAGAAAAAAGAAAAAAAATGTTACTTCGCCTACACTCATCTGTACATTGACGAGCCATCCAAAAAATACGCGTTGTAATACTGTATATAAATCATTTTCTCGTGTTATACATATTTTAATTATATATATAAATATTATAGGAAACAAAAACCAAAAAGATGTAATAAAATGTAAGGGGTATAAATAGCACGTAAGCAAAAGGGTATAAGCGAAGTTTAATTATAAAAAAAAAACATTGTAATAAGAGATATAAAAAAGCGTTAGTTTAAAAAATAAAGAGCGCACGGGGTACGGCAAAGAAAAAAAAAAGAAAATTATACGAAGTATTAATAGATTTAACGAAAAACTGAAGAAGAAAATGACAAAAAAGAAATATTATAAATTACGAAGATGTTGCGTGCGTAAGCGAGCCGAAGGATGTAGAAAAAAATCTCTGTTTTTAAATCTCCTCGTCGTTGATTTACGTATGCGTAGAGAAACAAAACTGTCTCACATATCAGACGCAGATCTCTCTACATTTGATATTAATTTTTTTTTCATCGTTGGTATTGCGTTGCGTAATGAAAAAATTCCAAACAATTCAGTATTATGTAAAACGTGCACAGTCGCATCGCGTTGATTCGCTCATACAGAAACTCGACAGAAACGATCTGTGGGCAATATTACCTCCACCATAACTAATGTGTTCTTCATTATATGTGTACTCGTCGTCGCGTGCTTACCGACATCGCGTATATAGATACATCGCGTATATAATGCACATACAAACGACGCGACAGACATGCATGTGTTGTTGTGGTAGTAGCGGCAACGCGTCGTCCAACCCATATGCAAGTTGATAGATTATCTGTTGGCGGGTTTTTTCTTTCATGCGACAAAAAAGATAGAGGGAGATAGAGAGAAGGAAAAATATCGATTCTTTCGGTATAATGCGTGTATTTCGCTGACATTTTTCAACGGCGAAGCCCGTATGTGTGTGTATCTGTGTCTGTGTACATATATATATATATAGATATAATCGACGCGATTGCTGCCGCTCGCGCGCGTCTTTAGAGCTTTCGCGATGGAGTGTATACATATATAGCATCCACAGTTATAAAAAAAAAGTTGATTTATCGCTCTCGAACTAGGACAGAAAGGATGTTGAAACTATATATCATTGCTTCGAGGGGGTGCGAGGATGCGAATAAAGGCTTATTTCAGATTTTTAACCCCCTCCTATCCCCTCCGAATCTCCGCGCGCGTACACGATATAACGCAGTTACACACAGCAGCAGTTATAAACATGACGCAGGAAAAAATTTTGGGGAAAACTCCGTTCGTCCGCGAAGCCCCTGACGGATGTGTGTGCGCGTGTCTTTTAATATAAAAACTTGTATAGCGTTGTATGTTTAATGAAAAAAAAAAGAAAAACTTCGAAGGTTCGGCTGGTAACATTATACGATAGAAAATTGCACGGACAAATCAAGTAGAGTCGCATGCTCGAAATCGAGGCGGAAAAGAAAAGGCAAACAAAATCATCTCTTTCGTAAGGTTTCTTTTCTTTTTTCTTTTTTTCATCTCTCTCTCTCTGACGATGGAAGTTGAACTTCCGTGCTGTGTACAATTTGCGTTGATCGACATAAAAATTATATATATATATAAAATAGAAAAAAAGTATATTGTATTATGTATGAACAAAAAAAAAACGAGTGCGAGCGAAAAAAATCGGACAAAACAAATAATAGTACACACGTTGTTTCGCGCGCGAGAGCAGTACGCACGAAATTATATAAAAATATATTATATGATATACATACTTGTAAATGAACAAATGAAAAATAAAAAAGTATATGTATATTATTACATGAATACTCAAAGTGATGCTCGGTACAGTCGCAACGTTAGTAACAAAAAAAAAAGAAAGAAAGAGATTCATTGCCAATTAAAAGAAAAATATAAATATAAATATTATAAATAAAATACACGAGACTGTGATCTGATTTTATCGCGCAGATCGATAATCATATACAATTAATGTTATTGAGGGTGGACGAGATTAAGAGTAAAAAAAAAAATTATCTGCGACATTACCAATGCTCGTGAAGTATATGTACGCGCAGATGCGAGATTACGTTGCAATATATATACCACGGAAGAGTCGAAAAAAATTTCGGAAAAATGCGTGAAAATTTAATTTTTATGACACACACAACAATGTATATTATTGCGTTCACAATTGAGAGAGACGACGAGAGCGGGGAAGGTGACAAAACAAAATCGTTGAGTTTCGTTCATTTTTAAAACAGGCGAAATATAAAAATGGAAATAATATATATGTTATCTATTATTCAGATATTTTGTACTGTTTACGATAATGTGACTATAAATAAAGAATAATCATGCATTTAAGTTGCTCGTCTCACGGTTCGCTTCGCGATATCGATCAATTTTTCATATTCCCGATGCATTTTCCCAAAATATCCTCATAATTTGTCGCTCAAAATAGAAGCGAATTCATCCTGATTTTATTTCAGTAATGGATTTCCCGTTCGTTGTATGCTACGAGATAACAAATTGTTCGCTTATTTTTCAACTTGATTTTACATTTTACATTAAAGAACAAAGAATTTCAATCGACGTTGTAATAAATATCGCTGCATATACTGGCAAGTTCGGTGCGCACAGAGAGAAGGACACTTTTTCATTATTTTTCGAAGCGCATACATTCGACTTTGAATTTAATATTTTTCAGCAAAAATTATTACGACTACACGAAGCAAGAGAATCAACATGTATTTAAGCTCTTTCTCTCTTCCATGTGCCAGCGACGAGAACAAGCGTTTCGACGCGAGTTTTGCAAAGAAATTTTTTATCGCAGCCGAAATTAATTAGCTCGCTCTGCATGCAGCGTATGAAATATGAAATTAAGCTTAAATTAAAAATCGCATAGTGCAAGTGTTTCATTCCAGCGCGGAGATATTTCAAAATTTCAAAAATCACGTTTGAGGAAAATATCAAAGCCAGGTAGAAAATGATTAAACGTACGTTTTCTAAGATTACTATCTGAATATTGTTGTGAGAATACATTCTTTTGTTCTCGGCGTAAAAATTCGAGTGTTTGTTATTTACCAACTCGCACAAAACCCTCGCTTCAGTGCGTTCGGAAGTTTGTTTTGGATTTAAAAATGAAAAGAGCCTCGATTTCTCAAAAAAAAATTCTAGAAGAAATTCTCCCATATTTTTTTACTAATTTTTGAGACTTTTTCGGGTTTTCCAATTTTTACTTGGGAGTCGTTTCTTTTCGAGATAAAAAAATAGCAACGATTAAACAACTTTGATTAACAATTAAAGTTAAAAAGAAATAAAAATATGTCATGGATCGTTTGGACCTTTGAATAACAATTCAATTTATGAAGAGATGTGAGTACGATGCAAAACATGTGGCTTTGATTTGAATAGATCCTATAAATCATGCATTCGGTGACGAGCTGCTAACCCAACGTTAGATTTTAATCTTGATATTTTTATTCGAAGAATCTACTTGTGGCTAAGTATAATAAATGACGATGTACAATGCACACGAAATATGATGAAAGTAGAATAGCCGTGCGGAACGAAAGAAAACCATTAAAGCGCTCATCGATGACGAGCTTCGAACTTGGCCGCTAGATGTCATAATCGACTTCAAAAGTAAAAAAATAAAGTTTTGTAGATATATTTTGTAGAAGTTTTATAGAGATTTAATAATCATAGATCTAAAACTTCGCAGTTCGCCGATCTAAATGTCTATTTAATAAACTTACAGTAAAAGCATCATGGGCAAAGTAAAAAAAAATTGTACCAAGTAATAACGAAACCAAAGTGAATCCAGTGCGCGAAAAAAATTACCCTCAAGATAATGTTAATCTTGCTGTCGAAGCCGTCAAAAAAGGTAGTACCATCGCCGAAGCTTCACGGACTTTCAAGGTATCCCGAATCAACCATCCGAGCTCGAAAACCAGGAAAAATATAAAAGCGACAGGTTAGGACGTTCAACAGTTTTTACGAAAACTGAAGAGGATGAGATAGTGGACTGGATTGTAAACACGATGCGAAAACGGGCATCCCATTACTAAAAATCAGCTGCTTGATTGTGTTGAAGTTATGTCTGCGAATAACGACGAAAAATCCTTTCGAAAACCATTTGAGAAACATTTTTTTTATCAATGAGTTGAAAATAATTTTTAATACTATCGAAATCACCTCGAGCTTTCATCGCCTTTCGCGTGTGCAGCGCCGCGCGCACATATGCGCGGATGTGTGTACTACGGACTCGTGTACAGTAGTTAGCGGAGTAGTACTACTATAGCAGCATAAGATAGGTACTTCCACAGCCTCCACGTATACACACACACACACGCATAGACAAAGCGTCACGCACTCGAAGCGCAGCGAGTCGAAGCCTCTTCGCTCGCGTCGACGTCGTATATATATATATATATATATATAGTCGAGCTGTGTGCACGCAGGTGTGCTGGTATACACGCTGTCAAGCTTGTGTGTGTGCGTGTGCCAGTCCCCCATTAATCTACTTATAGACGCTTGACTGCACACACTGCTCCGTAGTAGTAGTAGTAGCAGTAGCTGCACTGACACATATCGAGCGTATACGCTATATAATATATATCGGGCATGTCTATTCCTAATGTGTATATACCGATGACTGGAATGCGAAGATTGCACTCGCGCGCGCGCGGTGCCCATTGACGATGTGCACTCGATAGGCTGCTGCTGCTGCTGCTGCTGCTGCTGCTGCTAATCCGATGGGCAAGTACCTATAATACCTATATACCGCAGTACATGCGTCGTGTGTAAGAAACTCGCCCTGTGTCTTATATAATGTACATCTGCGTTATCGTCGTACGCGATTATATGTACACCGAGGCCTCGGGGCAATAAAGCTTTGCGCCTGTATATAGGCTTAGCGACGCGCGGTCACCGCCAGAAAGAGAGAGAGAGAGAGAGAGAGAATATGTGCTCTCTTTCGGAGGCTAAGGGGTTTAAAAAAAAAAAAAAAGAGGAAAGAAAAAAAACTTTTCTCTCTCCTTCGGACTCGTTTGCGCCGGCGAACCGCGGGGTAATAAAGAAAAGTCGACGTCACGCGCGCGCTCGACTCGACTCGACGCGGCTGAAGAAACTGTTAAGTACTTAATACAAAATACACACATATATAATATATATATATATATATGCACGCGAGTGCACTCGGTAATCACCAGGCCATCTTTACGAGCTTTCGAGACTCTCTCTCTCTCTCTCTCTTTGGCTCGAGGCCGTTAAAAACAAAAATCATAAACATTTATTTCCCCCGAGGAGCTATATAGAGAGTGTACACTACTGCGGCCGCGAAGCTTATTCGGGCGCTCTTATATAAATTCGAATAAAATCCATTAAAAAATATCTGCGTGCAGCGCAGAGAGGTATACATATAGATAGATAGATATATATATTGTATGGACTAATTGACTCGTACACGATATTCTATGTATATGGGACGCTTAGGGCTATATGAAAAGTTAAAATCCCTTATTAACATGCAGTACGTCGTCGTCCTTATGCATGACACACACACACACATATAGAGAGAAGAGAGACTCGTCGAGCGGAAGCAAATTGCTAATACCTCACGTCTTATAATGCAGCACATGGCTTTCTGTTATACGCCGCCTGGTAATACCCCTATGACCAGACCCGAGCAGACTCGAGGATTTGCCTTGTCCCACGTGGATTATTAATTCGAAATATCCGCGCGAGAGCTGGTGTGCGACACTCGCCGCAGCAGCAGCAGTAGCCGAGACTTGGAAGGCGACTATATATACACGTACTTTGCTCGGAGCCAAAGGCGTTGGACTATATGTCGTCGTCGTCGTCGACGGGACGTGTGTCAAACTTAAAAGCTTCTCGAATTGTACGTGTAGCGTTTGAAGCTCGTCCGAAGTGCACAATTCTAAATACGCGTATACTATATACAAGTCTAAACGATGATGTACGCGTATTGTGTGTATTTTTCTTTACGACGGATCGTACGAGTAAGAAAAAAATATGGATATCTGATACCATTGGGCATTTTGTATAGTTCAAGGCACACACACACACACACATATATGAGCATTTCCAAAACAAATCTGCCGTTGCGAAGCTCAAAAAATTGGAGAAAGAAATTTCGTTTGTATGCAGATACTGACAATTGGAAATTGCTTCTGAGACTTCTAGAAGTTAAGTAAAAATGGTTGTACAACAATGTGGCAATTTATTTTTTCAAATATCAACAAATAAGCATCGGTAGCTATCAATTCAATAAATTCTTCGAAGTGTACGATTTCGAAAATATCGTCGTTCATATATCAAGTATTTTTTTGTTTTACAATATAAAATACTAATATTTCAAAAAAGTTTGCTAATAGGCATGTGTTCTAAAACCATACGCTCTGGATGCCGTGCAAATTGTTGTACGACAGCCCATAGAGACTTTTCTTAATTTCTCTTGTTCGGACCTGTAACAAACTGTACACCGGATCGAGTTTAATTTTGCAAGAGCTATAGAAAACGTAAACATGGCGAATCATGGGCTCTGCATATGCTAGTGTTTTACTATTTTTTTATGACCACCTATGTTATTTTTTACATTGAAAAATATGATTGACCATCGCTGATTGACATTATACAGCCTATGTAAAACAAAAAAATACTTATATAATACTAGCTCATTTGTTGTTAAATAAAACAATTAATTGATACATTGTTAATTATTTCCAATTATTTAATTTTCCTCTTTTCACTGTGTCGTGAGCGTAGGAACACGTCCTGGCATCAAATTGAATTGCCGCGCGCAAAGCATAAGTTGGCAGCAGCGCCAGTTGGTCGATAAAGAAATTACGCGGCGCCTCCGCGTGGCAGACGACGCTGTCAACGGCCAACACGTTTTACAGTAACCATTTCACAACGCTGCTAGAAGGAATGCTTCTAAATCAAATAACCTCTGTAACTTTTTTCTGTAACTGTTCTTAAGTCAGTTTTAAAACGTTTCAAAATTCAGTTACGAGTTTCTAATCAGTCGAATAAAAATGAGTGCGGTGCAGTCATACTCCAACTCCAGTAGTAGTAAACATTTATCAGTATTTAAACATGTGAAGTTCGAGCATTTGGTAGCTGGTGGGGCTGGGGGTTTCATTTCATCTGTGGCTCTACATCCTTTTGATCTTATCAAAATTCGTTTTGCTGTCAATGATGGACAGTCAAAGATCCATCGAAACTATACAGGCTTTGTAAATGCGGTTCAAAACATAGTCAGGAGCGAAAGTTTTGCTGGACTCTACAGCGGGGCAGTTCCCAGTGTTGTTGGTGCAGCCTTCTCTTGGGGATCTTATCTTTTGATATACAATTTTTTTAAAAGTTATATACAAGATGGCAACGATGAAAAAGCTTTGAACGCATCGACGAATACCTTGTGCGCAGCTAACGCTGGAGTTATTACTTTGTTGATGTCAAATCCAATTTGGGTTATTAAAACCAGATTATGCTTACAATATTCCAAAGGAGCAAATCTTCCAGAATCCAAAAGATATACAGGAATGATTGATGCCGTTCACAAAATTAGTAAAAATGAAGGTATTCGTGGATTGTACAAGGGGCTAGTACCTGGCTTATTTGGTGTATCACATGGTACTCTACAATTTGTAGTTTATGAAGAAATGAAAAATCGATACAACATACATTTGAATCAACCAGTTAATAGAAAATTAGAAACCATAGAATACACAACGTTTGCAGCTATCTCAAAATTATTTGCTTTAGGTGTTACGTATCCTCATCAAGTATTAAAATCGCGTTTGCACGATGTTAATCATAACTATACAGGTACAATTGATTGCATAAAACGAATATGGAAATATGAAGGTATTCATGGTTACTACAAAGGCCTAAAAGTGAATTTGTTGAAAGTGCCTGCCACAGTTATAACATTGGTTGTTTATGAAAATATTAAAAATCATCTATTGAATCCAAAAAGTGAATAATTCCAAAGTTGAAAAACAGTGATTGACCGAGGCATAAAAAAATTTTAAAAATAATTTTTTATTTATGTATCATTTGCTAGTCATGTCATGTTCCTGAATCTGTACATATTGTAAATATTGTAAATATTGTTGATGTTGTACATACGCACAAAAAAATTATTGAATAAATCAGTAATTTTGTTTTTAAAATATCTTATGATTTACTTATGATACACACGCACATTCAATCTACAATAAAATGACTTTCCTTACTTTTGAAAAATTTTCTAGTTTAAAGAGGAATTCTCCAAGCATATTAAAAAACAGATATCATAGAGTTTGTACAAAAGTTTCACTCACGTCAAAACAATGTGTATTATATTTTGTATTTAAATGAAAATTTGATATCATTTATCTGTTGTCTGTCATGATTAGGATTGGGTGCACTACTAAAAGATGCAACAACTTGAAGATTTAATACTACTTACAGCTGAGCACACCACTTGGGATACAGTCTATTTCCAATTTGAACTTTTTTTATTATTCGTGCTTCTATTTATGAATGATTATATTATTATCATAAAGCATGAAATTATTTTCCATCGGTTCTATTTAACTATATTACTTTAAAGCTGTGTTCTTAATTATGAAACAAATATTATTTAATGTTAATCCTTTTATGCGACTACAGAAAATTGTTCTTAGGTATAATTTATTTTATTTCATTTGCATCACTTCCAATTATCATTTTGTAATGTTAATTGAACTATTGCAACAAAAAAGGTAGTTCTTATATACTTTTATGCAAGGAACTCTTAACGATTATTTATAATTGATTTGTACTTTTAAGTTTCTTAGACATCTGTTTATTTAATCTTCCATTTAAAATTATCTTCATTTGGCTGAATCGGTAAAAATTAGTAGTAAATATTAGTAAAAAAGTATTAAATATTGAGTATTATTTTTTATAAAAAAAACTCTATGCTGTCTTTTAATTTAGATGAGCTCTCCATCAACTACAATAGCTCCTTATATAAATTCACCTATAGCCACTCTGGCACTTATACTACTCAAGTCAATGAAGATTCTTTCATTTTTAAATGTGTAAAATTATACTTTTGAACTTAATAATAAATTGCTCTTCAGCAATTGGCATAAAATACAAGAACACCTACAACGACATATTAGCTAACACCTCAAACTCCTAATACACCAACAATCACCCTCACAGATAAGCTATTAGCATTTCCAGAAAAAATGTTGTATATAACTCGGCCGCGAGCCGCGATTCGCTCTTTCTTCAATCTAAAATTTAAGTATGGTTCTCCTCTCGCTTTGCAATCCACCTTATATATATAACACACGAAATTGCTCCATATAATAATATACCCGTGCCAGCCAAAAAGGTATAATATTCCTTTGTTTCGACGGATTTTTTTTCCCCTTTCTTTCCTTCCTTTTTTTTTTGTTTTTTTTTCATTTATTCCACGAGTACCTGACTTGTGCTTTCTCTCATTCTCTCTCTCTCTTATACATATATGAGGGTGCCCTCGCGCCTCTCATCCCCTCATATAACTGCACTCTCCAAGAGAGAAAGAAAGAACGAGAGAGAAAGAAAATGAGAACGAACGAGTACTGGATTGGATTTCGACTGTAGTACACTCGTTGACGAAGTGCAAGAAAAAAAAACGACGAGTGCGTATAGTTTCATGAATATCAGGGGTGTATAACTACGACGACGACGACGACGACTATCGTTTCGCAAATGAAAGTTCCTCTACTACTTGCTTTTCTGCTTCGCGGGTCGCTATGCCATATACGTGCAGTGTGCATGTGCACTGCTGCGCGCCGAAGGAGCGACGTGTATAAGCGGCAATTGTAACTCACTGAAACGCTCTTAATTTACTTGCCAGTTTTAATGACATTTTCCCCGCCAGCGATAACGTCTTTCTTATACGCTATAAAATTTTGTTATGTACAATCTCTCTCTCTCTTTCTCTCTCTCTTTTCCTACCCCCCCGGTTCGAGATCGGTCGACCGTGATGCCAAAGACACACACACGCGCACACATTTATGTGAACAAGTTAAAGGCAAGAGATATTTCGCTTATACGTATATAGATTTATTATACGAGCGTCGACGACTTCAGCCACTGTCTCGAAATTTGAGAAGATTTCGAGAGTCGAGACTTTAATGTGGTTTTAGGTAAAACTTAATGCTCGATTTACTACGCGACACGTTTTTACGAGTTGAAGAGCTGTGCGCGCAACGAGCAGCATGTATATAGAACACGCGTATCTGAGAAGAAGGGACGGTGCATGCTA
Organism: Trichogramma dendrolimi; assembly: GCA_034770305.1. Lineage (NCBI taxonomy): Eukaryota > Metazoa > Arthropoda > Insecta > Hymenoptera > Trichogrammatidae > Trichogramma > Trichogramma dendrolimi. The sequence continues at coordinate 824,544 of JAPMIB010000031.1, read as the reverse complement.
TGTGACTTTGTTTTGATGTGCTTCTTTTATCTTAAGGAGATTCGAAACGCGAAAGTTGAGTACCTATATAGCGACCGACCGCTAGGTGGCTTCGTGACTGTTTTCAATGCACCACCACGCGAAGAGGCAAAGATCGAGTAATAAAGTATCGACCGTATATTTACATCGAAAAGTGTATCCATTTATAATTGAAAAGATGGTCGTTGTATGGCAATAAAAAATGTGGAGCATTATAATGGCCACAGAATGTTGAAAGAAACGTTTTCACTCTATGGGTAAGTTCATGTCTAGTTCCAATGGCCTTTTTGTGTCCAAGAATTTTTTTCATTCATCAAAAACTAGCCATAAAACGTCGAGAGTTTTTTTACCCACAACTATACACTTCGTGTTTTTCAATGATGCAGCCTCGATAAGCACCGAACTACGAAGTAAGTATCATCTTTAACTTCTTTAATCTCTCCTGTGCGTAGTTTCTCAACTTTCTTGCTTAAGTTCAAATCCCGCATCACACATATTCGACATCTGCCCTGATCTTGTTTCAGCTCGTTCAAAAAATAAAATGTAAATACCGCGCGGGGAAATGCTTGCTCTATCAGTGCCTTGAATAATTACAGCGTTGTATACCGATTTCGAATCTTTTCATCGTATCGCGTACAGAGCTAGCTCTCCTTCGTCCTCGACTATGAATTTCACGCGTGTAGATCCTTTCGAAACACACGAGTTTCCATTAAAGTACGTGCGGGTTCTCGTCAAACATCATCATACAAACAAATGGATATGTAACTTGCGCGTAAATTACGCGCGTCGTCTTCGTGATCGTCAACGTCGTCGTCGTTGAAAGTTCCAAGAAACTCAAATTTATATATATGCGTATATTGACATTATACGAATTCACATATGCGTGTAGACGACGACGAGGGGTAAGGATGTCGCGTAACATGTATAATATATATATATAGGTGTACGAGTTTTCGAACGCTCGCAACGCACTGTACACTGGATTTGTATGCTATATACATATATATACAGTACAAGCCACCTGTAGCGCTATACGGAAAACGCACGCGTCCTGCTTGTCTATGTGTGTGTATCCGAGTATATATGTATAAGCGGCCTTGGGTATAAGCACCTGCAGCTGCTGTATGTGTGTGTGTGTGTGTACTCTTTATCCAGTCTATATACACCTATATCGCATGCCACATATGTGCGTGTATTCAGCCACACGTACACAGACAGAGGAATCTCGGGCCAAAATCGTTATAGCCCGGTACACATATATATATATATATAGGTATGCACAGGCATACGTTCGAGAGCAGCTCACTAATCCGTCTCGAAACCGAGCTTCGATCTGAGCGAGGAGGCAACGTACATACATACATACATACATGTATGTAGCCTACCTCGGCATACATTATATATACATCTTGCATATACGCGTGCGTGATATTATATGCATGTATGTATGCATGTGCGGAAGTTCTCTCCTGCCGCGCGGTGAGTACGTATATATATATATCTATATAGTATCCACCAGCTCTCAACCGGGCAAAATCCTTATAACCAGCCGTTCGGAATAGACTTCTTGTATCTATACGTCGAATCTTCGTTTCGTCTTGTGCCGAGCCATGCATATATATACGTGAACAGGTGTGTGTGTGTGTGTGTGTGTGTGTGCTAGTGTGTACGTGTGCTCGGCGGGCTTCCTGACCTGGATTCCCCTTTCGCAAGCTCGAAATCGTTATATATATACGTGTATTATATGTACACGTCGTGGGTGTGTGAGCTCGGCAGTCGCGCACATACATACATACATATATACGAGGATATAGCCGCGGCCAAGCTTGTCAGCCTCGGACTCTAATTTAGCTCTCTTTAGGACCGTAAAAAAGCAGCACACGCACGCACACACGTATACTGCAGCCCTTGTCTCGCCCTTTTCTCTTATCTCACTGACAGCTCTCTGCTGCTGCTGCTGCCGCTGCACCCTATGTGCTTGCAGTATATAGCAGCAGCAGAGCGAAAACAACGTCCGCGGATAGTGCGGACAGCCTCATACACGTATAGACGGTATTAGCAGCTGGGCACGTTGGCTTCCTTTTTTTACTTCTTCCTTCCTTTTTTTTTTTTTTTTGTTTTCTTGCCGCGTCCACGCTCGGACGCTCTTTTATCTATTTATTGAACCTCGTGGTCTGTGTGTGTGTGTGTGTGTGTGTGTGTGTGAGTGCGTTTTTTATGCCCTTACACCGCTGCGCGCGTCAAAGAAATGCAGCGCGGTCAAGAAGCAACGAGAAGATTTCGATATCGTATACTTTCTTTTTGCGAAGCGACGTTTCTAATTCAATCGTATGATATGTGCGCGTGAAACAAAAAAGGGATGTAAGAAGAAAAAAAACAGATGCCGGACTACGCGAGCGTAGGTATAGTTACATACGTTACGAAACTTTTGAGGGATGGACGCGCGAGAACAAAAAATTTGTTACGCCCAACTTGTTCGCGTATCCGCGAGATGTGCTTTTTTGCTCGAGCTTTCGCGAGCGCGAGGCCAGTTTGGTGGAGCCTGTTTGCCCGTTGAATCGAATTTTCAACTGTGTAAAAAACTCCGCGTATTATATTGGATTTCTAGTGCCGCATATGCTCGAGAGCGCGAGAAACAACGACAAATACGATGCAAATCTTCGCTTGATCCCATATTCGCCGCGCGCTGTTCCAGTTTTTTTTTTTTTTCTGAGAACGTGTCTCGCCACCCTCTCTAGCTTTTGTTTTCTTTTTTTTTTATCGCTGTACACCTTCGTTATTATATAAGCTGGCCTTGCGAAATTGCGATAAAATACGGCGATTAACTTCGCTTATACATCTTTTGTTTTACTATAAATTTCGAGTTGATGTCGCGAGTCGCAATGAAAAATTACGACTTTCGTTATACAGTTACACCTCTTTCTTCGAATCGAGCACTCTACTCCGCCTTTATACTGACTTGAGAAAATTACGCATTAAAAACTCGACTCGTATACGCGTGTGTACAAATACATTTATACACATATACCACCGCACTATCATCAAGCTCTCTGACGAGGGAAAGACAGCAGCAGCGGTACAAAAAAAAAGGATGTTATCCACTTTATTAAAGGCGCGGCGCGCCGTAATTTTTCTCTCGTTACTTTAGAAATTTTTCACTCGCTCGGAAAGAAAAATATATCAGCGGTATAACGAAGGCCAACAGCGGCAGCAAGACAAACACGTTTCTCTCTCTCTCTGTCTCTCAACCGCAGCTATATAGAGGCGTGTGTGTGTGTGTGTCAGTCTCGCTTACGAAGCTGCTGTACGCGCATGTTTTTTCGCACTTTACGCGCGGGCGGCGTTATGATATAAATATATATACGCTGAAGAATGTGTTGCGGTCGCGCGAGAAAATTAGTACGTACGACGTGATAAAGGAGTATACGAGCGCGCGCGCGGGGCATTTCGCGCGCGTGGGTGTGATTACGATATATAGAAACGAAAAACACAGCCGCGCATCCCCTCGAGCAGCGGACTTTTACGCAAATTAATTCTTGGACTTTTGAATGATAAAAAAAAAAATCGGAGGAGTGAAATATAGTATAATACGTGTATATATATATAAACATCACCCCCGAGGCTCCGAGTATTAAATATATTATTATCCTTACTGACGCGCGCGTTTCTGCTCCAGGACTAGACGAGACGAGCGTTTAATTAATGATCATCACAAGAGGAGGCGAGAGAGTAAGAGAGGATGATTGAAACGTATAAAGGTGTGTGTGTGTGTGTGTGTGTGTGTGAATGTACGTGCTTATATGTATGAGTGAGAGATAGGTGGGTGCCATTTTAACGACGTGTTTACATCCGCAGTTTAGCTGCTAGTTAAATTCTTACGTTTGAACGTGACTCTCGAGTCGACTCGGATCCCCCCCTCCCCCGCCCCTCTATCTCTTTTCGTAGAACTACTACGCTTGTTATTTATACGAGAGAGAGAGAGAGAGCTCGAAAACTTGTCACGGGGGAAAAAGTCTAATTTTCGTGTAACGATCATCGTCGGAAAAGCGAAATTCCGAATTAATTAGATACGGAATACAATACGATTCGAGCGAGTTTTAATATTCATTCGTAAAAACGTCAGGGTTGAAAATTCGCGTATCGCACACACTATCGTTAAATCATGAGTTATATATACGATATACACCCGAACGAGATTGGTTGTAACGCAGCGAGCGCGCGCGAGGTCGATTTAACTTCGAACATCGAGAAAATTGCTCGACGAGTTCTATCTATATATTATATATATACATTGTTCAAACATAGGCGTATGATGTAATTTTCGCTGTAGGACGTACGTATACGTACGTTACGTACTACGCGTGTTACTCGTAATAATTCATGGCTACAATGTAGAGCTGTAACGTCGTTAATTTAGGAGTCGATGTAATGTAGGATAGATCGCGCGCACCGAGTAGCCAATTATAAACGAATCGTTGATTTTCATAGGCACGAACTAGAAAAAGAGAAATAAAAATAGTATATTTACTGCCCTAGGCCGCGAAAAACAGAAAAGTCCCAGAGTACGTGTAATTAGTGACCGAGGCCGATAAACACGTGCTCTGGGGGGCTTTCTTTTTTCGCGGCATAGGCCTGTATACTAGTTTTCATACGCAGTGGCCCGAAAAGCGGCAGGGAAGTAGTCGCTTTCAGGCCGCTGGTATATGAAAAAATCCAAAAACTATATCAACGGAATTTGAATTGTACTCACGGCCTATATAGACAGAATAGTCTCTCTCTCTCTCTCTCTTTACCTTAACTCGCTCGCACGTACCTATATCACCTTTCTCCGCGAGTCAAAGCCGAGGCATTTCATCGAGATATACACTACACCTTGTCATCCTGCAAATTTAAACTTGCGCCAGCTGCACAGCAGCAGCAGTAGTCACGCGCGAAAAATCAAGCCCGCATTCTCCCCGCGTATACAAACACACACATACGTATACGAGAGAGCTTTGTTATTACGCTGCAACTGCAGACACACAGGAGGAGCAGAGGACCGAACTTCTCGCCCACGTATATACGTATATATATAAACGCGGAATACTACACTCCTATGTGTGGCATACGGTGGTTCCCCCCGCGCGCGCGCAAACACAGACGTACACGCAGATGGAGCTAGAACCTGAGAAAACTTTGCAAAACAGTTATGGGTGTGTACGCGCGTCTGTGTGTGTGTGTACCTATACGACTGCTGCAGTGCAGTCCGTGGCCTCTCACTCTCTCTCTCTCTAAGGCTCATTAAACCCCAAGCGCCGCGGCGCCCAATTAGCGGCGCTATTCATCTGACAAACTTGATGCACGCGATTTTCCGGCGGCAGGCAGGCAGCAGCCAACGCCAAAACCCAATGCGTCACAACTGTCTAAGTATTATCTTACATATAGCAATTATTCAACTCTGTGGTACATATAGCATGTATAATGCTGCACTCTGTGTGGGTGTGTGTGTGAGTCTGCTGTTTCCACCTATTATTTAATATATAGAAAGTCGAAAGTTTCGAGTTTGACGCGCTATTCGTAGGGGAGGGGGGAGTCGAATTTTGCATTTTTCATCGTTTTTCCATCTTACCTACCGTTGGAGTGCTGCATTTATTAAGTATAAGACGTGCCTTTGCGCCCCGAGAGGATTAATCAATTACCCCCGAGCCGGCATGCAGGCACGCCCGCGCACAGAGCTGTAACGATCCTTTCAGCGTATCGTCGAAGTCATGATCATCGCTCATGTCTCTCGCTAAATCCAGTTAGACACGACTGTCCTTGTGGGGGACTGTGCAACAACGCTCGAAGCTGCTTTCGTGTATATATATATATATATAGCCCAGTATGCGTGTGCGCACAGCAGTAATTTATGCATATGACAGTGTGAATAGACGACTGGCAGACCGATGACGTTCGCTTCGGGAGGTTTACTAATGCAATGCAAACTTCACGAGGCCCCCGTGTAAGTGTGAACGTGCGGTTAAAGAATGAAATTGAACCGATCTGATCATTCAAAATGAATTCAATCACGGCAAATCATATAATATCCGATTAAAGAATATAACTTCAAAGAGCAAAATATTTTAACAGATTAATGAATGTAAAAAATGGAGATGTATATATTTTCATTAGGATGAAAATTATTATTCATATATGATCCTTGTACGATAAAAATACAATTTTATAATGGCAGAATAATATAATTTTATTGTTGATATAATGTCAACTACAGTAAATTGAATATTTGCAACATTTTTGAAAGTTAAAAAATTTCAACTGTCGCTGAAAAAAGGTCAATTTCATTTATTTTGAAAAAAATACGAGTCGGTATTAGGAAAAAAATCAAGCATTCGCGGACTGAAATGATATACTTTGGTGTTATTTGAGTCGCTGAATCCGAAGTGCAGGGTCGGTTTTTTTGTGATTTTAAAGATTTTGAAAAATAAATCATTAAAGTTAAAATATTATCAAAGAAAATGAGTATGAGTAAATGATCATTCACGAATATTAATCGTTTCCAATCAATAACAGCAACGCGTATGACCATCAACACAGTGTCATTTCAGACTTGTACAAACTGCGGAAGAAACGAAAAACATAATACGTTAGTTAAATCAGTCATTTTGAATTCATGTGTCTTTTCAAATCTTCATTGCGACTGTAAGCTATTCACATTACTAGGACGTGTCATCTTCGAGTTTCAAATGAACTGCATCTATATAATTTATCATATTAATTTTTTGTTCAAAAAACTTGTCAAATTCTTCGCATCTGTGTTCATTGAGTTTCAAATGAACTACATCTATGTGACTCATTATATTACTTTTTTGTCCCGAAGACTTTCCACACTCTTTGCATTTCTGATCTTTGATTTTTTCATCGACTACACTAATGTGTCTATTCAAGTCTTTTTTAAGACCAAAAGATTTTCCACATTCCCCACGAATGTGTTCTTTGAGTCTCACGTGAACTGAATTTATGTGCTTCATCAGATCACTTTTTTGTCCGAAAGACTTGCCTCATTCTTCGCCTTTTTCATCTTTTCATGAACTGTGGCAATGTGTCGTTTTAAACTTCTTCTTTCACCAAAAGACTTTCCACATTCTCCGCACTTGTGTTCTTTAAGTTTCAAATGAACTACATCTATATGCCTCATCAGATTACTTTTATAGCCAAAAAACTTTTCGCACTCTCCACACTTGTGATCTTTGATTTTTTCATGAACTGTTGCAATGTGTGTATGCAACTTTATTTTTTTACTAAAAGACTTGCCGCACTCGAAACATTTGTGATCTTTGATTTTCAAATGAACTACATCTATATGCCTCGCCAGATGACTCGTAAATGCAAAAGATTTGCCACACTCTCCGCATTTGTGATCTTTGATTTTCAAATGAACTGCATCTATGTGCCTCGCCAGTTGACTCGTATATGAAAAAGATTTGCCACACTCGAAGCATTTGTGATCTTTGAGTTCCAGATGAACGGCGTCTATATGTTTCATCAGATTTATTTTCTCTCCGAAAGACTTGCCACACTCAAAGCAATTGTAATCTTTGATTTTTTCGTATATTGCACTGATGTGTTTATTCAAGTCATTTTTAGAACCAAAAGCCTTTCCACATTCTTTGCACGTGTATTCTCTGATATTCAGATGGACTACATCGATGTGTCGCATAAGAGTACTCTTTTGTCCAAAAGCCTTGCCACACTCGAAGCATTTGTGATCTTTGATTTTTTTATGAACCGTAGTAATGTGTATAAGCAATATTTTTTTTCTACCAAAACTGTTTTCACATTTTTCGCATTTATGTTTTTTGATTTTTAAATGAGTTTCATTTATGTGTCTCATCAAACTTTTCTTTCGCCAAAAAGACTTGCCACACTCTCCGCATTTATGATCTTGTATTTTTTCATGAACTGCTGCAATATGCTCAGCCAAATATCTCTTATAAGCAAAAACTTTTCCACATGCGTCGCAAGTGAAAGTTTTGGTTTTTTGATGGACATTTATAACGTGTTTATTCAATTGTTGTTTCGTGAAAAAAGAATGTCCACAATCGTCGCAAACAAATTTTCTTACTTTCAAATGAACTCCATCCACGTGTTTGTTCAAATTTTGTTTAGTTGAGAAAATTTTACCGCAATTATCGCATTTGTGACGCATTTTACTATTTTGATTTTTGAATTTATGATCTATCGAAGCTAACATTGTAAAAATCTCTCAACTTTTCACTTTTAAATTGAAGCATCTATCTACTGGTACTATTATTTCTCTACTGTTCTCATTTCGAATCTTATGTTTATTTTGAACTATGAGATTTTACCGATGAAATTTTGTTGGCGCCGGAACTAATGTATCGATTAATAACATTACGAAAGTTAATTTGTGCTGATTAGAACTATAATATTATCACGTACAACAATAGCAAATAAAATCGCTCGTGTTGGTTGGATATGAAAATCGCATATGTACGCATTTCAATACCCATGATCTACGAGTTAGGCCTAACTTTCTTGGACAGTCAAACTTGGTTTGGAGTTGATCTCTTGATGACTCTATGACTTGATACGATCGCAACCAGATGAGGCGGCAAAAATATTCAAATTAATAGAAAGTTTAAAAAAGGACCTCCCTCTGAGAGGTTTAATCAATTTTCCGAGCTGTGTATACCAATAAAGGTGTAAGGATCCGTTCAGCATATCGTCGAACCATATAGTCATCGCTCATGTCTCGCAAAATCGAGTTTATTAGCTTGCGACACAACTGTATAATGTTTTTACTTGGGACTGCAACAACACACGCAGTAACTGTATATAGTGCATAGCATGTAGTAACCATGTGAACGAGAGTAATTCATGCATACGATACTGCGGATAGGTGACTTATACTTTGATGTCGTTCCCTTTTGAATATTTACTAATGCAATGCAAAGCAACAAACGTCAAGAGGCCCCGTGTAAGTGAACGTGGTAAAGAATAAAATTGAACCAATTTAATCATTCAAACTGAATGAAAATAACTGAGAAAAAAAATTAAATTCTGGCAAATCATAATATTCGATGAAAAACCACTCGAATAACGTTCAAATCATTAAAATTAGTGATTCAGCAATTTTATAAATTCAAAAAGATGCAAGTGCATTTTTTTATTGTGATCAAAATTGTATTATTCATAAATAATCATTATACAATTTAAATACAATTATGTAATTTTTTTTATGTAAGTTATACTTTTTTGTTAGTAAAATCAATATTCTTATCTTTTTTGAAAATTAAAACATTTCAACTGTCACTGAAAAATGGTTTATATTATATATTTTGAAAAAAAATACAAGTCAATAGAGAAAATATTGATAATCAAAATATGAAGAAACAGAAATTCGCGGACTACAATAGTATACTTTTGTGTTCTTTAAGTAGCTGAATCCAAGTGCGTGGTTGAATTTGTCGTCATTTTCGATCTATTGAAAAATTATTAATAAGAGGTAAAAATATTAAGTATAAAAGTTAATGAATCATTCACGCAAATCAATCGTTTCTTATCAGAAACAGCAACGTGTGTACTCTTCAAAACACTAGCACTTCCGGTGCCGGTCAGTAGTTATTGATTTTTCGATTTACTGCATCTATATGTCTTTTCGAATCCTCATGTCAACTGTAAGCTTTTCCACGTTCTTTACAAATGTGTTGTTTTATTATTAAAATGTATTGCATCAATGTGCTCAATCACATTACTTCTAAGTCCAAATGACTTGCCACATTATTTACATTAGTGTTTTTAATTTCAAATGAATAACATCTATGTGTCTAAACAAATGAGATTTTTGTACAAAACATATGCCACACTCGAAGCATTTATAATTTTTTATTTTTTCATGAACAGAGACAATGTGTCGATTCAAGACACTTTTTCTAGCAAAAGACTTTCCACATTCTTCACACGTATGTAGTTTAAGTTTCAAATGAACTACATCTATATGGAATAGTAACTTATCCTTTTGTACAAAAAGTTTACCACACTCTTCGCATTTGTGATCTTTTATTTTTTATGTATTGCAGTAATGTGTCTATTCAAGTCCCCTTTTCGGCCAAAAGCTTTTCCACATTCCTCACATATGTGTTCTTTTAGTTTCAAATGAACTGCATCTATGTGGCTCATCAGATTTTTCTTATATCCAAAAGATTTTCCACACTCTCCGCATTTCTGATCTTTAATTTTTGCATGTACTGCCGCAATATGTGCAAGCAAGTTACTTTTATTACCACAAGCCTTCTTACATTCTTCGCATTTGTACTCTCTAAGTTTCAAATGAACGACATCTACGTGCCTCAATAGATTACTTTTTCCTTTAAAAGACTTGTCACACTCATTGCATTTGTGATCTTTGATTTTTTCGTGTACTGCGCTAATATGTCTATTCAAGTCACTTTCAGCACCAAAAGATTTTCCGCATTCTTGGCACATGTGGTCTCTGATATTTAAATGAACTACATCTAAGTGCTGTATCAAATGACCTTTTTGTCCAAAAAGTTTGCCACACTCTTTGCACTTGTGTTCTTTCAATTTTTCATGAACTGTGACAATGTGTCGATTTAAGCCGCTCTTGTGACCAAAAGATTTTCCACATATCTCACACATGTGTTCTTTGAGTTCCAGATGAACTGTATCAATGTGCTTCATTAAACCATACTTTTTTCCAAAAGCCTTGCCACACTCTCCGCATTTATGATCTTTTATTTGTTCATGTACTACTGCAATATGCTCAGTCAAGTTTTTCTTATAACTAAAAACTTTTCCACATACGTCGCAAGTGAAAGTTTTGGATTTTTGATGGACATTTATAACGTGTTTATTCAATTGTTGTTTCGTGAAAAAAGACTGTCCACAATCATCACAGATAAATTTCCTTAGTTTCAAATGAACTCCATCCACGTGATTGTCCAAATTACTTTTAGTTAGGCAAATCTTACCACAATAATCGCATTTGTGACGTAATTCGGCATTTTGATTTTTAAACCCATGTTCCACCAAAGCTGACATTGTAAAAATCTCTCAACTTTTCACTTTTAAATTGAAGCATCTATCTACTGGTACTATTATTTCTCTACTGTTCTCATTTCAAATCTTATATTTATTTTGAACTATGAGATTTTACCGTTGAAATGTTGAGTACATCGAAACTAATGTATCGATTTATAACATCACGAAAATTAATTTGTGTTTACTAGAACTCTAATATTATCGCTCGCAAATTCATTTATTTGGCATTATTTGCCGTGGCTTCTGACCATCAGCACTAGTAAATAGATCTGCTCATATTGACTCGGCATACAAATCGTACATATGATCTATGCATTACGGCTTTGATTAACCTAATCCAAGACTATAATATCATCGTACATAAAAGACACGAACTGAGCTTATTTTGGCTCTTGATCCTACTAACTAATGCCACAACAGTAGCAAATGAAGCCGCAGTTGTTAATTCGGCATAAAAAAAGTCAGTATGATCTACACTGCCATTCAATCACTTTTGCCATACTTAAGTGAAAAATGAGTAAACTTCAACGTGTCATAGATTAGTCAATAAAGGTCGTATCAGGATTTTAAAAATACCATTTGAAAGGTTTTTTCAAGCCCTTTCTAACCATATAAATGAGTATCAGGATTATTCATTTATTCACTTATTTTCGTTAACAACTAACAAAGCAAAAAAAAAGTTTTTCTGGTCTTTGCTATTTCGGCTATCAGTTTAGTAAGAAGGCTCCTAAAAAATTCTAAACCCATCCATTTGTAGGTTTTGGCAAGACCTTTAAATCCGTTTAACTTAAATTTGTCACGTGCATTTTTTACGAAGATACGGCCGTTTACTGAAATACGATATTTTTTGAAATTCCAAAATTTTCATGAGTAAAAACCATGAATATTTTAAGAATCTGATCCACAACTATTACTTCGTAATTTAAAAACAAACAATTTTTGTACGTAAGATTTTTTTCCAATCTCATTTACAAAGCCATGTACGTATAAATGAAAATAAAATTGAAAAATGAAAACAATTATTTCTATACAGTTAAACCACTGTATCTTTACGAGAAATGCACGTAGGGCAATTTAAATAATAGGTCTTGTCAAAACCTACAAATTGATGGGCTACTGACGGGTATTGACGGGAAAACTGATAGCCGAAATAGCAAAGACTAGAAAAACTTTTTTTTTGCTTTGTTAGTTGTTAACGAAAATAAGTGAATAAATGAATAATCCTGATACTAATTTATATGGTTAGAAAGGGCTTGAAAATACCTTTCAATTGGTACTTTTAAAATCTTGATACGACCTTTATTGACTAAGCTATAATACTTTGAAGTTTACTCATTTTTTACTTAGGTATGGCAAAAGTGATGGAACGGCAGTGTATGTGTTACAACTTTAATTAAGTTACAAAATGACTTTTACTTATTACGTTCTTACATTTCATGTTGTAACCTTTCACTATAAAAATTAACGAGAAAAAGTAAACAAATCAGCGAAAACTGACTGGCGAGCAGGTACACATCGGATTAATTGTACTAGTATCTTACTATGGACATTTTTATGACACGCGTAGCTAGTGAAGAAATGTCGAATAAATCGGTCTATATTGCCGATAAATGTACACATGCACGAGTTGAATGGAAGAATACAGAGGTGCTAATTAAACCATCGCGAGCTCACAACGACTCCACATCATCGCGAGACCACGGCAGCGCGAGATAACATTAAGATAGTTGTATGCAATGTCTAGCTCGGCCTGCTCCATCACGTAGCAAATACCTTTATGGAGTTGATAATAGCGCGCAGAATGAATCGGGCTTATAACCCGGTGCTAAAGACAATTCGCCTCTTACAAGATTAGCCATATCAAAAAATTTATACGATTTTCAAGTTCTAGAGAGAACTGAAAGTTTTTATACAAATTTATTGACCCGAGTAGGCGTATACCTGCTCGGGTTCGTAGTCTTATAGGATCAGATTTTGAGTCATCCTCGGCATCTGTGCAAGATTGTAAACTGTGCGTCATTCGTTATGAAGAATAAAGTTGAATTGACAGCGGTTGAAAGTGACAGCTGAACGAACATTCGAACAGAAAACAATGTTAAAAACAAATTAAATGAAATAAAAAAAAATACAGTTATATTTTTCATGGTCAAAATTTTATTATTCATGTTAATTTATTGTATAATTGATGAGTTCTACTTTTTATAAAATACTATATATTTACAAAAATAAGATTCTTCATTAATTTTAAGAATAAAAATATTGGAATTACAAGACACCGCACAAGAATTAGTTCATTTTGTATATTTTCAAAAAAATATGAGTCAAAAGAGAATATAATCCAAGGCGAAATGTAAAAATTTAACATCCACGTACTGCTAGGATATAACTTTGCGTTATTTTAGTCAATGAATCAGTGCGGAGTTAGGTTTGCTTTTCGTAATTTCAAACTTTTTCAAAAATAATCAATTAGAGTTCAAATATTTAGTATCAAAATGAGTAAATCATTCCTTGCAATTATTCATTTTTTATCATAAATCGCAATGTGTATGATCTTGAAACTAGAGGCATTTTAGGAGTACACCTGCGTACGAATTGAAAAACATAATACATTTTTTGAATCAGTAGTTTTTGATTTTTCAATGGACTGCATGTAAGAGTTTTTTTTAAATGTTCATTGGGATTGTAAGCTTTTCCACATTCTTTGCTCATGTGCTCTTTACGTTTCAAATAAACTGTATCTTTGTGCTGCATCAGATAACTCTTTCGTCCGACTGACTTAGCATACTTGAAGCATTTGTAGTCTTTAACTTTTTTATGAACCGTGGTAATATATTCAAGTCGTGTTGACGTTTGAAAGCTTTTCCGCATGTTTCGCACATAAACTGTACCTATGTGCTTCGTCAGATCACTTTAACAACCAAAAAGCTTCACATACTCATCGCATTAGTGATCTTTGATATTTTTATGGACTGTGGCAATATGTTTATCTAAGTTACTTTTTTTACCAAAAGAGTTTCCACATTCCTTACACACGTGTTCCTTGAGCTTCAAATGAACTACATCTATATGCTTCATAAGATTACTTTTTCGTCCAAAAAACATGCCACACTCAAAGCATTTTTGATCTTTAACTTTTTTATGAACTGAATTGATGTGGTTCATCAGGTGACTTTTTTGTCCAAAAAACTTGCCACATTCTTCGCATTTGTGTTCTTTGATTTTTTCATGGACTACACTCATATGTCTATTTAAGTCTTTTTTAAGACCAAAAGACTTTTCACATTCTCCGCACCCATGTTCTCTAAGTTCCAAATGAACTGCCTCTATGTGCCTTATCAGATTCACTCTATATCCAAACGACTTGTCGCACACTTCGCACATATGTTCTTTAATTTTTAAATGTACAAGATCTATGTGTTCCATTAAATTACTCTTTCGCTCAAAACCCTTGCCACACTCGAAACATTTGTGATCTTTGATTTTCTCATATACTATACTAATGTGTTTATTTAATTCTTTATTAATACTAAAAGCCTTTCCACGTTCTTTTCACGTGTATTCTCTGATATTCAGATGAACTACATCAATGTGTCGCATAAGATTTCTCTTTCGCCCAAAAGACTTGCCACATTCTCCGCATTTATGATCTTTTATTTGTTCATGTACTACTGCAATATGCTCAGCCAAGTTTTTCTTATAACCAAAAACTTTTCCACATACGTCGCAAGTGAAAGTTTTGGATTTTTGATGGACATTTATAACGTGTTTATTCAATTGTTGTTTCGTGAAAAAAGAATGTCCACAATCGTCGCAAACAAATTTCCTTACTTTCAAATGAACTCCATCAACGTGATTGTTCAAATTTTGTCTAGTTAAGAAGATCTTACCGCAATTATCGCATTTGTGACGTAATTCGGCATTTTGATTTTTAAACCCATGTTCCACCAAAGCTGACATTGTAAAAATCTCTCAACTTTTCACTTTTAAATTGAAGCATCTATCTACTGGTACTATTATTTCTCTACTGTTCTCCTTTCGAATCTTATGTTTATTTTGAACTATGAGATTTTACCGTTGAAATTTTTTTGACGCCGAAACTAATGTATTGATTCATAACATTACGAAAATTAATTTATGTTTATTAGAACTTTAATATTTTCTCTCGTAAAATTCATGTATTGAGCGTGTTTTGCACTTGATTTTGACCATAATATCAGCAAAATAAATAGATCAGCTCGTATCACTTGGCATAAAAATCGTAATTAATTTACCCAATCCCTAATACTAATGTTATATGTAATAATGTAACTAATGTAATAATAATGTAATATGAACACTCAAACGTTGTTTCGTGACAAAAGAATGACCACAATCGTGACAAACAAATTTCCTCAGTTTTAAATGAACTCGACCCACATGATTGTCCAAACTACTTTTAGTCAAGAAAATCTTACCACAAACATCGCATTTGTGACGTATTTCAAGATTTTGGTTTTTAAGCCTATGTTCTTCCATAGCTGACATTGTACAAATCTCTCCAAATGCCCTTTTTCATAATTGTAACATTAAATTTTTTTTAGAATTATGACTTGCTCCGAAATTACAATGAAACTTGCTGCAAATTTTGATTTGCTCCAAAAACATGGAACACAATTCGATTCAATTTTGATATGCTTCTATTGCATTTTGTCTACGTTCATTATTACTTAGATGGGTGACCGCCTGGTCCCACGTGACGTAGATACTCCTCTTCCTTTGACGATTACAAGCAAAATTTGATTTTTCAATCCACTAATAACCTAACAAAAAGGAAAAAATTTTAATTTTTAGTTAGTGATAATTTATATAATTTTTTAACCCTTCAAAACTTGGTTGATAAAAGTATTGAAAAAGATTAACTGTCCTCCTCCTCTCATTGGTAATCTCAAAGCTAACGGAATCCTTGTAAAAATGGCCCATGATAATTATCATCTCTGGCGTATCAACTAAAATATATTGTTTTTGATCTCGATTGATCGTGCAGAAGTTTCACGTCTCATAATGCTTTTTCAAAATTGCCCTATTATTTAAAAAAAAACTATTTCGAACATAGTTTGATTTTCAATTTGTTTTTAGTGCGTAACACAATAATAATAGCATTATAATAACGAATTTGACACAGATAATTTTTCTGATGAAAGCGACGAATACGATTCTGAATACGTGGTGCAGCCACTTGGCAAAGTCAAATTGAAGCAATGGAAATGGATTGGTGAAGAGGTTTAATCGGTAGACCAAATAACGAGCGACGCGAATTTTCGCTACGTGTTATTTATTTGATTGAGAAAATTAAGCATTTGAAATGCTCAGATGACCAGAAACTAGTCAGTACAACTGGTCAGTTTTAGCCCATAAATTAACCTTTAAACTGGTCAGAAACTGGCGATTGAAAATGATCAAGGCAAAGTCGAATATTTAGGTTAACTATAGTAAATGTAAACAAAGAGTGTTATACCCCATATAAGAAACGTTTATATCACGTGTATGAAATGGAAAGATAAGGGAATTGTTAAAATAAGAAACGTTGTTGAAAATAATGGGAAGAAACGTACTTCCTAACCTCCCTAAATGTTCAAAAACATTTTTAAAAACGTCAACGAATATTGAAATCATTTAAGACATCCTTATTACTGACGATTCTGTTAGCTAATTCACGTACATACGACTTGCTTGAATCTCTCGTTTTTGTATCGAAGATTCTAATACATCTTTTTCTGTTCGTAAATTTAAATTGGGTTTGAAAGGATAAACTCGCCTATGATCAACAGTACGCCCCTCTTGTACACAAACCTGACAGCCGAATCTACCGTTGTACTGATTCATCCCTAAAAATAGAGCTTTAGCTGGTAGATCTGCAGTTCCACATATAATTGCAGCATGCAGAACTACATTTTTTTTAAATCTTCCACGTAAATATTTACACTCTTGCGCAATTCTTTCATTGTCGAGTATAAAAATTTTAAAAATATATTTGGCACCGGCTTTTTTTTCGCCAAACCATAACGCTACAAGAATCATATTTTCAACTTTATACCTTTCAGTGTAAGGTAATTCCAATATTATAAGGAAAAATCCCCAAATATTGTACTTGGAAGATTTAAAAATTCTTACACCATCCGTGTACCACATAAAAGTGATCCATTTATCATCGGATGGAATAGTTTGTGAAAATTCCTTATATATACTTCCATCATACACATCCTGATAACAAGATTCATTACGATTCAGAAAATAAACTTTTTTAATCATTTTTTCATAAAATTTCGATCGTTTTAAGAGAGAAGTTAATTGTTTTATCAGCGGTATTTCAAGGAAATAAGATTTATCGGTACAATTACACGACTCTATAATTTCAAGTTGATTTTCGTCCTCAAATGATGGATCATTATCGATATCATTATCGATAATAGTTTTATCCGCACTTCTTAGATACTTTTTCAGTCGATAAATACTCCTTGGGCATTTGTTCGACTGTGGTAAGGTTAACGAAATTAATTTTAGCGTAGCTGCTGTCTGAGTGTCTGTTTCATGAGTACTTGATTTCAAAACTCCGATGCAGATGACAAATTCACGCAAAGTTATCGACGCTCCACTATATAGTTCTTCATCTAAGCACGAGATCGCGATTTCAGGTGTATCGCGAAAACGACAGTTTGATTCGCTGAGATTATCAAGTTCACGATTAGTTTCATTTGAATCTGTGCGAAGGAAAAATTTAATCATATCGAGTAGACGTTGGTTTACGTGCAGTATAATAATAAAACAAAACACAGAAAAAGTTATCGCTTATTGATTGATCAAGCTCTAGGTTTTTACTGCTATATAAATCGAGTCTCTCTTCGTTAACATCTCGCTCCAAATTTGTACTGCGATCCCCATTATGTCTCTCTTCGTTGACATCTCGCTCTAAACGTGTACTGCAATACTGATCACAAAACATTAAAATTGAAATTGGTGAATTTTTTCAAATTGCCTTACATGAAATTCGTTAAATTCAAATTCGCAGCACACTTGATCCTCTCCGTACAACTGCTCATATTTTTGGAAAAATAATTTTCTTGATCGTTTTTTAATTTCATCACAAGCATCATTAAATGTCGTTGGTCGTTTCGGCATTTCAAATGAATTATAATAGTGATGTAAATAAAAATTGATATAACCTATGTTCTTTCTTAGATAATATGTCAAATGGATCGATGCCGCTATACACTAAATGTATGCATGTATATGCTCTACTCACTCTTTTTTATTTATAACCTAATTGAATTGAAAAAGTTTGACAAGAGCAAGAGTCGAATTAAATTTGTGCAGCAATGTTTGTCTTGGTATTTTGGACAATTACAAAGGATTTCAGTATTGTGCAAGAAAGAGACTTATGTCCAAATGTCGACGAAGGAGAGGAGACAATGGTCGGGTATAAGGACGATAAAAAATATAAGGCCAAAATATTAAAAAAGAGCTGTAAGTATTCATCTTATTATCTATTTACTACTACTATTACTATTACTACTACTATTTACTACTACTATCGTAAAGTTTTTTTTTTGTTATTTTTCTCGTCGTGCTTCTATAATAGAACAAATAATATTCTTAGCGTAAGGTTACTGTCTTTTTTTTCGCTCATGTCCGTGTATTTGCTAAATAATTAATATAAAGTTTAGCGAAAATAGGGACAGTTACCTTCCATATAAAATGGGTACTTTTATCTTTCTGTTACGTCGTGAGACACAACAATTAATAATATTGTTCTTAATCTGGCTGGGGAGTATAAGGGTTTATAAATAATAACTGTCGTAGCCCACACTTACAATGGCAGACGATTATAATTTTATTTAGGGACCTTATATCTAATTACATGCATGCTATATTTCTACTTAAACTACTCAACGTACTGCTGGCGACTCGCAGGTGTGAACGATGACTCGCTGTTTCCCAGATGGTTGGAGTGGATGCTCAATGACCGCTATGGTCGCTCGTCTCAAATGACCGGATCCTCTGGTTGCGTAGTTGTGGCACGCACTGGCTGTACTTTTACACTCGCCACTCGCTATCGCGCACAGATATCGTTAACTGATTGACAAATGATTTTACAAGCCTCTCGCACTACCGCTCGTTTGTACAAGTCTCGATACAATTTTACTACAAGTCCGATTAGTATAAAATCGCGGTACAAACTGACGTGAGCTCCGCACACCGAAATAGTTGATAGTTGAATCGCGCCGAGGCCTTCGCGGGCCCTCAATATATACCCCGTGTTTCTACACTAATTTTGGGGGAGATGAACGATCTGCGCCCGCTCGTATGTGAGAATCTGACGACATGTATTTTTATTCGCTATCAGAGTAAATTCGTTGCTCTTCAAGTTAAATTGACAACGCCTTATCCCAGCGTTGGTCTCTATCGAGTTATTTTGATTTTGAATCTGTTTTATATCATTAGAGGAGATGTTCGATTTCAATTTTTATAGCTTTGTTTTTCATGTCATCTGATTCCCTAGCTCGAGCCAACGCAGTCGCTTGCTGGGCGATCTCTCACGCTTGCTGTTACTTAGAAATATTTTTCTATAATTATATTTTTATTTTTCTTATTATAATTATTTATTTATAATAAGTCACGAAGGACGTGACATTTCAGTAAAATCGACTTTTTTGTACTTTTTCAGATGACGAACAATACCTGAGAAAAATACACGTGAGCTCAAACGGCGAGATCATGCCAATGAAACACCAAAGCTCTAAAGGAGAAAAAAGAAAAAGAGAGGAAATATTTCAAAAACTACCGGGCGTATTTGATACAAATCACGAAGAAAGGTTGAGTGAAATAAAATTTTTAAATGACAATATATCTAATTTAATTTTTTTATTTAATTTTATTTCAGCAATGACGAAAAAATTAAAAAACCAAGACTTCGACACATTGAAGAGAGCAACAAGGAGGAAATCGACGAGCAGCATCGAAGATAAAGAAACCCAGGATTATGATGACGACGATGATGACGTCGATGACCACCTCGGTGACGACCTCGACGCTGACGGCTTCCACAACGATTATGAGATGATGGAAAAAAGAGTTCGTGAGAGAGAAGAAAGAGAGAGAACTGAGCAAGCTAGGAGAGAACGCGAAAGAGAAGGTAGAATGAGACTAGAACAAATGAGCGGACTAGCAAATCCTTCACAGGTGATTTATTTATAAAACAAATTTTATTTTTTTCCATGTTTTAATCGTATTTCTTATATATAGGTGGATGAAAACGATCAGTTAGTGAGATGTCGCCAAGCTGGAAATGGCTGAGTGCCTCTTGTCGCGGCATACAATGTCTGGATCGACAAGGCTAGATTGACTTATTTCCAGCGCTATTTACATTCACCAAAAGATTTAACTCGTCACCTATTGAAAGAATTAGTTGGCGAAGGTAATTTGTACAACATGTCCGCGAGAGGAAAATCAAAGGTCGAGGGAATCGTTGCAATCCCACGAGATATTGTCAGTGCTGTAGAGTGTAAGTAGCTGCATATTGGTAAATATGAATAACTAGACCGCTTTGGCGTAACGCGTAAATTTCACTACAACTCAGCCGGATGTTGTCTGACCGGCCAGCAGAATCATTTATTTAATGAAATCTAAAGCGGTCAAGTTTTTCAAATTCACCCGTATATATATGACCAGAAAAAACTGAGACTCACGCATGTCTTGTCATGACAAATACTGAATAAAAATCGGAATTTTTTTCATTTTCAGATTATGTCAACCGTAAATGTGCTTTTTCCCCGAAACCTGGCGAATTCACGAATACGATTAATTTTATGATTGGCTCAATACGACATCCTCGTTGTTGAATTGTCTCACTTTACTTATCTTCTCCTTCTTATTGTTTTATGTTTCAAATATGTTCAAATGTTGAAATATGTTTAAAATTACAAATTAACTAATAATTTAAAAAATGTGTTACAAACTAATGATTAAAAAAATAATTTAAAAAATTGAAATTCACATAATAATTGATAATAATAAACAGTCATTATGTATGTAAATTTATTGTTACTTTGTTTTATATTCGTCCGATCAAAATGTAATATATGGGTAATATATTGCAAGTAAAATTATTAATTTTTCATGAAATTTTGTAATGCTACCCCAGCCGAAACTAACCTTTTTCGTCCCGGCGGCCAAAACGAAAAAGTTCATTTCTGCTGGGGGATTCATGAAAAATAGTATACGCACCTATGAAGCGAAAAAGAAAGCCTCAGAGCTCGTGTTTATCAACCTCGTCTTCGCCTCGGCTGATAATTACACATGCTCTGAGGCTTTCCAGTTTTTCGCTCCCTAGGCACGTAATATACTATTTGTGCATTATAGTGGCAATATATTGGCAAGTGTAAATTTGCCTATATATGTGCAATACTATATCGATATCGAATCAAAATCGAAATGTATAATCGGAACAGAGCAGATTAAAAAGATTGTTTATAAATAATTAGTTAACCAGATCAGTCAGAGTGAAAAATTAAATAGTACATAACCACAGAAGAAGAAGTGCATAAGAAGTGCTTAAGGGATTTCTTTTTTGGCGGCTTAGACTACATACGATATTTCATATTCAGTGGCCCTATAATAGCATTGGCGAAGGAAAATATTTGCTTGCGAGCCGCTGCTAACATCATTGATAAATAAAATATATCTATGTCTCCTAGCAAAATGATGCTATTGTGGATTAAGAAGGATAGGATTCGACTTAGCAAGATTCTACTTCGACCATCCGTACAATGAAAATAAAAAAAATCGCATTCAACGAAAAAAATTTAAAACTGAACACGCTTTAAACCCCAAAGAGTTAACATTAGTACCTCTAAAAAGTTATTACCGAGAAATTTTCGCCAGAAACTCTTTTCGATGCAGTGCTTATTAAAAAGAGTAATTTGTAAACCCTACACTTAAAAGTGTTGCGAACGCAGATTATTTTTTTCGAAATTGACAAGGGAAAATAATTTATAATTTGGATTATTCTTTTCAGAAACGAGCAATCTGCGTTCTCAACGTGAATCCCAGCGCTTTATCAGAAAGAGTTTGTTGGAACTATGTTCTCTTTAGCGGTGTGAATTTAACTCTTTGAGGTTTAAGAGGATGACGCAGTCAGCCCAGAAATCCAAATTTAGTCCCGTTTTCTGAATCTTTTACTGAATAACAGGCTTTATGACGAGCTTTATTTTAATGATTTTAAGGCAGAGCCTTTCAGATAAATATTCAGTGAAGATTCCGAAAACTGGATTGAAATTTCGATTTTTGGGCTGACTTCGATATCAGCATACACAGTTTTAAATTGTTTTCGCAAATTGCCATCTTTAGCCGAACTTGATTTTAATTATTTTTACGCTATGGGACGCGAAGGTAACATTACGAAAACATCTTCTGGGTCTGCAGTGTCGATTTTTGAAAATCATTTGATACGTATTTTATTGTTTTTCAATTAATCCCCTATTAATTAAGGTCATTTATAAAAATGAGTATGACATCGCGTTTACTTAAAAGCGAAGCGACTTGGAAGCGCGCTTAGCGACAACTATAGTCTCTATAAAACGTCACGTCTCGCTTTGCATCGTGCATGCGAGACGATTGAGGCGCGCTGTTGGCAGTATACCGCCCGCCGCGCTGCGCCGCATGTCGTTTGTCGAATCGAGCAGTTTAGTTCAGTCGGACGTGGCCGGTTACGACGCTGCAACGCGTAAACAACGAAAGATCGCATCGACTGCTGCCGCAGTGATTCTCGTGAAAAAAATCAATTTTACAAACTTTAAGCTTGTGTATTTTTTTGTGATTGTGCTCAACGATGTCTTACGACGGCGATGTAAATTGGGATCCTTGCGATTATCCTAGTGATGACGATTACTTCTTTAGTGAAAACGACGAAAGGGATGACTGCGATTCCGTGGACGTGTGTCAAAAACATTTAGAAGAATTGAAGAGCATGCGAAAAGAGACTAATTGGACGAATAAAAAAGAGAGACATCAATTTTTCCGCCACTTCGTATACTTGATTTATAATTGGGAGAAACACCTTCCTAACCTCCGAGATATTTTTCGATCGGAAGAAATTGATTGGCTTCTCACGGAGGCCGCCCTGAACAACGTTGGAGGTACGGGTAATTATCGCGGACTAGTATTAATCAGATTCGTGACCCGCACCGGCTACACAGACGAGCCCGAGGTAGACGAATTAGACGGCAGGCCTCAGTTGCGTCGTACCACTGCAGTGCACTGGGCAGCTCGAAAAGACTACTGCTCCATCATTCCTAAACTTTTTAAAATATACAACAGATTCGACGTGAATTACCTCGACGAATCTGGATTAACGCATTTTCACGCGGCTTGCATGTCTGGATGCGAGGATGTCGTCGAGAAATTTCTTGAGTTTGGTCAGGATCCTAATTATCTGTCAAAAAAATCTGACGCGGTGAATATTCCTCCGCCTTTACACTTGTCTCTTAACTGCAATCAGAAGAAAGTGGCAAAATTACTCCTGAAAAGAGGCGCCAATCCAAATTTGGCCAGCGTCCATGGATCGACACCTCTGCATATTATTTGCAAGAGAAAAAGCGATGATGATTTGGCGAAGGTATTTTTTGACATCAATGACGACATCCAGCAATCGATTAAGGTCGATGCTTTGGACAACCGGGGCTTAACACCGCTACAATTTGCTGTGTACAGGGGCCACAATGCGGTAGTCGAGTTACTGCTAAGAAGAGGCGCCGACTCGAATTCAACTGACAAGGATGGATCAACACCTTTGCATATTATTTGTCATCGAAAACGAGATGATGATATGGCGAAGGTATTTTTCAGCGTCAACGATGATCTTAAGCAGCTAGTGCAGGTCGACGCCGTGGACAAGTTGGGTCGGACACCTCTACACTTGGCTCTGACATACGACCTCGAAGGCTTGATCGAATTACTGCTGAGAAAAGGCTCCAATCCAAATTCGGCCGACGGAGACGGATCGACTCCTCTGCACATAATTTGCAAGAAAAGCTTCGATGATGACTTGGCAATATTTTTAAAAAAATTTTTCAAGATCAATGAAGAAATCAAGCAGACGATTAAGATCGACGCCCTTGACAAGTTTGGTCGGACACCGTTGCAATGGGCCATTGTAAATCTCTCGCTGGAATTGGTTGATATGCTTTTGGATCAAGGTGCTGATTTGTCCAACTTCGCGTTCCCCACTGCGAGTTACTTTGCTGAGATAGACCCGGAAAGTTATTATAATCGGGGTAGCTATGAACCTAAAATAGCGCTTCGAGCTTTAGCTATCGTCGAACGTCTCGAAAAAGGAGGATACGAACTCGACCGAATCGATGCCCTGACAATCATAAAATTGTTTGTTAAATATGAAATCTTAAAATCTTTGGCATTTATAACAATTGACAATTATTGGCATAACACGAAAACATTCAAAAACGATGCGAAAAAAATAATGTTCAATTCAAGCCTATCGCTCTACGACTTTATTCAGTTGCCACGCAAAGAAGCTATCCGAAGCAAACTATTTACATCTACAGACTACTTCAAGTTTGAGTGCTCGAATCGCGATTTCATCTATCTTGATGAATGTACTTATTACCTTGCTGATATAATGCTGGGAAGATTTATTCTGCAATGGGCGTTGGAATTTTTCTTGCCACTGACGCATTACCAACTGCCGATTCCATGTTGTGAAAAAATCATCGATCAACTGAGGAACGAGGATCTGTTGAACATATGTCTAGCAGCAGAAATCGTTGTGAGCGAAGAGTCCCAATATGCGTGATGCAGTTCGCAGAGGTATTTTCAAAAATTTCATTTTAGACTTTATTGAATTATTTTTTTCACTATTTTTGACTTTATATGGTTATTATTTTCTAGGCCAGTACGCGAAGGAATATCATACTTCTTCAGTATTTTTGTGTTAAAATATTTTTGTAAGTTTGCACGATTATTGTTATGTATCAAATTAAAATGTTATTACATCGAAATAAAGTGCATTATATAAAACTTACACTGAAACGTGCAGTACTGCAGCAATGGATTGGATGTAGAATATTATCTTTAAAATACTTAACCCAGCTTATTCATGGATTTGAGAAGGTTGCAAAAAATATCAGTATCGACGTTGAGACGAGAAAAAATGTTTTTGTACGTAAAAATGAAATACCGTTATTTTAATGCACCAAGTAGAATTAAAATTATTATCAACATCAATGGACCAAGTCTTCAACTTTTAATATGATCGAGCTGATAAACTCATTTACACAAGTAGTTTAATCTCTATTTATGAAAAATCCTCTGTATGTTTTACTTTTTATAATGGCGCTTTTAGTTATATGAAGAATCACAACCTCAGCACCTGTATTATGCACCTGAATTTTTCATTTTTACATACTTTCTCGGCATGGATCAAAGTTAGGACTAGGACTGATTTTTTTTCGTAACGCTTACATCAGATAATAGAGAATTTTGGACGGTGTTTAATACCCACAATAAGTTGAGACAAAATTATTAAGATAAACGCTTGAGATTCTTTTTTCAATAAACTGATTGTATTACAGCTCACTAATGAAAAAAAAAAATTAAAATATTAATTTTCGGGGTAGTTTTTATTTATTTTTATTACAAACCATTAGTTAAGTCGAACATTGAAAACATTCAGAAACAAAATATATATTCAATAATAGTGTAGTCAATTCAACGCCTTATTTTGTATTTTTATTTATTATTTATATAAGCCTTGCGACATGCACTCACCTTGTCTTGCGAATAGCTGTATTAATATGACTGAGGTGTGCGGCAAGTCGAGTCGTTTTTGTTCGTTCATGATTCTAATTGTACTATAGATAACAATGTCATCATGTAGGATAAAAATAAATCGAATAATCTAAAATGAGAAACATCAATAAAAACCATGTTAATTTATCATATTTGATTTCAAGTTAACATTTACTCTTCCACTTGTTTCAAAATCAAATTCTATGCTCGGCCCAATTGTCATACAGCTGACTCGCTCTGAACATCATCATTTCTATTATTCTTTTATTTTTTGGTGAAAATTTGTACCATTCAGTATAGTGACTTTTTAAAAAAATTACATTAAATTACACTAAATTAAATTTATAATGTAACCGGATATGATCAAAAATTCTATAAATATGACATAAACCAAAGCCATTTTTATAACGACATGCATATCATTTTCAATTCCACTACTGTCTATAAAAAAATAGCTACTCAAAAACGTTTTTATTTGTTAGATAAATTTAATATGTGCAACAGTACCAAAGTACCAGCAACGGTACAAACGAAGATTAAGCACATTGCGAAAGTCAAAAATAGATCACTGGCCATATAATTGATCGTATTAATAAGACTGAAAGCCAATAAAGAGGTGAAATTTTTAATGTAAAACTATCGAAAATTTGTCACTTAACGGCAAGGTATCAATCAGGTACATTCCTTGGGTATGCGTTTACACACAGTACGAATTTGACTTTTTGTTCTCTGTAAAATTATACGCCAATATAATGCAGGAATATAAATTACCTCTTTCCTGAAAAAAATTTTCTGTAGTATCCCACGAAATTTTTTCAAGCGCCACTGGCCCAATATTGAATAATAATGTCTGAGCTGTTATTATCATTCGAGAACTTGCGCTCGTGAATGAGATGAAAAACAAACTCACAACGTCTGGATAATCATCATGAAATAAGACGACGCCGTTTTCATTAGCTGAAAGTATTCATTATACATCGATTAATTTGCAAACATTTCGATTCGAACCGATTCTAATACCTTCGAATAAGTGATGAGATTCAGGTCAGCTAACTTGGCAGCCGTGAGACTGCAAGGCACGGCGCTTCTGATGTAAAGGATTATGAATAATTTCCTCGTCTCCATCGGATAGTCGTACCAAGTGGCGCTAATTCTGAAAAAAATCACATACGGTTTCCTCGAATTGCGTGTACGTATACATTTTCATAAGGGTTCGAACTTACAAATGGTCGTGCACCTTAAGGCTCTGATCGTACACGCATTGTCCCAAGACATTGATATAAGTCAGACGAAAGACCGCCGTACCGACTATTAAAGAAAATCTGAATGATTCCTGCAGAGACTCGTCCACGTGTTTTATGACCTGTGATCCGCATACGCTTATTATAATTGTATTGATCAGTATCTGCATTATCATCTGGATGCAGAAAAAATTCTCGATTTTTTTTGCGAATCTGAGGAATTTAAATAATTGGATACAATCAGTGACTCGACATTATCCCCGTAAAAAATTTCAACTGAGACTTACTTGAGACAGCGAAGATGGTAAATCACAATTTCCTCAATTTTTTCTAGAACCAACTGCCGACCGTGACGATGATCATGAATCTCTTCGTCCATCTTTCCAATTTTGTACCTGCGAAGTAGCCTCTTACCCAGTTTTCAATTACGAATTTCCCAAATTCAATGTTTTTTTAATTTACCTCAAAACGGCGAACATGCCGCAGCAGTGCTGCACCAGCACGACGAAGAGCGAGTCGTAGGCCATCACTATGCAAACCGCCCAGACGCAGGCTTGCGCCCCGTGAGCGTAGATGTGCCAGTAGTACTTGACCGGGTCGACGAAGTACTCGACCTCGAGCAAGTTTTTCTCGGGCGCGGTCCAGTTGCCCGTGGCGCGGTAACGCAGCAGCGACGGCATCAGCGGCGCGACGAGGTAGATCGGCAGATTACCATAATAGCAAACTGATGAAAATGGCAAATTGTATTATCGCGCGATTAAAATGGTATGCCTCTTGTACCTGATAGGCCGATAGTGAAGATCTTGCCGAGATTCGCGTATTTCTCGAAAATCTCTCGCTCTTCGTCGCTCTGTAGATCGTTCCAATTGTCCTTCAAAGAATCGAGTACTTGTTTCATCTGCAACATTGTTGTGTCACTCATTGACAGTAGTAGCTTTAATGATATTTTCATACGCTCACCAAGTGGTAGTTCACGATGGAATTGACCGACAAGCAGAAAATCAGATACGAGATCAGGAGCGCCATCGTGCAGTAGATCATTTTTTGCGTGTCATCGAATATTTCAATGATGTAAATCACCTGGCAGGATAAAAATTTGTCTCTTATATTTAACGATTCAATCGCGAATGAATTTATTTATACCTCTGGTACCCACGCGGTAAATATGGCCAAATTAAGAGTCCACCATATGATTTTTCTTTTCCTCGGGTTGAGGTAAGGCCAGCCACCGACTAGTATCAAGCTCTTCCTGTTTAGATCGTACGAAGGGCCATTGAAAAATTTATCCGTTTCTGAGTTCTGGTCTCTTAACATTATTGTTTTTTTTTATGTTTCACTGAACTTAAAAAAAAAGATATGAAATATTTTTTTATAAAAATGTCTCCGTTTAATGTCACGCACCAGCTGAATCAATGCGAGATGTGAATAGTAATAGTCACAGTAATAGGTACACACCTACCCTCTGTAAAATTCATAGGAATTCATTTAGAAGTCTTTGATATTATTCTCGACTTTACCTTTAATAACAATTGATTTTTATCATAACTATATAGCAGCTATAAGAATAATTAGCTACCATAAAGTTTTGATAATCGTCACCGTTGCTAAATGTACCCCGTAAAGTCATTGTTCCTTCTTGACCTAAAATTTGAGTATATAACTACATCTTTTGTTTGCGTATCTCAATTAAGAACCGCACCAAGGCTTTCCCTCGGTATCAATGCAACGTACATGCGGAAGTTTTATTTCTCTTCCTTGTAAGAAAATCCATAATCTATAAGCTGAATGTCAATTCGTTGTAAAAAAAGCCTGAAGTTCTATTTTCAACGAACTATAGAGATGCAAATTTTTCCGAGTACTTTTTATTCATGAGATGGTACGATTATTATATTCCAAATCACTCAACAATTTTTCGAGAGGAAGAAATTTATCGGCGCCTCGCGAAATGTGTGAGGACCACAGACAAACCCAACGACACTAATCCAACGGGGAATCCATAGCGATTCATTGATTTTGTGATCAGCATCGGCTACAGAGATAAACCCGGCGTAGATAAACGTAGATAATAAAAATGGTTGTTTTTGGTGATTTAAGGCATTTTGGGACTATTTTCCACCTTTTTTGCACCTTTTTTGACACATATTGTTGTCTACATTGCGTTGAACTTTAAGACCCATTACAAAACTTTATCAGGCAGTAGTTGACATCTTTAGGAAGCTTGTTACATAGTTTTGGGGAAAAAAAGTCTGGCTCGAACACGATTAGATTTCTTGTTTTTTTTCAAGTTGTTTCCGTTCAATAACCCCACAGGTTGCTCCAATCACTTTGAAATAATTTTTTTCTGAAAATTTGGACAATTTACAACAAAAAAGCTCCTGGGGACTTTTACTTTTGAATCATTATACTCTAATTTGAGAATCATTTGAATATTTGTGATTTTTCATGAATTTCGAAAAAACGCTAAAATGGCCAACTGTGGGTCTCTGAAAAAGTGTCATAGAAGGCTCCAATTTTTCTAAAAAATTTTTGGGACAAATCTGACATCGAAAACAATAAGTTTTCATACCAGTGGCCCGAAAGTGACTACATCTCTGCCACTGCGCAAAGTGGGAAGAGCGATTATCGGGCCACTGTGTATGAAAAATAGTATGCCGCTAAAAAAGAAAGCCTCAGAGCACGTGTTTATTAACCTCGGCTATGCCTCAGCCACTAATTACACGTACTCTGGGACTTTTCTGTTTTTCGCGGCCTGGGGCAGTAATATACTATTTTCATATTTGCAGAAAAAAATGTTATTTGGCCATTTAACTTCATAGAGAATCGGCCATATTATTGCTACCTCAGGCCGGAAAAAGCAGAAAAGTCCAATGCGTGTATTTATCGGCCTCGGCCGCCAATTACTCGTACACTGGGACTTTTCTCTTTTTCCCGGCCTAATGCACATGCTTAACCTTTGCGAGCTTCATGAGCTGTCTTTTGGTGAGAGAGCAAGTCCCATTTATGTGCAAAATTCTTCTCGCACTCGTTACACGAATGATCTTTCCGACCCTCATGGACTGTCCTATGGTGTCTGGTCAATTTCGATTTTTCTCCAAATTTCTTTTCACACGCGAAGTCTTTTCGACCTTCATGGACTATTCTTTTGTGTCTAATCAAGGTTCTTTCATCCACGAATTTCTTCTCACACTTGTCACACCCATAATCTTTGCGACCTTCAAATTTCTTCTCGCAAATATCGCACGTGTAATCTTGGCGACCTTCGTGGACTATCATTTGGTGCCTAGTCAATTTCGATCCTCATGGACTTTCGTGATGTGCAAGAACAAACTCCTTTTGTTTTGAAATCTCTTCGCACAAATTTCACATAAGTAATTCTTGAATACTTCGTGGAATATTTTTTTGTGTTTAAGTAAAGTTGATTTGTTTTCATATTTCCTCTCGCACTTATTGCATGAGTAATCTTCGCGATCTTTGTGTACCAGCTTTTGGTGCATAATCAAATTTAATTTTTTCACAAATTTCTTCTCGCACCTATCGCATGTAAAATTTTTGCGGCATTTGTGTAATGATATTTGGTGTCTAGGGACTAGGAGCATTTCTAGGGACAGGTCTACAATATAGTTTTGTAATTTATTTACAATTAAAGTATCGATTTAACTGTGTGTACATCATCTTTACAATATTAGAAACAATTTTAACTTGATGAAAATTTTTTGTCCTTCTAAAACCAAATACTTCAAAAAAATTCCTGGTAGAAAACATCGAGTTCTCTAAAAAAACATTGAGTAAATAGATCCTTTGGTAAAATAAAATATTATGATATTCATTCAAAAATTTGACGCCCTCCCGCCATGACGCGATTGTCGTGCTGCATAACCCGCCGCCACTCGTCACATATCTCGCTTTATGTCATGCGCTCAGTGTTGTCGGAAAGACGCCTTAACTCGTCTGCTGCGCGCCGCAGCTCGCCGCAGCGAGTCTGCCTTACCGGCCTAGGTAGTGTAGCCAACCTACAAATAATGTACGGCATAAGATGTATTTGCTAATCTACAATGAATATAAAATTATTACGATAAAAATTATTATTACTTTTTTAATACATTTTTAAGACCCTTTTTTGAGGTATTAAACTTTTTCCCAATTTCATTTATGATACTCGTAATAATTCGATTTTTCATAATTTGATTTTTATAATAGTAATTTTTTCAATGACTATTATATATAACAGAACTTCATCAATTTCATTTTATTGTGATTCTTATAATATTACGTACATAATAAATGAAATAAACATCACAAGTGTAAAACAAAAACCACTGTACAAAAACCACTGTATCTCAGCGAATCTTGCGAATTTTTAAAATCGGTAAACGGCATTTGAAAGGTGAGACAAAAACCTATCAGATGCTTTCATGCAATTTTTTTCGTAGTTGATTTTACTTAGCCGTTTCCTAGAAGAAACTAATACACTTTTCAATTTTTCAATTTTTTGTAATGTCGTTTTTTGGGATAACGTCGTTTTTTGTATGTCAATAATTTTAAAGTATATACTAATATATACCGTTGGATTTGTCATAAAAAATCCTAAATTTTGGTAGTATCAAAAAATGTTCTAGATTTTTCTGTTCATTTGACACGCCCTCGAACATGAACTTTTCGAAATTTATGAAAAAAAAAAATCGAAAAAGTGAATTTTTTTCAATGTTATTGTACTCTAAATTTTGAACATTTTTCCCGCCAAATTTTGAAAAATTTTTCCCGCCAAAATTCAAAAATTTTTTCCCGCCAAATTTTGAAAAATTTTTCCCGCCAAAATTCAAAAAAATTTTCCCGCCAAATTTTGAAAATTTTTTCCCGCCAAAATTCAAAAAATTTTCCCGCCAAATTTTGAAAATTTTTTCCCGCCAAAATTCAAAAATTTTTTCCCGCCAAATTTTGAAAATTTTTTCCCGCCAAAATTCAAAAAATTTTCCCGCCAAATTTTGAAAATTTTTTCCCGCCAAAATTCAAAAATTTTCCCGCCAAATTTTGAAAATTTTTTCCCGCCAAAATTCAAAAATTTTTCCCGCCAAATTTTGAAAATTTTTTCCCGCCAAAATTCAAAAAAATTTTCAAAATTTGGCGGGAAAAAATTTTTGAATTTTGGCGGGAAAAAATTTTCAAAATTTGGCGGGAAAAAATTTTTGAATTTTGGCGGGAAAAAATTTTCAAAATTTGGCGGGAAAATTTTTTGAATTTTGGCGGGAAAAAATTTTCAAAATTTGGCGGGAAAATTTTTTGAATTTTGGCGGGAAAAATTTTTCAAAATTTGGCGGGAAAATTTTTTCAAAATTTGGCGGGAAAATTTTTTTGAATTTTGGCGGGAAAAATTTTTCAAAATTTGGCGGGAAAAATGTTCAAAATTTAGAGTACAATAACATTGAAAAAAATTCACTTTTTCGATTTTTTTTTTTTCATAAATTTCGAAAAGTTCATGTTCGAGGGCGTGTCAAATGAACAGAATAAATCTAGAACATTTTTTGATACTACCAAAATTTAGGATTTTTTATGACAAATCCAACGGTATATATTAGTATATACTTTAAAATTATTGACATACAAAAAACGACGTTATCCCAAAAAACGACATTACAAAAAATTGAAAAATTGAAAAGTGTATTAGTTTCTTCTAGGAAACGGCTAAGTAAAATCAACTACGAAAAAAATTGCATGAAAGCATCTGATAGGTTTTTGTCTCACCTTTCAAATGCCGTTTACCGATTTTAAAAATTCGCAAGATTCGCTGAGATACAGTGGTTTTTGTACAGTGGTTTTTGTTTTACACTTGTGATGTTTATTTCATTTATTATGTACGTAATATTATAAGAATCACAATAAAATGAAATTGATGAAGTTCTGTTATATAATAGTCATTGAAAAAATTACTATTATAAAAATCAAATTATGAAAAATCGAATTATTACGAGTATCATAAATGAAATTGGGAAAAAGTTTAATACCTCAAAAAAGGGTCTTAAAATGTATTAAAAAAGTAATAATAATTTTTTATCGTAATAATTTTATATTCATTGTAGATTAGCAAATACATCTTATGCCGTACATTATTTGTAGGTTGGCTACACTACCTAGGCCGGTAAGGCAGACTCGCTGCGGCGAGCTGCGGCGCGCAGCAGACGAGTTAAGGCGTCTTTCCGACAACACTGCATGCGCTATATTTATTTTCTTTCTTAAAAAAGTGATCCTTTCTTAAAAAAGTGATGACCCTAAAAGTGAAGCCAATCTATTCGGCCTCTGATTGGTCGACTACTTTGACTTTAAGACTAAAAGTAGAGCGACCCCTACATGCCGCGAATTACATGCCGCGAATTACATGCGGCGAACTAATGTCTCAATTCAAATCTGATGACTTTACTATTATTTTACTTATAAAAAATAGAACGGCCGAAAAGTGAAGCCGCGTAAAACGACCTCTGATTGGCTGACACTGACGACGACGCCCGATGCAAGCCGACTCGATACGAGCGCCTGCGCTGCTAACTGTCAACAGACAGTTAGTACTTAAGTAACCTCAAAACATGAATGAAAAAAATAGACGCACGCGAAGCATGTTGGAAACTTACTATTTTTGAATCTTAAACTAACCTTGAAACACGAATAAAAAAATTAACACGCGCGGAGCGCGTTTGAAACATACTAGTATCATATATGCTTACATCGTCGCTTCAGGGCGAGACAAGACTCGTTTCAAAAGGATATTGTGTAATGTAGCGACATATAGGTACGCCACGCAATTGTCAGTTGCCCTCTGCGTGCCGAGTCGCGCAGATCAGTACATGTGGCGACGCCACAGAGTAAAACAAAGGACGTATGCGTATCGACTGACGCAGTGATTCTCGTGAAAAAAATTTATCATACATATTTTAAGCTAGTGTATTTTTGTGAGATTTTACTTCGCGATGTTTGACGACGATTTTAATGTATATTTTGAATTCGACGGCATGAGACGTGAAAAAAAATGACGACCATTCGGACGACACAGGCCAAGAAAAGTTAGAAAAAACGAAGAGCTTACGAGAAAAAGTGAATTGGGAAGTCGAAGATGAACGACGTGAATTTTTTCGTCAACTTTATCCCATTATTGATAATTGGATCAACGAGTTGCCAGATCTCCGAGATATTTTCCAAAGCGATGAAATTGATTGGCTTCTCGCGGAGGACATACGGACCTACAACAAATCCGAATTCAGAGGAGGCTCACTAATCAAATTTGTGATCAAGACCGGCTACAAGGACGAGCCCAAGCTAGACAAAGACGACAAGCCACTGCTGCGTCGTACCACCGCAGTGCACTGCGCGGGTAGACGCCTTTGCGGCACCACTATCCGCGATCTTTTTTTATTATACGACAGATTCGACGTTAACTACACCGACGACACTGGATTGTCGCATTTTCACGTCGCCTGCATGCGGGGATGCTACGACGTGATCGAGAAATTCCTCGAAGCTGGACAGGATCCCAATTGCATCTGGCAAGAAACAGGCGACTCGCCGCTACACTTGGCTGTGAAGTACGACCTCAAGAAGGTGGCCGATAAGCTGCTGAAAAGCGGCGCCGATCCGAATGCGGCCAACGTGGACGGATCGACGCCTCTGCACGTCATTTGCCAGAGAGGCTGCGACGACGACTCGATGGAGTATTTCTTCGAGGTCAACCACGAACTTCATAACTGATCTCTCTGCCTTTATTTTTCCATCCGAGGCTCAATTCAAGAGAAGTCTTGAAGTATTTGAAAGCCAAGAACATGAGTTGAAATTGAATAGAGCGTGCCGTTTTCTGATTATCGTCGAGCGCCTAGAGAAGCGAGGATACGATCTGGACCGAAGCGACGCCCTGACGATCATGAAAGAATTCTCCAAGCTCGGATTGTTTTACGAGTCGGTGGATCTTGAAAAATACTTGCGCAGCGACGAAGAATTCGTGGCGCGATCGAAAAATATAAACATGAATTCGAGCGTGTCGCTCTACGATCTGATCCAGTACCGACCCGATGAGGCGAGAAGATTGCTCACCTATTCGGACTACTCGAATTTCGTGCGTATGCATTACCTGTGGTTCTTCTACAAGGAGTCCGTAAGGCAAACGTGTGTTGCGCACCTGTGCGAGACAATGTCGAGAGGATTTTTTCGGCGATGGACCCTGGAGTTACTCTTGTCGCTGACGCGCTATCAGTTGCCGATTATCTGCTGCGAAAAGATCATCGATCTGCTGATGAACGAGGATCTGACGAGAATATGCTTGGCTGCAGACATCGTGGAAAATGAGCAGAACCAAAACATTTGATACTGTTCGCAAAGGTATTTTCTTGTTTTTTTCGACTTCTCTAACATTTTCTTTTACTAAGTTTTAAACATTTTTCATTGTTATTTTTCAGGCAAGGGCGTCGAGGAATTTCATAATTACTTTTTCTTTATAGCGTTGAAATATAATTTTGTTAATTTTCCCAATAAACATTATGTATAATTAACAATTATATTACACGGGCATGAAATTAACGAATTAAATCGTACATTCAAGTATATATATAGCATTGAATTTCGAAAATTATTTTGAAAAACTCAACCTAACTAATTAATACATTTTAAAATTGTACCTACCTTTTCATATGTTTCTGTAACTTTAATGAACAATTATCAAGTCCTCCGTGAACCTATCTTTTTTGTTTTATAATGCGAACGTCTCTGTAAAATAGTAGCCAATATAACGCATAAATTAATTGCATAAATGTATTCGGCGCTGCACATAGACCGTCGACTGTCAATGCGATTTGTTCGGTTCAGCACGCGAAGACGCCGCCCCCGCTGCCACAGCGTGAAACAAAGAAAAATAGTTTTGAGCGTATAGCCAGTGACTCTCGCCACAAGAATAAAGTTTGTAGCATATTTTTATTATTTATTATTTTTTATAATATTTTATACTTTGAGTATGTTGTATAATATAATAAAAATATGCTAATTTAAACTAAGCACCTCGGGCCCGCAAAGATAAAACAATTTTTAGGGATTGGAACAGACATCATTTTGTAACACAGAACAGATGAAAAAACAACATTTTCTTTAAGTTTTTTTTTTCATCAAGGTAAACTACTTTTTCCTCGAGATCGCAGTGGCGGATAATAAAAAGTACCATCCCTACGTAAACTTCCATTTGCCGCTAAGTGAAGGCGGTTGATTTTTGAAAATTCGGAAAATTAGATTGGAAGCATTAAAATAAGATTTTGGGTTAAAATCTTGAGAGCTTTACATTGTGATCATGATAAGACTCAATTAAGAGACCTTCCAGTAACTTTGAAGAATGTAGAAAACCTTTTATGGTTTTAATTAAATTACCAAGTGGCTTCTAGGTTGGTTTATTTCAGTAAAAATCTTCTCTTATAAACAGTCACGTCTCTCATAGCAGAAATAAATAGTCTCTCGTCAAACTAATCAAAATCTGTCACTAGTGTGTGTTTGATCAATTTACAGTAAGTAAGTACAGTAAGTAGCGATATTATTACGTGAGGTTTATCAAAAATCAAGTAGTCAACTAAACGCTCGCTCCATTCAGAACTACAAACGAGACTTAAAAGAAAATTCTCGGCTGATGGTAACATGACAAAAATGCACAGAGTAGTAATTATTTAGTCATCTGATTAAAAAATAAAGCACCACTAGGACAGTCAACAAAGGTTCAATGATGTGTCGATATCAGGAGGTTCGGGCAAGACACAATCATATTTGCATAATTTTAAATGAAATTTTAATAAAACTTTTATATAACTATCTGTATACATTTACAATCGTCAGAATAAAATCAATGAAGTTCACGATATTATCTGAGGAACTATACAGAGAATGTGACTGCAATAAGTTCGAGCTATTGGTATCAACAATAAGTTATTCACTTAAACTTGATTATCATTTGATGTACATTTGGGTGCGCATTGCAATTATGAGATAAAACTGTTTATTTTTGTATGAAAATTTATCTTATAATGTAGTTTCAATAAAAATATTAAACTCAATTCAAAATATTCCGAGATTTAGAATATTTACAAACTTCGTGTACTGTTTTTTGGTATCTGATGCCATTTGATTGCTGACCAAATGTCTATGCGTAATCTTTGCGACCTTCGTGGAGTATCCTTTGGTGCCTGGACAAGTTCGATTTGAATCCGAATCTTTTTTTGCATTTGTCGCACGCATAATCTTTTCGACCATCGTGTACAGCCTTTTGGTGTAATAGCAAATGTGCTGTTCGTTTGAATTTCTTCTCGCATTTGTCGCATGCATCATTTTTGAAACCATCGTGAAAGGTATTTTGGTGCCTGATCAAGTATGACTTTATTCCAAACTTCATTTCACACTTGTCGCATGAAAAATCTTTGGGACCTTCGTGCACTATCTTTTGATGCAAAAGCAGAAGCGATTTTCGTCTAAATGTTTTCTCGCATCTGTTGCACATGTAATCTTTGCGTCCCTGGTGAATATCCTTCTGGTGGACAAGCAAATTCTGTTTAAATCCGAATTTCTTCTCGCAATTGTCGCATGCGTAATCTTTCCTACCTTCATGGACCGTTTTTTGGTGTCTGTTCAATTGGCTTTTATCCACAAATTTCTTTTCGCACACGTGACATGCAAAATCTTTACGGCCCTCATGAACTACCCTTTGGTGGAACAGTAAATGAGATTTTTGTCCATACACTTTCTCACACTTGTCACATGCGTAGTCCTTACGACCCTCGTGGACTACTTTTTGGTGCAAAAGCAATTGCCGTTTATACCCAAATTTATTTTCACACTTGTCACATACGTAATCTTTGCGACCTTCGTGGACTATTTTTTGGTGTTTGATCAAAGTGCCTCTTTCTCCAAATTTCTTCAAGCACTTGTCGCATGAGTAATCCTTGCGATTTTCATGTACTATCTTTTGATGTTTCAACAAATTTGTTTTGGTTCCAAATTTCTTCTCGCATATGTCGCATGCAAAATCTTTGCGGCCTTCGTGGACTATTTTGATGTGCTTGAGCAAACTCGATTTTTGTCCAAATTTCTGTTCGCACTTGTCGCATGCAAAATCTTTGTGACCATCGTGTACCGTCTTTATGTGTAAAGTAACTTATGTTTATTATCAAATCTCTTTGCACAATTATCACATAAGTAATTTTTGAAAAATTCGTGAAATATTTTTTCGTGCTTCAGTAAAGTTGATTTATTTTCAAATTTTTTCTCGCACTTTTTACACGCGAAATCTTTGTGATCTTTGTGTATTAATTTTTGGTGCGTAAATAAACTTGATTGTTTCACAAATTTCTTCTCGCACTTGTCACAAGCAAAATCTCTTTTTTCATTGTGCATTGTGTCTCGGTGTATTATTATGCTTGATTCTAAAGTAAATGTCTCCTGACAAATATCACAAATATATTTTTTGTCGTCTCGAACAACAATGTCGTGCTCACGTGAATGATCTTGCCGGGTAACTTCCTCGGGTTTCTTCTCACTTTTATCCATTTTGGTACTTAAAATGAACGATGGATCTTTCTGTTCAGTACCACAGAAAATAAGTGAGTAAAATTTATCTTTTGGTATTCAGACTTATTTCATCGGAAAAGACAACATTCAAACTAATTTGTTTTTACTACAAACATGATCAGTATTCTACAAACGTTGTCAAAATTGTTTATGATTATATTGTTTATAATTAAATTACCAATTTATCTGTTGTCTTTATTACAATATTTGATTCCGTTAAAAATTCTAACTCAACGACGATTTCTTTGAGGAATTGTATGGCTTTACGAAACTAAGTATGTCAAACAAATTCCCTGTAATATCGATTCAACGGATCCTTTTACAAGATACATTTACAAATTCAATATATTAAAAATTTGCTGACACGGTTCGTTGCCGCCCCCCAAGCTATGGCGGAGTTAGCGTACTTCATAACCTGCCACCAGAAATGAGATCCTTTGTTTATGGCACATCTTTACGTCATTCGGCTGTGTTATAATCTGTTTAAGTCAAGTAAAGTTCGAGATGAATTGATTTCACCAATTTGTTGCATTTATGGATATTAATATGATATCTAAGTTCCAAACCAATTGTGAGAAGTTGAGTTCGATGAATTGTGCCCAACCTTTGTATCATTTTATTTATTAGTTTATTCAAAATTTCGAATCTCACTTTGTATGGCGCGATATGATATGTTTACATAACTGCTCAGGCGCGCTTGGCTTGACTCATCTAAAGAATGTGACAGGTATAAGAGAAAGGCGCCAAGTAGAAATTTTAGTTTTGTTCAGTACACGATATTATCTTGTAAAGATCACAAGCGTTAAAATCATCAGCGATTGTAAATTTGAGCGTGTGTTTTAAACATGGACTATGATCTAGATAGCAAAGATGATTTCCTAAATACAGACGATGGTTTCTTTGAAACGTCAACAGAAGCACAATATTATGGCACCGATCCCGAAGACATGGAGGAGTTTGGCCAAGTCCATTTGGCAAAACTGAAGAGTTTACGAGAACAGTTTAATTGGGAGAACGAAGAGGGAAGATATCCGTTTTACCTCCGTCTTACAGAGTTGCTGCGACGTTGGAAAGGCAACCTTCCGAATCTACGAGACTTTTTTCGAGGCGAAGAAATTGATTATTTTCTCCTTGAGGCCGTAAAAAAAAAGAGGATATCCTTTCGTACCTGCAGAGGAACTTTTTTCATTAGATTCGTGATCCGCACCGGCTACAGGGACAGGCCCGAGTTAAATGAAGATGGCACGCCGTCATTGCGTCGAACCACTGCGCTGCACTTCGTAGCCAAGCAGAAAGAGGATAATTATGACTTGTCTTATTGGCTTTTTCAAATATACCACAGTTACGACGTGAATTACATCGACGAATCTGGATTCACCCATTTCCACGCGGCATGTAG
The DNA here is from genome assembly GCA_034770305.1 of Trichogramma dendrolimi. Classification (NCBI taxonomy): domain Eukaryota; kingdom Metazoa; phylum Arthropoda; class Insecta; order Hymenoptera; family Trichogrammatidae; genus Trichogramma; species Trichogramma dendrolimi. The sequence continues at coordinate 784,419 of JAPMIB010000031.1, read as the reverse complement.
GCAAAGCAATCCTCACGTAGTCAAGGAATTCCTCGAGCTCGGCCAAGATCCCAATTGCATCGTGCCAGAAACAGGTGACTCGCCACTACACTTGGCTCTGGCTATTATCGACTACGACCGCTGCTACTTATTATTCGTCGGCGACACCAAGAAGACAATCGAATTGTTGATCAGATATGGAGCCGACCCGAATTTGCCCAATAAGGAGGGATTGAGACCTTTGCACGTTATCTGCAAGAAGTGTGAAGATGTTCAATTGATAAAGACATTTTTCGAGATCATCGATGCGAATCATCTAACGATATATAGATCGACGCGAAAGACAAGTTGGGTCAGACACCCCTTCAGTTGGCCGTGGCGAATCTCTATACAGACGCTGTCGATGTACTTCTGGATCGTGGCGCCGATCTGTCGAGCTTCGTTTTCCCAACAGAGAATTATTTTGGCGATCAGCGATGGGAACTGCATGAAAGGAGAAATCTGCTAAACTTGTATCTTTTACTGGTGGTAGGTGCGCTGACTGTCGCCGAACTTCTCGAGAAAAGGGGATATGAACTGGACCGAAGCGACGCCTTGACGATCATGAAATATTTCGATAAGTACGAATTTTTCAAAAAGCCAGTGGATCTTGATAAATGTTTACGTAGGGGAAAAAAATTCGTGAAATTGGCCAAAGAATGTAGTTTCAATCCCAACCTGTCGTTCTACGATTTATTGCAGTTACCACCCAAAGAGGTAAAGAAAATATTCACGTATACGAAATGCTTGAATTTTCATTCATACAATTACGAACATTTTTGGCATTACAAAAGACGTAGTCGGGAATGCGCAACGCACCTATCCGAAATGATAGCGAGACCATTTTTCCGACGTTGGGCACTGGAACCTCTTCTGGAGCTGACGCGCCACTACCAGTTGCCACCTCTCTGCTGCGATATAATCATTAAAAAGTTGAAGAACCGAGATTTAATGAATATTTGTTTTGCCGTCGCGCATCAAGGCGAAGTCTTAAAAAAGACGAAGACATGGGTTTCATTATTTTACAAATTCTTTCAAATAGCGCTGAAAACAATTCGTAAACTGATTGCGTAAAAATCTCATATGTGTAAAAAATTGGTTCAAAGGCTAGATTGGGCTTGATTTTTATTTTAAATAACAATAATTATATGTATTTTAAAATTTTTATCTTTTTTTGCAACAAAATGCTGAACCTTTAAAAGATTCTCATTTTGTATCAAATTAAACTCTTCATAATATGAAATTGAATGTAAATGAATGAACAAAAATTTTAAATGAAAGTATACAACATTGGAATTACAGATGAAAGTATAATGTGATTATCAATTTGTCAAATATAATTAATAAACTGATTGCATCACAGCTCCACGATCAAAAAGAAATTGAAATACATTACAAACCATCAGTCAAGTCCAACATTGAATATAAAATACAATTACGTCAAATCTCGCTTTATTTCATGCTCTCAATTTGGCGGTCACATTATTGAGGTGCTCACGCCAAGTCCCAAAATTATGCCTCGCCAAAGTGTAATCTGCGCAAAAAATACTTCTCCGTAAAGGCGTATCGACGAAAAATGTGAGATCGCGAGTTACACTTTGGCGAGGCATAATTTACACGTGCCACGGCGGTGCACTGGTCATCTAGACACGATAACGACGTTATTGCCCCTTTTCTGTTTCAAAATGTATAATAGAAATTAGACGTAAATTACACCGATGAATCGGAATCAACTCATTTTCAAGTGGCCTCGTGCACGAGTAGTGCAGGAATGAGGTCGTCGTGAAATTTCTCGAGCTCGACCAAATTCTAATTGCCTTTCCGACGAACCCGAAGACGAATAATAATTACGTCGGTATATAAAATTCTCATCGTGTATCAAATCAAGATTTTAATCTTATAAAATCACTTTAATAAATGTAATGCCTAATTTTTCGATAACTTTTTACGTATAATTGAAATTTCGCTATGCATAAGTCAGTGGAGTTGCAAATGCGCTCGTTTTCCATTGTTAAATATTATAAAAAATACATTAGACCGAAAGTAAAGTATTACATTTGGTATAAAATTAATTTCGGCAGCAAAATAATAATTAAGGCGTCGGTCAATACATTAAAAAACGTGGCTAATGCGATACGTTTACATTTAACACGAAATTGTGCTACGGGCTGAGGCTAGCAGTTGGTAGTGTCGGATTGCGTAGTTCAGTGACGTTGCAGCGTAAACAACGAAAGATCGCGTCTACTGCAACGAGTGATTCTCGCGAAAAAATTGTTTTACACGGGGTTTGAAGAGCGACGATAGGGATGAAAAATTTTTTGAAAAAGAATCAAAACAAAAAGAAGGGAAAAGTCGAGGAATTGAAGAGCTTAAGAAAAAATGTCAATCGAGAGATCGAAGAGGAGCGACATCAATTTCGCCATCACCTTGTCTCTCGATCACAGGTTGGCATGGCCGAGGCGAAGAAATCGATTGAACTACATGAAGTTTCTAAACAAAGGAAAATCACTCATCTTTTCTATGATCGGGGCCGGCTACGAAGACAGACCCGAGTTGGATAAAGACGGCAAGCCGCAGTTGCGTCGCGCCACTATGCTGCGCACAACGCGGCTAGACGCAATTACCACAACCTCGTTCGCGAGCTCTTTGAAATATACGACAGAGATTCGACGTGAATTACACCAACGAATTTGGATTCAGCCATTTTCACGTGGCCTGCATGTTGGGATGCTAGGACTTGGTCGAGAAATTCCTCCAAGCTGGACAGGATCTCCCGATTGTCTCGCCGCCAAAGAATCCGACGCGAGTTTCGCTTATCCACCGCTGCACTTGGCCCCCTGACGCACGAGCACAGCAAGGCGGTCGAGTTGCTGTTGAGACACGGTGCCGATCGATCCGAGCTTGGCGAGCAAGGAAGGATTCATACCTATATACATTATCAGTCAGATAGACTTGGCGGACGTGTTGTTCGAGATCAGCAATGAAAAATATCAACGGTTACGGGTCGACGACGTTAGACAAGTTCGGCCGGACACCACCCCTTCGAGTGGCCGTGGCGAATCTCATGCCGGATACGGTTGATTTACTCTTGGATCGTGGCGCCGATCTGTCGAGCTTCGTTTTTCCCACCGAGAGTCACTTCGACGAGCGCGTCGAGTCGTACAAAAGAGAGGCGCTAGAGTTCGTGTTGGCAGTCGTCGAGCGCCTGGAGAATAGAGGATACCATGCTGGACCCGAGCGACATCCTGACGATTGTGAACATTTTTACTAGGTCCGGATTCACCATGAAGTCTGTGAGTTATTTTGGTTTTTGGGACAACGAAGACAAGTTCGTGATCAGATCGAATTCGAGTGTATCGCTCGACGACTTTTTACGGATGCGACCCGAAGGGGCGGAGAAAATATTCACCATTACGGACTACTTGAGGCTAGCCAAATCCGATATATGGTGGGAGCTCCCAAAAAGTTCCCTCCAAGCTTGTATCGCGTACTTGTGCGAAACGATGTTGAGAGGATTTTTCCGACGATGGGCATTGACAGTTTTCTTGGAACGAACGTAGTATCAGTTGCCGAAAGATCGTCAATCCGCTGATGAACGAGGATTTGCTGAAAATATGTCAGGCAACAATATATGGGCTAAGCCATAGTTAGCGTGATGGTCAAAAAAATTTTTTCTGAAATTATGTACTTTTGAAGAGTACATTGAAAGTAAAAATCCTGTAAGTTTCAGCCCTCTAGATCCAACCCTATTGGATTTTCAGAGTCTTAAAGTTGAATTTTCTTTTTCTGATGATATTCTGCTTGCAATTCTGATTTTCTGGGGTTAACATGAAGAAATTGTTCAATCATGGTTTTTAATGTAAAATTTGATGTAGAATTCAAATTTGTACTTAAAAATCATATATACAACTTCTAGACCCATAAAAATGAGCCATTCAGGTATTAATCATATAGGGGTACAAAAATAAATGTATTCGTCTCCTTCGATTAGGCCCATACTGTAATATGTTCATCGATACATCAAAATACAACTTCTGATAAATTTTAGTTATCGGCAGACAAACAGAATTCATTATTGAGCTTAATATGAGTCAAGAAACATGGTTTTTCTCTAATTTTCCTTGTTTTTTGACTTATATTAAGCTCAATAATGAATTCTGTTTGTCTGCCGATAACTAAAATTTATCAGAAGTTGTATTTTGATGTATCGATGAACATATTACAGTATGGGCCTAATCGAAGGAGACAAATACATTTATTTTTGTACCCCTATATGATTAATACCTGAATGGCTCATTTTTATGGGTCTAGAAGTTGTATATATGATTTTTAAGTACAAATTTGAATTCTACATCAAATTTTACATTAAAAACCATGATTGAACAATTTCTTCATGTTAACCCCAGAAAATCAGAATTGCAAGCAGAATATCATCAGAAAAAGAAAATTCAACTTTAAGACTCTGAAAATCCAATAGGGTTGGATCTAGAGGGCTGAAACTTACAGGATTTTCACTTTTCAATGTACTCTTCAAAAGCACATAATTTGAGAAATAAAATTTTTTTGACTATAACGCTAACTATGGCTTACCCCATATACTCTTAAAAAAGGGGGTTGAGACATGAGCACTGTTCGAAAAGGTAATTTTATTTTTTGCTATTTTTAGTCTATTCAGTCTATATAATTGTAATAATACTCTCTATTTTTTAAACTTTTTATCATTTATTATTTTTCAGGTGAATACATTCAGAAACTTTAAATCTACACCTTATGTAACAATTTTCATATTTTTATCAGTATCCAAGAATTTCATCATGTATCAAAAAGTGCTTATGTATTTAATGTGAAATTAAAAGTAATAAATTCAGTCAGTAAAAAATTCAACCTAGCTTTTTGTAGTGTTTGAGAGAGTTTCAAAAATAACGGGTAGGCTCGATTCATTGTGACGAAAAATAATTAACAATGCCCGATCATTCGAAAATTCTTTAAATATTTTTATTTACACATTACAATTAATGGGTAAGCCTGCGCGAGCTCGTTTTCAATTATTCATTAAAATAAATAGGTTTAGATCAGACGTGATTTTTTATTGCATTATCACATCATTGTACGAAGATCTCGATAAATTCACTCGAATTGTATACCACATCATGGCTCGCATTAAAAATTAGACGCTCGTAACCCCACCTATACAATTCATTACAATCCGAAAGTCAACTGTCATTTTAGAGTACAATGTGTGCAGTAAATTGGCTAATCAACCGTTGAGCAATTCAAAATGTTATTTTTTATTTTATTCTCTACGAAAATGACAAGTTTACATTGTTGCTTCAGTGCAGGGCTCAACTCATTTTAAAAATAAGACGGGATATTCGTGTGTACGCCCACAGAGATGTGACGCATCTCGCAAAATCCAGCTAGAAACGACTGTCCTTATCTGCAACAACACGTGAAGCTGCTTTTGTATAGCAAAGTCAGTGTGTGCACAGGAGTAATTCATTGATATGACACACTTTGTATGTCTATAGTGATATCGCTCTCGAAACGAAAATTTACTAAATACAGTGTAAAACGTCGAACTTTGTATTTATAATTGTTACAGTCGAAAAGTAAAAATTATTTATAATTGCCTTGTAGACCAAAAGTCGTGTCGCTTTCAGCGTATACCGTGAATTTTGCTGCAAAACAATATCAGGCGTGCCGCGTCGGTCAGCGCGTTCCAAAACGTCGCCGCCTCTTGCTTTGTGTCACGCGATATACATGTTTACTATATCATTTTTGCTTGGGCGGCGGGACTCGGCCCGCCTTGAGGATTAGATGTGGCGGTTAGTTCCGTATGTCGAGCCGTTCTTCAGTACACGTTGCGACGCGCCACCGCGTACAATAAAGAAAGAAAGATCGCATCGAATGCAGCAAGTGACTCTCGACAACAATACGTGTGACTAAAATCATAAGCTAATAGTGTAGTTTTGTGTGTTTGTGCAGCACGATGATGGGATATTCGGATTCCGATGATTCAACTAGTGGCAATGGTTATCATTATTCTTATGGATATGATAGTTGTTACGACGGTAATGATTATGATTCCGACTCAGTGTGTCAAGATAAAGTAGAAAAATTAAAGAACTTACGAGAAAAAGTCAATTGGGAGATCGAACAAGAGAGATGCCATTTTTTTAAACGTATTCTACGGTTGACTCGTCATTGGAAGTACGGCCGACTTCCAAATCTTCGAGAGATTTTTCGGCCGAAAGAAATTGACTGGCTTCTCACAAAAGTAATAAAAGAAAACGGCACCTATCCTAGACGAGTTAAACTAATCAAGTTCGTTATCAGGACCGGCTACAAAGACGAACCCGAGCTTGATGGAGATGGCAAGCCGATATTGTGTCGCACCACACCAGTCCACTGGGCAACTAAATACCATCGATACTCCATCATCCCTGATTTATTTCAAATTTACGACAGATTCGACGTGAATTACATTGATGACGATTCCGGTCTCACTCACTTTCATGTAGCCTGTGAGTACGCTAGTGACGAAGTCGTCGTGAAATTCCTCGACCTCGGTCAGGATCCCAACTGCCTCACGCAGGAATCGGATGCGAGCATGATTGATCCGCCGTTGCTTGTGGCTCTGAAACACGATCGCAAGGAGGTGGTCGAATTGCTGCTGAGACGCGGCGCCGATGTAAATATAACTGACAAGGAAGGATCAACATTTTTGCATATCGTCTGGATGAAAGAAGATGCATTTTCCAAATTATTTTTCGACTTGAACGACGAAGTTCATCAGCCAATTAAAATCGACGCCCAAGATAATTCGGGCAACACACCCCTCCACAAGGCTCTGAGCTGGAAGCGCAAGACGCTAGCCGAATTACTTCTGAAAAGAGGCGCCAATATGAATATAGCTAATTCGCGCGGAGAGACTCCTCTGCACATTATCTGTAACCAATATTACGATGTTAACTTTGTGGAGTTACTCCTCAAGATCACCGACGATCAACATCAGACTTTGCAGGTCGATGCCCAAGACGATCAGGGTAGTACACCGCTAATTTTGGCTTTAGAAAATAGCCGAATGAAAGTGGCCGAATTACTGCTAAGGAGAGGCGCAAACCCCAATTTGGCCAATGATTATGGATCGACTCCTTTGCACGTCACTATCCAAAAAGGCAGTGATGTTACAGTGACGATGTTCTTGAAGATATTTTTCGAGTGCACCGATGCAAATCATCAAACGGTACAGGTCGACGCAAAAGACCATTTGGGCCAAACACCGCTGCAATTAGCTATTGAGAGGCTCTATCCAGATGTAGTTGATATACTCTTGGATCGTGGAGCTGATCTATCTGGCGTCATTTTTCCCACAAAGCGTCAGTTCGATGTAGGTAATGAACCTTATGAAGGCGCGGAGAATAAAATGCAGCTAACGTCTCGTGCTCTGGCTATCATCGAGCGTTTGGAAAAAAGAGGAAACGAGCTGGGCCGAAGCGACGCTGTAACGATCATGAAATTCTTCATCGTGTACGGATCAAACGAGAAGTCCGCAGATCTCGAAAAATTTTGGCGCAACGACGAAAGGTTTGCGAGCGAGGCGAAAAATTTAATGATTAATTCGAAGCTGTCGCTCTACGACTTGATGCGGTTGCGACCCAAAGTGGCAACGAAACTATTCACATATACTGAGTACTTGAAGTTCGCACACTCATATGATTGTTGTTCGCTTTCCGAACCTTATCTTGATGCGTGCCCTGCATATTTGTGCAGAATAATGTCGAGAGGATTTTTCCGTCGATGGGCGATGGAATCGTTTTTAGAGTTGACGCACTACAAACTGCCGATTCTCTGTTGTGAAAATATCATGGATCGGCTGATCAACGAGGATTTGTTGAATATATGTCTGGCAGCAGAAACGTCGCAAACGAAGGGAACCTAGATACTGTTGGAAAAGGTATTTTCATTATTTTTAATGTATAATAATAGTTTGTATCTGTTTTTTAAATTTATATCAATTTTTTTTTTCAGACAACGAAATCAAGGACTTTAAAATGTATTATCAAGTTATTATTTTTTAAAAGCTCGACAAAATAATTCATGCGATTGAAAGTCTTAAAAATGTTAGTAATGATATTGATTTAAAAAAAAGTTTTACTAAAAAAAACGATACAATAAATATAAACAGACAAATGTTTGAGATAAAGGGTAAACTCGATTTATTTATACAAAATAAACAAATTTCAAATCGTTCGGAAATCCTTTACATATTTTCATTTCCCTGTTGAAATTAAGCGACTCAAAGTCGATGAATCGAATAGCTCGTTTTCAACTATTCGTAAGTTGAGTTAAGAAGAACCAGTAAAAGAAACGATTCATTGGTGAAAATAATTTAATACCACGAAAAGAGATAAATTTTCGAGATGGTAGGTAGGCTCGATTTACTGGGACGTAAAATTACGAATGGTCAATTGTTCGAAAATTCTTCATATATTTCTATTCCCCTGTTAAAATTGAACGATCTAAAATTGAGGGATCGGGATGTTGTTCGAATGTAACTCGGATATCCGAAACACAAGCTATTGCCATTGTTTTGATCCATCTATACAAATATGAGCTCGTTTCATTTGCTTCTTCTTGCCGTTACATCGATTCCGCGCGTTGCAATAATCCCCAGGACTGAGCGAATTAGACATTGTGAAATTGTAGACTGTAAAGTTTTGCTTGAAATGCAACAGCCCAGAGTTATTTAATGGTATATTTATGACCTGTTGCAAGTCAAATGAACTTGTACAATTCATCTATTTTAATCCAAAACAGTTATGTTTCATTCAATTTGAAACTGTACCTTGTACCTTTAATCAATAATTGTTTCACTTGATCTTTCAAAATTAAAAACAAAAAGTTATATCATATGACAAGAAAAAATAGAAGATAAAAAAATTGATTTCGGTGGCTTTATATGCATTTACGGACCAACTGCATGCGAAATCAAATAAACGCAGAATGAATTTCCTTCGTTTTTTTCTTCTTTTTTTAGCAGCAAATTCACCGTCAATTTTCATTCGAACAGCTGTTTAATATACAAGACACGCACACGAGCGTATGGATTACTTGGTCCGGTCAAAAATCGGAAATGAAATTTAATCCGCTTATAAAATTATGCAAATTTCGACTCTTATTTGCATGCATGGCAACATATACCGCGAGTCTGCATCCGCGGCACAGGTGTAAATGCGCCTCAGTATATATATATATACGTATACGCGCTGACTTTCAAAGCAGCACGAGTGGAGGCTCTTCGCGCAAAGTCGATGGCGTGCATATATGGGAGATGTGAAAATCCTGCAAATGTATAATTCAAAGAATTTAAAAGCTTTCGCTTCGCCTCGTAGTAGGCGACGCGTCGTCTCGTATGAATAGAGGGTTTTAGCTGCGTAAAACTCTTAAAGGTGGACAATTTTCGCCGGGAGAAAATCGTTAATTAGGAAAAGAGCTTGCGAGGATGTGTTTATTTTTTTAATTTTTTCTCAAAATTGATAAGAATAACATTTTACCCTTCGCAAAATCAATTTATGATCTCTTCGTGTTCGAAGTATCTCGTAGCGAATGAGGATCAAGGTAATAAGAGCTTCATGAAAGATCTCTATAATATTCAAATTGGAAATTCATCGGCGCAAGCTAATTAGCTCTCTTGTAATCACATAAAACTGATGAAAGAAAAAACACTTTGACTATTGTATCAATTACATTTCGGTAAAACTATCGAATTTCATGAGAAAAAATAGAAGAGTTTTGCATATTAACATCAGCTGTCAAGATGACATTGTACCCGAAGTTAATTTTTTACATGTTTTTTAAATTATAACATTATAAAATCAGTTGATGCTTAAAATATATTGCTTATATGAAAAAATATATCAATTATAAAGTTACATAATTTTCTTAATGTTAGCAATTACCATTATTTCTAATTAAACATTTATCATGAATAAAGTTTCATTATTTTGGTAAAGTTTTCATAGTTATCATATTTTAATGATCTTCAACGTGTAATTGTCGAATACATGAATTGTTGCAGCTAACAAACATTCTGTACAAATAACATTTGAATTTGAAGACGCAAAATATTATTCAAGTCTTTCGAATATTAGGAAAAAATCGTAATTTATTTAAAAAAAGTGTTTGAGAAATAAAATTTATATGTACAAATAAAAAAATTAACCAAGGCCAGAGCATCATGAAAAATACCCTACTAAATCTTCATAAACGCAATCGAGATATTCCATTAGATCTTCGGTATTGCACTTTTTTTTACCATCGTTTTTTTCAGTCTCGGATTTAACTTCCCTGAAAAATCAAATATTATTTCTCATCTTGTGCAAGAAAAAATTTGCAAATGATATACATTGATATTTACGGAATCGTCGTTTTTGGTAATGGGATCGCGGTGGTGACGACTCCCTTATCCTCTTGGACTTTTTTTTCGTCTTTGGCGCGTTCAGCCGGAAAATAAGCTTCTATTTCAGCCTCGATCTCCGCTGCGATGGAATCTAAAAAATCTAGAACTACTCGCGTATTCGATTAGAACAACGTCACGCGAATTGAGAACATCTTTGCGATGAAAAAAAAATAGTACGTACTCTTCTGCTCGTCGATCACCAATTCTTTCGTGTTTCTCGTATTTTCCGCGTCTAAACAATCGAAAACAGGCACAAAAATTAGACTTGGTCAGAGTTTTTTCTCGAAAAATCGACGATCTGACTTACACGGCTTGGCGTCTACGACGACGATTGCCTGCAGAATGAAAAGCTCGAGAACGACGACGATGATATTTTTCACAAACATATCGCGATCGATTTTCTCTCGGCTCTGCAGCGCGACAGTTTAACGAGTGTACAACTGCACAGCAGCAGCAGCAGCAGCTCCGNGATCGCAAGGAGGTGGTCGAATTGCTGCTGAGACGCGGCGCCGATGTAAATATAACTGACAAGGAAGGATCAACATTTTTGCATATCGTCTGGATGAACGAAGATGCATTTTCCAAATTTTTTTCGACTTGAACGACGAAGTTCATCAGCCAATTAAAATCGACGCCCAAGATAATTCGGGCAACACACCCTGCACAAGGCTCTGAGCTGGGAGCGCAAGAGCTAGCCGAATTACTTCTGAAAAGAGGCGCCAATATGAATATAGCTAATTCGCGCGGAGAGACTCCTCTGCACATTATCTGTAACCAATATTACGATGTTAACTTTGTGGAGTTACTCCTCAAGATCACCGACGATCAACATCAGACTTTGCAGGTCGATGCCCAAGACATCAGGGTAGTACACCGCTAATTTTGGCTTTAGAAAATAGCCAAATGAAAGTGGCCGAATTACTGCTAAGGAGAGGCGCAAACCCCAATTTGGCCAATGATTATGGATCGACTCCTTTGCACGTCACTATCCAAAACGTCAGTGATGTTACAGTGACGATGTTCTTGAAGATATTTTTCGAGTGCACCGATGCAAATCATCAAACGGTACAGGTCGACGCAAAAGACAATGAGGGTAGTACACCGCTAATTTTGGCTTTAGAAAATAGCCAAATGAAAGTGGCCGAATTACTGCTAAGGAGAGGCGCAAACCCCAATTTGGCCAATGATTATGGATCGACTCCTTTGCACGTCACTATCCAAAACGTCAGTGATGTTACAGTGACGATGTTCTTGAAGATATTTTTCGAGTGCACCGATGCAAATCATCAAACGGTACAGGTCGACGCAAAAGACCATTTCGGCCAAACACCGCTGCAATTAGCTATTGAGAGGCTCTATCCAGATGTAGTTGATATACTCTTTGATCGTGGAGCTGATCTATCTGGCGTCATTTTTCCCACAACCGTCAGTTCGATGTAGGTAATGAACCTTATGAAGGCGCGAGAATAAATGCAGCTAACGTCTCGTGCTCTGGCTATCATCGAGCGTTTGGAAAAAAGAGGAACGAGCTGGGCCGAAGCTACGCTGTAACGATCATGAAATTCTTCATCGTGTACGGATCAAACGAGAAGTCCGCAGATCTCGAAAAATTTTGGCGCAACGACGAAAGGTTTGCGAGCGAGGCGAAAAATTTAATGATTAATTCGAAGCTGTCGCTCTACGACTTGATGCGGTTGCGACCCAAAGTGGCAACGAAACTATTCACATATACTGAGTACTTGAAGTTCGCACACTCATATGATTGTTGTTCGCTTTCCGAACCTTATTGATGCGTGCCCTGCATATTTGTGCAGAATAATGTCGAGAGGATTTTTCCGTCGATGGGCGATGGAATCGTTTTTAGAGTTGACGCACTACAAACTGCCGATTCTCTGTTGTGAAAATATCATGGATCGGCTGATCAACGAGGATTTGTTGAATATATGTCTGGCAGCAGAAACGTCGCAAACGAAGGGAACCTAGATACTGTTGGAAAAGGTATTTTCATTATTTTTAATGTATAATAATAGTTTGTATCTGTTTTTTAAATTTATATCAATTTTTTTTTTCAGACAACGAAATCAAGGACTTTAAAATGTATTATCAAGTTATTATTTTTTAAAAGCTCGACAAAATAATTCATGCGATTGAAAGTCTTAAAAATGTTAGTAATGATATTGATTTAAAAAAAAGTTTTACTAAAAAAACGATACAATAAAATATAAACAGACAAATGTTTGAGATAAAGGGTAAACTCGATTTATTTATACAAAATAAACAAATTTCAAATCGTTCGGAAATCCTTTACATATTTTCATTTCCCTGTTGAAATTAAGCGACTCAAAGTCGATGAATCGAATAGCTCGTTTTCAACTATTCGTAAGTTGAGTTAAGAAGAACCAGTAAAAGAAACGATTCATTGGTGAAAATAATTTAATACCACGAAAAGAGATAAATTTTCGAGATGGTAGGTAGGCTCGATTTACTGGGACGTAAAATTACGAATGGTCAATTGTTCGAAAATTCTTCATATATTTCTATTCCCCTGTTAAAATTGAACGATCTACGAGATCGGGATGTTGTTCGAATGTAACTCGGATATCCGAAACACAAGCTATTGCCATTGTTTTGATCCATCTATACAAATATGAGCTCGTTTCATTTGCTTCTTCTTGCCGTTACATCGATTCCGCGCGTTGCAATAATCCCCAGGACTGAGCGAATTAGACATTGTGAAATTGTAGACTGTAAAGTTTTGCTTGAAATGCAACAGCCCAGAGTTATTTAATGGTATATTTATGACCTGTTGCAAGTCAAATGAACTTGTACAATTCATCTATTTTAATCCAAAACAGTTATGTTTCATTCAATTTGAAACTGTACCTTGTACCTTTAATCAATAATTGTTTCACTTGATCTTTCAAAATTAAAAACAAAAAGTTATATCATATGACAAGAAAAAATAGAAGATAAAAAAATTGATTTCGGTGGCTTTATATGCATTTACGGACCAACTGCATGCGAAATCAAATAAACGCAGAATGAATTTCCTTCGTTTTTTTCTTCTTTTTTTAGCAGCAAATTCACCGTCAATTTTCATTCGAACAGCTGTTTAATATACAAGACACGCACACGAGCGTATGGATTACTTGGTCCGGTCAAAAATCGGAAATGAAATTTAATCCGCTTATAAAATTATGCAAATTTCGACTCTTATTTGCATGCATGGCAACATATACCGCGAGTCTGCATCCGCGGCACAGGTGTAAATGCGCCTCAGTATATATATATATATATACGTATACGCGCTGACTTTCAAAGCAGCACGAGTGGAGGCTCTTCGCGCAAAGTCGATGGCGTGCATATATGGGAGATGTGAAAATCCTGCAAATGTATAATTCAAAGAATTTAAAAGCTTTCGCTTCGCCTCGTAGTAGGCGACGCGTCGTCTCGTATGAATAGAGGGTTTTAGCTGCGTGAAACTCTTAAAGGTGGACAATTTTCGCCGGGAGAAAATCGTTAATTAGGAAAAGAGCTTGCGAGGATGTGTTTATTTTTTTAATTTTTTTCTCAAAATTTGACGAATCAATATGATCTTCGTGTTCGAAGTATCTCGTAGCGAATGAGGATCAAGGTAATAAGAGCTTCATGAAAGATCTCTATAATATTCAAATTGGAAATTCATCGGCGCAAGCTAATTAGCTCTCTTGTAATCACATAAAACTGATGAAAAAAAAACACTTTGACTATTGTATCAATTACATTTCGGTAAAACTATCGAATTTCATGAGAAAAAATAGAAGAGTTTTGCATATTAACATCAGCTGTCAAGATGACATTGTACCCGAAGTTAATTTTTTACATGTTTTTTAAATTATAACATTATAAAATCAGTTGATGCTTAAAATATATTGCTTATATGAAAAAATATATCAATTATAAAGTTACATAATTTTCTTAATGTTAGCAATTACCATTATTTCTAATTAAACATTTATCATGAATAAAGTTTCATTATTTTGGTAAAGTTTTCATAGTTATCATATTTTAATGATCTTCAACGTGTAATTGTCGAATACATGAATTGTTGCAGCTAACAAACATTCTGTACAAATAACATTTGAATTTGAAGACGCAAAATATTATTCAAGTCTTTCGAATATTAGGAAAAAATCGTAATTTATTTAAAAAAAGTGTTTGAGAAATAAAATTTATATGTACAAATAAAAAAATTAACCAAGGCCAGAGCATCATGAAAAATACCCTACTAAATCTTCATAAACGCAATCGAGATATTCCATTAGATCTTCGGTATTGCACTTTTTTTTACCATCGTTTTTTTCAGTCTCGGATTTAACTTCCCTGAAAAATCAAATATTATTTCTCATCTTGTGCAAGAAAAAATTTGCAAATGATATACATTGATATTTACGGAATCGTCGTTTTTGGTAATGGGATCGCGGTGGTGACGACTCCCTTATCCTCTTGGACTTTTTTTTCGTCTTTGGCGCGTTCAGCCGGAAAATAAGCTTCTATTTCAGCCTCGATCTCCGCTGCGATGGAATCTAAAAAATCTAGAACTACTCGCGTATTCGATTAGAACAACGTCACGCGAATTGAGAACATCTTTGCGATGAAAAAAAAATAGTACGTACTCTTCTGCTCGTCGATCACCAATTCTTTCGTGTTTCTCGTATTTTCCGCGTCTAAACAATCGAAAACAGGCACAAAAATTAGACTTGGTCAGAGTTTTTTCTCGAAAAATCGACGATCTGACTTACACGGCTTGGCGTCTACGACGACGATTGCCTGCAGAATGAAAAGCTCGAGAACGACGACGATGATATTTTTCACAAACATATCGCGATCGATTTTCTCGGCTCTGCAGCGCGACAGTTTAACGAGTGTACAACTGCACAGCAGCAGCAGCAGCAGCTCCGGCAAGTGTCTTCGACCAAATGACAATACCGTCTTCGCGCGACTATCTTCATCAATTGTCACACGAAGAAAAAAAAAGGATAGAAAGAGAGAAAGACACACGACACTGCAATTTGGTGTTGTAATTCAATTCGACTCGAGCTTTTTTTCTCGATTGTGTATAAGATACATATCGCTCGTTCGATATAAATTTTTGTATCGAGTTTATTATAAAAATTCCAGGTACTAGGCCATTGTCGAGCTTTATGCAGGACATTGCTATCGGATCTATTTCGAGAATCTGAATTTTGTAATAAAAACAAAACGCGAGTTTTAGAAATTGCAACTGGCGCGATGTAGGGCACAAAATAAATATTTGGAATATAAAATAATATCTAGGCAAGGTCCGCGAGCAAGCGTATCGCGAGTTCGAAATGAATATTTTTTTGGCCGAAGCTGTATCAATATCCAGTGTAAATTAAAAAATTTTTTCCATTTTAAATCGAATCCGAAGCGAAATAACGGGAAACGAAACGTCCTGCTATGCATCTTCGGGCGAGCTCTCGAAACGAAAAACTTAATTATCGATAACAATGAATCTTGCTCGTTGTTATCTTTTTTTTCTAAAACGAAAATTCCATTACTTGTTCCTTAAACAATTTTTCAGTGCTTCTCTCGCGCTTTCTTTTTTCTTTTCCTCTTACAAAGCCGAGGGTATTGTCGATTGTAACTTCTTTCGCGCGCGCGCGTGCAGCCATAATGTTTACATTTAATTTTCACTTCGAAAACATGACAATCGATTTTCAATTCTGTTTGCCCGCGCGCGCTGTGAAGTATTTCGCGCCATTTGAAAGCAGATAAGTTGACGGTGTATAGCTCTGCGCAAACATCTAGCTGAAAAATAAAAGAGAAAAATTGCATGCTCACGGACGAAACAATTCGTTTTATTAATTTTTGTATGAAAAGTAATGGGAAAATCAATGATCGGGCAGACGATTGCAGAAGTAAAAAAAAATACATTTTATTTGAAAGTGTATTTCACGGAGGTGGCGTACAAAAATAATTTCAACAAAACGAGCACATTCGATTGAGATAAAAGCTATAAAAATGATACGAATCCACGTTAAGGTATGAAACTTTTCAACAATTAATCACAACGCGCTTGTAAGTAAGCACACTTCACTTAGCCGTTACAGAGTGACGTTAATCTTTGTATGAGAGAAAAAAAATACTAGTGCTTAATATTTAATGCAAACATTAATTATATCTGTGAAACAATATGCTCAGCATATTTTAAACTATCATCTTATAACACGATGATTTAATAACGTATAGTAGCAATTAAAGTTTGATTATTAGAAGAAAGCTCGCTTCTTGTAGGAGCTGCTCGGCGGAGAATCCAGGTCGAGATTTCGCTTTCTCGATTGAGCTTTTGGCGGAGAATCATCGAGATCGTCCAAAGTTTGCCTCTGTGTCGGTGGAGAATCTTCCAAGCGTGCGAATTCGCGTTTTTTCGACTGTCTGGTCGACCTGGGTGGAGAATCATCGAGCAAATCGAGGGCGTGCTTTTTCACCTGTCTGCCGGTTTTTCTCGGCGGAGAATCGTCGATTACACTTCGTTTTCTCGTTATTTGTTTGCTGCTTTTCGCACTCATCTGCTCTTCGGAGTCGGGCAAACATTGAGTAGGGCGCCGAACTTGCCGACTGACTCCTGCTCTCGGCGGCGAATCGTCGTCGTCGTCGTCGCTAATTTGCGTAGGCACTTGAGATTGAGTTGTTGGTCTTCTGAACGACGATATATCCAACTGTCTCGTGGGCATTGTTTTGGCAGGTTGTTTTTTCACCGCTGCCGTCGTTCTTGCAGGCGCCTTCTTAGCAACTGGTTGTCGAACGGGTGCTTTTTTAGCTGGCGCTACTGCGACTCGAGCTCTATTACTCATGAGTTTTGCATTGATGTCCTCTTCGTCTGAATCCATCATAATTTCTTTCTTGATGGTATTTGGCTCATGATTGTCATCTTCTTCTTCTTCTTCGGTGAAATCGGGGTCACCTCCGTACGTAGCACTCGCTTGAGTTTGAGAATGTTGTCTGAAATCAGTCATATCTCGGCGACGTACAAGACTGTAACCACTGAAAATAAAATAAAAGTTATATTGAAAACTCAAGTCGAGCACTATGAAATTATGAAATTCATGCATGAAAACAACTTACTCGATATTGCGATAGAGTTCATGGAACATTTGCTTTCCACTCAAATTTGACAAATGGCCGATGAATTTTTCATCGTGACTAATAACTATAAGCTGGAAATTTTTGGAATGTTGAGCACGATGTTGAATAACTCTAAAAAAGGAAAAGTTTGATAAGTCACATAATTGTCATAACGTTCGAGAAACGCGAAATAAAAAAAAATAAACTCACTTGGATAGTGTAACGGCCAAGTTTGTGGCATTCTCATCATCAAGATTAGTTGTGGGTTCGTCCAACGCCAAGACAGAGCATTCGGCGCAAAACGTTTCCGCCAGGGCCATACGAATGATAATCGATGCCAAAACTTTCTGACCGGCACTGCACTTTCCTTTCATGTCCATTTCTTTCGAGTGCTTAATTTGAACCAACTTGTAATTGTAAGATCTCTTCTTGTCGCCGATTCCCTCGGTTTTTTGAACGCGAATTTGAATGGATGTGGTATCGTTTCCACCGTAAACATGAGTCCAGAGTTTTTTCATCATCGTATTAACAGTCGCCATTCGTTCCTCGTGAAATTTGATCATTGCTCCGTCCAAGACCTGAGTGAAACTTTTTAAATTCGCAATAGCTTCTTCTCGTACCTACAATAGAATATTCGAAATTTATGTAAAGATATATAAACGAATGAAAAAGATTATTTGAAGTATGTACTTGTAATTCTAAAGTCAACGCTTTATAATTTTTTCGTGCCATTCTATAGTCCTCTTTATTTAGTGATCTTTTTATTTCCTGGATAGTTTTTGCCAATTCTATTAGGGATCCTTGTTTAGTACTTATCTAAAAATCATTTCCAATGTAATATTCGACTATGAAAAGTAGATTCAAATAAAAAAATACTGTACCTCTTTTTCCATAATTTCTTTCTCTTCGAACAAAGCATTATACTTTTTCTTGCGTTGCTCATAATTCAATTCTTCCAATCCATCTTGAAGTTCATTGTAATCTTTTTTCAATTCTTCCATTTTTTCTTGTTTTTTCAAAAGATCTAAATTATTTTCAAGATCTCTTTTACCAGACTCTTCAGACATACACAATTCCTTCAAAAACCTGACCTTTTCTTCTAAACTTTCTCTAGATTCTTTCA
Organism: Trichogramma dendrolimi; assembly: GCA_034770305.1. NCBI lineage: Eukaryota > Metazoa > Arthropoda > Insecta > Hymenoptera > Trichogrammatidae > Trichogramma > Trichogramma dendrolimi. The sequence continues at coordinate 765,688 of JAPMIB010000031.1, read as the reverse complement.
GTTTTTCCGATTCAGTTGACAATTTTTTAACAATAGATTCAACATTTTCCAAACTTTCTTCTACTTTGTTTTTTATAAATTTTTTTACTTCTTCTTGAACAATTTCTAACTCATGATAAACCGTGTTGATTGTTGATTTAAAATTCATATCTTTATCTTGCTCTTCCCGATTTTTTTTCTGTAATGAATTAAAACCAGTTATTCAATGGATTAAATTGTAAAAATTAAAAGTGCAAATAAAAATACCTTTAAACTAGATAATTCTTCAACTTTCAGCGACAAATCTTCTTCAGCCTTGACAAAATTTGATCGCAACACTTTTAAAGATTCTTCAAGAGATGTTTCTTTAGTGTATAAATCTTTCACTTTTGCTTTTATTTGATTGAGCGCTTGCATATCTTGTTTTACTCTGATGATTTCTTCATTGAGCTTATTTTTTTGCTCCCTAGCCTTTTGAACTTTCTCTTGACCAATTTGTATTTTAGACTGGATTTCCTCAGCTTTTGTTTCCACAGTGCTAAACCTTTTCTTTAAAGCTTGACGCTCGTTCTGAACTTCTTGCATACTTCTATCACCGATTTTACCTTTAAGAAAAATGAAAGAAATTTTTTTCACCCATCGCTCAATGAAAAATTATCCATGGAGATGCAGTTTCTTACCTGCTTTTGACATTGAATCTTTTTTTTCATCAATAAGATTGTTTAATTTATCCAGTTCAGCAAGATAATTATCTAATAATGTTAAATCACTGTACATGCTCTTATAGACCTCAAGTTTATTTTCAGGTTCCGATATCAAAATTTTCAAATTTTCAAGATCCGAGTCTAATTTCTGAATTTCGCTCTTTGTTTTACTCAATTGAGATCTGGACATAAAATTAGATTATATTAATTTTTAATTTGATTTGAAAAATAGAGAAAATTACCTCATTTGTGGAATTTTAATTCTTTGCATTTTATTAATTTCTTCCGTTACTGGTTTGAGTTGTTGCAAAGCATCATAATGAGTTTGTTCTTGTTTTAATTCAGCTTCACATTGCTTCAAGCTCTGAGGACTTTTTTTGATTTCTGCGAGCATTTTTTGTTCCAATTGTTTTTCTTCTGCACTGCCCAGTCCTCGATCACATAGTGGACAACATGTTTTTTTCTTCATTTTCTTCAAAAATTCTTCATACATTAATTTTTGATTTGCATAAATGCCTCTTTGGTCTTGAAGAGATTTTACTTTTCTTTCTTGAAGTAATAAAATCTCATCATAATCTTGTCCATCACACTTTTCTGAAACTTTGATCTCATATTCTGAAAAAAAAAAACATTTGTTTTAGATTGTATTTTATATGATAAATTAATACTTTTAGCAACCTTATGAAATATTAAATGTTCAAACTATGTACCATTGAGTTCAGAAATGGCCTTTTCCAATTCAGCATCTTTATGCTTTTTTGTAGTAACTAAACTTGTCAGTTTTTGCTGTTTATTATCAATCTCTTTTGATAATTCATTTTTTTCTTTTAACTATAAAAAAACATTCAAATATAGTAACTTTTTTTGAATAATAAATCTACAAAAAAATTGAAAAATTTTACCAAAGAAGAATGTATTTTTTCAACATGCTTTTTAAATTCTTTTTCTGGAACTGTTTCAGATCCAAAAAATACCATCAGGTTATTCGAATGTTTTTTTTTCAGAGCTGAAATTTCAACTTCCTTATCTTTTAATTGATTCTGATGTAATTCTAATTCTGCTTGCATTGAACTTAATTTATGCAAAGAATTAATTTCTTGATCTAATAGTGTAATTCGACTGTCATATTCTTTTCTTTGTTTGTTGTACTTTTGTAACTCTTCTTTTAAAGATTCCTCATTGAAATCTTGTAACAAATTCTCATACTGCTGTGTGGCAGTTTGCAAATTAGACTCAAATATACTTAATTTAGTCCCAGCTTCACCTGTCTAAATTCATAAAAGTACATAATTTTAATGGAGAAAAAGCAAAATGTTTTAAAAATATTTTATCCTTTACCTCTTTAATCTTTTTTCTACATTCATTGATTTCCTGTTTAATTTCTTCTTTTTCTTTCTGTTTTAATGATATTTCAGACTCAATTCCTGTTTTTTTAGCTCTTGACTCATCAACTACACTTTGCAAATACCTCTCTTCTTGTTCATTTTCTTTAAGTTTATCTTTCATGGATAATTTGAATTCATCAAATTTGTTTTTTATAAGATTCATATTACTTGTTACCTCTATCAATAGAAAGTTAATAAATTAAATTCTTATTATTTCAATTACAAGTCCAATAAACTAGTATAAATGCATACCTGTTTCAGAGAATTCTGAATCATGTGTTATTTCCCAAGTATCCAGAGCTTTGGATAACAATTCATTTCTTTTACCAACTTTTTCATGATATTCTATTTGTTTTTGTTTTAAGGCACCTAATTGAGTCCTAGCATCATCGAGCTTATTTTTTATTTTGCGTTCATTTCGATCCAAAGTTTCAAGTTCCTCAATATACTGCATAAAAAAAAGATGTTAGTTTAAAGTTAATGTAAAAGGTTTTCGAAAACTCAAATATTTACAATGCTCTGTTCATCCTTTTTCTGTGTAAGATTTGTATCAAACGTTTCAATTTTTGAAATCAATTCCTCTAGGGTTCCTTTATGTATATGTTTAATATGTTGTTTTAAGTTCTCAATATAATTTTTGGACATTTTGTAATTACTTTCAACCATTCCTGAAAATTAGAAAACATTCAATCAATTTTATTATTGGATCAAATTAATCATTACTAACAAAAAACAGTTTGATGGTAAACAAAGTACTTACTTAATTTTTCTTCTATTTTTTTATGTTTTTCTTTAACATCAAAAAAGTCATCCAATTGTTCATCGATAGGTTTGATTTTATCTTGAATATCTTTTATTTTTTGCGTTGCCTCTTCCTCTCTTGTTTGACAATTTCTCAAATGTTCTTCTTTATCTTTGACTTCTTCAACAATTTTAGATAAACCATTTTCTTTTTCTCTCAATGTATTCAGCTTGCCAGTTGAATCCTTAATTAATTTTGTAGCAGCTTCCATTGCCTTATTGTATTTAGAAGTATCAAAAATTTCATCAAATCTCTCCTTCAATTTTTTACCATCCTCAAGTGGCCAATTTGATTCTTCCTGATGGCAAAATATGACGTAGTTGAGGATTGGTTTGGAAACACCCATAGCATTCAGCATTTCTCTGTCGATATCTGCGCATCTGCTAGTTATAGTAGCTTCCTAAAAAGGATTCATTCAACATTTTAAAATAATTCAATAAAGTACAGTACCTTTCTCTTTGGAAATGTCTACCTGTTGAGTTTTTGGATTGAACCGTTTTAATGTGTTGTCCAGCGCTTGAAATTTTAAGGTGCCACTTTTTATTCTTGATACTTGACACGTCCTGACAACAATTATTTCATTGCCATGCTTGTCAATGATTTTGGCTTTAACTTGACCACGTACCTTGAGTAGCAATAAATTGAATCGTCAAAAAAAAAAAAATTACAATGAACTTTGTCCAATAAATAAACGATGAAATAATCACTCACCGAGTGAGTCGAGGTCAGCTTGGGCTCGTGAACGAAGGCCTTGCCGCGATCCGAGTCCGGCGGATATTCCCCGGAGGTGACATACTTGAGGGCCTCGATGATGGTCGTTTTGCCGGTACCGTTCGGCCCGAGGATCAGGGTGAGCGGCGTCGAGAAGTGAATGCGATTTTTCGACGTCTCATCGCCGAAATTTCTGATGCCTCGAATCTCGAGGTCCTTGACTTTGGACATCTTCCTCGCGCACGGCAAACAACGACAGGAGGTAGACGAACGACAACGAACACACTCCGAAAATCAGGATAACGTATCACGCGAGGTTCTTTAATTTAGCAAAAATAGAAGGTTAGGGATGTCGGCGAATTTATGCGCCCAACCGCTCCAATTCATCTCCCGATTCGGCTGCAGCAGGATATTATTTCGACGGGAGATTTTACATTCAATTTTAAAAAATCCGCGAGCTAGGCGCGATCGCACGATCACGAAAGCACACAACAAAGCACACTGAGTCAGTGATAAGATGATAATCAAAACAAGTTCTATCACGTTCAACTTTTTCACGTATATATATCCCCACCCACTTGTATAATATTTGCAGTCGCCGCAGGGTTTCAAATTTCAACGCAGCTGCGGTCGCGACTCGTACATTTTAATAGAATCTTGTCGCCTGTAGAATGAGAAAAAACATTCACCGCATAATATAACGTATGACGCACGTTCGAATTAACGTCTCTTCGCTGGAACGATAATAACTTTTTACTTCGTAATTGGCGCCAAAACGCGTCGCGCCCGCCTACGTGCCCTCTCTTCTGCGCCAAACTCGCGATTCGCGCTCGACTTCGCGTCGCTGCCGCTGCCTGCTGCTGTGGTGTGTTTTGTGTGATAAGAACATAAGAGTCGTCGAAAACCACGAAGTCTCCAGTGCAGGCGATTGGAAGTGATGGAGCTGTAGCTTTTTTAGCTCCTTTCGGCTGGCTGCTATATCTACATCTATCTCTGTCTCGCCTCCACGGCTATACACGCAAATGGTGTGATACTGTATAACCCATCGTAGTCCAGTGACCGTGTGAGTGTGTGTGCGTGCGCGCGCGCGTTTGTGTGTCTGTTGGTGCGAATATACTCAAGATATATACACAAAAAAAAAGCCCAAACATATAGTTCGCGCGCCACGGCAATAAAATCGTTTCTCAAACTTTTATTGTTATCGTCGTCGTCGTCGCTCGTCGTCTTCGAAAAGAAAGAAGGAGGCTTATCTTTCTTCGATTAGCTGGAGTTAATAATACAGAGAGTCAACTACTCTATGTACGTGTGTGTCAGCCTGCGTGCGTAATATCACGATCGTCGAGAGATTATACACCGAGCGAAATTTCATTTCGAGTTCGTCGCAGTCTTGCAGGATACATATAGATCTGTGATTAGACGTTCTCGATAGGCCGCGCGTCGTATTATATTATATCGATACGGATTGCCGCGCACGCACCTCGCAATTGCAACGCTGCATACATACAACGGTGCGTGTGTTGATTTTCGTTTACGATAATATCGTATGCGTGTATTGGTGCATCTGTCCAAACTCGGCCGTCAAAACGAAGCCAAAAATGCCAATGGTGAGTCGTTGTTTCCTAAAGGTTTCATGAAGATTAATAATGGGCGTCGATTTCAATTGCTTTTCTTACCTATGTTTTATATATCGCTCCGAATGGAGAACCTTGCGTGACTTGGCGCTCATGTGTGCGTGTGTGTGTGTGTGTGTGTGTGTGTATGTATGTGTGACAGTCTGTGTATATAAATGCACTCGCGAGTGCATGTTGCTCTGGCTGCGGCTGCGAATCGTAAGATTCAGTGCATACACACACTCGGTCGAGTACTAATTATTTCCGCTTGCAAATTTCTTTCTCCCTCTCTCTCTCTCTCTTTCTCTACCTTTCTCACTGTCTCACTTTTGCCATACTTTTTTAACTCCTGCTGCATAACGTGAGAGATTAACGGTGCTTTTCTCGTTTTATGCACGGCTGCAGAGTAATCATACACCCCTGGAGGACATGTCGAGCTCTCGAGGTCAGGCTAGCAATGGCCCGCCTCCGAACTGTCAAAAAGTGTTCATTCAACGAGATTACAGCGACGGCACTATGGTCAAATTCCAGACTAGATTTCCCACCGAACTCGGCGACAGGGTGAGTGGACGCTGCAATGTTTTTTTGTTAAGAAAAATATCAAAATTGTTTACAACGCTGTTCATTTGAAAGACTCTAGGATATTTAAATTCATTACGTGGTTCAAAATGTATTGAAAAAAATTTGTATCGAAACAAATTGTAAGCGCAACAATGTTTATGTAATTCCAATGACACATGTTAATCTTAGAAGTATACTATAAACACCAAGAAGTTTCTTTATATGGACATTGCATATCTCTTTGAGATGTAAATGAATCAGTGGTGAATATAAATTATTATGCATGAAATTGTGTAATTTTTAAGTACGTTTGGCATTGATTTGGAATTGTAATAATTTTTATGATATTTTTCAATTTGCAGCTGGATCGTCCGACTTTTGAGTACACAATCAACCAGTTGAACAATTATTTCGCAGAGGCTGAAAGAGCGAGTTGTTCCACATACTGCGAAGGTTGCCTAGCATGTCTTACTGGTTACCTCATATACATATGCACTGAGACTCATTACGAGAAGTGTTTACGTAAGGTTGCTAAATTTGTGAGTGAACAAAATGACAGAGTGTACAGGCCACGTGGTTTACTATTGACTGATCCAACAACGCGAGGGCTTAGACTAATAGAAATCTCGGTGCTAGACAGACCTGCATCGTGACTGCATGTGAGCCAATCTACTGAAATCTTCATGTGACCTTAGTAAGCATCTGTTGTTTATAAGAAAAACTAAACGAGAAAAAGGAAGAAAAGAAAAATCACATGTTTGCGCCTAGTTTTTGAGTGGTGTTAAGTATTTTATTTTTCATTTTATATACACCAAAAATATCATGATACAAAATTGTTAATATCATCTGTACAGATTGTCAGTATCTAATATTCTAATATATATGTGAGAGAATTCAAACAAACGTATAAATCGTTTCGTTTGAAATTTCTTTGACATGGTGGCCACTTTTAAAAAAGGTCCATGATGAATGTAGGTAACCAAAGATTTTTTTTGCTCCAGCAGAAAATGAGAAATGTTATATTTGCCTCGAATAGTTAAAACTGCAATGTGTAATTGATGTAAGAGACCAAGAAAAATTTATGAAATTTTATTGTTTATGGCCACCTTGTTGATATCACAGATTATTTATAAACAAACATCGAGAGCTTCTTGTGTATATATTTATACCATTATCAACCAATTTATAGGTTCAATACACAGTTACAAACGTATAAAAAACAAACAAAGAAATAAACGAGACATATAAAACTGTAAAAAAGATATTCTATCGGAGACTTTTATAGTTTATCTTACAATTTTATACTTTGTGTGAATTATTATTTTACAATTATACATAAAAAAAGGAAATCTTTGTTCAAAACTAAATTACTAGTCTTTAAGAAAAACACTTTAGTTTTTAAAAAAAAAACCGCAATGAATTACTGAAATTTTATAAATGACATTATGTTTAAATGTGCTCTCAAAAGTTCAACCATTGTGAAAGATGTTTTTTTTTTTTATTAGTCAAGCGACCGTTGAACTTTTTTTGATCAAATTCTTTTTAAGAAAATTAAACATTAAACGATTTTATCAATGGCTCAATATACAAATCGATCAATCTTTTTTTTTTTTTTGCATGATCATCATCATCTAGACTTATTGTACGACAATTTCGATCTGACCAGATCCCACGTTATGGTGGATTTATCGTCCTTGTAGCACAGATCCATGATTATCTGGGTGTTTCTGCGGCGAGCCAGCGCGCCCAGACAGGTGCCCGTGGCCAGATTGTAAATCGGCACTCCTCTCGCGCCGACGTGCTTCCACTCCTGCGTGCCGCCCATCTCGTGGCACTTGCCCAGCCGCGGCATCTTCTCGCTGCCCTCGAGGCAGAGCATCTGGCCGAGCACCAGCTCGTGCCTGTCGCTCTCGTACCACATCTGCGTCTTGATGCGCATGCACGGGGCCAGTATCAGCCTGGCGCCCCGCGTCTTCACGTCCTTCTCGCTCTGGACGCACAGCGTGCTGTTGCTCAGCCGCACCTGATACTCGTCGGTGTAGTTGCGCTTTCTCAAATGCCAGGGCTGCATGACCTTCTGATCGACCTTGCTCCACTTGCTCTTGAGGTGCTTCTCGTCGTCGTCGGGCAGCGCCAGCTCCGGATAGACGTTCTCCAGGTACCAGGCGAAGTCTTTGCACTGCAGCCGGTGGCGCAGCTGCTGCCTCTCCGATATGTCGCCGTAATCTATCTTGTGCACGTTCTTCAAAAAGTAATCCTTGTACTTGTCCATCCAGACGTAGGCGACCCTCAGCGAGTTTCTCAGCATGGTGTCGCCCTCGTTCAGTCCTCCGTAGGGCCGCCTCCTTCGAAACACGTGGCCCACCCTCGAGCACGGGATCAGCTCGAGGCTGCCGCCGCACATCCATATCCTGAAGGATATCTCGAGATTCTCGCCGCCCCACACGTCCATGCCCGCGTCGTACTCGCCCAGCCGAAAGAAGTACTCCCGGTCCATGGCGAACAGTCCGCCGGCCATCGTCGGCGACCTGATGGGCTTGGTGAAATCCTCGTCCTTGGCGATCGTGTTGACCGGCAGACTGTCCCACTTGAAGTGCAGGCCCCAGTTGAAGCCGCCTCGCACCAGCGGACTCGAGGTGTACTGAAACGTGTCCGCGTTGATGATGTCGATCACGGGCATCGTCACGACGCTCTTCGAGCGTGCTATCCTCTCCAAGAGCGGCTCGAGCCACTGCTGATTCACCTCGATGTGGCTGTCCAGAAACACGAGCACGCCACCCGTGGCTTTTCTCGCTCCGAACATCCTCGCCCTTATCAGGCCCTCTCTCCTCTCCGTCCTGTGATACTTGATCTTACCGTCGAAGTGCGCGGCGGCGAATTTGGCCACCTGCTCGTGCAGCTCGGCGCTGTCGCTGTAATCGTTCACCAGGACGATCTCGTGCAGCAGACTCGCCGGGCTGCGCTCGACTATGGAGTGGAGCGATCTCAGCAGGGTCGCGTAGTGCTCGTTGTAGAAGCATATGATCACGCTGGCGTTGGGCAGCTTGTCGAGGTCGTAGCGCCGGTTGTCGCGGCACAGCTTGTGCCTGGTGTCGGGCACCGCTCGGCTGAGGCTCAGATTGTCCGAGATGAAGGTGTTGAAGGCGTGATTCTTGTAGCCCTCCTCGCGCCGCCGATGCTCGTCGTGATTCCTCACCAGGCCGATCTCGTCCAGGCCCTGGCCTAGCGTGGACGAGTTAACGTGCTGCTGTTGTTGTCGTTTGACCGGAACGGCCTGCATCCGTTGCAGCAGCTGCGGGCTGTTCTTGTACAGGCCCCGCGAGCCCAGGTCGTATCTGCCATCGAGCTCGTAGTTGCTGGCTATCGTTGGCATCGAGCCGCCGGCGCTGGTGGCCGCCACGTCGTGCCGCGAGAGACGCGAGTACAGGTAGAGACTGAACGCCCAGGTTAACGACGCTATCACGATCCCGAACAGGAACGAGGCGTATCTCGTGGATATCATGTTTTGCCGCGGGTTCGCTTTTTATTGAAATCACACTAACGACTGGATTTTTTTCATTTTAAGTATGCTTCGCACGCGATCGACTTGATTTTTGACAGCTGCATCGCATTTAGCAGTTACTGCGCGCACTGACAGTTTTTGTGGTTCGCGATCTATACTCTTCTGCTGCGGCTTTGACGTATCCTCCGCTCTGCTCCTACTCCGATTCCAGCCAGACACACACGGCTTTTAGGATTCCCCTACAGTTATGTAGTTGCGTTCATTGAATTCATCGACTCTCTATAATACAATCCTTCCTTCTTTTTTCATTTCGAAAGCGGCTGCGGGTGCTCTTGTGTTTTAAATCTTCCGTACGAAGCTAAACAATGTGCAATGAACAAAGATGATGATGCATTATATACATTCCAAATTTGTTTGTCTAAACGAAAAATACCGCTGAATTGCTTGCATTTACGAATTGATTCCACCCGTGACCCACTTGTTGATCGATCTACAGTCACTCGTTATTATTTTTTTCTATACGCTGAGATCATTCATCTTCCCGAATCGTCATACTTCCATGAGACACTTTATATATGAGAATTAAGTTAACGATAGAATAAAGAAGAAAAAGCGATTGTAATTACGTGTGTGTGTGCAAATCAAAGTCATTGAATTATTTATCGCGAGTGCTCGTGTGTGTGTGTATACCGTATATTATATACAGTGTGTGCCTCGTGAATGCATGATGAACTCGTTATCGAGTCTGGAACTACATACAACAATACCAATCAGAGAGACTAAACTCGATCGAATCAGCCTATATACATGTTTATGTGTGTGTGTGTGTACTCTATCTGGTTTATAATTATCGTATATTTTTGTACGTCATTGATTTTCGATCTCGGACGCGGGGATATTAATATAATAATCCGATTACATCTACAAAGTAGTAGTTCGATCGACTGACCCCGCGAATCTGTAATTATCGAGTCCGAGCGCAGTCCGTTCATTTTTGGTGTGTGTGTGTGTGTGTGTGTAAAACATTAATGAAAATACCACGATGACACGGTATATAGGGCGGATTTAATGCAGTCTAAGAAATTTTCAATAATTGTAATGCTATGCTTATACATTATACATTATTACATAGACGTGTACGACTTGTCTAGTGCACGCGAGGCGAAACTATACTTTTTACATTAAACATTTAACGAAGAACTAAATTCGCCTCTACGCAGGGTCTCGGCGCGTAAGAGGAATTCATGTATATTAATGGTTCTTTTTCTACTTGCTCACTTTTTTCATGTAAATAATAACGTTTCTTGGCTATAACAGAATAGAAAGTACGTCGAACAATGAAAGAGAGTAACGAAGAAAAAAATCTTTCTTGCGTACGCCACGCATCTATTGTACGAAATGTCGAACACATTTTTTCATTCGGTAAACGTCGATCGATGTAGAGCTTATGGATAAAACAATGCAACTTTGGTGAAAGAAAAATCACACACACACACACACGCGCGCGCGCGTACACGGGCTCGTAAAAATCGCAACAATGCGTCACTGCCGTTAAACTGCGAGTTATGAGATGAATTTCACGCGAATAAATCGATTTCTTTTTTTCCTTGTCGTTCGCGTGTCGGGTGCATAAGCATTTGGCTATTTTTCTTGCTATACTTCCGCCGCTCCGAGTAATCCAAGCCTATATATACTACACGATACGCTCCGATAACGAGTGACGATGATGATGATTATGTATTGCTTTGCCCCGCCGTTCGCGCATTGAATCTTGCGCGCGCGCGCGGATTGATTTGCCGAGTGCACTATGTGGATTTAGTACAAAATAAGGATCATGTTGATTTATACAGGACCAAACGATGAGAAATTGAAAAGAGAGAGAGAGAGAGAGAGAGAAAAATACTCACGATATAAGAGTCGTCGAGTTTCGATGTAATTTCTAAGTGTTTCATTAATAAAAAAAAATAAGCGAGTGCTGTTGACTCGCGGAAAATTAAAATTTCGAATTTTTCTTACACTTACCTGTACAATTACTGCGTACATTAAAAATAAAAGGGTTTCGATCCTTTTTATAATTTTATGAAATGAATTGAAAATGTATTTTTTTTTGTTGGAATTTCGCAATCTTTTTAAAGACGTTTATCACTTTATTCGCTTCACTTTGTCTTTATTTAGAAAATACATGGATTGTATTCATTGTATAATATATATACCCCATTCGATCGTGTATATATATATATATTTCAAAGGTATGTATATTGCTATTATAGACTCAGAAATAGAGAAAGTACTTGTCGATACAAGAAGTTACAGAGATGTGTGGGACAGACTTTTTGGTTATCGATCAGAGATTTATAAACATTCAGATATATTTTCTAATTTTTTAATTTTATTTTTTCGTACTCGTTACATTGCACCTGAAGTTTGCAATTTTTATTTCTCAAGTTTCACTGTGTATTATATACTTTCTGCCTTCTTTCTATATATATATTTTTTTTTTAATTGACTAAGCGGTATGTAATTTTTCTTCTTTCCAAGTGCGATGGCTTTTTTTTCTTACGCTTGCCCGTCACCGAGGGTTTTTTTTTTGTTATTGTTTTTTATTCTTCAAGTACAAAAGACGAAGCGCATCCTTCGGGGTGTAATCGGTTTTTTTTCTGCCCTTTGTCTCTTCTTTATACCGTTGAGCAAGACTGAGATAGTGAGTGAAAGAGAGAGAGATAAAGAGAAAGGAAGGAATAGAAAAAAAGATGCGAAAGCTGCAATATGTTAGACGAGATGCGCGCAATCGTGTTATACGTTACATTGCATTATGTACTCACCAGAGGCTGATTTTATCATATTTATTTATTTATTTTTGCTTTTATCGTTATTCACTATTATCATTGTTGCAAAGTAATGGCGTTGCATCAAATAATTTAGCTTTACATTTTTTCCCCTTTTAATATCGTACAAAAAGATTGTCGGAATTTTAGCGAAGCTTTTTTTTCAGCGCTATATCTAACAGTTTTTTTTTTATTGGATTTTCATCTCGCGCACAGAATTTTTGACGTTCCCGTCTAACATCACTTTTTTTTTGTCGCTATCCTCTCGTACACTTTCATTACTCTATTTTTTATTTCATTTTTGCCGTTGCCGCTGCCCCCGCTGTTGCACTTGTTGTTTCAGGATCGAGAAAGAGAGAGAGAGAGAGCGAGAGAAAAACAGTGGGAAAACCATCCATCTTTTCTAGAGAAACATGTACATACAGCAAACATATCGCTACGGTAGGGTTTCTTTCACTTTTTTTTCTTTTACTCGTCTATTTTTTTGATTTATAACGATACCTCATAGCGGTAAATGTATTATAGATCCGACAACCTAAAATTACGACGATAAATGCATTACTCTCTATCGTTCGCACTAGAGCCTCCGATACCTTTAACAATTTTCTTCCTTTTTTATTTTTTTTTAGAACGGATTTCGGCAGGTAATTTTATTATGTACACCACTCTGTGACATGCGCACGTAAATGCTTTGGTAAAAGTGCAGAATTTTGAAATAAAAAAAAAAATATTGTACTAGATGTTACTTTAGTTACTCTCGGTCCATTTGCATGTTTACAGATTCAGTGAAAGATTTACGAAGCACATAATGACACGTCGAGAATGCTAATTCTTATTATTAATCTTATTAATTCTTTTTGTTCAGTAAAAATACACTTATTCAATCGTATTTGTATCTCATGTAACACCGACGTAAAATTCCACCAAAAAAAATTGCGATCGATTATATTAAATATTTTTCTTTTTCAGCATATTAGTCAATTAAAATTCCTGGATAAGCTTGTCGATCATATAGTATCCATTGTACAATCTCCGCTCAGAGGGAAAGAGGACAAAAATTTACGAAAAAAAAAAATTTTGCATACAACCATTATTTACCTTGGTGATCGATATTTTCGTGAAAGAGGATACGGTAATTGACATGCATAACTTTTACGAGGCCGTATATTTCATTACACATCTATGTCCACTTTTTTTTCGTTGATAAATACTAAAAATATTACAAACACGCGGAGTGCAGTATAATTATTATTCTCAACACTTTTTCCGTTGGACGCTCTTTTTTATAATAAAATAAAACCTATTTAAAACCGCGAAATTCAATGGTGTAAAATATACACGCGATACTTGGGTTCCGCGTCTCAATCTGTACAATTCATAATCATACGATCGATCAATTTTGAAAAACGAAGCGTTTTGATTTCACACACATTTTACTTTTTATTTTTTAATAAATGCCTGTTGATCCTTAAATTACACTGAGACTTTACAAATACGGTTTTTTTTATCATCATCAATTTGGTTGTTTTTCACTTTTGCTTTCGCTTTTGTGTAATAACGTTTATGTACAATAAAACACAGCTATAGACGGTATAATATATATTACACGTATCGATTTTTCAATGTTTTTCTTCTTTTTTTGAAATGTAAAAAAATAAAAACCGATGGAAATCATGTACATTCCACATTTATATTTTTTTCGTTTTACAATATACTTTGATATTATTATTATTTTTTTTTTTTTTCATAAAACTTTGTATCGTCAACAATGATAAATGAATTAGCTACGTTATTTATAATATTAATTTATAATTTATCTACTTTCGACACTCTAAATTATAAAACATTTAGAGTGAAATTGTGTGTGTGTATTATTATTATTATTATTTTACCTAAGTATTCGCGCACGCACAGACACATACACACACCAATACGGAGCAAAAGCGGCGCATACATGCATGTCTATAATAATAATAATAATATGGCCATATCCGCGCGCGCGTATGATTGTATGCGTTTTTATAAGTACTATCGTTAAGTAATAAAAAGATCTATTTTAGGTTGTTTTTTTTTTGTGTTATTTTCACGATCTAAATACAATTTGTCCCTAAATCATTCATTCGGGTATACTCTCGAGGGTCGAGGACGTTAGCCGTCATATGAGCTGACAGAGTTTGTTTTTCTTTCCGCTGCCCGCGGACGATCCTCGCGACGTCGTCGTCGTCGCTTCCGTCGTCGCAGCAACAGCAGCAGCAGCAGCAGCGGTCGCGGAAGGTCCCGGACCAGCACCAGCTGGACCAGACTCGACGTTCCCACCGGATTGCAGACTGTTGCTGCTGTTGGTCGACTGCTGATTGTTGCCCACCGCCGCACTGAGATTCGAATTGTCCGGCTCGGAGTTGCTGCGCGAGTGCAGCGAGCGATTGAATCGATTTCGCATGCCCTTGCCGAGGCGCTGGCCACCCTTGCGCAACGAGGCGAACTTGCCGAGGGCCGAGGACGCAGCTGACGACGCGGCGGACGACTTGCCGCCGGCCTCCTGCTTGTTGATGTGCTGACAGTTGAGCGTCGTCACGGTGAACTCGATGTCCCTCGGCTCCTGCGAGACGAACTCCTCGACGGGCTCCTCGATGGTGTCGCGATCGATCCACGTCAGGCCCATCTCGACCTTCTCCGCGAGATCCTGCCAGTGTCGGCGATTCTCGGCGGTGCCGAGGTAGAGCGGCTCGATCCAGGGAAAAGTGTCGGCCAGCACGCGATACAAGGGTAGACAGATGACGTCGATGAAGCCGACCTGCATCTGGGGCAGCTCGTCGCGTCGCTCGCGATCCATCATCGCCACGGGCTGCTGATTGAGCTGGAGACGCTCGAGGTCGCCCTGGTCGAAGAACTCGTCGGCCACGAGCTTGGCCACCCGGTGCTGGATCTCCCAGGGCTTGGCGATGGCGCTCACGTCGCACGCCGTCATCATCATGCCGCACAGTACTGCGAAACACGCATAAAAAATTTCGGTTCAAAAATAAAGATATATTAATAATATGGCTCAATGGGCCACAAAAAGGTTTCAAGGTACATTACTATGTTATTTGACTTGTTTTTCTATTGCAATTATTTTATTTGCAAGTATTAAATGACCTCGAAATAAGAGTTTAATCGTTTCGAAAAGTTTGTACCGGTTATTTCAATTACTTCAAGTAATCATATATAATCACTTAAAATGTACACTACTAGATGGCGTGTACACCTTTATCTGCGAATCTGCAAGTGTCAAAGTCCAAATAATCGTATAAGTCAAACTCATGTTTTATACATACCTACATTAAATTTTGAAAAGTATTTGCTCGTACTTTTTTTTACTCCGCAAAATTCGGAATCAACCGCGTTGAATAACGCTTCTATAATGTATAAGTTATTTTTGTACGCTTCCATACGCGATAGTTTTCGTGGGCGAAGAAACAATTTGAACCTTTTTTTAATGACTTTTTCTCATTGTAAGTAAACGTAATCGACGCTAGGCGGCGAGCACACGAACGAAGGCAAACACACAAACGAATTAATCAATTGGCCGTATAAGTAAACGGAGATAATTTGGATAATTTATTCGCTATCTAGGCAAAACATTTGGCGAAAGATCACTGTTTTTGACAAATGACATTTTTTTCCCGAGAAATTTAACTTTACCGCGCGCACAGCATATTGCTCGATTCGCCCCGTCCCATTCACGCATGTACTTACAAGCTGCGGGAGTAACGATCTGGCACGCACGAAGCTCTGCAGCGAGAAGCGCCCGCGAGTAAATAAATAAATAAACGAAATTAACTCGACCTCGAAGTCGCACACGTATACACGTAACACACATATACAGATGTAAAATATAATATAGGCTAGCCTCGCGAAATCGATATATATATATATACGTCTTATTATATATATATAAACGTAAAAAACAACTTTTGTACTTACGCTCCTTCTTCTCGGCGCTCTGCCAGTCGAACTCGCCCTCGTCGATCAGCTGCGTGAACACGATCTTCTTCTTGAAGTAGCCGGCCAGATCGGTCGACAGTATCGCGCTCTCCACGACTCGCATCACTCGCCTGTAATCCTCCATCGCGAGATTCTGAAAGATGTTGTTGCTGTCGCTGCTCAGTATCATCACGCACTGGTCGAAGTGATGGTGCTCCATCGTGCTGGTGGAGTACAAGATCGCCAGGGGCGACTCGGTCTTCATCTGGAAGGCGTTGTTGGTGCCCCGATGATCGAGATCGTGGCACAAACAGGCCACCAGCAGACCCAAGATCTCGATGTCCGTCATGAACTGCTCCATCTTGCCGGTCTTGAGCATGGCGAACATGGTCTGGGCGACGTTGAGCGCGTGCCGCCAGTTGTGATACTTCACCGGCCTGTAGTTCTTCTTGACGCTGAGTATCCAGCGACAAAGGACGTCGTAGGGTATGTGAAAGCGATCGATCAGGTCGCAGGTCTGGAACATCCTCAGGCAGGCGCGACACGTGTCCTCGTCCGACAGATCGAAGTCGATGAAGTTGAAGCTGTAGAGATTGTACTGCTCGGCGGGCTTGATCGGATCCATGGCCAGTTTCACGGCGTCGTCGTTCGCGGCCGTGGCGTGATAGCTCAGACACTCCAGCGCCACCTTCTGCTTGGCCATGAGTTTGCAGGCCGACTCGTACATCTGCGTGTTGTGTATGCCCAGTCCGCAAAAGATGGCGAAAGCCTCGAAGATGGTGACGTCCGAGTCGGCGAAGGCGCTGCAGCTGGCCGAGCAGCCGCCCGCGTCCTTGTTGATGGTCTGGGCGACGCCGATTATGGCGCGCTGACCGTTCACGATGGGCATGCAGAGTATGCTGCGAGTCGGCGTGCTCGAGGCGCCCGACGAGCTCTGAAACACGTGCTTGCCCGACGACCAGCTGGCCACGTCGCCGATGTTGAGGATCTGGCCGGTCGCGGCCACGTAGCGAGCTATCTGGCCCAGGGGACTCTTGAGCTGCTCGCCCGTGGGACGGTACGTCTTGGCGTTCTGCTCGCCGTTCTCGAGCTCGAACACCATCGTGAATTGGCTCTCCTCGCCGGCCTTTTGTTTTACGAGTAAGAGAGAGAGAGAGATTTAATTGTTTGCATATAAGATCAAAAATTGATGTAGTTCTGTTGAACCGTGTTCGGAACGTACAACTGATTTTTTCTGGGAAATGGGGACAGTGATCTTAGACGCGGAAAAAAATCTGCATCGTTTTCAAGATACAAGTACCCATGTTTAAGCAAGAATTAGTAGCCACTAGCATTACATCAATATCATATTAATCATAATATAGATTTCATCAATATAGTCAATTATTTGATGTCGCATTCTGTATAATTCCCAATCTCTGTTACTTTACATGGGAGTTTCTTAAAAACTAGAATGAAGCCATCTAGCGATCGGTCGTAGTACTTTGCGTATGCATCGGTCGAAGTGAACGGACTTGTCAGGGTATATATTTACTTATCTTCATTTTATAAATAAATTTAAATATTTTCTTTTAATTTTTTACGGTATTTTACGATCTTAGACAATGAGCGTAGAACCCACTGAAATCGACGCTGGTCCCAACTTATCATAATGCAATATTTCTGGATCATGAATATTAATTGATACGTTTCTAAATTCAATAAAAAACGTAAAAAATAATATCACGTACTTTTGACAATTACTCGAAGGCAAGCGGATATCTTGAAAACGGAGCAGAATTTCGTCAATCGCAATTTATGTATAGGCTATATACTCACGTGCTGTCGAAGTATGTCGTCCATGTCGATGTTGTTGCTCTCGCGCCTCAGCAGCGGCCGCCTCGACTCCTGTATGCTCTTGCTCGGCCGCTGCACGATCTTCTCCAGGTGGCCGGCCTCGCCGCAGTCGAGATCCAGCAGATAGACGGCGCAGCGCTCGCACTTGAGCAGATCCTTGGCCTCGGTCATGATCTTGGTGACGAGGCACTCGAGATTGTTCTGCTCCTCGAATATGCTGCGCGCCAGATTCAGCAGTATCTGATTGCGCCGATACTCGAGAATGGAGAGCTCGAACAGCTGGGCGTTCTGTATGCCGATGCCGCAGAACGTGAGGTAGCGCTCGAACAGCTTGACGTCGTGCTCGCTGAAGCCTTCCTCCTCCTGCTCCTCCTCGCCGTCCTCCTTCTTTTTCTGCTTGACTCCGTCGTCGTCGTCGTCGTCCTCGATTTTATTGATTATCTGAGCGACGCCGATCACGTCGCCCTCGTAATTGCGTATGGGCACGGCGAGGATGAACTTGGTCCTGTAGCCGGTGCGCTGGTCGATCTCCGGATTGAAGCGAGGATCCTGTTCATGAAATCATCGAGTCTAATTCAATATAACAATTCGATGTATGATTTTTGATTATACGATTCTTTCAAAATTTTGCTCCAACTTGTGCAATTATTTTCTCTTTGTCGCTTGCAGATATTTACAGACGAAGGCCTTCGCTACCTAGCGGTGAGTGCTGGTTTTAATCACGATTAAGTCTTCGTAAATTTTTCGAGCGTTTAAACTTTCATACCGAATCGAATGTTTTTCGTCCATTTTTGCATGCGATTCATAATTTTGATGTTCACTCAACGCAATGAAATAAATCGCCCCCCCGCCCACAAAGTCTTTACAACGTTTATGATATATATATATATCCGGTCCGACGCGGTCTGACCACACAGCCGCTTGTACTACTGCTTAATACTACTGATATATATACGCACGTCGCTGTACATATATACTTACACGAAGTAAGATAATCGCCAATTTGTATGCTCAAGGAGTATAATGTCGAACTTTTTTAATTGGCCTACGGCGCGTCCGTTGCGTATCATTATATACCTATACAAAGTAAATCTCATCGACACCCTCGGGGCAACTTTTTTTTTTTTCCTCGTCGCTCGAAACTCGAAACTCGATCTCGCGCGCGCGCGCGGAGATATATAGCACAAGCAGAAAGAACAACACAGCCCATTATATTATCGCGCGCTAGAAAAAAAAGAAAAAAAAAGAAAAGAAAAAACAACAATCCCTCGACTCTACATTTTCCTTACGTAATGTAGCGCGTTATATGATAGGCAAGCACAGCAGTATAGTAGCAGCGCGTACCGTGTAAGCGTCCTTGATATTGATGATCTGCTTGTTCTGCGCGACGCAGCCGACGATCCCGACGCCGAACGGCACTCGGATCTCCTCGCGGTCGTGCGCCTCGGCCACCGCCTCCTCGAACTCCGTGTCCTGCCTGACGTCGAACAGCTTGGCCACGAGGTAGCGATCGTCGGCCGAGCCCCGGGCCAGAAACAGGCTCGCCCGATCGGCCCGCGTCAGTATGCCCACGTTCACGAGGATCTTGTGGCAGAGTTGGTTGATGTCGAGCTCGTTGGCCACGTCGCGTATCAGCTCCATCAGCAGCTCGTTCTCGGTCATGCGGCGCAGCTCCTGGCGACGCTGCGCCAGCGGCTGCTGCAGTTGCTGGCCGCCTTCTCCGGCCGATGATCTTGATAATATATAAAAGTGCAGTGCAGTGGTTAATAATAAATGTCGCGCGCATATAAGTCCGCGAGTAAAAACGTCTCTTCTTCTGTAAAGCTTTTAAAAGCCGCCGCTCCGCGAGACTCTAATTTTCCCTTTTTCTACCCTCCTTTATCTCTCTCTATCCCGCAAGCCTACTAAATCGATTTTCCGATACTTTTCCATCTCTTCGTCGCGCGCGTTCCTTTATCTCGCTCTCTCGCGCGCGCGTCCCCCCTGGTAATTTTACTCTTGAATATTTCATCGCGAGCTGCGCGCATTTCTCAAGTCTAAAGCCAATCGGATGGAAAGACGACTATATACCGCGCGCGCGCGCGGTTTAGTTCGCAGGCTCGACGAAAGAAAAAAGAAGGCGGGAGAAATATATTTCTTCGTCGTCGATTCAGGACGCGAGAAACGGACACGCGCGTATATATAACTCGAAGCGCGGAAAAACGATATCACTTTTTCGGGTTGAAGGAAAAACAAAGTATATCCGTCTCTACGCACAGATAGATCGTATATATATATATGCGGGCCGTACCTATATATATGTATACAAAGTAAACATCCTCTCTGTCCGCGCGGGTTTATATTTGCGCTGCGGCTAATCGAGTTTTCAGCATCGCAAAGGAAAACGTCGTTTCGTTTCGTTCGGTTCGTTCGGTGCGTTCGAGTGAGAGAGCCTCGAGCGTGATTATCTATGCAGTTAAGGCATATATATATATATATAGTTTGTATACACAAAACGTCGTCGTCCCCCCCGCGCGCAGATCGCGGCGAGCTTTAATTCAATCGAGTCTCAAGGCACTGCGCACAGAAACACGTAGTTTACGGGCTAACGTAATGCAATTAGAGTATATAGTGGATAGATATATATATGTATGTACCTGCTGGGACTCCTCGCGCGCTTGATCGGCGAATTCGAGGCCAGCCAGGCTTGAAAGAGATCCGACGTAATGCTGTTACGCTTGTTGCGCTGACTGACCGTCGACGAAGTGGCTGCTGCTGCTGCTGCGGTGCTGCAAGCTTCTTCGCCCCCGCCTCCACCATCTCCACCTGCACCAACTCCTCCGGCACTGCTAGCAGCTCCTTCGTCTTTCTCCTCATCCTCCTTGCTCTCGTTCTTCCATTTGGTCGCTTCCTCCTGATCGGGCTTTTTATCGGCCATTAAGAGGGACGTCTGGACGCGCCGCCTGATCTCGGGATTGGCCCTGTCCCTGAGCCAGGCCAGGAACTGCGGCCCGTTGGTCTCTATATACCTGCCGACGGCTTCCATGTCCAACTGCTGCTGCTGCTGCTGCTGCATCTGTAGCTTCGCTGCTGCCGCAGGTGTCGTGGGCGCCGGACGCTTTTGCGGCTTGCCAACGTTAGTCCTCGTGATTGCCGACGAACTGTGATTGCTAATGTTTGCCCGCGACGACTGTCTCAGCTCGTCCGTCGTCGTGGCCACGGCCTCCATCGTCGCCGACGTCTGCGTCCTCCTCCTGGAGGCCTGGGGTGATCGCGTCGTCGTCGTCGTCGTCGTCGAGGAGTCGTCGTCGTTGTTGACGACGTCGTCGCTGCCGCTGCTCGAGGCAGCAGCAACTCCACCACCACCACCAGCAGCGCGGACCGCCCCGGCGGAGTCCATATCATCTGTGCGCCTTTGACCACTGCCACAGTCTCGCCATTACCTCGTCGTTACACCTATCCTTTTTGCTTTCCTTTTTTAGCTTATATATGGACTCTCGCACGGGTCGGAAATCACGCGATTCTCGCTTTGTCTACTCTTCGCTACTCTTCGCCAGAAGTTCTCGACTCGTCGTTTTTTTTTCTCCTCGCGTCGTCGCCGCTATGTACTGTATATTTCACGTGCGCTTAAATCCCAGCAGCAGCAGCAGCAGCGGCCTCTGCTCTTCTGGGTCTGCTAAGTAGGGTTAGTGGCTGCGGCCGCCGACGCCAGTGCCATTGTTCGTAGCGCTTCATTATTCAAAATCTTCGACGCGCCAGCTCGCGCGTACTATACGCCTAGTTCTTTCTTTTTCTACTTCTTTTTTTTTTTTTTTTATGTATAATATATATCCAGCAAAAAAAGGACCAAGTTCTCTATTCTTCCTCTCGTTGCTTGTTATTATCCGCCGATGGCGCTTCGAGACTGCAACAGAAAGAGGACGAAAAAGAAAATAATTAATATATATAACTTTTGTGAGAAAACGAAGTTAAATCGAGTATATGGTGTGCGAATAAGTTGCACGCCGCAGCTATATACGTACGACGTATTGTCTATCGCGTTGCAGCCATTCGATTGCGAATCAATGCGCCCGCATATAGTGGAGCCGATGACGCCGCTGCGACAGTCTCGAGCTCCCGCGATTGATCTACCGCAAGGGAATATTATATATATACGCGCGCTTACCTCGTCGGCGCGACACTACTATACTGCATCGAGGCAGAGGCAGAGAGTGCGAGAAGCGTTTCCCAATTTGAATGTAGATTATTTGCTTGATTACATACGCACGCATACGCTGTGCAATCAATAATAATACAGCGCAACGTGGGTACAATAGCGAGAGGGCGTAGTGTGACGCGCGAGAGAGAGAGAGAGTAGGCGCTTATAATATACGCGCGCTCTAATTGCTAAATACTAAATTCATTAGAATATGATTAATTTAAGCTTCGCATTATAGTTTCGAAAGCTTCCGAGAGAGAGAGAGAGATTTGCTCGTGTCGCGTCGTATCGTACTTCCGAGCCTATAATATGTTCGCTGCGCACTCGTCGTATCGTTGTCATTATTATTATTATTATTATTATTGTTATTATATAAATTTCGAAGCGAAACTCCGGCGAGAGAGGGATAAAACTGTCTTCTTGTCTATCGGGATGGGGTATATCCCATCCAGCAGCACAGCCAGCCAACCCAGAGAGAGTCGCAGCGAGGAGGGTGTAAATCTCGCTCAGCTCGCAATTTATTCCGCGAAACCTGTTCTTCATTAACGCGTGCGCGGCGAATCGACCTCTATATTATACATGCAGTATGGATGCGAGTGTGTAATACGTATATATGTGTGTGTGCACGTGAACTTCCACACTATTTCTATACTTTACTGTACTGCTGCTGCTGCTGCTGCAGAGGTGGGTTTTAAAAAATTCAACGTTAGTTTTTTTTTCTATCTAGCGCACAGGCGCATATGGCTCAGAAAAATGTATATATGTGTGTGTGTATAGATGTTGGCAATTTATGTATACGCGCACACGATCTCTCGTGCTCCTGCCGCCGCCGCCGCCGCCGTACTTGCTCTCGTTTTTTTTTTTTTCGTTATAACATCGCGCGCACATAAGCACGTGTATATTATAATATCAAGTTCTCTCGTGCGTTATATAGATATATAATTTAACGTATTATGTATACGTGTTATTATTATGTTGTTGTGTGTATATATACATATATACGGGAGTCGCGTGCGACGCCGGGAGCTGCTGCTGCTGCAGCGGCACATATTTACAATTGGCGCACTGCTACTGCACGCGGGTACTCGACGCTTGTAATATAAGTATAATAATCTCGACGAAGCGATCTTCGTCGTTTTTTTTTTTTCGATCTTGTTATGCGCGCGAGCGCGTGCACGGGTAATTTCGGAATTTCGCGCTCGAGCTGCTAATAAAAAAAATATTAAAAAAAAAGTGTATACGACCCCGCGCCGTCGAAAACAAACTCGCGCGACGACCCATTAATGTGTACATACACTTTTATTATACGCGTCGCGTACACGCTATTACGTCGTTGTTGAAAAGAAAAATCTTTAATTTATAAGGCAGCGATTTAATGTAGAATCAGACATCGAAATTAGAGTAATCGATATTGAATTTTTGTTCAAGGTATACTTTATTTACATGAAAATTTTTTGTTAGCAATTGATGTATGAACAGCGCGAAAAATGCATGAGAATGCAATCGCATGAATTATTTCTGATGCAAAAATAAGTAGCGAAAAGGATTCGATTCTATATACTATTGAAAATTAATGTTTCAATAATGATTCGGTATCTGCGTTGATTCTACAAAAATGTATGTGATAATTCAGTCGCAATTAAAACCGGTCTTCGCCGCTAGATGGTGAGTACCAATTATCTGTAAATCTGGAAGCAGCAAAGTCAAGCTAATAATTGTAAAAGTAAAAGCAAGGTTTCGATAAAAGATGCCTCACACTGGTGATGCTTTTCTTTCTCTATTGTTTCTTATCATTTTGATCATCAATAATTTAAGTGATTCGAAATTAATCTACGCAAAGGAAAAGAATTCTTACTCCTAAGCTTTAAAAATTTTAATGTAAATATTTACGATTTCGCGTCCACGAGCTTTTCCATTCGCTCGCAATACGTTTGCCTCTATGATCATTTTTATTTTTTTTTTTTTTTTATATTACTCTCGTTAGTGAGGAAGAGAGTCAAAAAATCACTGCGTGCACTACTATACTACGTAAAGCTCGGCGTACAAACGCGATTGTTATATATACGAATGCACGTATATAGCAGGACATCTATTATCGGAAGGCGAAGTGTATCGGGGGCCGATATTATAAGGCCAGCGACGGTATATAATAGATACAAGCGCGCCTAATGGGATTGAGATTCGGGCGCGGGGAAACGAGCTTGCGGTCATGCTTGATTACTCGCCCGATGTCGATAGCTACTATGTGTTTGTATGTGTGTATACAAGTACACACATACACACAGCACAGGATAGATACGCCCGCGAGTACATCATGCGATCTTATTAATAAAATATCGCTTCGGGCGTCTAGTAGAATACGAGGGCAGCGAAAAAAAAAAGATACGTCAGTTTCGTTTGGATTTTTTGTGCGCGTAGAAAAAAAAGAAGAGAGAGAGAGAGAGAAATATTTATACGTATAAATCCAATCTCGAGCCGAAATTTCAACTGTAAAATACACGCGACTGCAGAGCGACGTGGACGAAAGTGCAGGGCGCGCGCGCGCGCGTGTGCCATTTGCCAAATGGCATTTCGTTCTTATATATTTATTTTTTTTTTCTTTTTCACTTTTTTTTCTATTTATGAATAAAAATTGTATCAGTGAAGAAAAACGAGGTCGAAAATAAAAAAAAAAAAAGGTAGGAAACGAAACGAAACGAAACGCAGACGCGTAAGTATACACAAAGAGCTTACGATATATATACCCACAAAAACATTACGCGAGAAGCAATTAATTCACAACGTATATATACCTTTTGTTATCCTCTCAAAAATTCTTGGCGTTTAATAATAATGAAAGCTGAATTACGATCGAGAGAGAGCTGTAGCACACACACACACACACGCGCGCACACACGCACGTATTATAATCGCCAAAAGATAGAGAGAGGCATGTAGCTTCAGCGCGACACGTTATTATAAGGAGACTATATAAATATACAAAGGCTTGTGCAGCGCTTAGTATCAGCAGCAGCAGCAGCAGCAGCAGCAAACTCGCTAACGATATACACACGATATATGTATATTACCATTATATATTATTATGTATGTATATACCTTATACACGAGTGTACGAGAGAAGCCACCGCCGCCGCCGCCGCGTCAGGAGCAAGTGTCGTCGCTTTAATAACTCCGATATCGGAGCGCGCGACTATACTATAGACCCCGTGCGTTATATTATGCATTATATTTATGTAGCGTAAATTTCTCCCTCCACCCTCGACTCCAGGTACACGTAAACACGTCGCGCGCGGCCGCGTGTGTGCGAGTTTACGGTATGCTGAAAAAAAGTATCGGCGAGATAAGATATAGGTTTTGTATTACGGAGAGAGTGAGAGAGATACGCGCGATTTTGAAAACGTCGATTATAGTGAAAAAAATCGCTTACGTCGGGTATAATTAGCTTCAACGTGGAGCACACGCGTATGTGCGAATTACTGCTATCGCGAGGTAAACACGAGCTTTTACGCAAGCGAAAGCTCGCATTATAGGTCGACGCGTGACATTTTTTTTTGCTACTCTTCGTTAATGCGGAATTTAATGATTTTTTTCTCGTATCATTACCTACGGGACATCTGTGCGATGACGCGCGTGCATATCTTTGACCGAATGCCCAGAAAAAAGCAAACAAACAAAAAAAGGAAAGAAAAAACAACACATATTGTATCGAGCATGCCATACCGTTGGAGGCGCTCTCAGTCTCTCTCTCTCTTTTATCTATCTGTCTCTTTGGCTTTTTGCGTGACGTCTCTGCGCGTCTCTCTCTCTCTCTCTCTTTCGCATTCCTCAAAAATGTCGCCGCGTCTCACTGTGCTGCTTCCTGCGAGCTGCCACCGAGTAGCAGCAGTACTACCTAGTATATGATATTTACGTTATGCAGCTCGCAGAGCGCGCAGAGAGAGAAGTATAAAGTCGAGTCGAGAAAATGAAAAAATACCCCCCGCCGCTACGCGAGCTCGCACGTCGGAACATCCAATCGGCTGGAAAAGCGTCGTCCTGCTTTCCGTTTTTCCTTTTTTTTTTTTGTACCTTCTCTCTCGCTGCCTTCTTCTGTTTTTATAAATGGCTTTTAATTTATAAACGAGCCGAGTGTGCGCGCACGGAGCAGCAACAGCAGAAGCAAATAAGAGAAATAATGTATTGCCTTCGAATACTTTATTTCTACCTGTGCTGCTGCTGTGCCGCTGCTTTTTTTTTATTCGTTGCACTTTTCCAAGCGGTAGCACAGCAGCAGCAGCAGTAGCACGTACCAAGGTCTGCGTGATACAATTTTTTTCTCTCTCTCTCTCCACCGGTGTTTTTAACTTCTGTACTATCGATTACACGATGTGTACTTTATAATTAAAAGTTGTGCATAGTCAGTGCAATGCGCAAAAAAAAAGGGGGAGGAGGAGGTGGAGAAAAAATTAGGATTACTCGACAGAAGTACACGCTCGCACACAGCGCACACAGAGATAGTTGAATTATGATAAATCGCAAAAACGAGAATTCGTTAAATAAATGAAAGCTGGAGCGCAAGCTCGCGCGTTGATGGATTATTTTCACGAGTTCCTTTTATTTCTTTTTAAATTTTTGCTTACTTACTGACTTTGTTCAAAACCGCGGTGTCGCGAGAAAACTAAGCCCTTTCTGCCTCTCTCGAGCTCAAAAGTACCTACTCCAACACACACACACACGCCTAGGAAAGCTATACATAAGTATAAGAGAAAGAAGAGATAAGGAGAGTCTACAGAGCTAATTAGGGGCGCGAGCGACGCAAAAATGCACACCAGCACCACCAACCGCACTAGCTGGGTATAGCAGGCAGTAGTATAGAATAAGCAGCAGCAGCATCGGTCGCGCCAGCATTAAGCTCTGCAGCTCTGCCGTCGCCGCTGCAGTGTCTCTTCATTATAATAGCCCTTTTTTTTGTCAAGAGGGACGCGCGCGCACAAAATAAAGTTTTTGTGTGTTTGTGTGTGTGTGTGTGTGTGTGCAGCAGCGGTCGAGGATCGATACCCGCGTAATATGGTATAAATATTTTATAGTACGTTGGGTCCTACGCGTCGACGACGACGACGACGACGACACTTTGTGTGTCGACCACTGACCCTATATTATAATACAACGCGACGCTCGATTTTTTTTACTTTTTTTTTTATTTCGCTTTAATCCACACACACACACACACACACACAGCAGCAGCGTAAGGGGACACAAAGTAGAGGTACGCGTTACACAAAACGTTTCTCTCGGGTCTTTTGAACGCGCGCATATGTGAGAGCCCTTTGACATTATCGCCGATTGATACTTGCCATACACGCTTGTGTCGCGTGTGTACACATTTGAAATACAATATTCCATATACATCTCTCAGCCTTTTCCTTACTCCGAAATCCGATATATTATACGATCATTATTATCATCATCATCATCATCGTTGCGATCAGAGCTTCGAAATCACAGGGATCATTCTACATACACGTGTGTGGCGAGCTTTTATTTCGCGCTGCGCACACTGCACTGCAGCTCCGACTCTCGATGCTAATGTTCCGCTACACGATGCAGCAGCAGCAGCAGCAACCCGAGAGCTCTAAAATTTCCCCCGGTGCGCGCACCGAGAATCGATATATCTCTACATGTATATATATACGCTAGAAAGCAGCAAGTACAGCTCCCGAACTAAAACACAAATCGAACGAAAAATTTCATCTCTCGTCGCTCGAGCTCGACTCTTGCGGGTAATAATACGTATATATACACAGCACGACATACATTTATACACGAGCTGTGGCAGCGGCGGCATAGTCCTTATGTATAATGCGCGCGTGTGTGTGTGTACGTGGATGTGCAGCTCCCTGAAAACGAAACGGTCTTGTGGGAAATGCATCGGTAATTGCCTTCGCCTTCGGGGTGAAAGTGCTTTTATATGCTCGCCTTCATTGTGTTTAATGCTCTCTTTTACCATTGCAGCTTGCTTGCTTGCTGCCTCTATATGCGCTCGTGATATATATACGTAATACGTTATATACCAACCGCCGCCGCCGCCGTCGTCGTCGTCGTCGTCGTCGTCGTCGTGTGGAAATTGAGTTTATGTACTTTTCGATGAAAAACCGACGACTACGACGACGACGACGACGTTGCCGCGGAAGAGGAGGATGAGGGTTCACTAGGAAGGACAGGCAGAAAAAAAAACAAGAAAAACAGATTTATAAAAAATAAAAAAAATAAAAAAAGTAGAAGAAGACACATATAGGCGCGCGCTGGAGTGTCTATGTATTTGCTTCGCGCAGGCCTATATAAAGGCTCTCAATAATATAACGCGCGCGGCGCCACCGAATGCACACCCGAGCGAGCGTATATAAGCCGAAACATCGTATTATACAGTCGAGAAAATCAAATTCCCTCGGCGAGAAGTTAGTATTTTTTTTTTTTATTATCGATGATTGATTTCCCTCACGGCACCTCTCTCTCTCTCTCTGTTTTGATTTATTAATTTTTTCCTTCCTCGAACGGTATACATTGTGCGCTCGCGAGAGATCGTACGGCGCGCAGAGCGCGAGAACGAGCTTATTTCTACATCGTTGATTTTTTTTTATTATCAGATACGGGCTGGTTACAACGGATATAAAACGCCGCGAAAAGGTGTTTATTAGGCTGCGAGAAAATTGATTTTGTTTGTTTTTTTTTTCGTTTTTTTTTCGTGTACACCGCTGTACACACAACACACTCGAGAGTCGTTTCGAGTGCGCGCGCGTGCGGCTTAAAGGGAGCAGTATAGCAGCTGCAGACTCTGTTTTTTTTTAGCATACGCGCAGCGCACTCGATGCGTGTTGTGTAGCAGCTTGCACAGGTATATATTGCGATCTAGTTCAAAGTTCAGCCGTGTAATACATATAATAAAAAAAAAAACGCGTAGGGCTCGTACCTAGGCAAATGGCAAACGAACGCGGAGGAATTGTTTTTCCTTTTTTTCTATTAACTCGCTGCTGCTGTAGTAGCGCAGCTACCCCGTAATTTAAAACGGAAACGTATTTTGTATTATAATATATAAGCCGAAATCCCTTCCAAATGAGAATCAAGAGTGCAGCAGCAGCAGCGAGCTCGAGAGGTATAGGTCCCGCGCATTATTATTATATCCAAGACGAGATCACTTCGGCCCGAAGAAGAGCTCGCGAGCTTATCCTCGTGCGCTGCGCGCGACATCCTCGAGTGTTTCTCTTTCTTCTTCTTTTTTTATATCGCTCCTATCTCGTCCCGATCTCTCTCGAGTTTTCAATTTGAAGTTTTCGTCGGTAGAGAAAAAAAGGTAAAATGATTCGCGCGCGCGCGCGAGGATTATTCTATACACAGCTCGAGTCATTCGCGTCGACGCTTTTATTTTTCGTCATATAAACCTCGCTATAACGGTACTTACGCCTATACGAAAGTTTCGTGCAAAAAAAAAGAATCGCAAGTGCGTGTTACCGTGAAATGGGGAAAAATTTTTACTTCGCGCGCTCTTTCTCTACTACTACTACAACTGCGACGTGTGCTGCTGCTGCTGCTGGGATAAATAGCCATGACGCGCGCGCGAGGGCCGAGAAAAACACTGCAACGAGTGCAGTTAGGTCCGTCGCTCGCGTTGTACATTATACACGTTGCGCGCGCGCCGCCGCGGAAAATGGGAAACCTTTTATATACGCGTCGTCGTCGTCGTTGCGGTGGCGAAAAAAAGAAAGAAAGGGAACTGAAAAATTTTTCTTATAAACCACCTTCTATTTTTCATAATTTTGCATTTTTATCGGGGCTTTATAAAGCCGTATCTGGACCGAGCCGACGTTATAACTCTCGGCTCGTATAAATACTGCTGGTGTGACGGGCGAGTGGCCTAGGTATAATTTACTCGGTTTCTCTCTTTCTATGAGTTACAAGAATTGCTATATACGTGCAGCTGCAATTTTTTTCCTATTTATCATTTCCTCAATTTTTTCCCGCGCATTCCTCGGCTCGGTTCCTTTTCCCCTTTATACATATATATATATATATATATATATATTCGCCAACCCAGCAAAAAATCGTCCTGTATATACGGAGATATGTACAGGGAGAAGAAAGAATGAAAAAAAAAAGAAAGGAAAACAAAATTTCCACGTTCCGATGCTATATACACATCCCGCCGTTGCCAATATATATATACTATATATAGAGAGAGAGAGACCGATAGAAAGAGACCAACCACCGCCGCCACGTGTGTGTGTTGTGGACATGTGTCGTGTAGCAGTAATAGCTCGGACGATGCGACGGCGGCGGCGGCGTCGGTGGCTTATTTTTCCCACGCTCCGTTTTTTTCCATTACCGCGCGCCGATATCATAAAGCCCGAAAAATTCCTTTTTTTTTTTTTTTTTTAATAAACACGTATTATACGATCGTACGATTTGCTTCTGCTTGTGCGGCATCGGTGACTCACACATATATATATATATATAATTTCGCATACAAAAATCAACATTAATTTACAAATATGTATTAATCGCGCGCGCGATGCTCCGCATTTTGAAATTACACACGCAGTCTCCCTCGGCTTGAGCAACAACCGAAATCGCGCGAGGTGCGATAAATACACTCGTAAATTGAATAAATTCCATAATTATAATCGACGGCAGCGGCGGTATCAATGAATAATAATAATAAATACAGCGCGTACATTGTGTGTACCGAATATAATTTCCATATTATAACGCACTCGAAAATTAGCCAAGATATTACGCGGGCATATGATTTCCTTATATTATAATATGCGCACAGAATCATCGTCGTCGTCGTCGTCGTCGTCGTCGTCGCGCGAGAGCTAGAGAGAAGATGGCTCATAAGCTGATCATGAATATTGATATATACCACACACACACGCACTCATGAGTGAAATAGTATTATAACATCAGCGCCTGCTCGTAATAATGTATGTAACAACACTTGAGAGCGAGGCGAGAGGCGGCTCGAGTGTTGTGATTCTAAATTTCTTCATTATATTATAATACGTAATGTGTATAAACCATCGAATTTTTCCGAGAGTACATCGCGCACGACATCCGCCACACATTGCGCTAATTTATACAACACTCGAAGTGATTTAATATAATGTGGGCCTTGCCGAAAAAAAAAAAAATAATAAAACGTGTGTGCTCCATATAATATATCCGGTCGTTCGACGCGCTCCGCACGGGACAGTTGCTACACACGTTATATACTCAAACACACACACACAAAGTATATTAGTATACCGATTCCGTTTCTTTCTTCTTTCTTTCTTTCTTCGCAGATATCTCGCGCGAGAATTTACACGGATTAATTCTCGCCTCTCTCTCTCTTTCTCTGTAAAGTATTTGTCTCGCCTAAGCTCCAGTAATATTAGTTATTATACACACAGCTCTCTCTCTCCCTTACTCGCTCGCGCGTCTTTTCACGTTTTAATAAAGCATCTCTCTTTCCGTCTCACTTGTGAACCCGAGACGTGCTAGCTAGCTAGCTCTCGCGCGACATAAAGCAAAAGCTCTGTCTGCCTGTGTGTGTGTGTGTGTGTTACACGGGCGCGCGAAAAGTAAATTCCTGGCATATTGTCGTCGTCGTCGCTCGGCAGTCGCTCTTTTCTCTCTCTCTCTCGCTCACTCTTCAGAGCGACCCCCTGCCTGACTCTCCGCGCCCTGCTAACAAGCTTCTTTTCTCTTTCTGCCAGCGCGTGCGGCTGGGGCGAGAGAGAAAACTCGTCGCGATTATTTTGTTTGCTCTCTAGCTGGTAGCTTGGCGCGCTGCTGTGCATACCTTTATGTGCAGGCTCTTGTCTCACTCGCTCTCTCTCCGAAGGGTTCTCGTATCTTTAAATGTGTACGCGAGAGAGAGAGAGAGACTCTCTCGGCCGTTTTGTTATCGTAAGCTTTGCTGCTTCCGAGCGACGGCGGCGTCGGCGGCACGTTTTATTTTTCCTCCTTCTCGCAGCTGTAGTAAACTTGTATATATACAAACACACACGCGTATGTACGCGTGTCGCGCGATAATGAGATTTTTTTTCTTCGCTCTTTCTATACTGCGGTGTTGTCCCAGTAGTGCCGCGCGCGTGATGCAAATCGGCGCGAGCGTCGCGTCGGAAAATAGAGAGAAGGAGAGAGAGAGAGAGAGATAAGAAAACTTCATTTTTTCTTCATCCTCTTCGCTGCTGCTTTACTACTTACTACTACTTACTGCTGCTGCTACGGCGAGAAGAGAGTAATGCACTTTCGACCCATAGTACATGTGTATAATGTATATAAGTTCGAAAAATTGTGTCCTCTACTTTTTTCCCTCTATCTCTCTCTCTCTCTCTTTCTCCATCTTTTTTTCACGGTTATTAGCATTATAATCGACTCGAAAGTCAAGCTTAAGTTAACAAAGAGCGATACAATCCTGTCTCTCTCTCTCTTTCTCCTCGCTTTATACTCGAAGGATCGTGTCGCGTGCTCTCCCGCTGCCTCGGCGAAACGAGTCAGCTCGCATTATATACATTACGAGTTGTATCGTATAAATGAAATTAAAAGTTTTCCTTTTTAGACGTTCTTTCTTTTTTCTTTTTTTGTTCCGTTTCAAGAGTCGTGTCGAGCGTCGTCCTTCCCGAACACGATAATAAAATCATCGTCGCCGCCGCCGTCGTCGTCTTCGTCTCGAAACGGGGAGAAGCGCACACGAGGGGATAGTAATAGTATAGTAGAAAACAAAGGAAATTCGTATACATATATACTCTTATTATATATTTTATATATAGGACAATTGCTTTTGGTTGACTTACTTCGGGAATATCTTTTTCCTCTCGGCGACGCAGTCATCAAGATACGACACGACGAGGACGATTACCACCGCTATACTCCTTGCGGCGGCAGCGGTACATTTAAGAGAGAGACAGCGGCTTGTATTTTTTCTCTCTCTCTCTCTCTCTCTGCTTCTTATACTGCTTTTCTCCCCCTCGTGTCGTCTCTCTCTCTCGCTCACTCCGATTTGTTTTGTACGTATGTAGATGTATCACTATTATACTACTCACACACAAGCACACGCGACGCACGAGCTTTCCTTCGGCGGCGTGATATATGCTACACGACACTAGTCTCGTGGGTACACTTTGCACACACAGAAAAAAGGATCAAAACAACGAAACACAACAAAAAAAAAAAAAAACGTACAGACACCGCAGCAGCAGCCGAGAGCACGCGGGAATCTCTCACTCCTCTCTGTCTCTTTCTCTATATAGCTGCACAACGACTTCGTGTATGTGTGTAATTCGCGTCACCGTCACACAGACACAGATAGATGGATAGATAGACGGCAGGGAAATTTAGGCCGTCGTCGTCGCGGTTCACTCTCAGCGACGTGTGTGTGTGTGTGTATGTCACACGTATATATATATAATGTAAAACCACCTACGTGTATGTGCGCTCGTATACACGCGTTTTTATGTTCGCGTCTACATTATAGATATATATATATATATATACGTGTGTGCTGCTGCCCCCGTCGCGCGCGCGTTACATACGTCACGACACGAGACACAATCGAAAAAAAAGAGAGGTAGAGGCAAGCAGCAGAAATCAGAGTGCGGCACTACTACTCGCACGTATATATATATATACGCTTACGATTATAATAATGATAATAATAATCTACGACGACGACACATGCTCGGCGCACTCGAGACACTGCGGAGGGTTATTGCACTACTGCACACACATATATATATTTATAATGCACCAGCAATGCACACACACACTCGCACCCACGCATCATAATAAATATATTATATTACGATGGCAATAATAAACGTGCAGCCGAAAGCTTGAATAATTCGGTGCTGCCGCTGTACATGTGCAAAATTGTTATTATCGTCGTCGCGCACCGACCGACTGACCAACTATATCATATACAATAAATGATACACACACTCGGCGGCGGCGGCGGCGGCGGCTCGGCTAGGGTCGCGACACGAGCTGGTGGCACGAGCGCGCGCGAAAAAGCTCCGAGCCCGACTGACTGCTTGGTTGGTTGGCCAACGGCACGAGAGTGCTCGCCGTAGTGTGCTCTGTGCTCCGCCGTGCCTCTGTCTGCTTTCTCTCTCTCTCTCTGTGTGTGTGTGCCTGCGTGTGGCGCTGGTATATAGTAGTTTAGTTGCAGGCAGCAGCAGCAGCGGCGGCGGCGACAACCAGTCCGCAAGCAAGCGGGAGCAAGTAGTATTGTCGCTGTGAAAGCAGCCCGACGCTGCTGCTGCGCTGCCGTCGCCGTCGGTAGAAGAGAGCTTGCGCGCGCGCAAGCCAGCCAGCCAGCCGACGAGCCGAGCTTTTACTCGTACTACTACTACTACTACTACTACTACTACTACTACTACTACTACTGCTGCTGCTCCTGCTACTGCTGATATATCCAGCAAACTTCCCCGTTTAAAGCTTCGCCTCCACTGGTCTGCGTGGAAATTCGGCTTGCACCTGTATAAGATGATTTACCGTAACTTTTGACGCAAGCTCGATGCGAAAATTCGTAAAAGCTCCATTATGTCTCAAAAATTCCGAAAAAGCTCGTACAGTCGACGAAAACTCGTCACGTTGACATCCATCCGATACGATATAACCTAAGCTCGCTCAAATAGTGGAAAAAGCATCCGCGCGCGAACAGCGTCATCGTCGCATCCAGCGCGCACGCCGCCGCCGGCGACGTACAGGAGGGAAAGGAGGGACAGGAGGGGGGGCCAGCAAGCAGGCAGGCAGTCAGGCGCGCGCGGGAGGCAAGCCGGTAAGCAAGCTCTACAACACGAACGAAGCTTTCGTGTGTGCTTGCGCGTATGTGTGTGCGTGTGTGCGTCGGTGGTGCTGCTGTTCGCTCGCTCGCTCGGGGTGGTTGGTCGGTCGGTCGGTCGGTTGGCCGGGAGATCGATAGCATAAGCGAGCACGAGAGAAAGAGAGAGAGAGAGAGAGAGAGAGAGAGTATCATAGCCTCTTTTTGCCTCTCTCGCGCGCGCGTTCGCACTGTGTCAGCGGACCCGACCGCCGCGCGCGACGCGACGGATATACATATATATATATAGAAAAACACACGTATACGTAAAGCAGCATCCTTACGCGTAGGCAGACAGGCAGACACGGCTGCTATGACTTACGAGATGTATATGTATTTAGGCGAACTCTATATGTATGAACGCGCGTATCTCGAGATAGTTTGCGCGCCCGACTACGATGCGTGCAGTCGTTGCGTAAATGTGTGCTTGCTTGCGCGCGAGCGAGCGAGCTTTACTTTCGCATATTTTGCTATTATTACCGCGTGTGCGTGCGCGCGTGTATTCAAGTACTCGAATGCCTCGTGCGCGTCGACTGCTGCAGTATACTCGGCATATAGATATATAATTCTTGGGGTCCTGCCGCGCGTGCCGCAGCATACGTATACATGTATAATAAATTGCCGAGGGATAGAGAGAGAGAGAGAGAGAGAGAGAGAGAGAAACGAACGTAATAAACGAGAAAATTAGGCAACGCGATTACGTTAACGTGTACACAGATGTGGGTGACTGGGTCACAGCAATTAGTTGGGGGGGAGTACTATTCGATTGATTTTTTTTCTTTTTTGCCCTCCTTCTCTCTTTCAGCCCCCTTTTTTTTGTTCTACCTCGTTTTGTTTGACTATCCTCTTTATCGTCTATGTCTCTCTCTCTCTCCACGAAATTATGCACTGAACCGAAGTGCGCGCATCCCTTCTAAATAGAGAGGCGATTTATCGGCCGTCGAGCACAGGTACACACGGGCACACACGATCGGCACGACGATTCGCAATTGCACGGGCTGCGACGCGACTCCTCGTTTTTTTTAGCTTCTCTCTACGTACGTATCTATACTGCTGCTGCAGCGTATACACGAATCGCGTAATCGAATTTGGGGCTGAGGCTGCGTAGGCTTTTTCACGGCGAGATATATATATGGTAGCTGCGTGAAACGAGAGAAACTCCAAATAAACCCGTCATCGCGTCGCACAGCCTGATAATATTGACTTTTCGCATTACCGAGCGCGCGCATATATATACATACATACAAATATATAAATGCGAAAAGCCAACGTCGTAACGAGATCTGCACGGATGTAGATGCGGAAAACGTAAACGGAGCTTGGAGCCTTAAAGCAGAAGCAACAGCAGCAGCAACACCAAACTATTATAACATATAAACATGATTTTCACGTCTCTCTTTTTTTTCTCGCTCATCTTTCATTGCCACTCTTGGGCTGCTACGAGAGATTCTCTCGCTCTCTCTCTCTCTCTCTCTCGTGTTACACCTGTTGGTTTTTGATCGCGACAAATATACAGACGACAGCGAGAGGAGAGAGAGAGAGGAGCATCTTCAACCTCTTACTCTCTGAATTTTTTAAAGCCCTCGGCTCTCATCGGAAAGGTGAGCAGTAGGAGAGCTTTAAGGTAAAAAAGCTCCCGAGCGTCATATATCCAAAGAGAGAGAGAGAGAGATGAAAAATTTCAGACGTTAGTATATACGAAAGAGGATTAGTACTTGCGTCATCGTCAGCGAAAAGCCGCGCACGCGAGAGCAGCAAGAGGAATTAGTGATTCCCGCAGTGTAGCAGCTTGTGTGTATACGTATATATTGTAAAGAGTTAATTAAGTAATTTTAACCGACGTTCAAGCTCTCGACTCCACGAAGAGATCGCAAAAGATCAAAAGCCGAGAGAGTTAGAGAGAGAGAGAGAGAAGAATTCGATGAGTCTGCAGGGAAATTTAATTTATGTAAAGCGCATATATACGCAAAGGCGTTGTAGCGCAGCAGAGACTGCCGCCAGGAGATTTATTTAAAAGCCAATTCGCGTATTATTATTTTTCCGACGTGTACGCGGGAGGTTCGTTTCCTTTTTTTTTTTTTTTACTTTTCTTTCCTTTTTCGAAATAAAAGAGAGGATGAAGAAGAAAGGAAAATAAGCAGATGGAAAACTCGATGAACCCGCGCGCACACGGTATATAAGTACATACGCGTAAAAAGGGTTGAGACTCCAGAGCGAGCGAGAGACAGATCCACCACACACACAGACACAGACAGACAGACAGACGGCAAAAGAGATCGGCGAAAAGAAAAGATGCGAGAAGTGTAGAGGTAGAGAAAGAAGAAGAAGAAAAAAAAAGGGGGACGCGGCGAATTTAAAAAGTGTCGATTTCCGTCAGGCGCGCATCTGCAACCCAGGCCATATAACTATCCGCTACCGTATACATACTGCGCGCACACACACACAGTGTATAGATAGTAGCATCTGAGAGAGCAGCTATAGCTCGAGCGACTCGACTCGACTCTCTGCTATATACTGTGCGTCTGCATCATCTGCTGCGCGCGCTCAAGAGAGCGAGAGAAAAACGCTTATCGACGGTAAATTTAACCTGACGGTTTTTTCGCTTTTTTTCTCTCTTTTTTTTTTTTTTTTTTTTTTTTTTTTATACACCTAAGCATGTGTATAAAGAAAAGTGGGAAAGGGTACGAAAAAAAAAAAAAAAATCTGCCACGCGTGCGTTGGCACGATATATCGCGTACACAACAGACACACACACAGACACACACGTGTATGTATTACGACTGACACAAAAAGGAAATTTCCCTCTTATTTTTTCAGTCTCGCGGAGCTGCTGCTGCTGCTGCTGCTACAGCTGCTTTTCTTCTGCTCCGAAAAGCCGTGGCCCGATTTCTTTCTTTTTTTCCTCTCTTCTTTTTTCCGCGAATACCATATTGTGTGTATTTAATATGCGCAAAAGAGTGATGCGCGAGCCCAGAAAAAGGTATTATAAAGTACAAAGCTCAAATCCGGTTAATAACGTCTTAGGCGCAATTGAAATGTATATAAAAACTTATACTTACTTTTCGAAGCGCATCTCTCTTTCTCGAGAGAGAGAGAGGATATACGTATACGATTTTTCGATTGCGCAGCAGAGCCGAGGGGATGAGGAATTAAAAAATAAAACGGATTGTATACTAACGTCAGAAGCTGAGCCGTAGTAGAGGAGATTAAAAGGAAACGTTATGATGTATTATATATAAAACCTCGTTGAAAAGCCTAAACTCTCTTCTTTGCTTCTGCTTATGCTGCTGGTGCTGCTGGTGCTGCAGCTGCTGAATGAAAAAAAAAAATAAAAATAAAAAAGAAGCATAAGAAAATAAAAGGAGCCCCAGATGAAAGCAGCACGAAGAAATCGAGCCGCTCGCGCGGGAGGCTAAAGTAAACGAATTTTCGCAGCCGGGCCACTTTTCACTAAAACTTGTATGTTATTCCGTACACATTGGCAACTTTTTGGGAGGGAGGGGAGAGGCGGTAAAATAGAAGAGAAGTAAGCAACTTCGGAAAATAGTACACCTCGATCTCCTTTTGCACGCGCGCGGAAAGAAATAAAAAAAATATCGCAATCGAGGAAGTTCGGGAAAAGAAAATTTCTCAATTTTTTAGTATACGTCATCTATCTAGGATATACTTTGGTATACATATGTACAGACGCGAGAAGCTAAAAACATACAGCTATGAGAACGAGGAAAGAAAAAAGTAACTTACAAAAAAACTGTCGTAGAGCAAGAGATCCGATCAAACGTAATTTTGACATCTCAATGGCTGTGTATAATTTCAACTTTTTAAGAGAAAAGATAAATGAAACGTTGTATTACATCACTCACCCGCGAGCTTGCGATACACGATATTTTTTTGTTGTTGCTTTTTTCGCCCGAGCTTGCGTGCGCCACGATTATTTAACCGCGAAGAAACACGAGGCGAGCAATTTCATAAACGTCTTCTTGCTTAACTCTCTCGCGCCTGGCATTATCATTATTATTTCGTGTGTATATTTTCTCGAGGGGGTTTATATTTCGCGCTGCAGCGCATCAAGCGCGCGCTCGACAAACCACCACCACCAGTTCATCGCGATCAACGCGTCCCGTTCTTTTTTTTTCTAGTGAATTTACGTTTCTTGCTGAGGCGATGTAAAGCAAGGCTGAAAATGTCGCTTTATTATCAGCTTCGTCGCGGGATTTCTTACTTCTTCTTCTTTCTTCTCTTTTTTTTTAATGTACTGCAGCTTCGACCCATCACGACGATTATTCTTGAAGCGAAGCAATCAATTTTTTTCCCTTTGTATTTTATGTAGAGGTATAGAGAATGAAATAAAACGATTGACACATTGTCGATTCTCTCAGACTTCACTCGTTTATATATTATTATATTTTAAACAATTTCGAGCGAAGATTCCACATCTCGTCACGTACAATGACAATAATAGTAGTAATGATGAACGTTGAAAGCTCCGTGACGTCGTGTTCCTGCAGAGACGAGCATCGTCAACGAGGACACTGAGACGGTCTGACGCATCTGCCTTGGTTATTTTTCACGTAGCCATTGTTGCAGTAACAGGTCGGCCTGTCGGGGCAGGACTGTAACAGGAGAGAGAGAGAGAGAGAGAGCAAAAAAAAAAGAGAGAGAAAAATGATCTCTCATTAGCCTTTTCTCGAGTATATAGTTACGGGCGCGCGTCGACTGAATTCCAAATGCGCCGCGTTGGAACGATTTAATGAATTGTTAGGTTTTTGCGTATGATACTCACGATCGCTTGACAGGTCGGTCCGGTCGGATTGCGGCACGTTCGCGGACAGATGGTGCCGCATCTCGAGTAATGCGAGCCGGCCGGACATCTTATCGGATCGGCGGCTTCTGCAAAATGACAACAACAACAAAAACATGATAAAAGTTCGTTAAAAAGTGATATTAAAATCATTTTTAAAATCATTCAGCAGCTGTGTAATTATAGCTGATTGCGAATATATATCGATAACTATATATTTCGAATGAGAAACTCAAAATATATAAGAAATCTTACACGAGTAATGATTAAGCTATAACGAAACGTTTATTAGCTCATCTTTGCTTTTTTGTATGGTGGTAACTTGCAAATTAGCATGAAGCCATCTAGCGATCCGTCGCGGCACTAGGCGTTCGTCTTTCGAATTTTTGCGTACGAATCGCTGCGGTACTTTTTTTTGGTCAAATTATCATGCTTCAGAGAACGTGTGAGCGAATGATCAGCAGTCTGCGACGACTCGAAGTACAAGTCACATCGAAGGAGCCATCCCATTCGTTTGAAGAGTTCAGTATCAACGACAAATGTAGCAACCACTATAGATACATAGGAAGATCTTCCGAAATTGCGCGAGCGAAATCCATGAGCGAATTATAAACTGGTATTGACTTCTTTGCATGGGGGTGTCTTGAAAACTAGCATAAAGACGTCTGGCGGTCGGTAGCGGTACTAATTGCTTTCGCCTTTCGAATTTTTAGAGCGCTCCGAAGCAAATAATTTCCTTTGAAGCTGTGATCTTAAGCATAATCAATAGGGTCTGAGAAGTAGAAACAAAGTTTTACTGTGTCGAGAAAATTGATTAATAGCGATTAGAACGATTTCAAAACGAATAATAAATGCCTACTTAATATTCGTCGATCTTTCAGATATTTAAACGAATATAATGGATTTCTACTTATGAAAAAAAAAAATTTTTGTTGACACTTGCGAGTTCACACTATTCCATCTGTCGATGAAATCAAAAAGCTCATAACCGAATATAACACCTTTGATTACGATAAATCTTGTAGCAATACATCAATGCTTAAATTTTTCTTAAAAAAATTTAACTAATTTTTAAAATCTGTTGGAAGCGAAACTTTGACAAAATTAAAAAAAAACGCACATCATTTTTTTCAAAAAATACAAGTGGTAAATTATACTTAAAAAGCGCAAATTAATACGTGCTAATGTGCATTCACGCGTCGACGTATAGAGCGTAACGGTCCGTATCGAGTCTATCCACAACTACAATTACCGCGTTAGCTCGGTTTTTTTTTTCAGGATCGAAGTAAGTTTCACTATACCCAAAACTCCAACAACGAACGAGAGGAATTGCTTTTTTAGGGGGGGGGGGGGGGGGGAGGATAAAACAATGTGTAATTCGGACGAACGTATGACGTAAAAAAAAAGAAAGAAAGAAAACTAGAAATCGCAATTGAAAATTTCTATTCAATCGGTTTTAACGAACTTACGGGCGTAACAAGCGCACACGGCGGCCACCAGCAGCAGGCACAAAGCGACGTTTTTCATTATATAGCGGCGGAGCGAACGAGTATTCGTGAACGGAGAGCGAAACACAACTATGTGTACACTGTGCCCGATTCCCGTCGCAAATCCGTCTTTTGTAGCAATTTTGAAACGCGAAAATTTCTCTCTCTCTCTCTCTCTCTTTTGCATTTCAACGTACGCGATAAGACACACATAATATAATTCATCATCGTCGTCGTCGCGCGTTGTGTTCCTTTCGTCGCTCGGGTAAATATTACACCAAAGAAAAATATAAATAAGCTTATACATACTTTTCCTCGTTACGCTCGCGCCCGATTTTCCTACTTCATTAATAAGCCGTGTTCGCGCGCGCGCGCGCGAGAAGGCTGCTACGATACGATAATTTCCTTCTTTATTCGTTATCGCGTTTGTCGGTGCTGCTGCCGCTGCTCAGAGAGAGATAGAGAGGAATATTTTTAATTACACCGATTGCCTTGGAGCTTTTGCGCTTCTCAAACAGACGCTGAGAGAGAGAGAGAGAGCATGAATATATTTTTCATGAAATATTCCTTCATCCGTCCATCTCTCTCTCTCTATCTCGGTGCAATATATACTAGCTCGGATTACACAAAGAGAGGCTCGCGCGACGATGACGGCTTTCAAGAGCTAAGCTAATTTTTTTGCGCCAAAGTTTACTCGGAACTCGTAACACAGTAGCAGCAGCAGCAGCAGCGGAGCAGGAGTAGGAAAAAGAAAGGCAGGAAAAAGATCGCCCGAGTCCTTTTGCGCGCGTAAAAATGTGTATATAAGAAGAAGAAAATGGGGAAAAATATCATATCCGCGATCCTTTCACGCGTCGTTTGTTTTTTCCTTATGTGTAGGTATACGATTTACGTGCGTAACGTTCGATATATTATGACTGTAGGTATGAAAATACACACGTATATTGTGCCGCTCACGTGTTTCGAGGATATAAAAGGCCACACATCAACGCATCCCCATTGGTGTGTGTGTGTGTGTGTGTGTGCCGCTCGACTTTTAATTTAGTGGCTCTTACTCACGAGAGAGAGAGAGAGAGAAACGTTTTCATCGATTTTGTATTACAGCAGCAGAAAATTCGTGCGCACAGGCGGCGGGGAAAGGAGAGAAACAAAACGATGCCGATGTTGTTGTTGCTGCTGCTCTCGATTGTATTATACATGCGTATATAAAAGGTATATAGTTTACAATGGAGAGAGGAGGAGGAGGGGAGCCGTGGGAGTATACAGCAGACAGGAGAGAAAATATAAATAACGAATCTGTTGGCATGAATATTCATAATACGGCGAGATGTGTATATTTATCGTTTATTGAAAATGAAATACATATCAATTTCTGCGGATTTATGTAGCGCGCGGCGCAATTGTGTATTCGTTGCATACATTATTAACGCGTATATATATTTAGACTATTTGTGCGAAAAATAAAAATAAAAAACGAGAGTGAGTTGAGACGTAGACAGAGAGAGAGAGAGAGAGAGAGCTCAACTTATATTGAAAAATATGATAGACAGAATTGATACGATGTTCGCGAAGGAAAAATAATGGTAATAATTTAGCACTCCGACGGCTTGACGCATTTGTTCTGGCTATTCAGTACGTATCCGGTGTCGCACCAGCACCTGGGCGTCTCGGGGCATACCTGCAGT
The DNA here is from genome assembly GCA_034770305.1 of Trichogramma dendrolimi. NCBI lineage: Eukaryota > Metazoa > Arthropoda > Insecta > Hymenoptera > Trichogrammatidae > Trichogramma > Trichogramma dendrolimi. The sequence goes on along the minus strand of JAPMIB010000031.1, from coordinate 722,819 downwards.
GGCAGAAAAACAACAACAACGACAACAACAAAATTAATCATACAAAAATATTTTACAAATTAAGATGCTTTTTTGAATGTTCGTTCGTACCACCACAAAACAAACCGGGACAGCTCGGGTATTTCTCGGCCGACATCTCGCCGGGCAGGGGTTGCCGCAGTTGGAGTAGTGCGAGCCAGTCGGGCACCGGATCGGAGCGGCTGCTTCGACCGTTGCTGCGATGATTTTGCGGAGGATTGAAAAAATAATTATTCGAATACGATCCTGTCAGTAAATGTACAGCAAATCACTCACCGACGATGCAGTAAATCAAGACGAGCGATAGAACGAAATAACAACGGCAACTGCGCTTCTTGTCTATCATTTCGTCGATGTTTTCGTTTGCAATATACCGCGATACAACTATAGCGCATGTATTTTGTTTATTATTATGACGTACTCGCACGCGAAATGATACGAAACGTTGCTCGCTCGCTGCTTTAATACGTTCTTCCGTCCGCAATTTGACTGGCATAAATAAAGATATTTTAACGCTCACCTGGAAATTACACACACACACACACACACACACACACACACACACACACACACACATACACAATATGCATGTATGTGATAAACGCGATATAACAACCATAAAGATACGATCTAATTTTTCCTCGTTTTCGCGCATACTTACCTAGTATCACGTGAGTTACAAAAATTCTTCCTCCTCCCATTACCACTACTCCTACAACTACGACTACGAAACGAACCACATTCGCAAAAAGTGTATATATAATATCTCTCTGGCTCTCTATCCGGCGCGGCTCCCCCGACATAATGATCTTTGTTTTTCACACATGTTGGTTTCATGCGCCACTTTTTTTTTTTTATTTTTATATGTGGAGCACAAATCGAGCCCTTGTACCGCGCGCTTATATACTTACTTTTATACACTGTGTATACGTATAATAGGCTTCTCTCGGGGCGCGTGCTTCGAGGAAATAAAAAAACTTTGTTTTTCTTCGACTGCGGCGCAGCGTCGTTTTACACATCGATTTTCTATTATTTTCAGGTTAATCGCGCGGAACTGCATTATACATATATATATATACGTATGTGTACGTAGTGGGTGCGAATGATTTTTATCCAGCACCTCGTTGGGTAATTATTTCTATGCGTAATTACGTCGTTGCGAGGCCCCATCGACACCCATTGTACGCGCGCGGTATAGAGAAAAGACAGATAGACAAGCGAGAGCGAGAAAAAAGGAAAAAGAAATAAAAAATTGTCACCAGCTCGCGGAGAGACCGAGCGAGAGCTTTCTCGGCGTATTATTGGCAGCGAGCTTTGCCGCGCGCCACGTAGCTTTTTTTCCCTCGCGCGCGGATGCACTTAAACTTTTCAATTTCCATTTTGCAGCGGCTCGCAACTTCGCATTAATCTTCTTTCTCTCTTTCTCTCACTTTTTTTCCTGCGTGCGTCGAAAGTGTCGTACAGCTATGCGCGCGTGAGAAAGCGAGAGAACTACTACTAGCTGCTGCTGCTGCTGCTGTTTTACAAACGCACGCGACGACGCGTGCCGTTTCTCGTTAGAGAATTGAGCTTATACGCTGCCAGCAGGAAAAAAGAAGTTGGCAATTATCAGCTCGACGTGTATGTATAGGCGCCTTTTGTGCGTAGTCGTACGATGACGACGCGCTGAACGACGAGTTGCGACGTGCGAAGAATACTATATACGCTATATACAAAACAGCTCGATGCAGCTCGCGCAATTTTATATCGAATTAATCGTTGCGAATGTATATATACGTAATACAGTTACAGACAGTCAGGGGGGAGTGGGACGGGTAATGAAGCAGCTGCTAACTCACGAGGCAATCTGGACCGCTCGCAAGCTCGCAATATATAAGAGCACTACTCATAAGGGAAATCAACGTCGTAATGTATAATACACACACACACACACATCGAAAACTTTGCCACGCTCTCACATTTTCTTCGGAATTGCGCGATATATAATAACAATAATAATGATAGCGATATCCTTGTGTACAAAGGAGGAGAAGTAATCTTGCCAATTTATCACTCGATCGTGGGGGGATGCACCTGCGTATAAGCTGACGCCTGCATACACAGCCGCTTTAATACTTGTATAGGCGTCGTGCAAGGATCGATGCGTATATTATAGGATATATCGCACGTAAATACTTGACGCGTGCATAATACGTCTTATGTACGACACGCGACGAGGGCTTATAACGCGGACGAGGCAAAAGCGACGCCGATTATTTCAATCGTCTGCGTGAGCAATTTCAGAATTTATACTAAGTTCTTGGAGGTTCGAGAGAGCAAAGATTTCATAATATTCGTGGAGATTTTTGTCACGACGATTCCTTGGCGAAATATTATGTTTTTTTTTTAACGAAAATTATATTATTTTTTGATGTTCTAGAGTGTTTGAAGTGTCTGCAACCACTGCCCTCGCACTTCCCTCGACTTCTTGACATGAAAAGCTCGATAGAAAAAGTTCACACCATTCGCATAAATTACATCCAAAAGGTACTTCACATAAAAATAAGGATTTTATTTTGCAGTTTTTTTTTTATTAAAGACATAAAAATAATCGAAAATTTTCTTTATTTGATATTAGTAAAAATTAGTAAATAAATAAAATCGAATTCTTCAAATTTGTGTTTTAAAAAAATCTGTAGATATTTTTGATCATAAGTTATCATCATTTAAATTTTGAAGGATCTTTGAATGATTTATTTAAAATTAAGTTATGTCATTAAAATTTATGACTACATAAAATATGTATAAAAAAATAATGAAAATCTCTGATAAGTATAAAATTTTTTTCAAAATTTACAATTAATAATCATGAATATATAAATCTGGTTACAAGTATTGACCATTTAATAGAATTGTTGGTAAGTTTGATACTTGATGAATTATTACTAATTATAAAATTCATTAATTTGTTATTCGGCACGTTTGGTTGAAACTGAAAGTTTTTACAGTTTTTCTGTCAGCTCGTTTACGATCGATGAAATAAAATTCTTGCTTTATACGTCTTTTCGCCCATGTCCACGGCAAAAAATTGACCCCACGAGAAAATCTGGCGCAATTTATCCAACAACCTATCACATACTTAATCTTAATAGTTCATTTTAAGCGAAACATTTTGTGTAAGATAAATGAAATGAAACACTATTGCGTACCATTCATTGCACTTGTCCGACAGGTGATCTGTGTGAATTTCATAAATGGTTACTCGAATGCGATGCGGTCCCAGATTCATTTTTACACTGAGTCATCTTTGCGACCGTCGTGTACTGTATTTTGATGTTTGATCAAATTGCCTTTTTTTCCAAATTTCTTTTCGCACTTGTCGCATGAAAAATCTTTCCGACCTTCGTGTGCTGTCCTTTGGTGGTAGAGGAAACTCGGTTTACGTGTATATTTATTCTCACACTTGTCACATGCGAAATCTTTACGAACTTCGTGTATTGTCTTTTGGTGGCAAAGCAAACTCGGTTTTTGGGTAAATTTCTTCTCGCACTTGTCGCATTGAAAATCTTTTCGACCATCGTGCACCGTCTTTTGGTGGATGAGCAAATGTGATATTTGTCCAAATTTTTTCTCACAATTGTCGCACGCGTAATCTTTGCGACCTTCGTGGACTGTTTTTTGGTGTCTTAACAAATCAGATTTACATGCAAATTTCTTCTCGCACTTGTCGCATGCGTAATCTTTCTGACCTTCGTGTACTGTTTTTCTGTGAAAAAGCAAAGCCGATTTTTGTCCAAATTTATTCTCGCACTTGTCACATGCGTAATCTCTGCGACCTTCATGGACTGTCTTTTGATGAGTGAGCAAATACCATTTTTTTACAAATTTCTTCTCGCAATTATCGCATGCAAAATCTTTCCGATGTTCATGGACGGTACTTTGGTGGGAGAGCAAACTCGGTTTTTGTGTAAATTTTTTTTCACACTTGTCGCACGTATAATCTTTACTACCTTCGTGGACTGTCTTTTGATGGATGAGCAAACTCTTCTTTTGTGTAAATTTTTTTTCACACTTGCTGCACGTATAATCTTTACTACCTTCGTGTACTGTCTTTTGATGTCTGATCAATTTTGATTTTTCTCTAAATTTATGCTCGCATTTATCACATGAAAAATCTCTGCGCATTTCATCGATTATTTTTTGGCGTTTGGTCAAACCGCATTCATCCCCAAATTTTTTCTCGCACTTGTCACTTTCAAAAATCTACCGAATCCTCGTGGACTCTCGTGATGTGCAAGAGCAAATTCTGTTTATTTCCAAACCTCTTCCCACATTTTTCACATAAGTAATCCCTAAAAACTTCGTGGAAGATTCTTTTGTGCTTGAGTAAAGTGGATTTGTTTTCAAATTTTCTCTCACACTTGATGCACGAGAAATCGTCACGACTTTTGTGTACCAACTTTTGATGTGTTAGCAAACTCGATTTTTTCACAAATTTTTTCTCGCATTGATCACATGCAAAATCGTTGCGGTTTTTGTGCACTGATATTTGGTGCCTACTCAAATGACTTTGAAATTCAAATTTTTGTTCGCACTTATCACATGCGTAATTGTTTTGTTCATTGTGAATTGTGGCTTGGTGTTTTATCATGTTTGATTCCAATTTAAATACCTCCTGACAAATATCACAAACGTGTTTTTGGCCGTCTGTAATTTTTTCGTGTTCACTTATATGATCCTTTGAGACAGTTTTCTCCAATTTCTTCTCACTTTCATCCATTTTGTTGCTTAAATTAAACGATAGATTCTTCTATTTAGTACCATGGAAATTGAATGAGTAAAATTTATCTTCTGATACTCTATTTTGTTTTCTCGTCAAAGACAACACTCAAACTGGTTCGGCTATAAACATTTTCAACTAACTACAAACGCTGTCAGTATTGTTTATGTGGATTTGGCTTTAATTAAGACACGAATTTATCTGTTTTAAGTGGATCTTAAAAATATATTTTCTGTAATGATATCAACTCATTATATAACTAAAAAATTTCATATTATTTAAATGTTCTCTATCACTATGAATTATTCAAGAAAAAATTAAAGATGTGAATAGATATTATCAGTTTTTGCGATGGCATAGACAAATCTTTATGAGCAATCGGGTTCAGGAAAATCAGAAAAATTTAATGTGATTCGTGGAAAGGGGGTTTTCTAATTCTATTGCTTTTTTTTTAAATCTAGAAGCACAACTTAAATTTCCTAGGTATCAAAACTGTGATGTTCACTCATTTTTCTTACAGTATAGTACTTATTTATTTTGTATGGAATATTTGCTGTAAAGTTTCTATGAGATTGAGATTGATTAGCAATAGACGATGAGCTTCATTTTTTCCAAAACATTTATCTCTAAACTTAAACGTAGCTTGTGAATAATAAGATAATTCAAACATTGAAGAATTGTAAATGAAAATGTTTAGATAAGTCTTTTGATTAAATGCATGAAATTTTACATTTTCATTTTTGGATCAATTGAAATCAAAATTTAAACATTCATAAATAAATAATTTGTGGACAGGGCATGCTTAAGTATTACCAATATGCGACAATTTAACGTGACTATGGAGACCGGCTCGATATAAAAACACCTTTTCGCAAACATTGCACGGATATGTCAAGCCACTATGCTTCGCCTTAATGTGGCCTTTGAGACTATCCTTACGCGTAAAAGTCTTTCCGCAAACATCACATGCGATTGTGACACCGTTGTGCACTGAATCGGTGTGTACTTTCAGATAACTCTTGCTTGTGAATTTCTTTTGGCAAATATCGCAAGTATGGGTGACATCATTGTGCTTCGCCTCAATGTGCTTTTTGAGACTACTCTTATCTGTAAATTTATTTCCGCAAATATCACATGCATGTGTGACACCATTATGTGCCGCATCAATGTGTTTTTTGAGATTACCCTTGGTTGAGAATTTCTTTCCGCATGTATCACATGCGTGGGTGATATCCTTATGAAACGATTTGACGTGCTGGTTGAGGTTGAATCGGTTTGAATATTTTTTTCCGCATACATCAAAACGCGTATGTGATACCCTTGTGCACCGTGTCCACGTGGACTTGCAGAGTACTCTTTAGTGCAAATGTCTGACCACATACAGCGCATGTAGGTGGATTACCATTGTGCATCGAATCGATGTGTTTGTTTAGATCACTCTTGGTTGTGAATTTCTTTTCGCATATATCACACGCGTGAGTAACACGGTAACAATAATGTATTGCTTTGGTATGCCGGATGAGGTTAGATCGGTCTGAAAATTCCATGTCGCATATATCGCACACATATTTAACACCTTTATGCATCGTATCGATGTGTTTTTTCAAAAGATACTTCCATGAATATTTTTTCCCACACGTATCGCATGCGTGAGAGATACTACGATGCGATGATTTGACGGGCTGATTTAGATGATTTTTTCGAGTTACTGTCTCTTCAAGTGTATCACGTGTTTGGGTGAGTTCTTTGTTGAAATTAGGATTCACTTCTTTTTTCGTTTCAGTCACGGGTTCCATTTTCTTTTTTTTTTTAGTTTGATAATCGTTACTGTCATCTTCAGAACAATCCTCAATTTTCTCAACTGCTAATAAATTCTTGCCCAGCTTTACGTCTTCACATTTAAATTCTATTTTTAACTCATTGCCAAGTTTAGAATTTTCGTCATTTTCTCGAAGCACTGGGGTCTGTAAAGGAGAAATATTTGAAAGAACAATTTTTTTTTCAAATACTTTGTAACGCGAGCCGTATTAAACAAGCATCAATACTCACTGAATTATCTCGCAGATATCTTGGAAAATGAATACTTTGGATATTGGATTTCTCGCCAATTACGTTGTAATCGTTTTCATCAAACGAGTCGTCTCGCCGTTTTTCTTTCACTCTGAGTAACACAAAGTACGATTGATTATCATGCTATTATATTTTTTATAATTTATATCCATAAAATGATAATTACCTGACGGCACAGTTAAAAGCATCACTGGAATACATCTTGCTCGCAAAGACTTAGGGTAGATGATTAATCTCTCAACGATTTATACCGACTAACTTTGAGTTCAATTTAATCGTATTTACAAATCACGACACGAAATTTTCCACGCGGCAATGTAAACATTGACTTGGCAAAACTACGCCTTAGATGTATAATAATATCGAAGAAGTAACAAATGATAAATATTTTTCTATAAATGGTACTTTATTACGAAGAAAAGTAAAGTTATAAAAATGCGTATGAATAATAACTGCTAACTACCCTCGATTCAACTCGTATATTATTTAAATACACTTGATTTTTACATATTCATCTCGAATATAATCATAATTGCTCAAGCTGTACATCCATATATATATATACACAGCTGTACGATTATTGCGCACGCAAACGTGTATGTGTATGCGGCGGCTTCATTTGAAATGCTAACGATTCAGCTCCCCAGCTCAGGTACTGCGCGTATAGTAATAGTAGATAAATGTATGTATACGTGTATGAATGTGTATGTGTGTGTGTAGTTACAACGTGCGCTGCAGTATATATAATAACGCATGAAAGATAACGTTGCTAAGGCTAAAATTAATGTTTTGCCCAGGAACTCTACGTTATAATGTGCGTGTATGTGTGTGTCTGTGTATGTATGTGTACACGGATCTCTCGTAGTAATTTTTCTCTCTCTCTCTCTCTCTCTCTCTCTCTCTCTCTCTCTTCTATACCCTCGAGAAAAAATGAGTTTTATAATTTTCAATTTTCATCCCGAGCCGCGACGTGTTTATACTCGTAGCTTCTTCTCTCTCTCTTTTTTCCATCGCTGCGTATTCGGAGTTTATTTATAATTTACTCGCCCCCGGAGTTCGTTCATCGTGCACTTAGCACATATACACGCACACACACACAAACAACACACGTATATATGATATAGAACGTGGTACTGCACAAAATGAGCGATAGTTTCTACCAACTATCGTATCTCTCTCCCTTTAAAGTCGAGTGCAGGATCCCTTGACACAGTTGTGTACGTGTGTATGTGTGCACGTGCGCGTGCATATGGAATGGGCAAAACGAGCTTCGTAATATGTGCTGCAGCTTCACACACATATAGTACGTAACTCCTTGTATAGCGCATCGGGTCAAAAGTTCGTCACTAGACTCCCTCAAAGCTCTCTCTCTCTCTCTCTCTCTCTCCACATCGTTCATACGCACAACTTTGTCCCGACGATTTCTCGCGGGATATATCTCGCGCGCATAATACATATAACGCGTTCGAAAGCACCTGTACACTATATGTACTTACTTATACGTGCGTGTTAGAGTGCCGCGTCGTCGTCCGCGCCGTCGTCGCGAAATCGCTGATACTTGGCCGTCGCAGGGCACCGATCCTGGCTGCTGACGCTGCCGCTCGTGGTGGGTGCTTTCTCCACGCTGCTGTACAACGTCGTCTCCCTGTTCGCCGCGTCGATGCCCCGACGGTCCGTCATGGGGATCGCGATCTTGTCGGCCGAGCGGCGTCGCTCGCGGGCCAGATAGACGAGGAGCGGACAGTAGGCCAGACAGGCGAGGCCGGCCAGTCGCATCACCCACTCGAAGCCGATGCTCTTGACGAGCTCGCCGCTGGCTATCGGTCCTGCGAGCAGAGAGATAAAGAGAGAGAGAGAGAGAGAGAGAGAAATGCTGTATGTGATTAGAGTTATTCGAGTGTAGGATATAGGGTCAATTGTCCAGTGAGCGAACGGCTATTTATATTGTTTTAAATTAAATTAAACAGTAAATTCTAAAGCATCGGTCAACAGTTACATTTACCATGTCAATTATTTTATTTACATTTTAAATGTAATTACATATTCGATTTATGTAATTTATAATTTATCACAAATGACCAGATGTTGTTGCATTCCTAGAAATTTTATAGTAATACAGAGTGCCAATTCTTTTAATTTAATGTCTTTCAAATCTTTTTTTTTGATATATTTTTTTATAATAGAAATAGGCTTCAGGTTATTCTGATTATGTAATTGAATTAGATAAATCATGATATTCGAGTGGAAAAAACTGCATAAGTTAAAATTAAATTACAAGAAAAAAATTGCGAATTCAAGTTATAATATTGATTTTAATTGTTAATAATAAAAGACAAGAGAACGTAAAATTACAATACATCATTACAATAGAGTTTGAATTTCATAATTAATTCAGTGAAAAATAATCAATTCGAAGCCTACATAAAAAACAACTTTCGGCGTTTGAATTCTAAACTTCAAAATATTTATGTGGAAAGCATTACCGAAGGAGGAGTAATAAAAATCGAAGTACAAGGGCGAAAATTCGATGTTGAAGGACTTTCCCATACAAAATATGCATCGATCGGTGCACGTGATTTTCGCGAATAAGATTTTTCATCGTATTTAGCGATTGTGCGCTGTGAACTGGTGCTCGGAAGAATGACTATTCAGACAGATAGATGAATTGAAGCGCTTACCGGGACAAGTCGATTTGAAATAGCGACGAGACTAAGTAACTCAAAGAACTGGCTGTCTCATGAAGGAATCTCGTTATTTTAGATGAAGCAGAAAGAAAGCGGGTCGAAAGAAGATCGGAATGCGAGTATGAATTAGGTACGAATGGATATATATAAGAATTGTAACGTATTTTTGCCACTTACGGATTTACAATACCCCATCTTTTGATGGAATATTGGTATATTGTATATTTGACTTGAGATACTCACGGTTGACATTAAATATTGTCTGACCGCAACACACGAGTTTCGTTTCGTTTCCGCCGTAAGTAATGCGCGCGCCTGCCCGTAAAAGGTCGCGTCGTGTGCCGTTCAGTAGACGTTGCGACGCCGCAGCGTAAACAACGAAAGATCGCGTCGACTGCAGCCTATATATATATGATTCTCGTGAAAAAGTTTAATCGTAAAAATTTGAAGTCAGTGTCATTTCTGCTCGCGACAGTGCCCAGTGACGATGTCCAACGAAAGTTCTGGGAGGCGTTTCGATGCCTCTCGTGGTTCTCCCAGTGCCGATGATTACTTTTACGACGATAAGAGCCGCCAAAGGTACGTCTGCGTGTGCCAAGAGAGACTGAAGAGATTGACGAGCTTGGCAGACAAGCCGATGGACTGGCAGGACGAGAAACAGCGACGGGAGTTTCTCGCTCGACTCTATCCCGTGGTCGAAAATTGGAAGGGCCCGCTTCCGAATCTCCGCGACATTTTTGGGCGCGAAAAAATCGACTGGCTTCTCAAACAGTACGTGAGGAACAAATTCTTTTCCAAAAGTACTCCACTTATCGAATTTATCATTAACACCGGCTACAAGGACGAGCCCGAACTAGACAAAGACGGCAAGCCACGGTTGCGTCGTACCACTGCACTGCACTGGGCAGCCAACGACGGTTTCCCCTACAGAAATATTTTCCTCGCCCTCTTCGAAATATACGACGGGTTCGAGGCGAATTACGTCGACGAGACCGGTCTGTCTCACTTTCACGTGGCCTGCGAGTACGGATGCAACGAAGTGGTCAAAAAATTCCTCGAAGCGGGCCAGGATCCCAATTGCATCTTTCCGGAAACGGGCGAAACGCCGCTGCACGTGGCTCTGGGCTGTTGTCCCAAGCAAGAGCTCGCCGAGGTCACGCGATTGCTGCTGGAAAATCGGGCCGACCCAAATTTGACCGAGCAAGAAGGAATGACGACTCTGCACACGATTTGCCAGAGAGAAAAGGACGACGGCTTCGTGGAGACGTACTTCGAGATCTGCGACGACGTCGGCCAGACGGTACAGATCGACGCTCGGGACAAATTCGGCAACACACCGCTGCACTTGGCCATTCACGAAGACCACGAAAATTTGGTAAAATCTCTGCTGAGAAGAGGCGCCGACCCGAACGCGCTCACCGAGCAGGGATCGACGCCTCTGCACTTCATTTGCCAGGCGTGTAGCGATATCCAATTGACGATGGCATTTTTCGAGACCAACGACGAAGTCCATCGAACTGTGACGATCGACGCCCGAGACAAGTCGGCTCGGACACCTCTGGAATTGGCCGTAGCCTGCACCGTCATGCACGAAACGGTCGATGTACTCTTGGATCGTGGCGCCGATCTCTCCGGCTTCATTTTCCCTCGGGATCGCTTCGGCAAGAACTTCAGACCGTTCGACGGCCAAAATCACGAGTTCAAATTGGATCTCGCATCTGCCAGTATGATGACCGTCGAACGCCTCGAGAAGAGGGGATACGAGCTGGACCGAAGCGACGCCCTGGCGGTCATGAAATTTTTCGTCGACTACGAAATGTTCGACAAGTCGGCGAATCTCGAGGCGCATTGGTACGACAACAAGAAGTTCGCGAGCAAGGCGAAATACGTAACGATGAATCCGAGCTTGTCGCTCTACGAACTGATCCGAACGCGACCCGAAGAGGCGAAGAAACCGCTCACCTACGCGGACTACTTCGCGTGCTCGCGCGCGAATGGATGGGACAAGCTACCCGGTGAATTTCGCCAGGCGTCCAGCGCGCACCTGTGCGAGACAATGTCGCGAGGATTTTTCCGGCGATGGACGTTGGAATTTTTCTTGGAGCTGACGGCCTTACGGCTGCCCATACTGTGCTGCGAAAAAATCGTCAATCAATTGACGAACAAAGATTTGTTATGCATTTGTTTGGCAGTCACGGATCAATTAGCGAGTGTTGGATAGATAATTTGTTATGAAAATTGATTTAGTTGATTGTAGCTAATTTTTACTTTGTTCAACAGATCAATTATAAATAAATCGATAAATAAAAGTCTTATGATTTTTCTTTCAAAAAACACTAGATTGTCGAACTAACAATAGTTGTAAGTATCAAGCATGTGAGATGCTTTGCCGTAGTACAGCAAATAAATTAGATTATTAAACAAATTTTTATTATCAAAATGATTTATAAAATAAAATTACGAATGCTTCATTTTTTGATTATTCATGTATATTTTTATCTCCTATTCAACTATCTCCTAACTTCAATTTTCAATCGTTATGTTGAAAATTGGATAAGATTTTTTTAAGTAGTCTGATCGAACGAACAGATAATTTTGTACTAGATAGAAAGAAAGAACTATTATGATTTTCGCCAGATGAAGTGACTGTACCGATATACTAGAAAATTATCGTAAATAAATGGAAAAAGCTCCCTGAAGAATCTCACGAGCCATGTCTTGCGTATCTGTGCGAGATAATGTCGCGAGGATTTTTCCGTCGATGGGCATTGGAATTTTTCTTGGAGCTGACACGATACCTATTGCCGATTATCTGCAGTGATATGATCATAAAGAATTTAAAGAACAAAGATTTGTTAGCCATTTGCTTGACAGCCACGGATCAAGTGGGCGATGAATAAATGAAAGCGTAGTTATAATATTTTTCAATGTTTGATGTTATTAATTGTAGTTGATTTCTCCTTTGTTTGAAGAATCATTCAATAAATAAATTGATAAATAAAAGTCTCTTGATTTTTCTTCCATATCCCGATCATCGAACTAACACTATAGTCTTCGTGCGTAAGATGTTTCTTCAAAGCACAGTAAAAAAATTTATTCATATTAGCATAAATGTTTCACTTTGAAAAATGAGACTTACGAAAAATTATGAATGCTCAATCGTTCGATTATTCTTTACGTATTTTCATTTCCCAATTATCTCTGAAAGATGCATCATCGTCAAATTACGGTGCTTTTTCTAATCTGACGTTAATATCGCATTATTTAACGTAGACGTCGCCAGCAAGACAGTGCGACCGATGCGAAATGCCCAGAAACTGAAAAAATGTATGCCAAAGATTGTGGCGATTGACGCATCTGTAAAAAAAAATAATACAACGCACACAAAAATAGGCGTGTGGTACTTGATTTTGTGTTGGTATTTTACTCGAATTGTAGAATAACGTCAAAGTCGAGATATAGAACTTTGATTTTCAAACGATGCGTTGATCACTGAAATTATGCGTAGTTTCTTCACTGTATTAATTTGCGAAAATATGTTGCATAATGTTCAATTTTACCATGGCTAAAAGTTATGCACCTTATTTCATCGAACAAAGTTCATAAGCTCATTAAAAAATTAACGTACATGTCTGAGAAATCCAAACTCGTCATTTCGATAGAAATTTGCCTCAGTTTTTCGGTCAGAGTCACCTTAGAATACCTTTAGAGTCGATTGTGTCTCAAAAACGTCCTTTCCACGATTTTTCATAGTAATTTCAAGAGCAGGAAATTCAAAGACACTTTTTTTTGTATGTGCTCTCATGCTTTTCGCGAAATTTAAAGCGAGAAAAGAAAAAACTTTGGATTTTGCATGTTCGGTCACATAACAGCATTCAAAAGCATAATAACATCGAGCGTCGGCCGAGGCGTTCCCAACCGTCGCTTCTTGCTTTGTTCTGTGAATTGCGCGACTCGTTTGCGTCATTGCTTGAGCGAGCGACGCGTGTCTCAACACGTTCGGAATTACGAACTAGTGGCGCGCTGTTGCGCCCGCGTGTCGATCGTCGTACCGCAGTTCAGTACACGTTACGACACCGCAGCGTAAACAACGAACGTTAAAGATCGCATCGATTTCAGTTTACACAGAATTAGTGATTTGATTCTCGTGACAAAAAACAATTTTAAAAAACATCTTGAATTGTAAACGATCGAGTGTTGTGTGTGAGTGAGCAGAAACATGTCCACGTTCGACGACGATTCAGATTCCCCTGATGATTCTTACAGTGACGATGGTTACTTTTTCGATGATAAAAAGTGTCAAAAAACAATCGAAAGATTGAATAGCTTACGAGAAAAGAAGATCAATTGGAAGGTCGAAGATGATCGACGAGAATTTCTTCGTCAGCTATTACCCATAATCAGAAATTGGAAGGGTCCACTTCCGAATCTCCACGACATTTTTGGGCGTCGGAAAATTGATTGGCTTCTGATACAGTATGTGAGGAACAACAAATTTTCTAAGAGCACTCCACTCATTGAATTTATAATCAACAGCGGCTACAAGGACAAGCCCGAACTAGACAAAGACGGCAAGCCACTGTTACGTCGTACCACTGCACTGCACTCGGCAGCTAGAAAGAATTTCCCTCACAGCAATATTTTTCGGGCGCTTTTCAAAATATACGACAGCTTCGACGCAAATTACATCGATGGGTCCGGACGGACGCATTTTCATGTGGCGTGTGAGTATGGGTGTGACAATGTCGTCACAAAATTCCTCGAGCTCGGACAGGATCCTAATTGTCAAATAAAAAAATCTAAAAATGGATTTACTCATCCACTACACTTGGCACTGAAAAATAATAGAAAGAAGGTAGCTGAATTGCTGCTTAAAAGCGGTGCCGACCCGGCTTTGATTGACAAGGACGCATTGACTCCTCTGCACATTATTTGCAGTACAGGCGACGATGATGATTTTGTAAAAGTATTCTTTACAATCTGTGACGAAAAACATCAGCTGGTGCAAATTGACGCCCAGAACAAGTTAGGTCAGTCACCGCTGCATCGGGCTCTGCATTGCGGCAACAAGAAGGTGGCCGAAGTGCTGCTCAGAAGAGGTGCCAAGCAAAATTTAGCTGACGAGAATGGATCGACTCCACTGCACATTATTTGCGAAAAAAAAAGCGATGATGGATTGGCGGAGCTATTCTTTAAGATCAACGACTACAAAAATCAGCTGGTGCAGGTCAACGTCCGGGACAAGAAGGGTCGAACACCATTGCACTTGGCTCTGCTTCGTGGCTTCAAGTTCATTGTCGAATTGCTGCTGAGAAGAGGTGCCGATTCGAATGCAGTCGACGAGGATGGAGAGACTCCTCTGCACATGATTTGCTATAGAGCTAAGGACGATAACTTGATGAAACTATTTTTCAAGATCAATGAAGAAATCAAGCAGTCGGTGCAGGTAAATGTCGTAAACAAGAAAAGCCAGACGCCGTTATACTTGGCTGTGTCTCTCCGCCTCAGTAACATGGCCGAATCGCTGCTGAGACAAGGCGCTGATCCAAACGTAACCGACTCTACTGGACGTACACCTCTGCACATTATTATCAAGGTGGGGGACATGCATTTTGTGAAGACATTCTTTAAAATCAACGACGAATTAAATCAGTCGGTGCAAGTCGACGCTGTGGATGAGTCTGGCCATACTCCGCTGTGGTGGGCCGTGGAGAGACTCCGTCCGGATATCGTCGATTTTCTGCTGGATCGTGGCGCCAAGTTGTCAAGCTTCATTTTTCCCACCGAGGATCACTTCGACGAGTGCTTAGTTTATGAAAATAAAAATAATGAGGATAAGTTGGAAATTGCGTCTCGTATACTAGCCGTTGTCGATAGTCTCGAAAAAAGAGGATATGAACTAGGTCGAAGAGATGCCCTGATGGTCATGAAATTATTTGCTAAGAACCAAGTGTTCGACGAGTCGATGACAAATCTTGAAGATCATTGGTATGCCGGCGAATACTTTTGCGATAGAAGCAAACGAAATAATGGTCAGTCCGAGTCTGTCACTTTTCGACCTGATCCATCACCGATCCGAAGAGACAACGAAACTGCTCACCTATTCGGACTATTGGAGGTTCGTGAACTCGTCCGAATGGGCAGATCTACCTGATGAATCTCGCGAGCCATGTTTTGCGTATCTGTGCGAGATAATGTCACGGGGATTTTTCCGTCGATGGGCATTGGAATTTTTTTTGACATTGACGAACTACCGACTGCCGATTCTTTGCTGTGATATAGTTATAAAGAGCCTGAAGAACTCAGATTTGTTAGCCATTTGCTTGGCAGCTTCAGATCAAGTGTGCGATGGATGAATTAAACAAAAAGCAAGCATATTTTTAGTATAAAACATTTTCTTATGTTATTAAATGTAGTTGTTCTTCATTTTGATTAAAAGATTGATCAATAAATAAATTAATAAATAAAAGCCTTTTGATTTTTCTTTCAAAACTTCCTTTCCACTCTCAATTGTAGAACCAACAATAGTAGCCGTGAAAGTACGGGAGGTGGTTTGCCGAAGCACAGCAAAATAATTTGATTAGCATGAATGTTTCAATGATAAAAGTGGATGTATTAAAAATAAAATCACGAATGCTCAATTTCTTGATGATTCTTTACGTGTTTTCAATTAGGCAAATTGAATTCTAAAGTTAAATTAATATCACGTTATCCAAAACTATTCATTTCACTGAACAATCGAGCCTCTATATAATTCTTCTGAATCTTCCGAAAATATATTACCGAGCGAGTAAGCGAGACAGACGGCGGCCTGCTGGAGCGAGTAGACTGGCCCGTAGGAGGCAGTGGGACGACGATCGACCAGGCGGCGAGCAGCGGCACGAGGGCGGCGTCCGCCACGCCGATGCCGAGGCCGAGGCCGAGATGCGGCACCGCGAGCTGGGCCATGCTGCGGGCCCGGGGTATGCCCAGTGCGCTCAGGCCCACCACGGCCATGGCCAGTACGGCGGTGCGGCAGCGCCCGTGGCGGAAGGCCCACAGACCGAAGAAGTTCGTGCCCAGCAGGTAGCCCAGACTGTCGGGTATGAAGACCGTGCCGAGTTGCCATTTCTGTGGAAGGATACAGAGGGAACGCGGACGAGCGCGAGGTTGGCGATTTCGAGTGATTGTATTTATTGGATTAACGGTTGTTAACAGTGGCTGAAATTTATATCGACACACAGAACTATTCTTTTTTCCTCGTGTTTCTCGATGAATGATGAATCAATCATCTTGCTATAAAAATAAGTTCAGAAGATTGACACAATTATTTCTATGGTCATTGTTTTAAATTAACTTTGTACGTTATGAGCCCCAAAAGGCAAGAATAAATCCAATCTACTCGCAATTCAAGTCTCCGGGTGTAATTTTGTCAATCTCCTGAACGTAATTACAAAGTTTCAAGATGACTGATTGATTGTTCATTGTGAAAAATGAAGACAAAATAATTCGAAGCTGGAATATCGACTGGGTGAACAGAATTTTTAAACTTTGCAAGTTGGATCTTCGAACGTATGCGCGTAGTATTTTTGAGAAAACGCGTTTCAAAACGTTCATTTTTATCTTTGCGATATACCATTGATATTTCTTTCAATGTGAAACATTTCGAATCAGCGTTATGATTCATCGACAAATTTTTTCAATCTAAATCACTCTGGTACATATGCTCAATATTGATAATGACCTAATGACCAAAAAATTACAATATCATAAGTTTTGCAAGCACTTTGAATACGATAATACTGCTTTCCGTCTCCATCGCTAGATGGAGAGTACCCTCAAATCGTTAAATCTACAGGTGGAAAAGTAAAAATAATTGTATAAAAATTCAGTTTTGACTCAAACGAATAGATTTTCTTCGGGTATCCCTACATTGTCGATATTACATTTATACGTACACGCGAAAGAAAAAAAAAGTAAGAAAAAGAATGGACCTTCGGTTTGATGTGACTCCTCAGCCAGATGGGCAGGCAGGGCTCGAGTATGGCCATGGGCGTGGTCGAGATCCAAATGGCGCCGGCAATTATCAGGATCCTCGGGTCCAGCAGCAGACGCATCCAGTTGGCGTCGCTCTCGGCTTTCTGCGCGTTTACAAAACGATCGGATCGCGTAGCAGAGCTGCCACAAGCTATATCATGTGTGTCACGAGGTCGACCTTACCTGCTCGACGGCGTCGAATTCCACCGCGTAGATCTGCACCACTGAAACGCGACCGCAGAAAAATTTTTTTTCAATATCAAAAAAACCAACGGTATATATATATATATATATATATACATATATTTATTTATTGTATACCGATGAGAGCGGCAACGAGGGCAGCCACGAGCAGAAAGGGCGCCCGTTTGCCGCCGAGATCGTAGAGCACCGAGCCCATGGGATAGCCCAGCAGTACGCCCAGTGCGACGCTGCCCAGCACGTAGCCCATGACGCGCGAGCGCTGATCCTCCTCGGGGTACTGCGAGGCGACGAGCGACATGCCCGAGACGCCGATGCAGGCCGACGACAGGCCCTGCACGCTCCTGGCCAGGAACAGCACGGCGTACGTACGGCCGAAGGCGAAGACTGAGGATCGTTTGTGATGATAATAATAACGTCAATATTACAATGATGAATTGGAGGAGGGAGGTTGAAATTTAATTTTGACTTCGCGAGCCCTTTGAAGCCGGCCACTGTGAGAGCGATTAATTGGATTTTCGCCGTAAATTTAATCTACGAGTTTCATAGCGGCACAAAAAAGGCTATATTGTTTGCTAATAAAGGGAGAAAAGCCAAAGAAATTTTCCGACGCGTTTCTTACGCAGAGCGACCAGCAGTAGGCCGACGTTGCCGAGCAGCAGAGGCCTGGCGTAGCCCAGGCGGCCAGTCAAACTGCCCACGGCCGGATTCAGCACGAGCTGCACCAGCGCCTTGGAGCTGAGCAGCAGACCGACTCGGCCGTTCTCGTCCACGGCTAAGTCACCGCTGCCGTTCGCTGCTGCTGCTGCTGCTGCTTCTGCGGTGGTTGTAACGACGACGATACCGGCGTTACTGTTGTTGCCTCGAGGTGGAGGAACAGGAGGCGGAGGAGAAGCAGTGGTTGCACCGGAAGTAATTGTGTCCGCTGCTGATTCCGCTGCCTCGAGGCCGTAAAGATAGTCCGGTACGATCGGCACTGGAGACGGAGATGCACAAAGGCGAGAAAAAAAGAGAGAGGATTTATCTGCTTATAAAAAGGCATATTATGTATAGCGATCGCGATGAGTTTGGTTTACGATACGGGTCAGTGTAAATCACATAATTCGAAGAATATTTTGATCAAAAATCTTCAATCGCGAGATAAACTTCTGAATTGTTGATAAATAAAAATTACCATCAGAGAAACACGCTCGATACGTGTATGTGATTTCATCGTGACGTCAATAATTTCGTCCTCGCGTCGAGCAAAAGCATCAAATGGTACCCAAGTTGCCACTGGATGGCGTACGCCCGAATTCTCAAAAATCACAAGAGAAAAGGCAAAGTTCCAATATCAAGTATAAGAGTGGCGGGGTGAGTTGGGTAAATGCTCCTACAATTATAATTTTTGCAACGACGCGAACAAAACTGCATTCGATAGCGAATGAAGATTTGTTTAAAATTTCTAAGCCGAACAGCGACCCCCCCCCCCCCCCGGTACTTGGAATCGCGTGATTTCCACCGTGTATATGGATCTGGAGTGCCGTTTAATCGCAGCTATCGCGCGGATGAATGGAATTTAATTGCGCGCCTGTATTATGCGCGGCGCGCCACACGCTGCAGATCGTTTTATGATATATATATATATATATAACTCACCCACTACGGTCAGGAGTATGTTATCGAGCAGCAGACTGAAGTAGACCGTCGAAACGAGGGAAAATTGCCCGGCCGGACACTTGGCCCACATTTTGCGCGCCCGAGCGCGGCCTATAATAGCACCACGTTGCACTCTTTGCACTCTCCCCCCCCGACCTATCACATATCTCTGCTATATCTATGCGGCAGATTTTTTCAACATTCATACATAAATATGTAGCACGCGTATCGTATACATATAGGCAGCGCGCAGCACACCTTCGGAGGAGAAACGCAGAATCGCGACAAACTCGAGAAAAGCCATGGGATATTCCTTTTATACCGCTGCTACCTATGTACACACACGCGACACGACACGACACACACACACACACACACACGCGTGCGTGCGTGCGTCATTTCACGAGTCCGTGCACTTTTCGATTTCGCGAGCTGCGAGAGACACCGAGAGAGAGAGATAGGTAGTGAGAAAATCGACTCTTATCTCTATATACAGTGGATCCGCGACGAACTGGAAGTAAACGAGCTCCGCTTGCGAGCGACGCACGAGCTTGATGACGATCCTTGTGCGCGGCGTATAATAGAAGGCGTCGCGTCGGCAACGCGCCTGTTTATAGATATTTTATTATGCCTCGTGGATATTTTCTCGGCTCTCGACAAAGCATAACACGCGAATTTACCGATCTCTCTCGAGGAAGCTCCTTGTATTCGCGAGTGTGCGAGAATTTTTCGTCCGTCGCGGCTATTCCGAGCCCGAGAGCTCTCCCCTCAGGAGGTGTATCGGGAAAAGCCCGAGCTCAATCCATTATGGCCTCGGAGCTTCGTTAGATCTTGCGCCACCTGCGACGCGAGAGAGGCCGATCGATATTCTTCGATTCGAAAGCTGTATATAAGCTGCTTCATAGCAGCACATCCGTATGCGCACACGTGCGTGGAATACCTTTAATCCTTGCCTAGCGCGCCTCGTACAAAACTCGTGTAAAACGTAACAGTCACCTTATAAGCGCGTAAAAAGAATTATAGAAATAAAAAAGAAGAAGTGATATTTACGGCGCGCGATATAATACTTGTATATAACTTACGTGTGCGTATGTGCTGCTGCTGCCGTCGTTACAAAACATTTCGCGTATTATATACGCGAGGGCGAGGGTGCAAAAATTTTTTTAATTAAAAATCCGCGAGCTGCTGCTTGCGCCGCCACACACTTGCAAGGAATTGCCACACACACACACACAGTCCATACTTTAACTACCCTCTTCCTTATGCTCCGCGTGCAATACGGCACCACATATATACGTCATACAACACTGTGTGTACTATAACCGCGAAAGCTCGAGAGAGAGAGAGAGAGAGCGAGAGTTCGAGCCGCGACGGCGGCGGCTGTGGCTCTTAAAAAAGGGCTTTAATTAAAAAACAGTTTTTCATGGCCCTTTTCGCTGCTGCTGCTGCTGATGCTGCTACTGCTGCGGCGTTTGAGGTGTAAAAAAGTACGCACTACGCAGTGTGTAAAGATATAGGGTGGCTGGGTAGAGAAAGTTTAGGTATTTGCGAGTGATTTAATAAAATGCTCATAAGTTTTCTTTTATTTTCTTCTTCTCCTTAATCTCACTACACACAATCTCTCATTCTCTCCGCAACACAGCAGATATATATATATATCGTTGGCTATATGGCGAGAGGACCGAGAGAAGCTTTATTATTATACAAGGCGCTTGTGATTCACAATTCGTTCGTTTCGTTTCAATTAACGCGGATTGCAGTACAACGGCTGCTATTACTTATCTACGCGTTATGAGATTATTATTTACATCGTGTTAACAACAAATTTATATTACTTAATATTACGCTTTAGTTTTCTTTTTTTTTTTTTTCGTCATTTTTGCTTCGTTTCGTTTTGTTTTTGCCACTTTATAGAAAGCGCGCAAAGTCTTTGATGTACGTATACAAAAGCGATGTTTTCGATGGTGAGCTTGCAGAGCTTTCGATGGCAACCTCTTAAAAGTGTACTCGTATCCTATACCTATACGTGTTTTGTATCGATCTTCGCGCAAGTTTGTGTGTACTGTATGTATGACGAAGGGCGAGATATAGAGAGAGAGAGGAAACAATCGACGACGAGGCGCGCACGTTGGAAATCGAGTTTGGCAGTGATGCGATATAAATATTTTCTCTGCTTTTAAAATATTATATACGATGTGTCGTTCTATATAACGTTTTTATAAAATTACGCGCTATATATATATATTATGAATTTGATGCGCGTCGTATCAAAAATATATACCGAACAAAAAAGAGAAGTGAAAAGAAAAAATACGAATGCCCGGTGCTCTTTGTATCCCAGGTAAAATTGTTTTGGAAAATCACTTGGTCTCCCTGCGCTCCATATCGAAAACTATTACCGTCCGAAGCCCTTTATTATTTAGGAGCGACGCAACGTATAAATGAAATTACTCGGCCCTGGGTACATGCTTCGGTACTCGGGAAAATTTGCCAAAGCGTATTGCAAACACGCGATATAGACACGCGACAGTTGTGTATTGTAAAAGGAATTTTCGGGGCACGGAAAACAAAGTTGTTTGACGTACGCAACAAAAAGTATTAGAAAAAAATTTTTTAATTTGAAAAATACCTCGTGTCTCTGTGTTACGCGATTCCTATCTATAGTGTGTATTACATCGAACAATCGTCATACGCTTAAATGTATATAAATGATTGTAAACTCAATAATTCACTTAGAAATCTAACTATATTAAATATACGTCTACAACAATAGGGCATTTATGCAACGATGGCACGCGTCGATCGATCAACAACAAAAAAAAAAATTAAACGACGTAACAGCTTCGTCATCAGAATCTCGTGACCCTGGCCGATCTCAAGCTCTGCGTCTCGTGCTCCTCCTCGATCGTGTCGTCCCTCAGGGCCAGCGCCGAGCCGGGCCTCGGACTCGGCGATCGCCTCGCCTGGTACGGCTCGTTAAAGATACTGCGATGCTCCTTGACGAACACCTCGGGCTCGATCGGCTGCTGATGCTGCTGTCGAGTCGTAGACGACGGGTCGAGGGCTGCCGCTCCTGCTCCTCCCGATGCTCCCGAAGAATTTTTGTTGACTTTTTTCCGCAGCAGCGAGCGGGGAAGGGCGTAGCGAGCCTCCGACAGCACCACCCCGGCCTTCGAAAACGGCCCGCCTTTCTTCGTACTCGCGGCTGTTGCGGCTCGAGCTGCGGCTTGCTGCTGCGGCGCCTCTGGCTGGATACGGCTGACCTTGGCGAGACACACGCGATATAAAATACATCGGTTATAGATATCATTAAAATAATATTATTTCGTTTCGTTATGAACGACTTAAATTTTAACAAACACGCAGTAAGCGTAAGCTTTTTCACGTCTTGATGCTGCTGCTTTTTGGATTATCCGCGATTAATAATGCACAACCATCGTCTCTGCAAGCTCGTGTCCAATTAGGCGCGGACCCTTCGCCCGGCTACAGAAGTCAAGCCCGAAAAGATATATCGCACGGCAAATATAATCGCGCGCGCGCGTGACTAAAGCTCCGCGCGAAACAAGCACACAGCAGCAGCAGCAGAGAAAAGCGCATTATCTCGCTTCAAGGGTGGCGGGCTAACAAGTGAAAAAAAAAAGAAGAAGAAAGAAAAAAATAATGGAGAGAAAAATTATTATTAAACTCTCGGCTTTATAACGTACTCGCGACTGCGGCATGGGTCTTATCGTTCGCCGTGCGTATATGACTTATTACGGTTGCGCGCGCGGTCGTATCGGAGAGAGCTTTTTTTTTTTTAATTCATTCATAAAGGCGTCGTCGTCGCGACGTTGCGCGAAATGTATAATTCGCGCTCGCGCATTATCGCGCACGTAACGACACAAAGAAAAAGAATGAACGATGTAGAATGCAAATCGAGCGCGAAAATATAATGCACGCGACGAAGAAAGACGAGAGGAAGAAAGTAGGTTTTTAGCGAGCTTTCGCCGCGTAGAGATAGGAAAACCCGCAAAACCGCAATCAATAACATTATCCTAAATAATTCACCGATCTGAGACGTGTGCATGTGTGTGTGTGTGTGTGTAAGTCTTTTTCCGAAAAATCCACACGCACGCTCGCACGTTTACACATCAGCTGTTACATAACAATTGCAGCTCTCTACGTAGGAACTATACTCACGTCTGGCTCATCTACATAGAGCCTTGGCACGACGTACGGCTGCGGCTGCTGCTGCTGTGCCGCAACATTGGCTGCGACGTCGAGCTCGCGCATTTCCGGCCGGAAGCCGTAATTGCTGTAACCGGGCGTGCGTCGGGGCTCGGGGCTGCGACCCCGCCGGAACGACAGTCTGCTCAGCATGCCACCGCCGATGCCGCGATTTTTACCCTGGACCGCCGCCGTTCCTGCTCCCGTTGTTGCAGTCGTTCCAGTCATCAGATGCGACGGCACAGCTCCTAGTGCTGCGGCTGCTGCTGACGTTGTTGGACGAGTCACCATCTCGTTGCCACCGCCGTAATAATAATTGTTGCCGGCTGCCAATGCCTGCTGGTGCTGCTGAGCTGCGGGCGAGCCCGTGGCGCTCACGTACTCGTAAAACGGCTGACGCCCGTTAATGCCCACGTCCAGATAGGCTCCCTGGAAAAGATAATGGAACGAGTATCGATCATTATTTTAACGTTTAAATAAATATAGGTATAATATGTAATTTTTACATATATAATAATATTTTAAATATCATATATTATAATATGTAAAATATTTGTTGGTATAGGAATAACTTTGATTTCTTCGTATCATTCAAAAAGCTCTCCGAAGCTTTTTTGTTCAACAATTGAATGAATAAAAAAAATTGAATTCATCAATTCACGTGTTTTTTTTTTTATTATTTTCATGTTGTTTACAAAAAAACATAAAGAAGTTTCATACTTTACAGCTGCTTACTAATTTCATAAATCAGTTTTGCTCTTCCATTCCATCTTCCAAATCTCACGACTCTACCCGAACTTTACGAGTTTATAAAAAAAAAGACCCACGTTCCAGTAATATCCACTGTACCTGTATCTCTCTGCTCGAGCATCATTCTGCAGCGCCGAAACGCGCCTGCCACTTTGAAAATTCATCAACGCGTCACACTTCGACCGACCGAATGAATTATTATCCCGTAAAAGTGTATAATAACAGCGCGTGTCGACGCCTGAGCTTTCAATTTTCCCTTCCGCGATTCTTTTGTTTTCGTACACATACACAACGTACACGCAATATTCGCGTGTCCTGCATATTCACGCCCCCTCGCACACACATCACCGCTTACACACGCGATACATAATACACGAGCCCTCGCGATCGATTTATCAATATTGACGCTCGAGCTCGCCGCCGCGCGCGCGAAATTGTAAACGGCTGAATAATGTGAGCTTTTTCACGCGTCGCCTATACGGAATTTATAATTACCTGTCTCGCTGCCACGGGCGCATTGACGAATCTCGGATCGTCCATCAGCAGATGATCGCCGAGCGGCGGCGGCGGCCCGGCGAATCGACTCGCAGCCATCGCCGAGGCCGCCGCGTGCACGTACGACTTGTCCCGCACATAGTGCGAGCACATGAAGTACGTCCTGGGCACGAGTACCCCGCAGATGATCAGACAAGCCGTCGCGACTATGCCCGAGCAGACGATGGCGTCGCGCTTGTCCTGGCCCATGAGCAAGAAGCAGGTGATCCAGACGGCCCAGCAGACCAGCAGGCCGATGCCCGTGGCGAAGAAGCAGGTGCCCTCGCGATAATTGCGCTGCACGTGCGAGACGAAGAAGCAGCTGGCGAACAGCGAGCAGAGCAGAAATATGTCGTAACCTGCAGCGAGAATTTAGCAATATAGTATATACGTCGGGGCCGGTGAATTCGAGCGTCGAGCAATTAAGCGACGAGGAGTTATTTGAGGAGCTTTGCGCGCCGGAGATCGACTATATGTATTCGGTCTCCCTCTCTATCTCTCTCTCCTTTACGTGAGGCCTTTGACAAAGCTAAATCCGCAATTAGTCCTTTGCGAGTGGAGAGGGTCTAGTCTTCCGCGACTATTTATTAGACAAATAGAGAGAGAGAGAGCTTGATTAAGCCCCCACGGCAAAGGCCAAGAGTCGTCGCAGTCGCGTCTTCATTAAGTCGGCGTCGATGGCGCGTTAAAATTAGATCCTTACCGAGCAGCGCTATGTAGACGGGGCTCCTCGCGACTCGGGCCGAGTCGGCGTCGCTCAGGGCGAAGTACATCACGGCTATGGCCAGCTCCACCCCGGCCATGAACAGCAGCATCAGGCACTGCAGATAGCCGTTGATGTGCTTGGTCGAGAAGACGCCCTTGCTGGAGAAGGCGAGGAAGAGGGCGCGGGTGAGCATGACGGAGAAGGCGAGGCCGAAGCCGAGACCCGAGACGAGGATCTTGCGCGAGTTGAGATGCTCGGCGCCCATGGCGCGGTCCTCGAGGCAGAACGGCAGGGCGCTCTGAAGCATCAGCAGAGTGGCGCCGATCAGCAGACAGGTGAGCAGGGGATTGCCGTCGAGTATGTCCTCGACGAAGTAGCGATAGACGACGAAGGCGAGGATGGCGCAGCAGGCGAACGAGGCGCAAGAGGTGATCGTGAGCAGGATGGGCACCCAGACTTGGGACTTGAGGACGCGATGACGAGCCTCGTCGTCGTCGTCGTCGTCCTCGTCCTGCTCGTGCTCGGCCTCCAATTCCAGGAGCTTGAAATTGGCGCAGGACTGCTGACAGCGACGGGTGTAGTTGCGCACGCAGAGCCGCGACAGTCGGGGCTGCTCCTTCTCGGCGACGACGCGGTAACGGGCGCTGGTGGAGTCGATCTGGTAGGCCGTGGTCTCGCTGAGAGAGCCGTCGATCTTGCGCGACACCACGTATCTGCGAGTAATAATAATGATATAATATTTTAAAAGGGTGAGATCGCGTCACGACGATGCTGTGTTGCAGTATACAGTGCATTATACAGTCGACGCGCCAAAGTTACGTATCGTGTACATGTTTCGCGTAACCGCGTAAGCAAAGTTGCAGTGTACACATTGAGAGCGCTACGTTATATGGAGTTGCGAAAGCTTTTGAAAGTTCGGATTTATCGATCGGATATCGGCAAAGTGATTTATGTATCCACTATACGCTCTCGCTGTCGCTAAAATTTATATATATATATATATATATATATATATATACCTAGAGCTCGCGTAATACAATAATAACAACGTTATTATATAGCGTATGTGTTTACCTAGTCGAGTGCGACTTGGCGGGCACCTTCAGGGTCTCGTAGACCTCGCTGTTGCTCATGGGCTTGCGCAGCTCCGGCTCGAACCGGGGCAGGGCGCAGCTGGTACCGCCGCCGCCGCCGCTGCCACCGTCGTTGCCGCCCGACGACGAGTACGGGCAGCTCGTCTGCTGGAGCTCGCGCAGACCCTTGGCTATCTCGAGGATGGCCTTGCCGACGCTGAGCACGTGGGGCGAGCGCGCGATCGCGCTGGCGGGTATGTCGTCGTCGGAGTCGCCGTTGCCGTTGTCGAGCTCGCCGTCGGGCCCGAGATCCGCCACGAAGTGCTCGGGCTTGATGAGGTACGAGCCCTCGGGTACGTGGTCTGTAGTCAAAGGAAACACAAAATATCAAAGAAAATTTATGATCTTCGTACGCGGACCATCGCAATATATAATTATCGGAGCTTTTTTTGCCACTTGCGGATTTGCGAGACTCCATCTGTTGGTGATATCGAGAAGCTTGCGATCGAATCGTATCTTTTTACGATACAGAACGAATTCTCGAATATTCATCCTTTAATTTTACCAATTCGTGGAATATGTGGTGCATAAGTATTGACAAACGAAGCGAATGTTCATATAAGACAGAATAAGAATTTGAAATATACATGTTAGCATTGCAACTGCCCGTCTTACGAGGGTTTTATTCATAAGCAATTAAAACTTCATGATTAGTCGCTCTTTACATTCTATTTTTTAGAACATAATACGCATTCAAAACAATTTATTTTCACTTCGTTTTTGTAAAAAAAAAACTTTATTTGTCAATGTTAAAAAGGTTTTCCAACAGCATGGATCATGCAAATAACTCGGTCAGTAATGAAAAAGCCCAAAAATGCATGGAAGTTTTAGGAGTTTCTCGATTTCCTTTGTTTGTATTTACGGCAAAATGCACATTTTTGTGGCCAGCCCAAAATCCTCGTACACAATCCATAGGAAGATTTTGTATATTTGCATACTTATCAGCAATAGTGATTTGTTCGGTAAGTATTTATGAATGAAAATTATTCAACAGAATAATTAAATGATATCATTCAATGCGAAATTTTTAATATTATACTATATATTTAGGTCATGAAACTGTTTGAGGAATGTAAAGAAACCACAATAAACAGTAACAATGTTATTGAATGTACCTTGCAAATTTTAATGATTTTAATAATATCAACTGTTACATGTTTATGGTCTTATTACAGGGTAATGTGAGTGAATTTTTTCCTATAAGATAATACTCAATACCCTTGTTTTACGCAGGTAATCATTCGCTAACTTTTGCTCCAGACGACTATGTGCTTGTCAACATTTTTCACTTTCTTTCAAAGTGATGACTCAGCAGGGCAATATATACTTGATAAAGTAGTAAAAAAAGCTCTTTGGCTGTCTACTATTCAAACGGGTGATGTCTACGTTTTTTTCAAAAACATTGCATAATATATCCGGTCATTAGCACAATCATAATGCCATGGATATTTTCAGATAATCAAATATACGAAAAAAATGTACCATTGAAGATCCAACTTTTTCTCAACGAAAATGAATATTTTTACGGTGTTTTCATCTTACATTGTTTTATCGTTAATTTTCACGCTATACTTACAGGAATAATATATATTATCAATGTATGGGCGCAAGCGTTATTGTTGGCCAGCTTCAATGTTTAGAGTATGTGAAAATGTTTAATTACTTTTTCAGTAAGTTTTAGTAAGTTGCTTCTGAAGAATGAAATTCAGATATTACTTGAATGAAATAGACAATGAATACAACCTCGAGATTTCTGCGTTCGACGAAATAAAAAACAACTTGATTTGCGAAAAACTAAAAATGATAATTCGACGACATCAAAATTGTATCAAGTAAGCCATTTATTATATAGACAACTCGATTTTTTTACGAAGATTTATAGTTTCGTTTTCAAAAATATATCTTATAATTGTTGGTAAAATCAGTTAGGTTCACTAAGTTTAATGTAATGGGATCAATAATATTTTTTATATCAAAACTTGATGAAATAATTTACTCGCGGATTATAGGCTTTTTGAGATGTTGTATTCCTTGACAAGTCCTGCAGCATTTATAACAATGGTACTGGATGTTCTTACTTATTCTCGTTTTAGTCGGAACATGGGTAAGTATCCAAAGATTACAACGACAATATGAAAAAACTCACTTCGATATGAATTTAGATGGTAATTTCACTGGCCAATTCGGACTTAATGGAAGCTGGAAAAATGTTTTTCGCTTTTACTGGAAATCTAATTGTTTTAATTGTGGTGTGTTTTCCAAGTCAATTAATGAGCAATGCCAGCTATGACTTTTTCCTTCAAAGGTAATAATCAGCTTTACATAAAAGTAAAAAAATGTATTTATTTTGTTTAATAAGTATAATTTCCACTTAGCAATTGCCTAAACTGGTATAATTATCCGATAAAAGCTTAGAAGCTGTTAATACTGATTATGGCAAACTCAATGCAGCCCCTCGTATTTTCAGCTGGGCCGACGATAGAATTGAATTTTGACACTTGCAGTACCGTAAGATGTTTAATTTTTGCTTTGTCAAAAAACCTTAGTCAGTAAAGTCTATTTTATAAGGAATTAAAGGAACGATTTCGTATGCGGCAACTTTCAGATCTTTAGATCGATATATACTTCTTGGAAGATCAAATAGAATTTTACTTATTATCATCATACAGGATACGACAAAATTATGTGATCACTCCCAGAAATCATCGCGAATTTAGATGTATAATTTGTATAAGTAAAAATAAGTGAGCATTTTTATTGAGTGGTGAAGTACGGTCTGGTTTACCTCACACACAATTTTCAGAAGAAAAAATTTTGATTTCCAGAAAAACGCCACTATTCCATTGTTGTTAAAAAAATTTTTTCACTCTAATTCTATAGATAAATCTACAAAACAAATAGGCTCGTTTTTCATTTCATTTATGTGTGGACGTCTCTACGCAATTAAAATTTTCATGATAAGTCGCTTTTCACCTACTTTATTGTTTCGAATATAATACGCATTCAAAACAACTTTTTTTCGTTGCATCAAACAATCGTTTGCTTTAAAAAAACTCTTCACACAAATATTTCAAAACATTTCAACAACATGGATCATTCAAATATCGCGATTATAAATGAAGAGGCCCAAAAATGCATGGAAGTTTTAGGAGTTTCTCGATTTCCTTTCTTTGTATTTATTGCAAAATGCACATTTTTGTGGCCAGCCCAAAATCCTCGTACACAATCTATAGGAAGATTTTTTATATTTTCATACTTATCAGCATTAGTGATTTTTTCAGTAAGTATTTTTACTAAAGAAGATAAGGAGAAAAATTAGATGAAATCATTCGATGTGAGACGGATATTATTTAATCCTTTTAATATGACTATTGAAGTATCATAAGCGTATCAACTTATTTTTGATATTAAACAATATATTTAGGTCGTGAAATTATTAGAAGAATGTAAAGAAGCCAATATTAATAAAAATGATGTAATTGAATGTACTTTGCTAGTTTTAATGTTTGTAATAATATTTAACTATTACACCTTTATGGTCTTACAGCAGAGTAATGTGAGTTAATTTTTCCCTTTCCTTCTTTTACGGGGATAATCATTTGCCAACTTTTATTTCAGATTAGTATATGCTTGTCAAACATTTTTAGACTGTTTCAAAGTAATGACTCATCCGGGCAATATATAATTGATAAAATAATTGAAATAGCTCTCTGCGTTTCTAATATTCAAACGGGTAATGATTAAGTTTTTCCGTAAAAACTAATATTTTATAATATTTTATAATCTCATTATAAATTTCGTTTTTTACTTTACAGTTGTCATTTTTATATCTTGGGCAAGCTACATAATATATCTAATAATTAGCCCAATAATTTTTCAGTGGATATTTTCAGATGATCAAACATACCAAAAAAATTTACCATTGAAGATCGAACTTTTTCTCAACGAAAATAAATACTTTTACTGCATTTTCATCATACATTGTTTTATAGTGAATTCGCACGTTGTATTTTCAGGAACAATCATATTCTATCATTGTTTAATTGCAGGCGTTATTATCGGGGAGCTTCAGTGTTTAAAGTATGTGAAAAATTTTGAATTTTTTCCAGTAATTTTAATTAGTTTGCTTCATAAATTGATATATCATGCGCTGCTTGTTATGAAATTTAGACATTACCTGAATGAAATAGACGATGAATACAACCTCAAGTTCTCTGCGCTCAACGAAATTAAAGACAACTTGATTTGCGAAAAATTAAAGACAATAATTGGTCGTCATCAACATTGTATCAAGTGAGCTACCTATTTTTAAGACAAGTCGATTTTTTTGCAGATTTATAGTGTTATTTGCTAAAAAAAATCTTACCTTCGTTGGTAAATTCTGAAGTTCACTAACAAGGAAAGCCTTTCATCTGCAAGTCCCAGATTTTCACCAAACTTTTGAGGTGTCTCTTGGTACTTGGAAATAAAACGCCTTAAATACAGTGTGATTTAATAGGCCCTGAAAATAATTGTAGAGTATAGGAAGTTTTAAATATTATAAAATATTGAAAAATATTATATATCACTTTCGTGCATCATACTAGACTTTAACTTTTTCATGTCCTGAGGCTTAACACCTCAAACGTTCAACAATAAAAAGATGAAATCTGCATACTTTTCAGGCGATTCGACTCGAATGGGTGAACTTGATATCATAAGACATGATAATTTTTGAAATTATATAATATTTAAAACTTCGTTATACTCTATAATTTTTTTCAAAGTCTATAAGATCAAACTGATTGTAGAGGGCTTCATTTTCAGGTACCAAAAGATACCCAAAAAAAATTTGGCGAAGATCTGTGACCTGGAGATGAAAGGTTCTCCTCATTGTAATAAAAATTTTCATGTCAAAACTTGATGAAATAATTTATTCGCAAGTTTTAGGGTTTTTAAGATGTTTTATTTTTTGACGAGTCCAATAGCATTTATAACAATGGTACTAGACGGACTTGTTCTCGTTATAGTCGGAACATGGGTAAGTATTCAAAGGCGACGAAGTTAATTTCAACAAACTCACTTTGGTATAAATCTAGATGGTAATTGCACTGGCCAATTCGGACTTGATAGAAGCTGGAAAAATGATTTTTGCTTTCACAGGTAATCTGGTTGCTATAATTGTGGTATGTTTTCCAAGTCAAATGATGAGCAATGCTAGCTATGACTTTTTCCTTCAAAGGTAATAAGTTTGTACATACATTCAAGTAAAAAGAAAGTATTTAGTTTGTTTGAAAAGTATAGTTTCCACTTAGCAATTGCCTAAACTGGTATAATTATCCAATAAAAGCTAGGAAGCTTTTAATACTGATTATGGCAAAGTCGATTCAGCCCCTCGTATTGTCTGCTGGGCCGACGATTGAATTGAATTTTAACACTTGCAGTACAGTAAGATGTTTAATTTTTGCTTTACCAAAAACCTTAGTCAGTAAAATCTATTTTATAGGTAATTAAAGGAACGATTTCGTATGCGGCAACTTTCAGATCGATATATACTTCTTGGGAGATCAAATAGAATTCTACTTACAATTTTAAAATTACGAGTTTTCTTTTTATTGGTTTATTACAATTTTCGTGTGGTGGTGTCGTAGAAACCAGCGTAAAGCCATCTAGTAGTCGGTCGCAGCACTTAAAAGTAGTTCAATATATGTACAATAAGGGTATGCTATTTAAAACATTGGTTCAAAGCGCAATCATCCCTAAATAAACCTCCAAAACCAGATATTACAGCCTTTATATGGGCAAAATGCCCGTCTTGTACCCTCCTTTGTGCCATGGGGACACTTTTTGGCCCAGCTATTTGGACCCTCGCTACGCTCGGGCCCTAAACTAACCCGTGCCAAAAAGTGTTACTTATGCCACTAGTATCGTAAAGTACTATATCATCATCATACAGGATATACAATACAATACACAATTTTCAATCGTTTGCATTAAAAAAACTCTTCACACAAACATTTCAAAACATTTCAACAACATGGATCATTCAAATATCGTGATTTTAAATGAAGTGGCCCAAGATTTTTAATTTTTGCTTTACCAAAAACCTTAGTCAGTAAAGTCTATTTTATAGGTAATTAAAGAAACGATTTCGTATACGGCAACTTTCAGATCGAGGAGCACGTGTCGCGCTCCACCTGGCAAGTATGACAGGAACTAAGTGACGACACGCCGCTACTCATATACAGCTCATAACATTCCGCCAACTTTCTTTTTGCTCTCGTTTGAATTCGATAAGAGGTATCGAGGATCTGATAAGCCCATCAGATTCCTTGGAAAAAATCCTACCGATATGAGGTATTCGAATTTTCTTCGAATCTAATGTTCTTCGACGTTAACGACGAATTAAATCAAACTTTGGGGGTCGATACCCTGAACCACTTGGGCGACGCATCGCTCTAATCCACGGCAAAAGCATGATGATCCGATTTCTGCTGGAACACGAAGCTGATCCGAATCTACCCAACGCGGAGGGATAAAGAAAGGTTTGCAACTATTTTTTAAAGAGTGCAAGCACGGATAGGATGTACGAGTTTCCTTTTCATTCGATTGATGTAATCTTTGTATGGTGGTATTTCAGAAACTAGCGTAAAGCCATCTAGTGGTCAGTCGCAGCACTACTCATACTACATTCATATAATACTACATCTGTTGATAGAATAAAAAAGCTCAGAATGAAATATGACATTTTTGATTAAGATAAATCTTATTAGAGTAAAAAATTCATTGGCTAAGTAACCTATAGTGTGAGTTGAGGCCGCTTACTCGGCACTCACTACTTAAAATTATAACTAACCGAAAAGTATTTATGCCAAATTAAATCAATCATTTTTTTTAAAATTCAGCCATCAGAAGTGAAACACCTTTACATTTAATTAATCAATAGCATTAAGATGTGAAAAATAAAACCTCTTAGCTATAACAGCAATTTTTGAAAAATTAAAAAAAATCAAGAAAATCAAAACATTAATCAAAATACAACAATTAAAAATCAAAAAGAGATAAATAAAATTTCAAAAAGAAACTTCTGTTGAAGTTTCAATTTTGCTGTTTAGATTATCTAGACGCCATTCAACTATATGACAGCACCAGAAGGGAAATTTCAGAGTTTTTTTCCTGGAATTTTATTTACCTTTTTTCTATTTTGAACGTTTATTATATATATTTTTGGTTTTTAATAAAATTTTTTAACACATTTTATTTTTTATACTTTGATTGTCTTCAATGAATTAAATGAAAAGTTGTTTTACTTTTTATGCCTGTCCGTTAACAGCCAACTCAATAATCTTACAAGAGAGCGAGGCAGATCGTTTTCACTGTCGAAAATTATTTATTTATCCTGATCGAAGTCACGTAGTCAATATGTTTGTACACCATGTACATACAATTAATTTAAAGCTCGTCGTTATAGAGTATATAAAATTATATATCAAACGGGACATAAACAAAATATCGATCGATCGCAGCGCGCGTGTGTCAGTCGAACGTGTAAACCATATTATCATCGAGTGAACCCTTTACCAGGGGCACGATATGACTCTTGGTCCCTAACACGTGGCACTTCGTGTCGAACGCGAACTCGCTCGTCCTGTTCCGATCCAGGCTCGCCGTGAAGTCCTGGTAGCAGACCACGCTGGCGCAGTACAATCCGTTCTCCCTTGGAAAGGTCTGCGCGTCGGCCCTGTAGATCCTCCCGTCGCACTCGTACTTGTCGAACTCGCCGACCAAGATCCGAAGCCCGCGCCGAGTCATCCTCGTCAGCGAGACCGTTCGATTTTCGGCTCGGAGGCACGAGGCGTCCTCGCACTCGGCCGCGAGCACCAGCATGTCGCCGTCGGTGTCGGCTACATTCGACACGGCGATCTCGTTCAAGTGCCGATGCGTCGGCGCGAACCTGTGCTCGTACCTCGGCCGGCCTCGGCGATCCCACTGGGCGCAGATCAGCCGATATCGGATGCTCGGCGGATCGCCGACCGCGGGCAGGACCTTGGCGCAGATGCTTACGAAGCCGTTGCGCGTCGAGTAGGCGACGCGCATCGACGGATCGGCGCCACCGTTGTACTCGACGGGCCCCATGAGCCGGTATGTGGCCAGTCGCAGTGGCTTCTCGCGCTTGTTCCACCAGACGATCGTCGCCCGGGCGAACACCAAGCCGCGCCCGGGCTCGATGAAGTGCTCGATGACCAGGTGGTCGCTCGCTGGATTGCCATCCTCGAGCGGTGCCACGCTCATCCTCGGGTCGTGCATCACCTGCTTGAACCAGAGGTAGGGCCCGTCGCTGTTCTGGAGGCGATTATCGTCGAAGCCGAGCCTGCACGTGGCAACATTGATGATCTGCCGCGGTCCGGCGTAGCACTTGCTGGCCGGATTGGCGCTGCTGACTATCGCGACGAACCTCATCTCGTCGTAGACGACCAAGCCGTAAGGCCGTAGATGCCTCAGTTGTTCGGACGCGGCCTCCTGGACCAGACAGTCTCGCAGGTGCACGACGAACAGTCGCCACTTGTTGGCCGACGACCGGGGCAGGCTCCAGTCGAACCAGCTCAGGATCGCCTTGGCCTCGCCGAAGAGCCGCACCTGCATCGAGCCGGGCTCGACCTTGCCGGCGCCCAGTCGATTCATCCGCAGCTCGATGGGACACCTGTGCCGCGGGCCCTCCTGGTCTTCCAGGTTCACCTCGCAGTCGAGATATCTGCGCGATCCATCGAGTCGTGGCTCCTCGTCGCAGACGACGAACACTCGACGGTCGCTCTCGTACGAGTGCCGGTCGAAGATCAGGTTCTTGCCCGGGTAAGTGTAGTGGACGAGGGTGGGCTCAAATTCAGGAGGACTGATATGATTGTAGTAGGCCAAAGAGACTTTTTGCCAACAATGGCTGAGGCTCCATACCGACAGGGCGACGCTAATGAGGCTTAAATAGATATACCGATCGATAAGCAGCATTTTGGCTGTGGAAAAAAAAAGAAAAAAAAAAGAATGAAGAAGACGACAGGACGACGAACCGATGGATTCGCCTGGGATGGATCGTTGCGAATCGGTGAGCTACTCTATATAATTACCTTTGTTTACTTGCTGTATACTGCGTCAACAGCGACTGTGAGCGGTCGACTGAGTGAAAGCAAAGGTGACAGAGAGGTACGAGGGTATGATACAGGCTGATTATGTAAGGGGGAAAATAATTTTTTTTTTGGTATATTCATTTACATGAATCAGGAATAATATTGACAAATCAATAAGTATATATCTGGAAAAATGTTCATCATACGATGGATAGTTTTGGGCCAAAAAACAAGTTTCGTGTTCATGAAAAGGGCCATTAGAACTAGACTCGCAAGATTAAGACTGATCGTTGCCAATGAAAATGAGAGATTTTTTTTAAATCGGTCCATTTTTTAAAATTCAAGAGCTGCGAGTATAATAATCTTTTTACCAGTATTCAAGTGAATCATTATAAATGTACTTACTGCATAAAAATCGTATAGCAATCGAAACGTTTATGAATGAAATACAAGTATAATTTTTATAGCACTAGTCTCAATTGTTTGATTTGCAAAATAAAATTGAAAATTTCAAGAGCTAGAAACATGGAATTTAAATCAAAATATAAGATGGTTTTTTTATACCTCTATACCTATATCAAGTTTCAAAGTCACTTATCTCGATCTTGAATTTTTGTTTTTCGAGACAAAGACAATGACCTAATATTTAAATAACCTACGTTTTTAGATATTCTTTTTCATTGAATCTTAAGCAATAATTGATTTAATTTCTCATAAATACTTTTTGATTACTTTTGAAATACGGTAGTGCATGCCGAGGCCGCTATTGAGGGATATTATGAGCATCTTATATCTCCGCAGATGGGGCCAAAATGTGAATTAAGCATAGTGCTATAGAAATACCACACTGCGCGCGTTTCATAATATACTATTTTAAAATAACACATTTTATAAAATATACTTCAAGTACACTTTAATATTTATCAAATATCATTTACAGAAAAATGATTATTATTAATTAAGGGCCAAAATTTAACATCTGTTTCAACAGTTCATGGCCATAGAATGTTTCAAGTTCTTTTGTGCTTTTTAATGGCTATTTTGAAACACTAAAAATAAAAAAAACTCTTCCGGTTCTTTTTATTTTGCCCTTGCAGATTTAAAGATACTTCACCGCGGATTGTCACTTGCAGATTTATACATTTGACGGTATTTGCCATCTAGCGGGGAAGACTCGAACTTAAAGTGATTTGAAGTGATGAAATGCGCTTAATATTCGTATCATAATTTTAAAAGAAAAATCGCTGCAAATCAGCTTCGCCACGTGTTATCTTTAAGAATTAATTTTCACATCCCGCTCGATTTTGCGCGTCAATCATCACACACTTGTATTATAGCATAGCAATATTACCATCGACGTGCGAATTGTCGAGCGTCATGACGATCCAGATCTTCTTGTCGTCGTCCTCGTCATCGTTGTCCTCGTTACCGAACTCGCCCTTCTCCAGCCAAGTAGTCACATCCTCGTAATCACCCAGCGCTACCACGACCAACTGCTGCTGCTGCTGCTCCGCAGTCGTCGTCGTCGTCGTCGGGTTGACGCTCTTATCCGCCTGCACCTCGGCCTCCGTCAGTCCGCCCTTGTCGCTCTTCACGCATATCCCGGCCTCTCTGCTCTTTCGCAGGAAGGCGTCCAACACGGGCCTCGAGTCGGCCAGCAGCAGATCGACCTGCGAGTAACGGCCCGCCAGAAAGTCCACCAGCACGTCGAGCATCGGCAGCGTGAGATTGGGCGGCGAGTAGGTGTTGACGGGCAGCAGATCCAGGGATCTCAGGGGCTCGAGCACCTCGCCGTAGCGAGCCGGCACAAGCAGGCCGAGATCGTAGTGGGCCGAGCAGTCCATCTCGACGGCCGAGACCAGGGCTTGCTTGTACACGGCTATACGGTCGTTGCACGTGTCGTAGATGCGCAGGCCCAGCGAGACGCCCGGCACGTAGTCCGCCCGATTGAGCTGCTGCGCCACGTACAGGGCGGTGGCGACCTCCTGGATGCTGCGCGGCGAGGTGATGTTGCACTCGGGACCGTAGTCCGTGTCGATGAACACTGGATCATCGTTTTCACGCATCGTTATAATTGTAGTATTAACGCGCGCGTGTGTATTGCGTCGGGTAATGGCGCGCTCTATACTCACCTGAGAGCACGGCGTCGCCCGACGTCTCCATGAACGTGTGATTTTTCATGCAGACGAGATCCTCGATGGCGATCGCGCTGACGAGCAGCAGGCAGATAACGAGCGAGAACATCGTGATCGTCGTCGTTCTCGTCGTCATTTTCAACGATAATAAATCTTTACTTCCGACGCCTCGTAATAAAAAAAGAAGAAAAAAGAAACGGAAACAAAAAAAAAAGCAACGAACGAACACCAAACTTCGCGGTCTTTTTTTTTTTTATTTATTTTCGTGTCGAACGACGAGCAGCAGCAGCAGCAACAGCTGCTACTAGCCAAAAACTGATATATCTATCGTTATATTTCTCCGAGTCTCGGAGTCTCGTGGCTTGTGGCGCGCGATATATGTTTAATCGATATCCTGCGGGCAACGAGTATCAATCCTCGTGTCGGTGCTGCATCGACGCGGTCCTATCGCTCCCCTACAACTGCTGCCAATCTTCATCATTTTTCGTTGTTGAGTTCAACGTGTAAAACCAAACGTTGTTTTTAATGTTTTTTCGTCTTTTTTTTTTTTGGTAATAATTAGAATTTATTTATTTATGCCGATGCTCGCGTTCTATAGCGTATAGCGAGAAGAAGGCACATAGAAGCTGCCGCCGCCGCCACCACCGCGTCGGTCGCGGCGCGTGCGTCGAATAAAGAAAACCGTATAAAACATATAAAACGATTACTCAGACAATGACCCAATAACTGTGTAAACACCGATTAGCCTGGTTATAGGTGGCTCTCTCTCTCTAGCTCGCTCGCTTTTCTCCTTCTTCTGCTTCTTCTTCGCTTTTTTTTTTTTATTTTACCGAGAAACGTACGTACGCCCCCGATGATTATCGACTTTGCTCAATCGTTCGCAGCTCCTTTCTGCATTTGTGTCTATGTATATACCAGCAGTAGCAGTAGCGAATCATATGTATGAAAGCGCGCGCGCGGGATCAATCGCTCGTTTTAATTCCAGCTTATACGCGGCTCGAGCTTGCGATCGTATAGACGCGCGCTACGCGTCGTTAAAATCATTCGCGTAAACGGCCACTGCGCGTTATGAGGCACTTTTTTCACACCCTCCTCCTCCTTCTTCTTTTTTTTTTTTTTTTCTTCTTTTTTTTTTCCGTCGCCGTCGGCGTTCGCGCGCGCACACACACACACACACACACACTCACGAACGCGCACTACAAACTGCACAATTACTCTCGCGCACTCTCTGCACCGTTATACTGTTTCAGCTCGTCGACGAAACTCGGCAAACAGACACATTCACGCGCGGGCACAAATGGGGAGGAAAAAATGTGTATAAGCACAAACGCGTCGCGAACTTGTTATTTTTAATTTTTCACTCTTTCCGACATAACGTATGTAAACGTACTGTGTGAAATTGTACTGCCACACAGGAAAGGGTGCGAGCTCGCGCGTCCGTACCGTCTCCGGGGCACTCGACGCAACTACTGTTCGGAAGCCATATTTTGCACCTCTCTCGTGCAAGCTCTCTCTCTCTCGCACTCGTGTGTTTTTCTCTTCTTTTTTTTTCAACTTAAACGAATTAGACATGCCGCGAGCTTGAACATGCACGATAGAGGGAGAGAGAGAGAAAAAAAGGCGGCTCCGACGCGCGCCACTTAATTGACAGGTATTACGAGGCATGAAGCGAAACAAGAGAGAGAGAGAGAGAGAAAAAGATGAAGGTACAATCGTACGTCATATATTGAATTGCTGATAAGAATTGAGTAGTAGCACTGCATATTGCGCAATATGGGATTGCTATTTTGTCTGTGCACACGTACATATTGTCTCTCTCTATCTCTCTCGCTTCGTACTAAAGCTCTAAAGTTAGAATTGGCTGGGTACTTCTTTATACATGTGTTGTTTCCCATATATATATCCATGTACACACACGCATATCCTCGCTCTTTCCACGCTAAAGGAGTAGTATCTCCGTGAGTCGAATTTCAAGATGTTGTTTGTCTGCTTCTGCTGTTGCTGTTGCCGCTGCCAGAAACCCCCGTATACATACGTGCAATATGTGTGCGTCTATATAGTAGTAGCATACGTCGAGCACGGAGGCAAGGAGTTTGCGTTTGTGTGTACAAACACTCGATGCTCCTGCGGCTATGCAGTAGCTGCAGCAGCAGAAGCAGCAGTAGAGCCTTGGCGCACATGCACACACACACACACACACACACACACACAGAGGCATGTATGATCTGCATTATAAAACGGAACAAACGACGCGGCGCGGCGCTTGCAGCTGCACACTCGATAATGCAAAATATAGGAGGGAGAGAGATCGTTTAATATTTCTCTGCTGCACATGAGGTACGAACGTTTTTTTTTTTTTTGCTTTTTTTTACAATCTTTTGCCCCTTTATTTTTTCTTTATTCCTTCGTTGTTGTTTAGGCGTTGAACGTCGTTGTTTCTCTCGTTCGCTGCGCTGCGCTGCCGACAACCTTCGCGGCGCAGCGTTAAAGTACGAGGAGAGAGAAAAAAAAAGCTCGCCTACTCCTCTTTTTTTTGAATGAAAAAAGAGAGAAGGAACATACGTACGTACCCTGCAGACACAATGTCATAATGTGCATTGCTGCTGCAGCTCAGCTGAAACATTATAAAACGTCACGTACGAAACGTTAACATACATTTATGCGTGTGTGTGTGTGTGTGGGTGTGCATGTGAGTATGTATAAACTGTACACACGTATTACACACACACACTCGCGAAAGCAACAGCAGCAGCGTAATAATACGAAGTAACGCCGCGGCGCGTACACATCTCTCTCTCTCTCTTTATTCTCGCCCGCACCGCAAAGCTTTGACCGCATCCATGACGTTTCTCGTATATATACTCGTGTTCTCTCGTTCGCCCGTCGGCGCGCAACACGTTCCGAATTCGAGCAATATATTAACAATATAATTCGTGGCTCGGAGGATATATATATATATTAGGGTGGTCCACTTTTTCAAAAATTTTTTGTATCTCGGGGGATCCATCGGAATCTGAAAGTTTGAGGTTTAAAATGAAGTTTCCTTTAAACGAGAACTCAAATAAATGATTTTAGATGGTGTCGATGGATTTTTGAAGTTTAAAAACGTGCTCCTAAAAAGGAGCAAAATCGGGCAACCATTCGATTTATTTCAAACTTTGCTCAGAGTGTAAAAATGATCTTAACGATACATTTTCTTACGTATTTTTGTCTGCGGAATCGAATGCCGTAGTTAGTTTTGACCTAGGAGCACAATTTTATTCAAAAAAATACACTTTTTCGATCGTTCTTTTTCGCCAATTTCGCAAAGTTCATTTTCGAGCGAGCGGCAAATGAACAGAAAAAATCTAGGAAATTTTTTGACACCACCAAAATGTAGGATTTTTTATGGCGAATCCAACGGTATATATTAGTATACACTTTAAATTTTTTAGTGCCGAAAAAGCACGATTTTATCCCAAAAAACGATATTAAAAAATGGAAAAAAGGAAAAATATATTCGTTTCTTCAAGAAAATGGCTGAGTATAATCACTCATTAAAATAATTAAATACAACTATTTGATAGGTTTTTTTCTCACCTTTTAAACGCCGTTTTCAGAGTTAAAAAATTCGCAAAATTCGCCGAGATACAGCTGTTTTTGTACGATGCACTTTTTTAGCTTAAAAATCTGCTTTGCTGGTTTTTAATGAATAGAGCCAGCTCAGAATTATTGAATTTTAACCCAAAAAAGTGCATCGTACAAAAACAGCTGTATCTCGGCGAATTTTGCGAATTTTTTAACTCTGAAAACGGCGTTTAAAAGGTGAGAAAAAAACCTATCAAATAGTTGTATTTAATTATTTTAATGAGTGATTATACTCAGCCATTTTCTTGAAGAAACGATATTTTTCCATTTGTCCATTTTTTAATATCGTTTTTTGGGATAAAATCGTGCTTTTACGGCATTA
Source organism: Trichogramma dendrolimi (assembly GCA_034770305.1). NCBI lineage: Eukaryota > Metazoa > Arthropoda > Insecta > Hymenoptera > Trichogrammatidae > Trichogramma > Trichogramma dendrolimi. The sequence continues at coordinate 680,922 of JAPMIB010000031.1, read as the reverse complement.
AAATAATTTTAAAGTGTATACTAATATATACCGTTGGATTCGTCATAAAAAATCCTACATTTTGGTGGTGTCAAACAATTTCCTAGATTTTTTCTGTTCATTTGCCGCTCGCTCGAAAATGAACTTTGCGAAATTTGCGAAAAAGAACGATCGAAAAAGTGTATTTTTTTCAATGAAATTGTGCTCCTAGGTCAAAACTAACTACGGCATTCGATTCCGCAGACCAAAATACGTAAGAAAATGTATCGTTAAGATCATTTTTACACTCTGAGCAAAGTTTGAAATAAATCGAAAGGTTGCCCGATTTGCTCCTTTTTAGGAGCACGTTTTTAAACTTCAAAAATCCATCGACACCATCTAAAATCATTTATTTGAGTTCTCGTTTAAAGAAAACTTCATTTTAAACCTCAAACTTTCAGATTCCGATGGATCCCCCGAGATACAAAAAATTTTTGAAAAAGTGGACCACCCTAATATATATATATATATATATATATATATATATATTATATAATATATATATATATATATATATAGAGACGGATGCACGCGTGCGTATTCGTTATAACGTATAGAGATACACGTGTGCGTCCGTGTGCTGGTGGTATATATCTCTCTGGTTGAATTTTGATACGACCCGCGAGCGCGACTCGATCTTTCTCTCCCCGTTGTTAATAAAATACTCCGTGCGTTTGCATGCTGTTGCTCGTTTCCACGCGCGCGCGCGCGTCTGTTTATCAGTAAAAGCTCTCACCCAAGCTCTGCACCCACGCACACACACACACACACATAAATAAATATACGCGTACGCGTGTGTACGTATGAACGTTCGCAAGCTCTCTCTCTCTGGCGCGCTCATGTATATATAAATGTATGTATCGCGTAATCATGACACACTGCACACGCCTCGACCTCTCCGCAGAGCCAGCAGTCGTCCCCCTCCCCCTCCGTTCAGGTATGTACGTACACGCGGTACGCGACCAGAGCTTGATTAATTTGCTTAATGTGTCATATGTGTATACGTATGTATACGTGCGCGTGTATGCGTACGCATGTACGCGTGTAAGTGCATAATAGCTTCGCTGCTGCCAGGAGCCTTCGAGTGCTGATGATGATGATGATGACGATGATGATGCAAAGGCTAGTTGCTCAGCTGCCACTGCTGCTGCTGTGGTACCTTCGACAGAGTGTAATTAAATTTATTTACGCGGCGGCGACTGCGTTGCATTGTTATCGCAGAAAGCACTTACAAGTACACGCGTATACGTATATTAGATCATGCAATAGTCAATTATAAACGACGTGTATGTAATTCCTTCTTTTTTTTTTGTTATTTCGTTTTGTTTACATATTTATTTTTCTCTCCTCGTTTGATTTATCGTACATTGCGTGTTCGTAGGTTAATATTTATAAGAAAGCTACGTATGACAATATTACATTATAGACTATACGCTACGTTGCATCCATTATCTAATACAAATTGTAAATTAGTTTATCAAAAAAAAAAAAAAAAAGCTCCCATAAAAGTATAACACGATGATATATAATCAATTTTCCTAAATACATATAGTAACAGATCCATCCTATCGTTTAATTATCTAAATCGGCTGAAAGCCGTGTGTGCGCGTTTTCCAACCGAAGTACCTGTGTGTGTACACACTCGCCGGGATTGCATAATGTCGCTATATATATATATCTACCGCTCTGCGCTGCACCCACATACGCGGAGCGTGCACATGATATGTGTACACGATAGTTGAACAAAAAAAAATGAAAAAAAAAGAAAAAAAAAAAAGGAAAATCAAACGAACCGCGCGCGCGCGAGTACGCACAAATACACGCGCGCGCGGACACTGCAGACACACACACACACACAATCAGCGCTGACGCTTCTCGACGTTTTTTTTCTCTTCTTCTTCTTTTTCTTTTTTTACTTTCCGCAATCGAGAATCACTACACTGTACAAGCTCTGCGGCTCTGCGTTGTATACATATAGCGTGTCGTCGTCGTCGTCGTCGTCGTTTGCCGTTGCCGTCGACGAACGAGGTCAGTATAAAGCCCGTATTATACACCAACGCATATACGGGCCGTGTATGTATGTGTACGTGAGTCCAGTTCCATGTAGTACTATCACACGCTACGGCACACGGCGAAGGGTGTCTCTCTTCTCTCTCTCTCTCTCGCTCTTGGTTCTGCTCGGAGCGCTATAATTTGATGGTCATAATAACAGTATAATCGAATCTGTCGTCTCTCTTCTCTCTCTCATGTGTAGTAGTAGAGTACTTATATATATATACGTACGTGTCTTCTTCGTTTGTCTATTGCTGCTGCCGCTGTCCTGTTATATATATATAGGAGAGAGGAGGCCATTAAGGTCTGCCCATGACGCAACTGTGGACTCGGGCGTAGTTTTCGGTGTAGAGGAGCTTGCAAGTCGCCGCGTTGTTCTCGAACGTCATCTCGCCGATCTTCAGTTCTGGATTCACTGCCACCTATTTCATATATAAAATGCACAGTGAGCGAGCGAGAGAAAGAGAGAATAAAATGAAAATAAACGGACGAACGACCCGATGCGGTTTTTCGCGCTCGTATAAACTTCGCGCGCGAGTTTACGTCCGTATCGTATATATATATACGTCTGTAATTGACGACGCGTCACCGAGAGTTTATTTATTTTTCATTCGCGAACAATCGTGAAAATCAGCGCTAAGGGACTAATTATCGATCGCGCGGCAGCAGCAGCAGCAGCAGCAGCAGCTGTGTTTTATTTACTTTTTTTTTTCTTCTGTTTTTTCACGATCGGATGCGTCGTGATTTATAATGCGAAAAAAATTGTTGGATAGTAAATAACTTAACGATCTCTCGCGAAACTTTTTCCTCGCGCCCGAAGCAGCACAGATTGTGTGCGCCAGACCCCCCTCTGCGCGCGCGAACGTAATTCAAGTGCATGTATAATAATAATAATAATAACGGGAGCGCGAGCGCGCTCGCCCGGTGATGCTGAAAAACACGATGAAGAGGGTGGAGGAGGAAAAAAAAACACGTGCAAAATTTAATCTGTATACTCGCGCGGCGAAGTGAATTTTAAAATGATAAATCTTGTCTTCTTCTTCGGATCTTCTCTATACTCTGCCCGGACGCGCGACCAATAGAGAATATCGTTTTTCCTACCTTCTTCATCTTCTTTTTATGTATATTATATATAATAAAAAAAAAGAGCTCGGGCGAGCCCGAGCGCGCAAAACGTATTTCCATAGATTTTAGCTATGCACGAGCTGCCATCCGCTGCGCTGCGGCACATGATAAACTTCGCGCGCGCGCGGCTAAATCGAATTTTTTTTACTTTCAATCATTTATTTATTATATCGTTATAATGTGCGCGAGCGCGACGCGAACAAAAAAAAAGAGGAAGAAAAGAAAACCGAGAGTAATGTTAAATATAAATCTATGTCCCTCTCCCTATATGTATAAGTCTACGTATTTATTATTGTTCTTGTGTCAATCAAAGTGTATATAAACGTGTATGTTCAGATAACGGGTGTGAGTGCGTAATAAGCTGCGGTGTCTTGCGGACACCGAGAGCCTATAATAGCGAAATAGCGATTTACTTATTATTATTAAATTACTTTTATTTACAAGCCTCGTGTACGTATTTTAAGAATTCTACCAGAACACATCTTTTAACATCAGAAGTGGGATTTTCACGAGCAATTCACTCACTACCACCAACGCGAAGCAGCGAATTTTTTTTAGCGAATTTTAGCGAATTTAGCGAAAAAGAAACCACCATGAACCAGGAAAACCAAACGACGGGTTCTGGAGAAAGAGCATTCGACATCTTTCGACAGCCTATACTGCAGAATAGCAGTAATAAGCGGTCTACGGAAAAATACGAGTTTCCGCCAGATATCAGTAGACTGAGTTTCGGCCGAGGCAGGAACACTCCGGCGACAACACCACAGCGGAACGAAAATCACCGTCGACCTGGAGATCAAGGAGCAGCAAGCGATATGAGCTTGGACAATAGCGTGATGATCGACGGCCCCTTGAACAGCGCGATTATAGAGAACCCCGGAACTACGGGCCTCGAGGCACTCGTGATTACCATGCTAGAGGAGAATCGTCGACGGGATAGAAGCCGCGATGAGACCATGGAGCGGATTCTGAACGGTTTATCGAGGAGCCTCACCTTCCAGGACGCCCAACCTGCAGCAGCAGCCCCGCTGAATTATCAGGTAATGCCGGATTTAAGCAAAAGCATCCCAGCATTCTCCGGAAGTGAGACTCCAGCCGGAGCTCGCGAGTGGATAGAAAATATCCGAAGCATGCGCGTTTTGCACAATTGGCCAGAGTCTTTCGCCTTGGAAACAGCCCGTATACATCTCGTGCAAGGAGCGAGTGATTGGTTCTCGGCCAGACGAGCCACTATCGACACGTGGACGAAATTCAGCGAAGCGTTTGAGTCAACATACCTACAGCATGAGAGCATGACTTCCAAATGGAAGAGAATGACCGAGCGAGTACAGCAAAAAGGCGAGCACATCCAGCAATACTTTCACAGCAAGGTCAAGCTGTGTATTAATTTGAACCTGGGACCGGCGGAAATCATCGAGCAAGTACTGATCGGTTTGTGGTCGAAGGATTTATTTAACGCAATGTCTAGTCGAACGCACGCGAACGTGGACGCATTGCTTCACGATATTCTCGAATACGAGCATAAAGTTACGCAGCGACTGGAGCGAGCCCGAGCTCAGCCAGTTTCGGCCCGAATACGACAAGGAAAAGCTCCAACGAGTATCAAGCGACCTCGCAGACGGAAAAACCGAATGGCCGGACCAACGGCGTAGCCTCGACGCGACCTCAAACAAATGAGCAGGGCGAGCCGAGATGCTTCAATTGCCAAGCTCACGGCCACATCTCCAGGAATTGCCCTGAGCCGAGAGCTGAGCCTTATTGTACGTCGTGTAAGAAAAACGGTCACTATAGGCGAGACTGTACGAACCAAGCTCGCAATGTAAACATGATCCACGATTCAAACGTATCTTCGGCCGACAAGTATTTTAAAACAGCGATGGTCAACAACACGAAGCTCGAAGCGTTTATTGACCAAGGCAGCGCTGCGTGTATTATGAAAATAAGTGCTGCGGTGACTAATCAAATACAAATTTATTATGAAACAACCGATCTGAAAAGCTTTGGGCCTTCGGAGTTTCGCGTCGTATCACCAGCTTACGTGATAATAAACATCAAAATCGACGATGCGACGGTACCCAACATAAAGTGTCGTCTTGTCTCTGATGAGAACTTGCCGGTGGACATTCTGATCGGCAGACCCTTTACAGACCACGAGACGGTGAAATACGTCAAGGAGGGCAACTCGCTCACGTTTTACCAGCTCAATTTACCGTCGACGACATCAAGACCACATCTGCGAGCGAAGACGGATGTGACTATGTTGCCGAACTCAATAAATCTCATCGAGATCACGTCTTCTGAGGGCAGCTGCCACGTACCAGCAATGGGAAACTACTCTAGCTCAACGAGGATTAAAGAAGGAACATCGATGGGCCGCGGACAGATCACCGAGCTGCCCGTATTGACGATTGTGCCCGAAAAACCTCCGATCGAGATTGAGGACATCGTCATCGGGGAGGATACATCACCTGGAGTCGCCGACGAAGTGCTGAGTATAATTAATGAATTTAGGGATTGCGTAGCTATCGATATGTCAGAGATAGGTTGTGCCCGCGGCGTAGAAGTCGAAATATCTGAGAAGCCGAACGCGACTCCGGTCTACTGTAAACCATACAAAGCGAGTGCGGTAGAGCGAGAAAAGATGCGCGAAATATTGGCGGAGTGGCGTAAGGCGGGCATCGTGCGCGATACGTCATCTCCATACGCGAGTCCAGTAATGCTTGTTAAAAAGAAAAATGGCGACTCCCGACTTGTCGTAGATTTTAGGAAGCTGAACTTGCAAACACAGCGCGTGCACTTTCCGCTTCCAGACCCGGATGAGCATCTAGCGGAGATCGGCGACAATAACCTGTTCATTACGATCGATCTCTTTAACGGATACTTACAGCTGCCGATCGCTGAAAAATCGCGCCATAAGACAGCAATTATCACTCCGGACGAGACAGCCGAGTTCAATCGATTAATTTTTGGTCTTTCGAACGGACCGGCATACTTTTCTAAGTTAATGCATCGTATACTGCAACCATTACGCAAGCAGGTCGTTTTATTTTTTCTGGATGATATTTTTATCGCGGGTAAATCTTGGACTGATTTGCGCCCCAAACTAGTCGCGGTATTGACGGCTCTGCGCGAGGCCGGGCTTACGATGAATATTAAGAAATGTCAGTTTCTGAAAAGTAGCGTCACGTATCTCGGTCTTGAGGTTTCGGCGAGTGGAATCAAGCCAGGTCAAGGCAAAGTCGATGCTATTAAACATTTTCCCGTGCCGCAAAATGTACATGAAATAAGGAGATTTCTAGGTCTTACCGGATTCTTTCGTCGGTTCGTGCCGAGATACGCAGAGATCGCGGCACCACTGAGCGACTTACTTAAATCTAATCGCGAGTTTATTTGGTCGGAGGGAGTAAACGACGCTTTCGTCGCGCTTCGAGATAAACTTGTCGAACGTCCTATACTTCAGCCGTTTAATCCAAAGAAAAGAACAGAGTTACATACCGACGCGAGTGCTCGCGGGTTAGCCGCGATGTTGTTACAAGAAGGTAGCGACGGAAAACTTCATCTCGCGTACGCGATTAGTCGAACAACGAACGAATCAGAGAAATTTTACCATTCCAGCAAATTAGAATTGCTAGCGATCATTTGGGCCGTTTCGCGACTAAGAACGTTGTTGATAAACATTAACTTTAGGATTATTACTGATTGTCAAGCATTGGTCTATTTGAATACACAACGTACGAAAAATGCTCAAATCGTTCGCTGGCACCACTTGCTCAGCGAATTTGATTATGAAATTATACATCGCGAGGGAGTTAAGCTGGCACACGTAGATGCTTTGAGTCGAGCGCCGATTGTTTATGAATTGAATAAGAATCCGATAGATGATAGTGCAATTATGAATATCTGCGATACGAATCATGATAAGAACGGCGAAATCGGAGTTTTTAACATTGTCGACGATAATAAAGAAATTTTAGCTTTTCAATTTAAGGATGAAGAAGTAGAGGCTAAAAGAACGATTCTTAATAAACCAGCTAGTCAGCGGAATCGCGATGAAAAGGAATCGATAAAAGATTTTGAAATGTCAAACGGTGTACTGTATAAGCGGGTAGATGGTAAATTACGTTATGTTGTTCCACGATGTATGCGTAAAAGTCTAGTTATGCGTTATCACGATTACGGAGGACACCAAGGGATAGCTCGTACCCTTGAGCTCATGTCGCGTAGATATTATTTTGCAGGTATGCGTAGATATATCAAACAGCATGTACATTCGTGCTTTAGTTGTTTGGCGTCTAAGACAAGGCCGGGACGACAGCTAGGTGAATTACACCCTATTCCTCCGGGCAAGCGGCCGTTTCACACGATCCACATTGATCACGTCGGTCCATTTGTAAGATCAAGTCGTGGAAATAAATTTGTATTTGTGCTCATAGATAATTTGACCAAATTTGTTATACTTGTCGCAATGCGTGATACCAAGACCGCCAATGTCATCAAAAGTCTAGAGCAATTTGTATGCGACTTTGGTGCGCCTGTGCGAATTATATCCGACCGTGGAACATGCTTCACTTCGAAAAACTTTGGCGAGTTTTGTAATAAACATGGAATTAAGCACATACTAACATCGCCAAGACACGCCCAGGCGAACGGGCAAGTCGAACGCGTGAACGCCGTACTCGTGCCATTGATGCAGGCGATCATCGAGCGTAAGGACGCTAGGGACTGGGACCTGAAATTAAAACAGGCCCAGCGCGATCTGAATGAATCGCAAAACGCTACGACCGGTAAGAGTCCATTTGAGGCCTTATACGGATTTATCCCTAGTCACGACGAAAAGGAGCTTTTTTCGTGAGCTTTCGGAAATCGAGTTGGCCTACGATCCAAACCACACCCAAAGGTATCGAGAAGTTGCACAAGAGATAGAGCAGAAACAGGAGAAAATGAAAACGCGGTATGATAGAATCGAGTCACTAATGTGCAATTTAAAGTAGGGGACCTGGTTTTTATGAAGGTGAACCCGGTGGCTACAGGCGACTCAACAAAGTTACAGTACAAAAATCGTGGTCATTTGGTTGTGATTGAAGTTTTGCCAGGAGATACAGTTAGGATAGCCGAGTTAGGCACTGATAAGAATCGATACGCAACAACTGCACATTCGAGTCAATTAAAAATTTGGAAACCGCATGCAGATGAGCATGACGAGAGTAACTGTAATAAAGAAGAGTAATTATCAACTGTTTTTTCTCTTTCGTTTTAATTTTGTATTTTGTTTTTTTTGTTATTGTTGTTGTTTGTGAAGAGGTTCGAGGTCTGTTGCCTTCGAATCTTTACGGTGATCATTGTAATGTTGAATGTATAGTGGCATACCTTGCTTTTTTGTGGAAGATTGGATGGCGATAGATCGAGGACGATCTAGCAACAGAATGGCCGTGTTAAATATAAATCTATGTCCCTCTCCCTATATGTATAAGTCTACGTATTTATTATTGTTCTTGTGTCAATCAAAGTGTATATAAACGTGTATGTTCAGATAACGGGTGTGAGTGCGTAATAAGCTGCGGTGTCTTGCGGACACCGAGAGCCTATAATAGCGAAATAGCGATTTACTTATTATTATTAAATTACTTTTATTTACAAGCCTCGTGTACGTATTTTAAGAATTCTACCAGAACACATCTTTTAACAGTAATAAGGAAGAAAGAAAAGTAAGTTTGAATAGAGCTTAAATTTCCAAGTTTTGATAGACGAATTTGTCGCAATGATGCATTTTGTACACTAGCTTTTTCTCAAAGTGCTTCGTGCACCGTAGAATCATCTTTTAATTTCAATTTTTTCCGTAATTATATATCAATTGACTATTCATTAGACATGAGTGATAATTTCGAAATCTCATAACATGATTTGTAAAAATCATCAGCACAGCCCTCCTGCCTCCGTGAAGTGCAGAGCTACCTGTATGCAATGCGCACGAACTAAATGCGTGTCAATGCATGATGTAAACAACAAAATAGCTCTTTGCCTCTGGCCTGTTTTTTAGTGTTTACTTCGCTCGATAATCATCGAGAGATCAATTTTTAATGCCATTTTAAGTGAGAAAGATGGACTCCAATGATTCATTTAACTGGGTTGTCAGGTAATTTTCATTTTTGAGAATGAAATTTTAAAAATATTTTTCAACACTCGGTGCATGAAACGTAGTTGTTCTAACCCTTTCAGCGACATAAAAACCCCGTTTTACGCACAGAATGTTAAAAAATATGGTATGCAACTGGTGCGCGAGGAGGATGACTCGCTGCGCTCGGGCGGAAACAATTCCTGGATGAGTCATCTTCTTCACACACTTGTTACATAATATACTTTAACACAATACTTGATCTCTTTGGGGTTATTTCAGAGTGAAAGAAGAGCCTAGTGATGTATCTCTTGTTGTAAATGATAGGGAAATGATTAACGAGGAACCCGATCTTAAAAACGTCCAACTCTTACCATATCCGCCACAAAATTTGGTAAGTATTAATAGTTTCACGTAACTGGTTTTGTAGTTGTTTTGCTTTGTGAAAATCTCATATTGCTTTGATTTTTCAACAGACCCATACTCTTAAAAATTGCAATGCAAATAATGGAAGTGGACTTGAAGGCGAAATGAAAATAGTTTTTGAATGTGAAGAAGTGAAAACCAACATTAATTTATTAACAGTTAAAAAAAAGGACGATGACCTTCAACATCACTCACAATATATGAAACAGCAAGATATGAACAAAGATATGAACTCGCAAGATATAGTGAATAAAGGTATCAAACGTGCATGCGATATAAGCGGAAAAAAATATTCACACCGATCCAACCTCAACCAGCACGTCAAATGGTTTCATAATAATATCACCCACGCATGTGATACATGCGGAAAGAAATTCTCAACCAAGGGTAATCTCAAAAAACACATTGATGCGGCGCATAATGGTGTCAGACATGCATGTGATATATGCGAAAAGAAATTCACAACCAAGAGTGATCTAAACAAACACATCGATACGATGCACAAGGGTATCACATACGCATGTGATGTATGCGGAAAAAAATATTCAAACCTATCCAACCTCAACCAGCACGTCAAATCGTTTCATAATAATATCACCCACGCATGTGATACATGCGGAAAGAAATTCTCAATCAAGGGTAATCTCAAAAAACACACCTATTCAGTGCACAACGATGTCACACTCGCATGTGATGTATGTGGTAAGTCATTCTTACAAAGACATAATCTCAAATTTCACATCGAAAATGTGCATATGCGGAAAGACATGAATTACACCAGATATACCACGTTGTTTCTGTGCATCACTCGCGCACTCAAACTCATAAAACGTAAACCTAATTATTTTAGTTACACATTCACAAGACTAATTAAAAATTTTTCCCTTACGTTAATATTATGAATTATTCCAATATTATCTTACGATTGAACGAAACGATTTATGTCAAAAAATGTATAAGTTCTGAAAAAAATCGATAAATTTTTGGAGAAAAATCAGGCACATTATTAATTTTAAATCAATCAAATGTCAAACCCCTTAAGTTGATGTCAATTTTATAATTCTATGCAAATCACTTCGAAACTAGCTTCGCTCATCCGGATTTTTTCGCGAGCTTCGTATGCCGCGTTAATGGAATTTACATCGGTTTAAAAATGTTTACGCTATTTAACACATGAATGTTTTTATAAGAGGACTCGTGTATCTAACTTTTAGACTCACTTTGCGTGCAGTGATATTTTAGTCGCGCTTGCCGTATTTTGACCGTACAGAGATTGCCTCATCTCATTAAGGTTCGAGTCAAAAGCAACTCGACCAATCAGAAGCTGTTTGAAGCGGCTTCGCTTTTCGGTCTTTCACTTTTTTGTAAGTAAAGAAAAATAAAATTAAATTAAATTAAATTAAAAGAAACATAGAGAATGTGCATGTGCGAGAGGAGATCGGTATAATTGAATCGTCGAACGAAGCCATAATACGAAATTCCTCGATACAAATTCACGTATAATCAAATTATTATTATATTTAATTAAAAGTTTGCCGTCGAGCCCAACTCTTGAGAGCCGTCGTCGTCGTCGTAGCGGGAGGGGCTATACAAGTGGGAAATTAATTAGTTGGTACAGTTCGTATATAATATAACGTCATATATATATATCGCGCAAGAGAAAAAAAAGGTACGCGGGGGTTGAAGCACGCGCGGCCGCAACTGTACGCGTCGAGGACGATAAAAGTCAAGCCCCATAAAAGGCTTAAAATATATACGGATAAACTCTGCGAAGCTTGCTCTTTCTTTTTTTGTTACCATCCCTTTTTATCGGTAATGGTGTATAAATTTTATTCCGTATTAAATTTTTTTTCTCCTCTTTTTTTTTTTACCTTGAAGGTGTAGGAGCCGGGCGAGAGCTCGGTTATGTCGACCCACTGGCAGTCGAGGTTGTACTTGTAGATATCGCTGCAGTTGACCGATATGCCCTGGTCGCCGTAATTCACGCATTTGTATCTGTTTATAACGTGTATATAACGGAAAAAAAAGAAATAAATAAAGCTGGAAAAGTTAGAAAGAAAGAAAGAAAGAGAGAAACAAAGTAAAAGAAAAGAAAGAAACGAATGTGTGTGCGCGTGTATACCTGGGCTCGACGCCGGCTAAGCACTGATTGTCCTCGAGGCAGAATGAAGCCTTGTGACCCTCGGCGACTCGTCTGCCCTGCGAATCGATGATGTCGAAAGTCGCGAATACCTCCATCGAATGGTAATGCCTGAACAAGTATAGTATTATATGTATTTGTATACGACAAACGTAACGACGCACGAAAAATACGAACGTATTTATTTATTTCATTTTTTTCTCTGCCGACTCTCGATTCTTTTGACGATGCATATAAATACGTATATTTTCCTGTATGATATTGTATCGCGTGTACGTAAGCAGCTTTACGCACCGAGAGAGAAGAAAAATATTGCATTATAGCTTGTTTCTTCTCTCTCTCTCTCTCTCTCTCTCTCTCTCTCTCTCTCTCTCTCTCACTGGTCTTTGAGACATGTTTATATACGCGAGGAGAAAACTTTTGCCGCTCTATGGCCCGAAGCTAAATGGAACAGACTGCCTTTGCGTATAAAGTATCTGTAATAGGTGTATCGAAAGACGCGCGCGTAGAGCATCGTCGACAGAGTATTATATTTAAAAAGAAGAAAAATAAGTTATTTAAGATAATTAAATTATCGAATCAGTTATTGAATCGAGCCGTTTGTAGCAGGCAATTTATGTCCAAAAAAATTTAAGCCGTACTTTTACAATTACTTGGCTTATACGAACATTTTCACCTTACCACTTGCAGATTTACAGATGAGGGTACTCGACATCTATCGGTGAAGGTTGGCTTTAATAGTGAATTGTGATTGAGCTTTCATACGTTTTTTGTACAATCAATGCAAAAACCAAATCAGTAAGAAAGCATTAAATTGCGATCGACATGTTTAAATTTGATTATAAAATTTAATATTTTTGGTTCATTTCAGAAGTGATAGTGTACATGTGCAGGCGACCCACGTAACAATATCAAAACGTTAAAAGAAATACACCAATAATTTGGAAATAATTTTAATAATCAATCATTTTGCCCTGTTTGGCTTATAAGTTGATTTCAGCTTTGCCACATTCGGATTTTCAGAAAAAGGTTCTCGCCATCTAGTGGTGAAGGCTGACCTTAATTTTGATTGATTTAGCACTCAATGCACTAACTAATTGTATTTTTCAACGAGTCCAATTTTCAGAACTTTCAGAACGATATGATTCGCCGACTATCGATATTTTAAAACTCGGAAAAAAATCAAGTAAGGTCACGGGTCCCGATTTTCGCTTTGAATTAATTCTTTACGTGAGATCAAGTTGCGTTACTCGTGTTCGGTTGATACAACCAAATTTGTTTTTCAATTTTTTTTTTTCTTGTGTACAATTGAATCGTTAAAATTAATTATTGAGACATAGTTTATACACGCGATACCTGTGACACATGTGCCATTCCCATAGATGCTTCGGTATCGCCGGCCGAAAGTCCGCCGTGCCAATGTTCACCGTCCTAGCCGTGAACTTCAGCAACCTGCGCCTGTGCCATCTCCAATCGGCCGACTCTCGCTGCACTCGGTAGGCCTCCGTCGCCAGGCAGTTCTCCTCCATGGCGCACTGCAGCCAGTGCAGATAGATCTCCTCGAGGTGGGCCGACTGCTCGAGCTCGCGCGCGTCGAACGCCAGGTCGGCCATGTCGCGCGAGCACGCGACACCCGCGACGTTCTCGCCCACTCCGGGACAGTCGACGCGACGCCGATGGGCCTGGCACTCGGCCACGTGGCGCTCGTCGCCCTGGCACTTGACGCCGGACAGCGACATGCTGAGCCGGTGGCTGCCGAACACGTTGGTCTGGTAGGCTCGGGCGGCGTAGCCGAGACCGAGCTGGCGACAGACCACGGCGGCCTCGAGCATCGACCAGCCGTCGCCGCACACGACGCCCCAATCTGAATGATACGAAGAGAGGCGAATAGAATATATTCATTGGACACAACCATCGTCTTCGCTAGCAGCAATTTTGTGTACTTATTTAATTTTTTTCACTACTGATCTGTGTTACCTTGTATAGTGGTTTCTTGAAAAGTAGCATAAAGCCATCTAGCGTTTGATCTCGGTACTAGGCATTCATACTTTGAATGTCCGAGCGCTCCAAAGAAAATTTTTTCAGTACAAAGCATTTTTCAAATTTAAAAATCACGTTTTTTATTTGTTCAAGTGAAAATAGTTATTTATTGGCGTTCGAGATCTCTATCTTCTCGACTTCTTGACATAAAAAAAAAACCGAGATAAAACCTAAAAAACTAAAAAAAAAAATCGTAATTTTTGACGTGCAATACCATTTGAATGTCACTGGTACCAATAGTATATGGTTTATTTTCTAGGTTTTCTGCGTTGAAAAGTCGAGGGAAATAGCGAGAAAAAAATTTCAAATAATTGCGACAATGTCAAACACTCTCAATAAACATGATTTTTTTACATAGAAATGCGCATGTATATGAATTAGTATATTACGTGCCTGTAGGGAGCGAAGTATACTATTTCTTCACGGCGCTCGGACATTCAAAGTATGAAAGTCGAGTACCGAGACAAACCGCTAGATGGCTTTATGCTACCTTTCAAGAAACCATCATGCAAAGTAGCACAGATCAGCAATAAGTCCTCTCATTATACTTAATACAAATTGTGTAATGCGTTAAATACTCTTTTTTTCCATCATCTTCCCACCCTAAGACCTTCAAAAACAGACGCGAGCCAATGTTCATTGTATTCAGCGTCGAATAAAAAAATTCGACCCGTTTCTCGGCTTCAAAATTTGTCATCCAAATCGTGAAATCGCTCGCGTTACAATCGCTCGACGCACGCGACCTTTCCCGCCGCACACGTCTTTATAACTAGGCTCTCCAGCTCTCATCGATCGGCGCCCCGCGTAAAGAGGCTTAACTACTCTCTCTCTCTCTCCGGTGCACAGGCAGCTAAGTCGGCTGTGTAAGTGCCTCCCCCGCGCGCGTACATATATATATATAATCCCTTGCTCGATACGACGTATTATAACGTACCGGAGCCGGCGAGCTTGATCTCGACGCGTCCCTGATGACGGGCGTAAGAGCCGGACAGTCGTAGCGCGAGGCCGCGCCGATGCGTGTCCCTGATCTTCGCGCTGCTCGGCTCCGACGACCGAGCGTCGTCGTCTATGGAGTTGGTCGGTTCGTCGTCGTCACCGCCGCCGCCGTCGTCGTTGACGTCCGATCTGCGGTTATTATTGTCGACGTAGCCGGGATGATGACAGACGACGCCGGCTGCCTCGTCGCCGCGACAGTCGGACTTGGCCCAGCCGTTGAAGCGACACTTGGCCAGCTCGGGCTCGACCCCGTCGCAGATCACGTCGTCCATCCAGTAGCGTCCTTGAACAACGACAACAACAACGTAAACAACGAAATAAAAGTCTTGCCACTTTATATATATACGACGAGACGAGATTTGCAATGCAAATTTCGTGTATACCTACTTCGAGCTTGTCCGAAATTGCCTCGTGTCGTGGCTCGGGCTTGGGCCGAGCCGTAGCCCAATTGTCGGCAGACCACTCGGGCCTCGAGCTCGTCCCACTCGTCGTCGCACACGTTGCCCCAGCTGCCTTTGTGCAGGATTTCCACGTTGCCTGTGGTACAGCACACGTATAATATATACACACGGGGCGCACACATAAAACATTGCAAAAAATTTTCCTACGTATACGAAGAAGAAGAAAAAAATATAGAGTCAAAGCTTATATAAAAAGGCCGAAGCTAAAAAAGAAAAAAAGAAATAGAAGAGAGAATCGAGAGTAAAAATGGGAGGAGGGCAAGAAAAACGAGCGGTAATAAAGTAAGATCATTTTCGTAAGTGCAGCCATCAATTGCATTATATACGGGTATATAAGTCGGGGATCGCTGCTCACTCTCTTCTCTCTCTCTCTGCTGGGGTTATATAAGTCAGTTTTACAAGCGAGCCGCCGCCGCGCGCTCGACGCTGCACATGCACATGCAGCACACACACATAGTAGAGGCCAAGCGCTTAGTACACTGTGCTATATAGCGAACCATGCAGTACGATGACGACGACGACGACTACGATGCTCAGCGCGATCTTTGGCCGACTTTTCCCATCTAAATTCCTTTCGAAGCCCTTCCAAATGATCCAATCTCTTAGATTAAAATCGTTCAATTTTATCATTCCCTATACCTCCCTTTTGACTCGCGCGACGTGTAATAATGTCACTGCAGGCGCGCACAGGCATAGGAAAAGAAAGAAGGTCTTGATCTATGAAAATCGATGATAATAAATCTTCGGCCTATTACACACACGTATATATAGGGGACGTCGTATAATATCATCCAAAGGCTCGGGATTTGGTATTTTCGTTGATGACTCTCCGCGAGCGATGAATGGAATTCTTCGTTCTTTTATCGAAGGCAAATCTGCGCACGTTACTTATCCACATGCATCGATGCACACGAGTGTAATAAAATCGACGGCGACGAGTTTATTTGTCATTCATCGGAGAACGCGCGTGCGCAAGTCTAATGTCTCTCCGCGCGCAAAGTCGTTACACGCGCGCGCCGATCGCGCTCGCCAGAAATCGTCGTCGCTGCTGCGGCCGCCGCTGCCGCCGAGATTTATAATCGCTATTAATAGAAGATTAGCGGCTCAATAAATCCGTCATCGCCCGCGCGCGCGCGCTTTAATTGAGAGATAATGCTTTATAGAAGTACGACGTTATTACTTACTTACAATTTACGTATACGATCGTTATGATAGCGTCGCCTTAATTGGATACTTATAATGCACGCGCGCGCGCGCGTATTCGGTTCGGCTTTCGGCGTTAATTGATTTTTAATTTTTGCCTATCAGATGTGTGTGTGTGTGTGTGTGTGTATAACGAGGACGAAAAAGAGTATATCTCGCGTTTGACGATTTCGCTGGAATATAATACGCGGATACTCGCGTACGTGTAGTTTTTGTGTGCCCCCGAAAGTATAATCGTATTTTGCCTTTATTCGCGCATTTCGTCCTGGGCCAAAAGTCGTAGCGCCCGGTATACGATGAGGTGCGCGGCGTTTATCTCTCGGTTAATTGCGTTTAACTTGGAGCTCCGCTCCTGAAAGTACATTATATATTTGACGCATCGCGCTCGCAAAAGCTCCAAGTTCGGGATCGCACGCAGAGTATAAAGTATGAGTTTTATCCGCGCGCGAGAAAAGTCATTATATCGTTGTTGTTGTTGCTGTTGTTTCAATCTTTTTTGTTTTATTTTTGTCCAAAGTTTTTCAGTCGAGCAACAATAACGAAACGCGATCGTGTC
This sequence comes from Trichogramma dendrolimi, assembly GCA_034770305.1. NCBI lineage: Eukaryota > Metazoa > Arthropoda > Insecta > Hymenoptera > Trichogrammatidae > Trichogramma > Trichogramma dendrolimi. Next base: position 663,793 of record JAPMIB010000031.1, on the reverse strand, counting down.
CTCGTGCAAGGGGAGCTACGTAATAATTTCAGCGAGAGGATTTATTTCGCAATTATTATGATTACTTCTTTTTTTTTACCCCTCGTCGCTCGTTGCTGCCGTTGTTGCTGTTGTTCGCGCGAGTATCGAAAGCGATCCGAAGCGCGGGTGCAGTTATAGTTAGTTAGTTATGAGCTAGCGCAGCATCACAGTTGGTATAGCAGGTTATATACTATACACTCCATGAAATCTCGAGCGAGGGGGTAGTAGTAGTAGTAGTAGTAGTAGTATAGAAGAAATAATTGAATGATAAGTTTGCCCGCGGGGGGTCAGCGGCTACGATGATAATAACAACAACAACCCTAATAATAGATAATAATAATGATAATAATAATAGCAGAGGATGATGATTATAACAATAACAAGAAACTAACAATGATAACTCGATCGACGAGCTCTCCACTGCACAAACAGCAGCAGCGGCAGCAGCCCCCATCATCATCTCGTATACATATAAACTTTGTCTCGGATTGTACGGAAAACTAGAGAGAGAGCCCATATTATATATACGCTGCATGCACAGCTGCAGCTTAATAATAATACTATAGCTAGCGAAACTAGCTCTCTGTCTCTCTCTTTCACTCACTAAGCTCGAAACACTCCTCCGCAGCACAATAACATCTCTCTCTCTCTCTCTCTATATATATATAATACGTATGCACGTGCGCGAGTTTTTCCTTCGTCCAAGTGCACTCGGAGAGTATAAGAGAGTAAGAGAGACCGAGAGAGAGAGAGAGACAGAAAAAAGTATATAAGCAACGCGAAGCGCATTTTAAAACGCGAAGCGAGGTGTGCGATCCAACGCGTCGCGTCGCGAATAGCTAATGATTTGCGTTCGTATATATGATATATATCTATGTGGATCGGTATTCCGTAATATTACGTGTGTGTGTGTGTGTGTAAGCTCGCGAGGTGTATGCACCGCGGAGAGTACGGAGACTCTCAAGTATGACAGTTTGATCGATCGATTACAAATTTATTCAAATCATCGCTGTATGTATATCGTGTGCGCTTAGCTTGTTTACACTGATTGTTTTTTAATGAGAAAAAATTGCGCGCGCGCGTGCACAATGTCACTTGGTACTACGATGCCGTTGAGAATATTTGCATTAAAATTAATTGAAAAGTGGAGGAAATCGATGCGAGAGTCTTAAATATTAATGACGATTGTTGATCGACATGACAAAACATATGTAACTTAGAAAATAAACAAAGAGGTGTCTTATATTTGTGAGGCTGTCGGTAAGTTCGATCGTGTGGATCTTTATTTTTTTAAATATGGTGAGCCGAGCTCTGGAACTGTCCATCGGTATACCATCGGTATATCAAAGTAAAAGTTTGGAACCATTTTTGAAAACTGGACTTCAATGCGATTTCTAATAGGATCTTGAATTTTACTACGTGTTAATAAATATTTATACCGACGAATGGAGATTTACATCACAATTTTACTTTAAATTACTCGTACTTTGTGCTAAAACTTTACTGTTTCACTTTTGGTTTTCGAGAAATCGGTCATTCGCCATCTAGCGGTAACTTATGAACTACATGACATAGCCTAAAAAAATCTTGCGCCGGGATACAATTTTGGGCTGGTATCTACTCGTTATATTTTTCATGTTAAATACAGCGCATTGAAAAGGTTGAACATAACGAGTAGATTTTGGCCCAAACTTTTTTAAGGTGCACAATTTTTTAAATCCTAAGACAGAATAAGAGTATACGTCCAGAAAACCAACAAAAATTAGTTAAAGTACGCGTAATTGTGAATACGTTTGCCTTAGTTCTCAATACATTGAAGTTTTGTTTGTTTTTCGGCATTCTGCACAACTTTTAATGCGAGCAGGGCAATTAAATCTGATAAAATTACACAGCGGTATTCATGAGTAACTTTTGTAATGTTAAAGTTAATATTTTGTAAAAGGTCATTACGAAAGGCCTACTTAAATACTTTGTTACAAACGTCCATTAAAAGTACTTTACGAGTCCATTAAGAAATTTACCAATAAGTTTTTACAGTGTAACTACAATGAATCGTCGAAATATAAATTGTGGAAACAGGCAAACATCCTATCTATAAATCCTAAGCATCAGCCCTCGCTAACGATTGCACAGAGAAGCTATGAGTATTGTGCTACCGAATGTTTTAATAAATTACCAATGAAAATTGTTCAAGCATTGAGCGAAGTGAGAGATTCAATTGAACCTTTCTTCCGTTTATTTTTTGTTTGAAGGATCGAAGTAATAATCATATAATAAAAAAATTATATTTTTACACTCAATATTGCATATTTTATAATCGAGCAAGAATTCTTACGATAGAAAATGAATGGCAATACTTTTGCAGGACTATTCCACGTATGAGATTTTAGGCCTCCATTTAGTATAGTTTTTGTGTTTTTGCTTGACCTGAGAATGTCGGATCATGAAAGTCTATGTCAGATCTGAATCAGACTTCTTGCTAGATTTATGCAATTCCTCCCTTACTATTATAGCTTGCTTAGACTTATACAGTTATTCTTACTTTGCCACTTGCGGATTTACAAATAAAGCATTACTCGCCACCTAGTGGTGGATCTTGGCTTTAATCACGATTAAATTTTTGTACATTTTTTGAGCGATTTTTATTGAAATGTTTAAATTTGAAAATAGAATTTCATCCTTTTCGTTCATTTTTTCATTACAAGTAATGTATGTGATCGGATTTTAATGCAAATTAATAAAACAGCACTGATACATTCATGTTTAACAAAGTTTTCACTTACGAGTACATTGAATCAACTTCAATGTCTGATTTTACACTGCGCCGACATTATATATTATTCATTTCAAGCATACAAGCATCATCGTTTTTTTTTTTTCGTTCGTCTTACCTTCGAAAGGACCTCGCTCGCCGCCGACCAGCCTCACGGCGCCCTCCTGCTTCTTCAGTCGGCGATAGTCCTTGCCCGGCAGCTGCTGCAGCGCGCTGTACTTGGCCTGCATGTAAGCGCGCCTGAGCTTGCGCTGCGACCATTGCTGCTGGCTCCTTGCGTCCGCGTTGCCGACACCACCGCGAAAGCTGCTGCTGCTGCTCCTGATGCGCTGTTGTTGTTGTTGTTTGTTGTTGCTGTTGATGATGATGATGATGTTCTTGCAGCTGCTGCTGCTCCTCAATTTGGCAATTGACGAGCGGGACGACGAGGACGACGACGACGAGGCACAGCAGCAGCAGCCGCAACGGCAGCATTGTGCTATTTGCGGAGGCTGTGCGTGGTGGAAAAGTAAATAAAAAATGAAAAAAAATAAAATTACGTTATACGTATCTGGATGTTATTTCGTGTTTATTACTTGGCCATAATACTCGAGAGAGGGTATATGATTACGACCTAGTTTTTAGATGTTCCGGAATTGTTAATTTTTTTTCTCTCTCTCTCTCTATCTCTCTCTCGTTATACCGACCGGACCCCCCGCGACGAAATGACATTTTTGCAGAAAATATAGCGCAATATATACAGCACGAAATGTATATATATGTGTGTGTGTGTGTAAATACAACATATACCGCTCTCCGTCGAAACGAAGTTTCGAATTTAAATTATATTGCTGCAGGCCTCTCTCTCTCTCTCTCTCTCTCTCTCTCTCTCTCTTTCTATACGATCGTATATGTACATATAATACGGCCACTCGCTGCCGTTGGTGCCCTGCAAAGTGATCGCGAAGAGTCAGAGAGCTAATGTAAAGCCATCGTGGAAAATTCGCGGGGCTCGCTTATACACACGCACGGACGGACGAATAAGTTTCGTGCTTATTGGAAAAGTACAGTACGCAGTTACAAAGTCGCATTACGCGAATACGAATTACGAACATTTGGGAAACATTTTTTTTTTTTTCGTGCCCTCTCTCGCGCGCGCGTCGCAGAGTAGCACACAAAAAGCTCTCCGATATCATACGAAGAGAGGATGGAAGAAATTTTTCACCCTCTCTCTCTCTCTCTCTCTCTGTGCCCCCGCGGCTGCCGCTGCTGCTACCGTATTTATGTGTACGTATGCTGCTTGGTGCTCCGAGTTATGCAGGGAATTTCGTTGATATATCATTCTATACAAGCGAGGCGAGAGCTGAGGGCACATGCCTTTGTGGCGAACGATATCACTGCACGAGAGAGAGAGAAAAATCGTTCTTTTTTCGTTTTATTTCTCTTTAAAGAGCTTCGCGTATACGCGCGTACATAGAGGCTCGCTTGTTTCCGAAAATCTACATACACACCGAGAGCTTCATTAATGCCATACATCGTATTTGTACGGCGACGTATTTATTACGGAGCGTAATTTTTTTTTCCTGCATATTTATACTGTATCGTATACATTATTATATACATGAGTCACACACTGTATTACTCACCGATTTATATCACAAGTCTATCTCGCTCGCGACGACGACGAGTGAGATGAATATATATATAAAGACCGCACAAGAGAGAGAGAGAGACAGGGATCTGTTCTCACCCTCTCGATCGATTATATATTTTGTTTTAAAAATAAAGAAATCACTGGAACGCGGACTCCTCGTACAAGCGACGATGCAGCCCTGACATGACTGAACTTTTCCCGCAACCGAGCAGCAGCAGCAGCAGCGGCACACTCAAACAATTCGGCGATTGCTGCTTTGCTTGGCTATCTCGAGAACAACACCGCACTACACCTATGAGGTATAATAATACTATTATTATGGCACTGGTGATGCACGCACGTACATCGCTTACACATACACATACACCCACGCGCACGCACACTTATTATTATTATTATTATTTACGTTGAGCGCCACATGGCTCTCCTCGCAAACTCTGCCTGGCACACACGCGCGCGACGACGACGACGACGACGACCAGCGTCTCTCCTCTGACGATGCTGCTAGGCCTCTTCTCTCTAGTCTATAAGCTTACAGTTTTGCGTTCATATGTATATATATATATAAGCTGGCTGGCTTGGCTGCACGCGGCGTGTCGAATGCAAGTGATTCGTCATAGACTCGCAAAAGGCGTTTTTATGCTATACGCATACGAGCGTGGAGCGGCAATCCTGTGTATACATATGTATGTAATATGTGTATTCGATGAGAAAAAGGAGAGGAGGCACACACGGATTGAAGAAGGAGGTACACACGCACGTATACCACGATGATGAGCGTAAGTGTGCCTGTGCGAGCACTTTGGTTCTTTTTTTTTTTCCTTTATACATATATTTTTTTTTTTTTTTGTTTCGTTTAAGATTTTACCATTGTTGCCTATTGATATTTATCTCGCAGGCGAGCGCGCAGGAGCTCTCGCGTGTGGATTATTTTTTCGCGCCGCAACCGTCTTTGTTGCCGCGCGCGGCTAAATAACGTTAATTTTTTTTTTACTTCTTCTTCTTCTCGTTCTTTGTTTCTTTATAATGTACGTCGATTCCTGTGCAGCAGTGATTCCAAAACGAGATGTAGCACATCTCGAACGCGATCGAAATTGGCCGCGCGCGCCGCACGTCGAAGGTTTAATTTTTTCTTTTTTTTTTTTTTGCTACTGCTGCTACTACTACTACTTTTTGTTACGCGCGCGCGCGACTCGCGTGCATCGGTAATCGTAGAAACGTAGTATACTCGAAAAAGTTTTAATGAAATGTCAACGTTGAGTCGAGATCAGCGACACGCACAAAAGAAAGAGAAAAAAAAATTGGAGCTTACGATCGATACATACTTGGAACGTTTTTTTTTTTTTCTTTTAGATTCGGGCTGTTTCAGCTTTGCATTAAAATACTAACAGGCTATACGTACACGCACGAATTACGTTCCCAAGTGCGTGCGTTATTTCTTCTGTTTATGTCTCTATATATACTACGAGGAAATAATAAACGAACGATCGTTTACGCGAGAAAAGAAGATTAGTTATTTATGGAATTATTAATAGCAGCTTGCGCGTTGTATTATATACCCTATATGTGCACGCGGGCGGACACACGCGCTTGCCGCGCCGCGCGCGTGCAGCGAAACAATAATTCTATTGAACGGCTCGCTGGGAAATTGGCTTTGGCCGAAGAGCAACAGCGGCAGCAAAATAATAATAATACAAAAAAAAAGTACCAAACAAATAAATAAAAATAGGAAGAAAAAAAAAATAGCGGAGATGAATTAAATTTTTTATTCGCCGCGATATTATATATACGAGCGCTCGCGCGCAACACCTCTGCCCGCGCGGCTCTGCACCGGGGTCAGTCGTCGTCGTCGTCGTCGTCGTCGTCGTATACACACAGCACATACGTTACGGTTGTGAAAAATTGAAAATCTTGTAACTCGACTGCGCTGCCGCCGCTGCTCTTTGCTGAAATCAATCGTGCGTCAACGTGATCCTTCGGAAAAGAGAGAGACATTCGATATTGAGCAATAAAAAAGTTGAAAAATGACTGATTTTCGCAGTATAAAGACGATAAATCGTTGCAAAAAAATATGAGAGAGAGAGAGAGAGAGAGAGAAGCGAGAGAGCAGAGCGAGAGGGGGTTCGAGGAGGAAAAAAGAGCGGGGAAAAATAACAAATTGATAAATCTCGATGGTTATATGTGTGGCAATTTGCAGAGCGCGCGCGCGCGAGAAAGTCTCTCTCGTATAAATACATATATGCGCAGCGCGGAGATAGGAGCCGCTGCTGCTGCAGCGCGGTGAAACGACGTTCTAGTATCTATCAAGCCACTTGAGATACATATACAAAACCGATATTTTCCAATTGCGCAACGCTCGCGGGTACGATCTATATATTTAATTTTATATTCATATATATTTACGTGCTATTACGCGAGCTTTTTTTTTTTTTTTTTAACACGAACGATGACATTAGGCAAAGTAACGTCGCTCTTATATAGCGATATATAATAAACTTAATGTACTATATGGCTTGTTTTTTGCTTGCGACGTTGTTGCTGCCGCTGTATACATGTGAGAACGAGAAATTAGATTATGCGTGACTCTCGGGATGTGTATTATAGCTTTTAGTGATTGATTTTCGAGGACGCGCTTCGTTCGTCTTCTGGCTTCTTCTCCTTTCCTATATTCCTATGTATACTTGCCTCGCGTCTATATAATTCACGTATATGTATACCCAACGTATGCGTTATTGACGAAATATTTTTACACTTGAAAAGAAGAAGAAGAAGAAAAAAAATGAACTAGATAAACGCGCATATCGAGCGAGGAGCCCACGTACATATAAGTACTTGCGTACATATACATTATAAAAGACGTTTCGCTGCTGCTCTTTCGCGTGTAATAATATAATATATCGTGTATAGATTGACCAGCAAAATACACACACGAAAAAAGACAAAGAGAAGAAGCAGCAAAATCACGCAACATCCGTATACACACACAATACGAATTCATATACACACGCGCGTATAATGACGACAAAATAAATCGCGTCTCTTTGACTACTCTTTCTTATCTTCCCGTTTCTTTTTTTCTTTTTTATTCATTTTTTTCCCCTCTATTTAGGTCACCAAGTTTATGCCACACACACACACGCGCGGACGCACTTACATGCGTGCATATATATATATACGCGGACTGCGCAGAAACCAATGCACCGCAGTGCAGTTACAAGTGTGCGCGCGTGCTGCCTGCCTACTGCCGGCATTAGTATATAATTGCCCGCGTGTATCGTCCCGTTTGATCTTTAAAGTGAAAATTGACATTATTAGATAACTATATACGAGTCGAGGCGCGCAGGTATATACATATATATTTATACTCACGAACGGAATGTATAATCTCAAACTTTTTGAGATTCGACCGAATTAGAAACAGCATCGCAGAAAAAGAAAACAATTATTAATCAACGTTGTAGGGACGATTATTACGGTTGAATTGTATTGCGCATTGCATAATCCCACAGGCCGCATCGTCGTATATATATATATTATATATAATACGGTATGGTCAGTCGACGTTACAGACCTCACCGTGCAGACGCGGCGCAATTAAGCGTCGTATTATATTCAAGTATATATTGTGTGATGTGGTTCGAGCTGATCTATGCTACGGCTATACGCGTGTATATATATTCTGCGGACAGACGTCATATTGCGCCGCGCGTCCCATTATACACATATAGCCAGCCGCGCGCTTATTGCCCGCACTGCACTAGCTGCGCTGCTCTCTTAAGATCAGATAAATTGAAAACGATTCGTTATATCGTGTATATATATCGTATTATTATGAATACCTTATGCGACTCCTCATTCACGATTGCCTCGCGCGCGCAAACATTATGTATAGCCTTATGGTTGCGGAGCAGCAGCAGCAGCTCTCAAGTGCAAGTACATACGCATATATATAAACGCTAATACACACCCACGTTATATGTATGTGTATCAGCGCGGGCATGTATACATCGTGTCGAGTCGCTTTTAACAGTGATTACTCGTGCTTTATTGTTTCGTTAATTGTTTCGTTATTCTCAGCGTGCGGGTTTTTTTTTTTTATTTTTAAATGCGCTGCATACTGCAGGTTTCAATGCTACCGCTTAATACCGCTGCTACCGTTGCGATGATATTTCACGATAACGGCCCTTTTTTTGCGAGTGCGCGTTTTTTTTTCTGCTTTTTGCTTTATACGAAGCTCGCGCGTGTACGAGGCTATTGTTGCTCCTTTTTGTTCCTATATAATTTAGAGACTCGAGAAACGAGACAGAAGTTTTTAATAACTGCCTGATATACATTTCGAATTGCGCTAATACGTAAAAAAACCGCGAGGAAGTTACGCATTATTATTATTATTATATTATATATTATTTTATGTAACGTTTAGCATGATTTCAGCTCTACTTCTTACGCATATAGCATAACGGACGGTTTATACACACTATACGTCAAGTCATCCGACAGATCGGCCTGTGATCGGGATGATCTAATACATCGACGACTGCATTATTATACAAATGTGCGTACGAGAGATTACGTCTCCTCTGCTGCTCCATCATATATACACGCACGCCACATGCCACATACGATCTGCCACAAACGCACATACATACACTTTATTAGTTATTAATGTATAGGTGGAATCGCGGCGAGCCAAACGTATTGTATCACACAAACACACAGACACGCGTAAAGCAATGCACATATATATCTATGGAGGCGCGTCGATTGATTATAAATATATAAGTGAAAGTCATCGTCGTAGAGCCATCGTCGTCGTCGTCACGCACGCGATGAGTTCGGATCATTCGCGCGGGAATTGTCTCTCTCTGTCTATGTCTTATATATGCTCATAATACAATATAATACACGTACGTATTGTACAAGTAGGCCAAGTACATGCGTAATGCGAACGGCGATATTACAATATATGTGTCGTTTGATTATTTATAATATATCGACGATGCGCGCGGGGAATTCTTTCGGAGCTCGATCAGCTGGATGTGATATATTTTATGTCTCCGTTACTCCTCCTTCTTCTTCTTCTTCTTCTTCCTTGTTTTTTTTTTTTTTTTTATGAAATTGAAACTTTTTTGTTCACCCGTTCGCTAACACAGCATTCGCGCGCATGTTTACCCTCCATGGAGTAAACGTGTTATTCGTAAATTTCCGAAGGTTGCAGGCATACTTTGACGACCAGTTGCAATGTATTTACTTTTAAATTATAAAAATCTTTCTCAAAAATCAATGAGTTTATGTAAAAAATATAGTGTACCACTACTAAAATTAATGAAATGGCGATGATATTAAAATAAAATACATATAAGTTCAGTATAATTTAATTGACCGATACGATAATTTTCAAGGACACACTCATTTCCTTTTTATAAAATTTAATTACAATACCTTTATGAAAACTTACACGCGCAATGTTTGAAGAATACAAAATATCGGTAGTAGCACGAGTAGCAGTAGTTCATATCTTACTGCTAGCTGGCGCATAGAGGAATTCTTAAAATCCAAAAGAGAAAATGAAAAGTTATAGCATTAATTAAGAGTGATTTTTTATTATTTTTTGTGGATTCACATTTTTGTAGGGCTAACTAGAGAATATAGATATTCAAGGACAATATCCTTTCAATAATTTTCTGATTATGTGAGGTATTTTTTTCAACATTGCAGAATTATTTTGGCAACACTATACCAATATTTCTGTAACTGCAATTAGCAATAGGTTTCCAACGTGTTCCCCATTGATCAAGTTTTTATGCGGAAGAGTACGTATAGTGGGTGCCGTACATATGCACGTGGACTGAACGAACATTTCAATTTTTACAAATAGAAATATACGAGCGAGTTTAGTCGATTGAAATTTATCGCGACTTTGCCATTGCTCCTACAAATAGGCGCTACATCCGCAACAATCAGACGCGACTACTGTAGTTGATGATCGTCTCGCAACAACGACAAAAAAAAACAATTTTTTCCTTTTATTCGCCGTTTCGAGGGCTAGCAATATAGACCTTTACTTTCGTTCGATTTTGCGATTTTGTATAAGCAACTTTGTGCGTATGGAGTGACAATGGATATCCATCATTTATTAAGTCTGTATGTTTAACCGCATCATTTACGAGATCAGACATATAATGTGCATCACTCGTATGCTGTAATTTCTGTTTCAGTTCTATCCTATAACCACCTTTCACTGATTTGTACACTCTCAAATCACGTTTGACATCATGCACTCTTTTTATGGGTTGGTCACTATGAGCTAAGAAGCTGTATGATTGACTATCTAGATGGCCAATGCTAAACTTGAAGTGTGCATCTTGACGGTCTGTCTGTCCACATTTAGCGTAAAATACAATGTTATTTTGATTATGACGTGGACCTGCATAAAATCGTATGATGCAAGTTGATTCAAATTTGAAGCATCAAATCTCCTATGTATGCACATATTTTTTCCACGTCGTGTCTATTACGGTCATCAACCAATACTGCATTGAAATAGCATTCACCAGTCAAGTAATTATATTTACAGCTGTACCTAGGTCTCTTCGCCTGATTTTTTTTCAGATTTTTCATTATCTGAGCTATCAGAAGAGATTTTTGTTTCATCGATACCTTTCCTTTTTCTCAATGATTCTTTTGTAATGGTTACTTGAGAGCTAGATGTTACTTCGTGTTTTTTTACCGCTCGAATTGGTTTCCTCTCTACTAATAAAAATAAATTCTAATTCTAATTCTAATTCTACTGAATGAAGAATCATGGATATCAGAATATGGTTCAGAATAATTTCTTTACCACTAATTCGCCGTTATGAATTTTATAATAGCCAGAAGTTTCGCTTCGTTTCTAATCATTATTCATAAAATTACTTGAAATGTTTTTCGCACTGGACATATTTTTTAAAATAGACGTTTCACGAATAAATATGTTAAAAAAAACAGAGGAAACTTCTAGCTTCATTGGGACAAGATACCACTTGCCTAAACTCGACGACAAACAATTTTCAAGCGCACGCTCGTTAATGAAAAGTAAATATTTCGCAATTTCACGTAAACACATCGCATTATATAGATTGCGAGTTCTACGATACGACAAAGCATGCACCTGATAGCAGCCAAAATTCAAAACTTACCGATGTCTCATACTAGAGATTCGCAATAGTTTTTTTTTTACAAATAATATTAACGTATGAAGCATGATCATATTCCAAATTAATTCTACACAAAAGAAAAATTGTTTTTAGGTGCGGTATCTTACGTACTTGCGTACACAAGCGTATTTTATTTTGTTATGTTGTCACGATTACAAAAATAAACGACGTAGGTTTGCGAAACTTTTGAAAAACTGACTTCAGTGCAACACCTATTGTTAACATCATCATTTGTTGTTTAAATTGTAAACAACTCAAATATTGACATAAAGAAAAAATGATTTCCGGACGAGGCTGTTATCTTCTATTCTGAAAAATTACCTGATTATCGAAACAATAAACCAGCTATAATTGGTGTTCATCACAACACAAATTTCTATAAGTCGTTAATTTCGATCTGCTCGGTCGAAACGAAAGTATAAAGCTCGAGTGGCGTCTTTCCCGAACTGGCGCCACTCGCGAGCGAGCGAGCGAGCGAGGATTCCTGCAGTTGCTGCGCGGCATTCGCGCACGATCGCAGTTGCCGCCGCAAGGCGCGAAATCTGTTTTACCGATCTTCCTTCCGTTGCGTCGCGATTTCGAAATCTCTGAGTTGCCTCCGGACGGTGAAAGGAATCAGGCATATATCGACGCGGATCGGTGCGACGAAGATTTCTGCATTGTTATCCTTCGATGTCGGACCGTCGCGCTGCTGCTCGCACTTAACGCGATCGCACGAGATCTGCGCGCGGTACGAATGATCTTGAAACAAAAATTAATAATCGAATTAAGGATTATTCACGATTTGAGGAGTACAAGCTTGTACATACGTTATCCTTAAATAATATTTTAGATTTTTTTTTTAAACGAAATAAATTGAAATAATAAAAAAGGATAATACAGATATCCTGTTCCCACGCGCACTACTTCGCGTACTATATAGCAAAAGAGCTGCTGCCGCTGGGCACGTTATGTATAGCTCCGAGAGGATAGGAGGCGAGGCGGCAGCATTGCCAACAACGGCGCGCACAACCCGACGATACTCACGAGAGGCAGCAGCGAACAGAGAGTCGCAGGCCGCGAGCAGCAGCAGCGTTTCTGGACTATAGTAGTGTGCCGCACGCCGAGCTCGAGTTAGCATCAGAGTAGTTTGTATTTAATAGTTTATACGTGAATATATATATATATACACAGCGATATATATATATATATAAATTGCCGCACCGCACCGACACTACACCGAAGTAATATATAGTTTATATATTAATCCGTATTTACCAAATTCTCTCTCTCGCTATTGTAACAATTGCATGCATCATTTTTATTATAACCCACGCTTATATATTTATACCGCATAATGCAAAGTCCACAGCCGATTCGTCGTTGCGTTTCTCCTCATCGTCCTCCTTTTTTTTTTTTTTTTTTTTGGTCTATCTACTACGGGGCCAAAGCGCAAATATTAGGCACGATTAAAACGAGTTTGTTTATGCGTGCGAGGGGCGCGTATACACGTACGTATCGTACGCTTATATTATAAAGTACATACATATATACACAACACATAGAGCCGCGGTGAGTCGCGCCGCGGCGCACACGCATGCAACACACACCGACACATACAAACTCTCACCGTCATACTCGTCTCTCTCTCTCTCTCTCTCTCTCTGTATACATGTATACGCACAAACGTCGCTGTGCTCCGAATTTTTGCGCTGCTTTTCTCGCTCTCGCTCGCTCGCTCCTTATATACGTGTATCATATGCATACACACACGCGCGCCGTGGCATTAAAAGTTGTATTTTTTTTTTTTTGGTTGAGATACATCTTTTTATGTGCACGCTCGCTCTCGATAAGTACGCAAAGTTTTCGCTCTATCTATCTCTCGCTCTCTTCTTGCATCTTTTATGAAAACGAAGAAGAAGAAGAAGAAGAAGACGACGAAGATGAAGAAAATAAACGAAGAGTAAAAAGTGATGGTCAGTGTGTTTTTTTTTTGTTGTTGTTTCACTCTGTGCTTTCGATAGAGATGGAATATAGTGCCGATGCTGTCGTATATTACGTATCTCAGCTCTCTTCGGGGTAAACTTCTACGTTTTTTACATTATTTTTTGAATATATGAAAAAAAAAAAAAAAAAGTGTGTCTCGGTGGTATACAATACGTTCGCATCCTGCTGTGTCTGTGTCTGTGCGTCGTCGTCGTCGTCGCCGCCGTCTACTAATATGCGTGTGTGCCATACTACAACGTCGTCGTCGTCGTCTCTCTTCGCAACTCGTTGCAAAATCATCGTCGGCTTTTCACGTTCTCTCCGGTGCGTGTGTCTAGTGGTGCGATATACAGATCCAAGTGCAAGTTTTCAACCATCATGAAAAATAAGTAAACGTGCATCGAGTGCATAGTGAGAAGAGAGAAACAGACACGGAATATACACAGAGAAGAAGTATAAGATTCAACGTGTAAACAACGTTACATGCATTTGCGAAGAGCAGCAGCAGCAGCAGCAGAGTAGCGAGAGAGAGAGAGAGAGAGAGTAAAAGAGTGTTTCGCCGCGAGTGCGCGTCGTCGTCTATATACCTATATACGTTTACATAAATGTGCCGAGTAGTGCGTCTGTCTGTCCGTTTCTACCGTACGTCTGTGTTGGTATGTGCCGTGCACTTGTGTGTGTATATGTGTGGAGAGAGATTAAAGCCGGGGATCAGCGGCAGCAGCAGCAGCAGCAGCAGCCGCTGCCGCGTGTACAGCAGCAACGTATTCGCACAGTGTATATACACCGCTACGGAGATAATATTTCATTGGTCAATTGATTCGCGTTTCGCCTTCGTGTGCATTATGTGATTTGAAATCTATATCTATACTCCGTTGCTGCTGCTGCTGCTGCTGCGGCGGTGGCACTGCACACAATGTTGAAAGAGAAGCATCATCCAGTGCAGCGAGGAGACGCGATTTTCGAGCGCGTTTCTCGCGCATTTCTGCATACGTGCATGCAGTAGTACACGCATAATTCTGCTGTATGCTGTGTTGCTCCGCATGCGTGTGTGTGCGCGCGTGTGTATATGTGTGCGTGTGTGCATGTGCAATGCACATCTCTCTGTCTCGCTTCATCGAGAGAGGCTCTCGCAGACGATCGCGGCGCGCGCTTGTGTCGGCCATTGCGAGAATGTGTGTGGCATATTATACCCACACATGCACACACATATATATAGCATTGCATTTCTATCTCTCCTTCTCTCGATTTTTGCGAAAGTACACGGCGAGCCGGTGTATCGCTGCTGCTGCAGCATCATTATCATCTACATCGCCTACTAGCGCCTCTTCTCGTTTTTTTTCCCCCCCTCGTAATTCGCACGCGGATCCCAACTAATGTGGACAAAAATCTTTCGACTCCAAACTATGTCGTCGTATCGAAGATGTATCTGCATCCTTCGTATATGCCTCTTGCCTGCGGTATGCACACACACACATACGCATGCCGTTGGAGCGTCGTGCGTGTACGTCCGTAATACAGGTGCGCGCGTGCGATATTATAATGCGAAGGACGCGCGACACGAGTAAAAGTATATTATACGCAAGATCGACTCCGAAACACGCGAGTGTAAATATATAAGGACGACCAGCGTCGTCGCGTTGCAGTAGTTTTATACGATCGTTGTTAATTATTTAATAATAAAAAAAAAAAAAAAAAACAACTGCTCTATAGAAGTGGATATTACACGTACGATAGAGAGCACATAAATATAGCAAGCGAGACTTGTATCGAACACACACTTTAAAGAGCTGTAGAGAGACACGGCTCCGAACGACGTTTGTATATTTGTTTACCAACAAGTGTGTATGTATGGCTCTCTCTCGGCTACTCGCTCTTGCTGCTATACTATATAACGCCGAGAGAGACAGACGGACAGATCCGAGTGTGTGTGTAATACATACACATAGATATACGCATACGCACGCGTGCGTGCTTATATATCGCGTATATACACTCATATTTATACGCGTACATATGATCGACGAGAGGTGGCAATATTTACATTTACCGTGTGTATGTGTGTGTGTGTGTGTGTGTGTGCAACTCGTAGCTGCAGTTTTGCCGCGCTGCACATGCGTCGACGACGATCGTTCGATCCTCTCTCTCTCTCGCTATCTTCTTCGGTTTTTTTTTTCGCTTCGTAAAATAACGCATTCGAATAATAACACCTCTATATTACCGCGCGAAAGACGCGTAATTGTATTTTCTCGTTTTCTCTTCTTGACGCCCGCTCTTGGCGTTATCGACGCAGTTTCATTTCATTGAATTCTCTCGCGTTTAGGTTTCTCGATTGATTGCAACCGGGGCGGACTCTCGACGCGCGCGTATGTTTAAAATATTTTACGATTCGATAATAATAATATAACACAGATATGTACTAATATATGTGTATAAAGTCGCGCGTCGTGTTTCGATCGCGACGATAGCGATATTTATATTGAAAAGAAATAACGTCTCTGTGTATACGTATGTGTGTATACTAGCTTGATAGTAAATATAGATATCAAGCGTGTCTTTTACTTCTTTTCTTTTCTCTTTTTTTTTTTTTTTTATAAAACACTCATACTGCAGTTGTTGTCGTCGCCACCGCCCGAGGCTTGCAAAAGAAGAATTCAATTTATTTTTCCGATACATATAGGAGAGAGAAAAAAAACGAGATTCCCTGTGTATTACCACACGTGTTTTATTGTTGTATCGATACATAATACCTTTACGTGACGCGTCAAAAGCAAGAGGAGGAGGAGGAGGAGAGAGGCGAGAGGAGAAAACACGTGGTTTCGTTTGTTTCTGTTGTTGTTATACACACGCGTCAAAAATCAGATAAAAACTGCGCGGATTATTATTACGTACACGCGATACGTTGTGTGTGCTTTTCGTTACATCAAACACTTGATTCTCGATTGATTTCCGTTTTGTTTGTTTGTTTCGTTTGTTTTTTTTTTTCACACCATAGGTGATAGATCACACGCTGCTACTGCTGTTCTAGCTGCTTATCTCTCGCTGTCTGTACTCGCACTTTTTCTTTCAACGCGCGCGCCGCGATCGACGACGACGCGTCGCAGCCATAAGTAGCACTTTTGACGGCAAACTTTTCTCTCTCTCTCTCTCTCTCTCTCACTCGTGTGCGGCCATCGGGGGATCACGAAGACGAGAGAGAGAGAACTTGAGAGGGCAATCGACCTCTCACTCCCACTTTTCTTCTCTCAAAAGTCTCGCGCAAACTTTTTAAGATCGCGTGTTACATGGGAAGCCGGGGCACAGCTCTATATATACCCGGAGTAATCCAAACTTGATTGATTCCCAATATCTGTGTGTGTGTGTGTGCGCGCGCGTGTGCTGGTGCAAAGTGGCAACAGCAGCAGCAGCAGCAGCAGCAGCTGGGGCAACTGTAAAAAAATTTTCGGGCTAACTCGGAATTTATCCGCCGCAAGTCGTAAAAAAAAAAATGAAGAAGAAGAAGAAGAGGAAGAAGAAGAAAAGTAGTCTGAGGAATATACAAAATTGATACCGCGCGGAAAAGAATCACGTGTCGTCTCCGATAAACGCGTGCTTTCTCGAGAGAGTATATCCGTAAAGCTCTCAAAAATCTCGGTGGCCCCCACCCTCCCCGTTCCGAAAGATATCTTGCTGCCCCGCGAGTATATATACATGCACACCGACTTTTAAGTGAAAAGAGAGAAAAAAAGATAAATAAATATATATATAAAGTAACGTTGCTCCGTAATAATCCCTTTCATAAACGCTTCTCTCGGCTCAAAGGATACACAAACACATACGCGCATACCGAACGCCACGCTGTACGTATGTACCGCGTTTAAAGTGCGTGTGCAAGTGTACCTCTATATACGGGCATGCGCGCAAACGAAGTATACACACACGAAAGAGAGGAGGGCCTGTCTCTCTCTCTCTCTCTCTCTCTCTTTCTCGATGACGCGCGTCGAGTATTTATACTAACTTCCTCGTGCTGCTGCTGCTGCTGCGTCGAGGGCACACACGCGTTTCCTTTTTATTATACAGGTACATATACCTATATTTCTGCTGCTATACACCTCCACCTACCTCGCGAACGGGGGGGGGCTATTATACGTAACGCACACACGACGCATGTGCTCGTCGTCGTCACCGTGTGCGCATCATCGTCGTCGTCGTCGTCGTATACGCGTTTTACGTATAATATACTTATTCTTTTCGCGCTAACCCGTGTATACGTAGTATACGCAATGGAATAAGTACCGTTATTATATCGAGAGAGAGCTGCCGAACATTTTTTTCGGGTACTTTGCGGCGCGCGGCGCTGCTTACGCACGCGAATATATGTATATATTAAGTTTCGCATGAAATTAGCGAAAAAAAGAGGTTCCGATTCGCGGTTCTTCTTCTTTTTCTTCTTCTGTGGACGATGATGATGATGATGATGATGATTTTGTTTCCTTATTTTTTTCGCGCGCGCGCGCGCTACATTGTAATGTAATAATACGTTTTTTTTTTGCTGCCTCTCCCGAAGCGACACTGCTGCTGGTGCTGCAACCGGTTTTTTAGAAAAATAAAATAAAGAATTTAGAATCTTGTTTCTTTTTTCATAATAATCGAGTGTTATTCTATTTCGCGAGAGAAGTTTTGCGGAAAAAGAAAAACAATGAGAATACGACTAATAATTGACGACGTATAGCTACGAGGCGAGAGGCTTTGAAAAAGGGATGTAACAACATAACAATAATAAACAACGACAGCAATAAAGTGGTCGCGACACCTCGACCTTGCTATATAAAAGCGAGTTTTCGAAGTGCATATACCGTACACTCTGCGTGTCATGTCAAACGAAACTTTTGCATGTATGTACGATATACATATTTCACAGCTTGTTTTTTTTTCTCGAGTACCTAAACCGCAACAGTTGCGGTAGCAGCAAAAAAGGAAAAGGTCATCGAGGAAAGAGAAAAACAAATGATACGAGACATTAGTCGCGCGAAGCTCAAGTAGTAGTAGGGCGATTATAGGTATACACCTACTGCGTATAGATAGTGGTATATATCCGGGCCCGCGACGAAGGCGTACAGTAACGAGTTTCCGGGAAAGTTGGTCGGTCCCTCGCGAGCACGAGCTTGTGCACCATCACCATTGTATATAGGTGGACTTGCGACGCTTAAAGGGGATTTACACGGGCGGAGCAGGGCGGCATTGTTTGCACTACACACAGAGAGACACAGAACTGCTGCTGCTGCTGCTGCTGCTGCACGCTAGTATAATACATACCGCTGAGACACGCGCGGCGAAATTCACGACCTTCGATTAATTATTTTAATGCGTACTCTGAACTTTAACCACTGCTGCCGGCGCTGCTGCTGACGTCATTCGCACGAGAGACAGAGAGAGAGAGAGAGAGAGAGAATAAAGCCCGAGCGCTCGGGAGCGCGCGCGCGCGCGAGTAAATAAATAACATGACTTCTCTAAAAAGCGCACGAGAGCTAGAAATCGTCCTTTTGCTTGCGTGTGTGCGGGTATGCGAAATAGCAATGGAGGCGATGCTGCCACCTCCGCCGCTGCGATACACATTTCTCTTCGTTAATTTCACTTCAGAGTCGTCCTCCTCGATACTACACACACACATTCACACATAAAAACGAGAAAGAGAGAGACACGAAGAAGAAAATCGCAGACGCGCGTTTTCTACCCGCTACTGCTGCTCTCTTTCTCTCGCTCGCTCGCATCTTCTCTCTTTATCGCTGCGAAGATGGTGTGTGTGTTTTTGAACGCGCCGAAGGAAAAAGACGTTTGCCGAGGCGCCAGCGAATCGCCTGACCTCGTCATCGCGCGTGCGGACTTTCTTTCCTTCTTTCTCTCTCACTTTTTTTTCTCTCTCTCTCTCTTGTGCTCAATACATATAGCAGTAGCAGCAACCCAAGAGTCGCGCACGAAGATCACGTAATCGTCGGAGTATTTTTTTGCTCTCTTCTCTCTCTCTCTCTCTCGTGTTCTATCCTTGTGCCCTGATAGTAGTACATCGTCGAGTCTCTATTCAATGCGCCGCTCCTCCTTCCTCTCCATTCTTCGTCTCTGTGCCCCGATGACGACGACGTTACGTAGTAGCCCGAAAAAGAAAAGAAGACGAGGTAGAAGAAGAGGAAAAATTTTTAACGAGACTTTTCATTTGAACACTCCTCAACCTCTATATCTTTCTCTCTCTTCGCTGAATTTCTATGTCGAAGACATTTTTTTTTTTCTTTTACTTTTTATACTTTTCGTCTGAAAAAAGTAAATTTCGTCCGAAAAACTTCACGGTAAAGCTCGCAATATAAACAATGAAAGAAAAGATCGTTTGAAATTCGCGCGCGCGCGCGCGCCAAAAATAACGCTAATAAAAAAAGTTGCGGGTCAGTATTTAACTCTCGTCGAGGTGGTTCGTCGAATCGTCGTCGTCGTCGTCGTTGACCGCATAATAATTGTATACATCAAATTAATATACCAAAAATAATATCGCTATTCCAGAGCTTTTATCTTAAGCCGCGAGCTTACAATATATTATATTCATGTACGATACAAACACGTGCGAGCTTGCGTATGCATTATTGCGTAGGCGAAACGTGCCCAATAATCAAGCTTTCTCTCACTCGTACATAAATTATACAATTTATAATTCGACCGATATTTTATGCATATTAAAATGTATGCCGCGCGCGCGCGCGCGGCAATTCGCGTACGTTGTGTGTTTAGTCTCGTATACGAAATTAGCCAAGCGCGCGTACGCAAAATTTTCACAGAATCGCGATCGTTATGTTATAAAACGTAACGAGCTTGCAGCGCGACGCAACTCGACGCCGCCACTGTTGCATACACACAGACACACACGCATATATGAGCGCTCTATATAACACACGGTCGAGCGAGGCTTCGATAATTCTATTTTTGATATCATCGACGTGAACGAGCGAACGAGCGAGCGATCGATCGATCTCGAGAGAGAGAGAGAGAGAGACAGAGAGGAAGAAAGAGTGTATTCATTGTGTGTGCAGCTTTGCAGTTCGTTGACCCCCGTTGCTGTTGCTGCTGCGTTTATTGCTCAACCCTTGGCTCTCTCGCCAATGTATAATAGGCCGGTTTTGTTCTCGATGAGAGAAAAAAAAAGGTGGAAAAAAAAATAGATAAATAGAAACCGAGCGCATAATGTATGGATGATTTACGCGAGGTTATCTGGCGCATAAACTTTTTCGCCGTCGTCGTCGTCGTGTATATAGTCGACGTCTTGTCGCGCGTCACTACTAGCTTTACTAGCTATATAATACAACGCGAGACAATTATTATTCGCCGACGACGCGCGCGACGTCTGAGCTCTGACAACGTACATATAGATATATATATAACACACAACAGAGCGTGTATAATATAATATAACTCGTGTCGTCCTCGTCGTCGTTCGGCGAGCGCAAAGTTTTGAGCTTTGCCGCAAGACAACTCGCAAGCTCGTTAGTGCAGCGCAAGCTCGTGGGCAGCTGATTTGCGCTGCCGCTGCTGCTGCTGAGCTTGCATCCATATACTATAACGCCGCGTGTTTAATACATGTATATATCGTTATAATTTTCAGATAATACGTAACGATATTTCATGTAATAAAGTCGCTGACGATCGAAGATTCTCGCGCAGCTCGATCGGCCGTAGTAGGCGCGATCATCCGATACAATGCAACGCGCGCGCGCGCGCGTTATAAAATTAATAACCGAGTAACGGCCGATCGATCGACACTGCGCGGCGGTGGCCTATAGCGGTGTTGGTGACTCGTTTAGTCTATATAAAAGTCGTTAAAAGGAGGAGAGAGAGAGAAAAAAAATGCCACTCTATATCTATACGGCACCGAAGAATGTAACAAATACTCGTTAAAAAAGTTTCATCGCGCGCGCGCGCATCCACCCCCGCGTTCTCGGTGATGATGACGATGGCTATCGTCGTTGACGACGACGAAGTAGCCGCTAGAGCGTGAATTTCGCGCACACACACACACATATATATATATATATATAAATACACGTAGAGCAGCAGCAGCAGCAACGGCAATTAATTCGAGTGCGCGTGCGGCAGAAGCAGAAGCAGCAGTCGAGGCACACGTCCAATTACTATTATATGCACTTTTGTGTAATATGCGCGCGGGTGAGCGCGAGAATGGAAATTTAATTAAATAATTCCAGTTGAAAAATCGTACGAAAAATAGAAGAGCGGAGAAGAGAGAGAGAGAGAGAGAGAGAATAAAATAAAAGTTAATGGGGGAGAGAGAACATAGTAATTGTGTTATCGAAATCGACCGGCTTAGAAAACTCTTATCGAGTGAGAGAGTCTCTCTAGAGTCGTACACGGAATTCGCTGCTGCTGCTTCGACGTAACTCGATACTACTTTTCTCTCGCTCTTGCTCCGCGATGCGATTGCTGGATCTCTCGCCTCTGAAAAATCATTTCTCGAAATGAAGAGGAAGAGGAAAAAATTACGTTCGTTGAAAAAAAAAAAAAAATAATAATAATAATTTCGCGATCGTCGTTTAGGAGGAGCCGATCTACGCGCGTGATTTGGAAATAGTAATAAAATAAAAAATAAAAAATTCATTGCCAGAAGTGCCGAAATTTATCGGCGAATAATCGTCGACGGGTTTATTGATACATTTTTAATATATTTATATTCGTCGTTGTCAAAAAGTGAAAGAGTCGACTGACGTCGCGGAATTATATATTATACACAAACGAGTTTCTTTCCTCCTCTGCCGCTCGCTCTCTGTCCCGAGAGTTCGGGTGTGCTTCATCGTTCTTTTGTCTGCGTTGTCCGAGAGCAGCAGCAGCAAGAATTCTCTCCGACTCGGCTGTGCTCGGCGGCGGTGCGGTGGCGGCTCTCCGCCGGGACAAAGCTACACTATATACCTACATTCGTTTGCTGCAGTAAGAGGGAGAAAAAAGCGATTTAATCGCGGAAACCAGACGGAATTGTATAACTTTTTTATGTAGCCAAGTTCGTTTATTTATTTATCTTTTTTCCCTGCTTTTCTCGCGCGCGCGAACTGCAGTAGCAGCTCTATAACTACGCAGTGCAGCGCAGCACAAGATTTCCTTATTGACTCTGCCGCTTTCCAAAATGATCTGCAAATATATTCTCCTCTCTCTTTCCAGCTTCAGATACTAAAATGTGTTTTCTTCTTCTTCGTTTTTTTTCCAGAATGTGCCTGCGATAAAGAAAGAAAAAAACAAGAAAAAAAGAAGAATCTAATCCCGACGAGCTGCACACGCGCACACACTCGCACACACACTCACGCGCACACTCACACGCACAAAATAACAATAAATTCTTCAACCCAAATACACGACGCCTTACGTGACGACTTCAAAAGCTTGCTAGATGGGATTTGTGGCTCTGTCAGGGCCCGCGTCCACACAGAAGAAGAAACAGTCAAGGACGACGTCGACAGTAACTGGCAGTAGTAACAGCATCTCTTCGACAACGAGCATCATCGAGGATAATAATAATAATAATAATAAGGACGTAGCAGCAACTCGGGTGTCGCCCACGTCGAGGAGGAGAAACAGCAGCAGTCGTCGCGTCAGTGTGGGTGGTGGTGCCGCGATCAGGCAGCTTCAGCACGTACGTTTGGCGTCGACACCGAAGAGCTGCACGTAAGCAAGGCTCAATTCGGTGGTCGTCGCCCACCAAAACGTTGGCAAGCTGGAATTGATGGAGTTGGAGAACATCGTCGCCAATACTGTTTATCTCAAAGCGAGAGAAGGTAATTAATATATATCATTAATTGCATAATTAAATTCGTATCGCGCGCTCAATCGTTCGTTATATCGAGCTTTCGACAGCTCGATCGTACAGAAGAAGAAGTGAAAAAAAGCTCGCGATAAAATTTTACGGTTGTATCGCGCGCCCTTAACCGAGCTTTTTCTTTTTAGCGGCAGAGAGCTCGCATGCGCTGCTCGTAATAACGCAGTAGTACACACACAGCGAAACGCAAGCACATACGCGCGCGCCTCGGCTCGTTATAATAATCGCATCGCGCGTGTCCTCGCGTTAACCTCGATGGACGCAGCGGCAGCAAACACACCGCGCAACCCTCCTCCCTCCTACGTACGTATACGACTGTTATGTACGTATGTGTGTGTGCGTGTGTGTGTATGTATGAGCTTTCCTTGAGTCTCGTCGCGTCCCCGTTTTATGCAACACACAACGAGCACCACCACCACCACCGGTGGCCTATAGCGGGGCAGGAGGGGGATTGTGTGTAGGCGAAAAGCGAAGAAAAAAAAATCAAAAAGCTCCTCGGTGTATTATCGCGATCATCATCCTACCCACGCGCGCGGGACCTTGATCTTTTTCTGGCGCCTCGTTTGTTAGTACAGCGCGATAATATAATACACAACATTCGTATACGTATGCGTGTGTATATGTAAAATCACAAAATTACAGGGTGTGCAAGGTAGAGAGAAAGAGAGAGAGAAAGATCCCGCAAGTGTATGTGTGTAATAAAAATTAATTTAGTAAAAAGCTCCACGGTCGTCACGCGATCAGTTATAACACGCGCCGCGGGCTACGGTACTGCACTACTCACTCGACACACACACACACACTAGTACATGCACGAGCAGTCCAGCGCGTGGCGTCGACGTCGGCGGCGGCGGCGAGTGGTCTCGAAATCGCCATTGTATACATATAAACACACGATGGTGCAAAGAGGACTTGCGCTATTGATTTCTCGAATTCTATAAATATATATAGTACGTAGTAGCAGTAGTGGGTACGTTGTTATCGTTGCAACGTGTGCGGCAGCAGCAGCAGCTCGGCAAAGGGGCGGCTTAATAGTCGCAGCAGCTCCTCGTCGAAGCGGCGACGACAGCATAAAGGAGCTGCTACTCTCGCTTAATACGTCTTTGGTCAAACTATGTGGAGCATCTTTGCATGTAGTTTATATTATATTGTACGATATAGTCGAGCGCGCACACCGCGTCTTGAAGAGATAAGTCAATTGACGAAGCCATTACGGGCACTTGGAAATTTTAGCGATGCTGCTGCTGCTGCTGCTCTTGTACGACGACGCGCGCTTCTGTGTGTTGTACCGTTGAATAGCTTCCTCGGCTTATAGGTTGTAGTTCCATTGGACTATGCGTATATATGTAAGATACGATATATATATATATATATATATTTCGGTTCGTTTCGGGAGGGCTGCGTCGGAGTGGATGCGTGGAAGGAACAATGTCGAGAGGACCGGGGGAAATTAGAGTACCCTTATACGCGCGGCTCTATCGGATGAAATAACTTCGATCCCTTCGAAAGCTCGAAGCTCGATTTTGACGAATCGGCGATAGCGAGCAATAAATAGTTTTGTTTTGCTGAAGTGAAACTTCTTCAGTCGCGTTAGTAGTTTCGCACACGTCTATCCTCACGAATCGCGGTAAACGATGTATGTGTGATGTTAGCGTGAAATATTATTCCGTTCGATCGCGTTCGATCGTTGATCGAGGCAGTGTGAGTCGAGGCCGCGAGTCAATATTTTGTTTACATTTTTGTTCGCGCCGATTTGAACTCTCTGTCGCTTTGGTCAGGTGAGATAGCGACGCGCTCAGTGCCAATTGCCAATACAGCGTTGATCGATACACCATACACCTCGTGACGAGTAAAAATTATTCAAATTTAAACGGACAGTAAGCGTGTGTCAACGTGTATAAGGTGTTCGAAATGAGTCTCGATTCCGGCACAAGTCCCAATACAAGTTCCAATGCAAGTTCCAATGCAAGTTCCAAAAGCAAGTTCTGATACGAGCCACGATGAATTAGAGAGCAGTTTTGACAAACGGTTCTTGGCCAAAAAGGAGGCAGATGGCAAAGTCAGATTAGAAAAATTCAAGATCATGCGGGCGGAATTGAATTGGGAGAACGAAGAAGAGCGGCACGAGTTTCTGGATAAATTCACTCTCCTCGCCGAGCCTCGAGGAAGTTGGCGTCGTCAGTTACCGGATCTCCGGGACTTTTTTCAGCCCGAACAAGTCGAATGGCTCATCATGGAGTCCCTGAAAGCAAGGGTGAAGAATCGCAGCTGCAAGTACACGGAACGTTCGGCGGCGCTCATCGGCGTCATCGCAAAAAGCGGCTACGAGATAGAGCCCGACTTGGACGAGGACGGCAATCCCGTGTCGCGTCGCGCCACGCCGCTGCACTACGCGGTCGCGCACAATTGCTCGTTCAACTGTCAAGAATTATTTGACGTATACGGCTATGACGTTAATTACGCCGACGAGAACGGTCTCACGCACCTGCACGCGGCCATCAGCATTAGCTTCAGCAACCACTTGGAGGCGTTGCTCGAGCACGGACACGCGACCTGGGTGCCGGAAGAATCGGACACGGTCGATCCGCCGCTGCACTACATTATTGTCATCATTATTGTCGATTGAAATGAAAAAGACGCCAATGAACTTATTTTGTGATTAAAAAAAAAGGGTTTCTTCAATATTTTCAAGTTTTAGCTCAGGTTTGACGTGGTTCAAGTTGTAGGGTCATCAGAATGGGAAATGTACTAAACAAAAGTATAACGTTTTGCAATGCTCCTATTTTTTGCTATTTAATTATCATTTTTACTGTACTAAGATCGTGTAAACTTCCATTCAAAGGTACTTCCATAGTTAATATCAATTTTCTATTCGACACAAATTGTAAGCATTCTGATTTTTATTTTAACTATATTCTGACTTATACAATTATTTTAACTTTGCTACTTGCAGATTTACAGTTAAAAGTAATCGCCATCTAGTGGTGAATGACCGAAGTAGTATTATCACATTTAAAGCGATTGAAAACTGGTCTACATTTTTTGAAATAGTTCAATTATCATTTGTAGGTCATGTAAAATGGGATCAATAAATTTAACATAATTTCAATAGACTCAAACAAAGCCAATTAATGTAGGTATATCAAAAATTTAAAAACATTTAAAATATATTTTTTTGTCATCAAACCGTTATTAAGGTACAGACTTTTTACCAAGATTCGCGTGGTTGTGAAAAAAGAAGCATTTGAACTTACAAATAGATAACAAACAATATGGACACTCGTAGAATATTCGAATAGTTATTAATCTGGAAAATAGAACAATGTCTTATTTTATTAGCATTTGCACATAAAAAGATAGGAAAAATCACATTTTCAGAAGAAAGCTCTTAGCCAATGTATTGTCAGCGATTTTTTTTTTTTTTGTTTTTTATTTTTCAAGTATCACATTCTCCTATTTTCTACATACACGCGCCGCGGGCACTGCTTTCGCGAGCGCGCACGCGAGTGGCCTGATAAAAGCAGCAGCATCACTCGCGCACGCAAAAACTCGAAACGGAAAAGCTTTCTCCCCCCGACAAATTGCTCAATTTTTACGATCGAGCTCGTAAATAACAAATGTAAATCTTCTTTTTTTTTGTCGGGCTCTTGTTTTCTCCGTGTGTGCGTATTGCTCATTTACATGAACCGAGACGAAAATTACGTGCTCTTTAAAAGCTCGTTGCGCGTCCAGCTTTTCTTCTCTGTATTATTATACAGCGCGCGTGTACGATATAATACACACACACACACACACACACACACACACACACACACGCGCGCACATATTATTTATATGGAAGCTTCGTTACACACGCTGTATCTTCCTCTCCTGCCTCATTTCCGAAGCATCGATATTTAATGAATAAATTACTGCTCTTTTATGTACGGTACGAAAGCGAGAGATATCTCCTCTCGAGCTTGCGCAAATAGTACAGAGCGGAGCGTATCGAGTGCGCGAGCATAAAATCGGACACGAGTATACAAGCATCGGACGATGCGATGACGACGAACTACCCCTGCTGCCGCTGCTGCTTAATTCACAATGCAAAAACGGCCTCTGGCGTAGAGCTCTTTTCTGTAAAAATTACGATATACCAATTATACAGCCTCCTCTCGCAAACGAAGCGCGCGCGAGCCCGAACTCGAGTAATTAACACTCTGTATGAAAATTACGCTCTCAAGTATACTACGCGATGAAATAACGAGGCGCGCGCAACGAGCTTCTCGTGCAAGCTCGCGCTATATAATGCAGTACGTACGCGTACGCATATATTTACGCGTCCGAATCGCGCGCACAAAAGCTCGATCGCCTCTCTCTCTCTCTCTCGTGTTATCGCGAGCGTATAAATATTTATTAGCGCGCAGTTTCTTTTTTTCTTCGCTTTTATTATATATCTCCCTCTCTTCCTCTTTTTTTTTCTTTCTTTCTTTCTTTCTCTCCGATCGATCACTGCAGCACGAGCTTGTACACACAAACGCGCGCGCGCGCGTGTTTCTCGCAAATATGCGATGCGAGAGTCCGTGTGTCTTTGTGTGTACCCAGAGAGGTCCGAGAGCGAGACGATGGAATTTCGCACATAGAGTAGTAGCGGCTTATATGAGCTGCATCATGAATGTGGACACAAGCTGTATACCGATGCACACACACACACACCATATGTGTGTGCTTTGACCCAAAGGTTAATTAGATGCCGCGCGCGAGAGCGAGCTTGCGTGCGTGCGTGTGTGTATCGGACCGCGCGCGGCGCTATGCAATAGCAGCAGCTTTTGCGTATTCATGGTTATACGTATATGGCACACACAGAGAGGAGAGGCCATTCGGGAAATTAAAGTACGCGTGTTGTCCGGGTCCACCAGCGTACCCACACACACACACATCCATACGATACAGGGCTTATGTGTTTATGCGCGTCGGGACGGGAAGCTTCTGCCGCGCTCTCGCAGCTGCGTGTACGTATACTACGTATCGCAGCGCGGTCGCGTTAAAGTTTTATCTTTTGAAAAATTTATCTATACATAAAAAACGTTAAATGGAGTGTATTGATACGACGTATATATCAGGTGAAAGAGAGCTGGGGTTCGTTTGTTTTTTTTTTTTTATGCCGTACCGAGCCGAGCTTTTTTGGAATTGAATTTCATTTGCTCGGACAGTATAATATATCGCATAAGTGCGGCGATCGGCCGTAACGGCCATCGGACTATTTTTTTTATATCATTTTATGCGTTTTTCTACTTTACTTTTTTTTTATCTCTTAACTCCCTTTTTATTTTTTATTGTATGAATGCACATCGATGACGATCGGCCCTGGCGAAGGATTATCTTCCCAAGGCTTATCGGAGAAATCCGAGAGATCTAATCACGGGGGATGGATGAGGTTCTGTAGGGTTTATAATTATGATAATCGAGATAATACCGTTGAATCGATGCATTCGTCGAGAATAAAAAAAAAATAACATCGAGTATTGAATTTTCATCTATTCTCGTGCGATCACGGTCAAAGCTCGATGGAAGAAAATAAGTAAATAAAATCACTGCACGCTCGAGAATTTCTCTCTGCGACATCTCTCGCCCACGCGCGCGCGACCGACACGTGCGCGCCGATGATCTCGAGGCTTAAAGCTGCAGCAGCCAACGACACACTACATAAACTGCATATAATATCGTAAAGACCCACGGCTATAAAGAGCGAAAGATCACGCGTGTGCGTCGTAGTTGAATCCGAGATGCGAACCTATATCCCTCGTTTAATCGGACACCGACTAGAGAGCAACTCTATATATGTATTATATCCGATATACAAAGTGTGTGGATATACATACGTAAAGTTGCAGGTTGTCTGATGATTTCGACTCGATACACGCGGATACATCGTAGAGATAGATGTATAACAAGAAGACGTGCGTATATATACGTATAGGTGGATCGTATTTCATAATAGCGCGCGCGCGCTCTATTTCTCTCGTACACATACTTCTATGTATGCTATAAATGCGAGCACCACAGCTCGGTTGAAAAGTAGCCTATATAAACGCGACGACGACTACGACTATACGAGCGTTTCATTGCTCTTAATTCGACGTGATTGCAGAGCTGCTGGAAGAGATAGATATAGACAGGCAGAGAGAGAGAGAGAGAGAGGAGAAAATGCAAATCGAGCGACGACGAGGAATCTAGAAAGAAAGAGAAGCGCGTTTGAAAAACAAAAAAAAATTGAATCCCTCTAATTTTTTTTTTCTTTATTAAGCTCGAACGAGTTTAATTAAAAAGAAAGTTTTTTTCAAAGAAACGGAACAGCGACAGAGAGAGAGAGAGAGAGAGAAAGAAAAATAATAATGAAATAAACAATTATAATGTTTATTCGGCCGCGAATAAACGGGTGAGGGGATATCGCGTCTGACAATAATTAAAAAATTCGTATCTCGAACTAATCCTCGACCCGTTTATTATTATATCCTTTACACTGTTGCTGCTGCGAGCCGCGTATATATATATATGTGTTTCGAATGGAAAATGAGCTCCATTCTTTGCGCAAATAATGCGGGCTATTTTGCTACTTATAATACTACTACTGCCAGCTATATACCACTATCTGTCGCGCGTGGGGTTATTAAAACGCGCGGCCCGAGTCGCGAGAGCCGCAAATACACACATACATTCACTGTACTGGAGAGAGAAATAGAGGCTTCATTGTGCGTCTCGAATAGCGCAATGAGATTTATTGCGCGTTATTACGTGTCGCTAATGAGATAACTGCCTCTCTCTCTCTCTCTCTCTCTCTCTCTTGGCAATTTCGCGTTTAACTTAATTTCAACTCTGTGCGCTCGACAATAGATATTCTTTTTTTTATAAGGCTTGTGACAAGCAGCACCTCCCGTCGTCGTCGACGGCAATCGATGCGCGCGCTTCTGACAAACGAATTTGTTATCGTTACATTTCGAGAATGTTATGCATACTTACATCGTTTAGCCCGAGGCTACTACCCGACATAATGTAAAACCAGCATACAGTTAATTTGAAAAAGAGAGAGAGAGAGAGAGAGGAGCGAAAAATTGAAAAATCAACTAGAAACGAGTGTACACTCCATTATAGAATCTTTTTTCCAATTATAAATTTTGTGTTTTCATATCAAACGCCGTTGGCAGAACGTATTATATATGTGTGTATAAGAAATTCGAATAACAAGCGTGAATATAAATTGCGCGCATCCAGTTCGCGAGCAGCAGCGCCAGCAACTCCCAAGACCGTAATATTAAAAATTATGCTGAACGAATTTTCATCTGATTTTTCCTCAACTTTCTTCTCTTTCGGTCTTTCTCTCTCTCGCTCTTCCTGTCTTTTTGTTTTTCTTTAACTTCGATAAATAATCGAAAAAAACTTTTTCAACTCTCTATCTCTCTTTTTCTCCCTCCCATTGGCTGCGAGGTGAAAAGTTTACCATAGACACAGCCGTACCCCGGTGAATACCAAATCAGCTGAACATAATGCGAGATATCTCTTCTCTCTTGGGCCGCTTATTATATGCGATCGATTTTTTAAGTGATAATAAGTCGCTTTATCCCAACCGAAAGTTTCTACTTCTTCTTATTTTTTCCTCATTTTTTTTTTATTATTATCATCGTCATTGTTGCCGCTCGATCAATCTTGTGTAGCATAACGACTATACTGCGCTTACGCATACGGCCTCATGGCTTGGCGCATAATATCGTATGTATGCCACGACTTCTTCTTCTTCTTCTTTTTTTCTGTTACGCGACGCTGGGAAAATAATTCGGAAAGAGAAAAATTGTTCTATCCTCGGGTAAGGGGGAAAAAATAATAAGAAGAAGTAAAAATATCCTCTCGACGCAAGATTATAGGTAGATACGTTTGTGAACACGCGTGTATGCGTAAGATATTAAAGGTAAAAAATTCATCAATCATCGGCAGATATGTGTGTAAGGTTTTAACCTTCGAACGATGCATCTATGTCGCGTGAAATTTTTCTTTTCTTTCTTTTATGCTAATATTCGAAAATCAAGCGATCAACGATTCAAGACTTCGTTTTTTTTCTGTCTTTTTCACACAATAAATGTTATTGTTTGCAGGTGGTGGTGACAGCAACAAAGGCAAGAGCAAAAAATGGCGCAAGATACTTCAGTTTCCACACATATCTCAGTGCATAGGACTGAAAGATAAGCTCGGTAAGTAAACGCTCTCAACTGCGTACTGTGTGTATGCCTCTGTACCGTATGAAAATGCATATAATAATTATCATCATCTCGCGCTCGAGTCGAGAGCTTTTACGGCTTTTTCTTAATATATACGGCGAATTAATTAATAATGACGACTCTCGCCCCTTTTCTCCTTTTATATACATTCGGATTCGTCGTATTATGAGATCCGATCGTAAATTGGGCATTAATGAAAATATCTCTCACTCGCTCGCTTTATTACGTCGCGATTACGAATATATAAAAGCGAAGAGCTGCTAGAGATAAAAGGGAGACGCCAAAGACGACGTATTATGGAAAATCGATTATCGATTAAAGGAAAAATAACTGCCGATAGTACTCGGCTGCTACTGCTTCTGCTGCGCTTAGCAAATCCCGTTTCGCACTTACTATGCATGCAGCAGCAGCAGCAGCAGCACGTACATTACGCCACATACGTTAAATGTACCATTTCGAAATTTTCTGCATTGTCATATAGCAGTACGACTGCGAGCGAGCGAACTGATTCTCCTATCGCGATAGCGGCGCATCGGCGGCGGCGGCGGCGGGGCAATGCATAAATTATATCCAATTCGAGTATAACTGAGCCGAGCTTTTAAAAATAAAATGTATATATACGGAGACAGAGGGGCGTACTATTACGTAAAATTTATAAGACCGGAGATAGTGAGACACAGAGAGAAAAAGTATGAAAGAGAGACAGAGTATAGCGACTTTGTATCAGTGAGAATTTAATTAAGACTCGTATTTAATTAGAGTCTACGCCTTAGGAGTCGCAAAAGGGGGAGGGGACAGGGGGAAAGAGGGAGAGAGGCCATAGGGCGAGTATATACACAAGGTCGATGCAAGCGAGAGAGAGAGGGTATAAAGCCCGCGTGCCGCGTATAGCGATCCGACTGCTAAAGGATCAACTTTAAAAAATCCTGATAATGAAGGAATAAGCCTCTCTCTCTCTCTCTCTCTCTCTTACTAATGGCTTATTAATTTTATGCCCTCCGTGCGCATTTATAGCTATGCTGCTATACCGGGGCTAGCTAGAAATTTTGAGTACATAATAGGAACGAATATACCGTTAATTGGCGCTCGAGCGAGCTCCAAACGAGTACGTATATTACTGCGCCGGGCGTATAATATACATATACGAGGGCAGAGCTTTTGTCAATTAAATTTTCCCGATTTCGATGCGCTCCGATTGGGCGACAGCTACAGAGGAATAAATGATAAATATTTGTAAAAAAAAAAGAGAGCTGTATGTACACATAAACGCGCTAACGGTCCAGTAGCATATTATTATTATTATTTCAAGTGGCAATTACAAATGAATAAATATTATATCTGCTGCTATTATATACGCGTCGTCGTTTTACTCACCGCGCGAGGAAGAGCTCGCTGACTGGAGGAGCAGCAGAAAAAAAAGGAGAGAATAAAAGAAATGAAAAGAAAAGCTAAAAGAGGTAAAATAAAATAAAATAAAAATAAAAAAAGAAGAAGGACAAACTATACGCGCGAGCTATAGGGTGAAGGAAAATTGCGAGAATCCCTTTTTCCATTTACACGTTGCATAAAAGCTTCAACGCGCACGGGTTAACTTGTTTACGTTTGCATTAATTTGGCGCGCGCACGGGAGCTTGCAGCGAGCTTGCGAGGTAATGGCGCTCGATTAATTTTTACTGCAAATTGACACGGGCAGGCGCGACGGCGTGAAAGGGAAGGGTTCATCGTATATAGCCGATTGTATGCCGTTTTGAATTATATATAATAAATATTATATATTGACGCTATATACATATAGATTGATTTTGCCGGAGCAGAGCAGTAGCACACAGCGCACGTTTCAATTATATATATTTTTTTTTCACCCACGCTCGATCTGATGGTCTGTCTCGCTTTATCTCTCTGCTCGCCGCGGAGCTTTTAATATTTTATGCCGAAGGCAGTTCAATAATATCCCTCCCTCTCACTCTCTCGCTCTCTGTGTGCGCGTCTCGTTACGGCTGTATGGATGCAGCTGCTGCAGTAGCAGCAATAGCAGCAGCAGCATTATATCGCTGTAATATTGCAAACTGATCTCCGGGGGATTACGTGCCAGTGCGGCAGCAACATCAGGATCCTCTCTCTCTCTGGCCCTGTGTCACGCGTATATATACAATCCCGTGCATCAGTGTGAGGGCGTACGTGAACTTTCGTCGCCGTATCACGCGTATATGCATGCTCTGCTGCAGCGTACAACGCGCCCTGCTTGATACGCATATTATAAATCCACGCTTTGTGTGGGCCGTGTTCTGTGCAGTTTGACGCGTAGCACACACCCACACACACACACATATCTGTGTGTTCTGTATTCTGTATACGAAGAGGAGGATCGATTTTAGACGAGCTTATATACATACAAATAAATAAACGCGTTTAATTATATATCGAGTTGCGCGCTGCAGTGTGGCGCGCTTGATCTGAGATTTCGCATCTCTCTCTCTCTCTCTCTCTCTCTCTGTGGTACGATCTACAGCGAGGATGATGTATAGAGCAGCTTTTGATTTGCCAGCTTTACCCCGGGGTCAGAGAGCTCGTTGCTGCAAGCTTCCCCTGCGCGCGATACACGCAATACGTAATCCTTCCTAACGAATCGGCCGCTTTTCTTTTGAACGCGCGAGATAGAGGTAAAATTTTTGGATGTATTTTACGAGATGGTATAACGTACATAGACGCGCAGCATATAGAGAGAGAGAGAGAGACAGAGAGAAAGAGAGACAAATCACGAGCGCACTTTGTATTGCATCAGATAAATTTTCAAACTTTACAAGCTCGAGCGAGCTTGGATTATAAAGTTGAAGCTGCGGCGTAACTGTTGCACACACGATCATGAATCTGTGTGTGTGTGTGTGTCTGTGTATACGTTGTACCATGCAAATTTTAGATGCACTGCACCGAGTTTGTGTGTACTTATATACACACATGTACACCGGAGCTTGCATAAAAGTTGGGAAAATGTGCTCTCGATCTCTCCAAGCGCGAAGCATCGTAAGTGTACACGCTGGGTGTATGCACGTGGAAAAACAATTATTCTTTCGGCGTGGTAAAAATAAAATTACGAAAAAAGGCACGAGCGAGAGAGGGAAAGCGCAGCAAAAAAAAGGGAAGAGTAAAATAGGAGGAAACGAAGAAAACATTCGGAAATGTTATTTACGATATATTCGATTGGACGCGAGAGCGAGCGAGCGAGAGATGCGCTGTGCAGCAGCAGCCGTCGGCCGCACAAAAAGAAAAACAGCGAGCCGCGGAAAAACTATTTGCATCGTATATCTCGTCGGCCAGGTATTTAAATATACATACATACACGTGCGCGCGCGTTTTCTAGGCTAGAAAAATGTTTCCTAACTCTTTCTCCCTTTCTCTTTTTATTTTTTCCTCTTTACTGGCTGGCTCGTACGCATAGTATATACGACGCGAAGAGATAAAAAACGAAATAAAGGGTAAACGAAGCTCCGACGCTGCCGCCGCTGCTGCTGCTGCTGCAAGTTTTTGCGCGCGGGCCAGGAAAAACCGCTGATCTTTATCCTTCGCGCCGCGTACTACTATTACTACTGTCACACAGCGAAACGAAAAACGTTTCGACGGGGGTGCGGCAGCAGCAGACGTTAAGCTCGTGTTCCACGCGAAACGCGTACGCAAATCTCTCTCTCTCTCCGGTTGGCGGCAGCAGCTCGAGAAATGGTTTTTTTATTGCAACAAATTTAGAGAAATTGCCATTATCGCTCTGCTACACGTGTACTCGCGCGCATATTCGCGAAGCTTTTCATCGGAATACGCACGCACTTGTGTGTTACTACAGGCAGCAGCGACAAAAAAGTAGTATAGTAGTATTACGCAACGATACGCGCGCTCGAACGTCTGTTTTTTTTTCTCCTGCTGCTGCTGCTGCTGCGCGTTCTCATTTTTCAACGTCATAATGCGTCTACATGTCGCCCCGCGAGTGTTTGCCATGCGTCTACATGCGCCGGTCTTATATACACGCGGCGCTCGCATACATATGGAGCAGAGGAATATATATATATGTATACGTGTGTGTACGGTGTTGCCTTCGGAGCGATCGTGCTCGTGAATTTTTATCGCTGCTTTATTTCTCGAAATATGGTTCGGCTACTCCGGCTACACGCGTCGAGCTTTTATTCATTCAATTTTCGCACACGGAGCTCTTACGTATTCTCTCCCGATCTGTTCGTCTATATAATATTTGACGTTTCGTAAAGGATAGAGCAAGAGAACAAGTTCCAAGGACGAAACTTTGCGCGCGCGGGGGCGTATCATAACGTAACCGACGTATAATACAAATGAAAACTATATGTATTTGCAGGAGACGATATCTTTTGCCCGCAAACGTGTTACAGTTTCCCGTTTTGTTTAACTTATATAAGTGAAAAGATAATGAGGTTTTTGCACCTGCTGCTGCTGCTGCGGTGTATATAAGCTTTCTCCATTCCGCCGTCGCGAC
This sequence comes from Trichogramma dendrolimi, assembly GCA_034770305.1. NCBI lineage: Eukaryota > Metazoa > Arthropoda > Insecta > Hymenoptera > Trichogrammatidae > Trichogramma > Trichogramma dendrolimi. Next base: position 627,629 of record JAPMIB010000031.1, on the reverse strand, counting down.
TCGTCTCGCTAAGTCTCTCTCTCTCTGTATGTGTACGTGTGTTTCTTCGAAAGCTGCGTTATAGTTATAAGGCGAGTGCTGCGCTGCGCTGTGTTTATACGGCGACGACGCGAGCACGCGCGATAAAGAAAACCGTTTGCCACTTGCTCTCTCTCTCTCTCTCTCTCTCTCTCTCTCTCTCTCTCTCTCTGCACTGCACTCACTCAGCTCTCTCGAGTGTAATTATGAGCTTATACACACTTATATAATAAAACAGCAGCTATATCTTCAAGCTCGAGCTAGCTAGCTGGCTAGAGGCTCGTTATAATGTATATCCAACGTATAAAAGCTTGATGAGTTTTCTATCTCGCGGCTTCTGGCGTGCAAGCACACACGTGTGCTAGCTACGTAAGAAGCTTTCTTTTTAACACCTCATTTCTACGCTCTCTCTTCGTCCTCTCTCTCTTTCTCTCTACTTTCGCCTGTACGTGTGTACCACGCCGCGGCGTGGTATAGCGTGCAAGCTCGCAAGCTCGCTCTCGCGAGCTTTAATGGAAAATTTGTGTTTGCCAAGGTGAAAGGATTCGCATTGAATTATGAGCTTTTCCCAGCAGCAGCAGCCTCTAGATGAAAGTATAGCATGTATACACACCTCCAGCAGCAGTAGCTAGCTAGCACGAGCGCGCGGCTATACGTTACGATGATCTATTCGATTACATTCCGCCTTATAACGTCGCGCGTCGAGCCATATATATATATACCGTGAGCAGCGGCAGCAAAAGCTTTTCTCGCTCGCGCGCGCGAAGTTAATAATGAAGCTCTGTGCTCGCGGTGCAAATTTAGTTCCCGCGAAATAAAAAAAAAAGAGAGAGAGAGAGAGAAAAAAAAATTAAACTTGCGTGCTTTTAGAGAGCAAGCAAGCAAGGGTTAAGCGACGTAGTCGTGGGCGGAGAAAATGAAAATAGCGCGTAGCTATACTATGTACGCTATATTATATATACGCTATATAGCACTTTCCCTTGCGGACGAGGTCAAAGAGTACATATATATATCTACGCAAGTCGACACGCGATAAGCCGGAACAGCAGCAGTGGCGGCAGCAGCAGCTTTCGCCAATTGTGCACCTTGCAGCTATATTTACGATATTTATATAAAATTGCGAATGTATGAAAGTCACCGGGTGCACGTGTCAAACTTATAAGGGGCGAATTTCTTGAAGTATCCTAGGGCTCTCTGTCGTGTTAAATAGAAATGTGAGATATTTCACTTGAAATTTAACACCTTTTTCGAATTACGCGATAGAAAACTTAGTTGCAACGATGTGCATCAAGCTTATTTTCGGTACTCTAATTTATATCTATCGAGAATTTTTATAATTCTTCTTTAGTACGAGTGCTTATCGAACGAAATATCAAATTGTGCCTGTAAGTTACCGCTAGATGGCGTGTGTCCGAATATTTGGAAATCTCAAGAGAAAATGTTGAGTTCTAGAAATAAGTGAGTGCCGATTAATTCTTCCTAGTAGCTTTTCATGTATTCAGGATTTTTCGTGGAAGAAATGATCGAATACTTTGGTTTAATCGAAAGTAGTTTATTCAAACGTATATTAGTTGCAATACACGACATTTTCATTCGAATTTTGTACAGGAAAGCGTGTCGCAGCTGCACACGGGCGGCGCTCGGGAGAATTAGGCGTTGGCTCCTGTGTGCACCTCGCTCTCTCTCTCTCTCTCTCTCCTCTCTCTCTCTCTCTCTCTCTCTCTCTCTCTCTCTCTCTCTCTCTCTCCTCTCTCTCTCTCTCTCTCTCTCTGTTCGTGCGACCCATTGGAGAAAAGTTTTAATTGTAAAAGGGCCAAAATTTCGGGTACACGCAGCAGCGTGCACATAGTCACCGCCGCGCAGCTTACGCGCAGATGTCGCCCCGCGCACCTGTAAATAGTTATCTGGGAAAAGTTATACGATGTATTATATAGTGTAAATAAGTACGCGCGCTCGTAGTCCGAAACAAATCGAAAAAACCCAGAGGTCTTTGCAAAAATCGGAGCGGAATTCGAGATCCGCTAAAATAGAGCTGCGAGCGCGATGTACCCTACATAAATAATAGATCTCGATCAGATCGATTAAACCCCCGGTTTTGGTATACGCGAAAGAGATAGAACTCTTGGCCGTGGCGCGGGTATACAGCACTCGAACTTCATCAAACGCGTTGCCAATAGAGATCATCTCTTACAAAAAACGTCGATATGCGGCGCCGAGTAAAGAGAGCGAGAGAGAGAGAGGAGAGAGAGAGAGAGAGAGAGAGACTTCCGACGATAAACTTCGAAACGATAACCCTTTGAACTTGTGCTCTTTAAGGTGCGGGAGTGAGAGCTAGCGTATATACAGGCGGTTATATAGGCCTCGTGCCTCAAGAATGTATATGGCTTCAATTAGAAAGCACACCACCGCAAGCTCTCCGCGCTCTGAAATATCAAACTCTCAGGAGCTGACTGCCTGACTGAGCTGCTGCTGCTGCTACTGCAGAGTAGTGTACATTGGAAATTCGCTCAGCCTCTCTCTCTCTTTCTCTTCAATGAGCGTATATATATACACGCGAGAGCTCGAGAATTCGTGCACGCAGACCCGCCCCTGCTGCTGCCTTCGCTGCGATGCGATGCGAGATGAAGAGAGAGAGAGAGAGAGAGAGAGAGAGCAAACTCGCGCTACGATGCTCCACGATTGCAAATGGAAATGGGGCCGGGGTGTTCGCTCAGTTTTAGATTTGGCGTTCATCGTATATATACGCGGTACACGGAGGATTACGTAGCCCCGAGAAAGCTGCGCGCCGCTTTTATTAAAATATATTCCATATATATAAGATTACGTGTTAGGAATGCCAGAGATTGCCTCTATAGTCGAGTGCTCTCGTAATCGCGTACGTACTATTTGCAGGGCGCCGCAAGCTCGCACCCCCTCCCTATGTACAAACACACACGTATACACTATTTCGCTAATGAAACTTGAACTTAATTTTTCTCGACGATAATTGTTTTTGTTTTTTCCCCTCTACGCGCGCAGACATCAAGTACAGCTATGTGGTGGACCAGCAGCCGATCGGCCGCCTGCTGTTCCGGCAGTACTGCCAGGACAAGCGGCCGGCCTGGCACTCGTACATACTGTTCCTCGACGCCGTGGAGAACTACGAGTTCGAGACGGACGAGAATCGGGCCGAGACGGCGCGCCGCCTCTACGAGCAGTATCTCAACAACAAGCAAAGGGTCAACAATAGCAGTAGCGGCGGCGGCGGCGTCGGCAGCAGTGGTACCGGTAACAGCTGCGGCGAAGCGGGCGAAGTGGGGGTCGTCGTCGTCGCCGCGGTGCTCAACGACGAGCTGCTGCGCGAGATCGAGGCGAGGCTCTGCGCCACGGCCACGATCACCGCCACGACCACCGCCGCCGCGGGCAAGGAGATCTTCGCCGAGATCGCGCAGACGGTGAAGAACTTCCTGGCCGGCGAGCCGTTCGCCGCCTTCCAGTCGAGCTTCTACTTTTACAGGTGAGCGATTGTTGTAACTCGAAGCGAATAACGGGCCTGACGACTGAAAGATAAATATTTGAAATATTTTAAGAGACATTGAGCATTTATTGGTTTGTTTTTGGCGACTTTTCTATCAGAATCGTGTTTACGATGTTCTCGAAAAATTTAGACCAGTTTGCGACCAACATAATAACAACTTTAGACATTCGCCGCTAGGTGTCGATTACCTTTATCTGTAAATCTGCGAATGGCATTAGTAAAACGATCGTATAAGTCAGGTGGTTGTGCATATAAGTATATATATGAGCAGTTTTTTCATATATGTACCACTTTTGTGGGGAGGGTTCTCGGATCTGTCCCAAAATTTAGTATGTTATTTGGGTATGTAAAAAGTCTTCAGGTAAATTTTTAGCCCCCTAGGGGCCTTAGGGCCCAATTTTGGGCCCTTCGAAGGTCCAAATATAGCCGTTTTTACCTATTTTGCGTATCATTCCAAAATTGTATTCATAACCAAAATTGATTTTTTGCACGGTGACCCCCTTTTTTTATTTCAGATTTGAAAAGAGCGGAAAATTTCACGTTCAAATACATATTTTGTTTTTTTTTCATGGTAATAAAAAGGGCGCCATAGATCGAGAAATGAAGCCTTCATTTAACCCAATATTAAGTTCAGCTGAAGAGTTTATTCTCGATCTATGGCGCCCTTTTTATTACCATGAAAAAAAAAAACAAAATATGTATTTGAACGTGAAATTTTCCGCTCTTTTCAAATCTGAAATAAAAAAAGGGGGTCACCGTGCAAAAAATCAATTTTGGTTCGCTACAGCTTAGAGGTTATGTTTAAGGTCAAATTCAAGGTTACCAATGGATTCCTCGTCGAAAAATACGTTGGATACGGGGTTTTTGCTTTTTTTTTAATGTTTTTTTTGCGATAATTTCAGGAGTTAGAAAATAGTTTTACCGCCCAATTTATAATGTATTTTGCCTATATAAAGGCTAAAATACCGTATTTCCGGGGCCTCGTTCTTGGTTATAGAGGCAAATACCAAGATCCTAACCTACATGGCTTCAAACTACATATAATCAACTACTTTCACATAAATTTTCAAAGAGATTCATGTTACTAGAAAAAAGTTACAGCCTATTGAAATCTTGAAAAAACGCTCTTTTCATAATGTTGATATCTTCAAATAGCTGTATCTCCGTCGTTTTTGAACCAATCTTAATTCTGCGCACGGCAAATTAAAGGTAATAAAAACACCTTCCAAATGAAACGTCGCAAAAGTCGATACCTAATTCCGATCGTCTTCTACATTAATTTAAAAAAAAGCTTAAAAACGTCAATTTTGCGATTTTTCATCCCCCTTCAATGCCCCCCATAACCGGGGGTTGGGTTATCGAGCTCTACATAATTTTTTTATGAAAAGTACATGTCTTGACCTAAAGAATGCGACCCTCCGAGTTCAAAAATATGCTCCGGTGCGAAAGTTACAAATATTTGAATGATACGCAAAAATAGGTAAAAACGGCTATATTTGGACCTTCGAAGGGCCCAAAATTGGGCCCTAAGGCCCCTAGGGGGCTAAAAATTTACCTGAAGACTATTTTTACATACCCAAATAACATACTAAATTTTGGGACAGATCCGAGAACCCTCCCCACAAAAGTGGTACATATATGAAAAAACTGCTCATATATTTAAAAAATCGTCATAACTTCCGTTACTACATTCGAATTAATAAAGTGAATTTAATTGACATTGCACGTTCCGAACATAAGAAATTAAAAATAGCAAAAAAACATGCACGTTCGTTTGGTATATTCGACCAGTTCTAATGGCTTTTTTTATGTCCAAGAAACTTTTCCGTTGACCAGAAACTAGCCATTAAATGTCGAGCATTACTATCGGGAGATTAAAGAGATGAATGTCTCCTAAACATTTTTATGAGTGGTTAATTTAATTTGGCTCTTGTAAATCATATAATGAAAACATTTCGAAATAAAAAATATATAAATATAATTTACACGTGAAAGTATTTGCTACATACTGTAAGAAAAATTGGTCAATGTAGTCAAAATTTGTATAATTATAATTTTCTTTTTCACACCAACATACTGTTGCAAGTCTAAAAATTAATCGAAATCGATCGAACTTAATTTTTGTCGATGCGTGTGCGTAATCTCCGCAGGTACCTGCAGTGGAAGTGGCTGGAGGCTCAGCCGATCACGTACAAGACGTTCCGCATGTATCGGGTGCTGGGCAAGGGCGGCTTCGGCGAGGTGTGCGCCTGCCAGGTGCGCGCCACCGGCAAGATGTACGCCTGCAAGAAGCTAGAGAAGAAGCGAATCAAGAAGCGCAAGGGCGAGTCCATGGTGCTGATCGAGAAGAACATCCTGCAGAAGATCAATTCGCGCTTCGTCGTGTCGCTGGCCTACGCGTACGAGACCAAGGACGCCTTGTGCCTGGTGCTGACCATCATGAACGGCGGCGATCTCAAGTTTCACATCTACAACATGGGCGGCGAGCCCGGCTTCGATCTCAATCGCGCGAGGTGAGTCGCAGCTTTTTCTTTCGTTCGACGCGCTGCGTGAAAGCTCCCAGAAAGCTTTAAATGTTCGCACTTGAAGTAGCCTCATTTTTCTCACCTTTGGGATCACCCTGCCGTTAAAAAACATCTTATCGTCACAAATTCAAAATATTTCATAATTGGTGAAGAAATCTCAATTTTTCAAACATTTTTTACTAATTTTCAAATTTACGCTAATTGATAACTAATGCAATGTCATTCTGAAATATTTCGTGTAAAGCTGAAATATTCTTTTACTATTACAAAAAGTCACCCCATATGTTAATTATGCGAAAAATTAATTACCTATAAATTAACTAAGAGCTAACGCCAGAATCTTTTAAATGCACAAATATCTCTCCATAATTTCAATTTCGTAATGTACTACCATAAATGGTCTAAGAAAGCTTTTTCGAAAGTTTCCTGAAAATTTTTTTGCAAACTTCCATGAAGCTTCGTTCAAGCTCTCATTGATGCTTGATACAATCATCAATGGATGGTTCCGGCAAGCTTCCTGAAGAAACCTCTAAAAAAATATTTTCAAGCCCTCCCGACATAGTTTCTGCGGGTAGCTCCTTAAAGAAACAGAGGGATAATTTTTATGTGTATGTGTCGTGATGTGTACAGGTTCTACGCCGCCGAGGTGGTATGCGGCCTCGAGCATCTCCATCAGCGCGGCATCGTCTATCGCGACTGCAAGCCCGAGAACATACTGCTGGACGATCACGGCCACGTGCGCATCAGCGATCTCGGCCTCGCCGTGGAGATCACCGAGGGCGACATGGTGCGCGGCCGAGTGGGCACAGTGGGCTACATGGCGCCCGAGGTGATCGACAACGAGAAGTACACCTTCTCGCCGGACTGGTTCAGCTTCGGCTGTCTGCTGTACGAGATGATCGAGGGCCAGGCGCCGTTTCGCGCGCGCAAAGAGAAGGTGAAGCGCGAAGAGGTGGACAGGCGCGTCAAGGAGGACCAGGAGAAGTACTCGGCCAAGTTCTCGGAGGAGGCGGCGGCGCTGTGCAGGCAGCTACTCACCAAGAGTCCGAAGCTGCGGCTGGGCTGCAGGGACGGCAGGCACGGCGCCAAGGAGGTCAAGCTGCAGGCCTTCTTCCAGTGCCTCAACTGGAAGAGGGTCGAGGCGGGCATGTGGGAGCCACCCTTCGTGCCGGATGTAAGTCGCGCGCGCGAGCTCCCTATACCATACCGTTTTTTTATCGCACCCTTATGATTTTTTTCCTTTTTGCGAGCGAGGGGGCGAGAAAAGAAAAATGCGAGCGAGAGAAGGGAAAATAAAGGAGAAAAAAGCGACTTTTTCCGGATCGGGGCGGTAAAACTTTTCGCAGGTGCTCGTCGCAGTCGTATTTACATTCTTTTTCTTTTCCGCTCTCGGCTGTTGACAACTTCGAGGGAAAGTAAAATATGCTTTCAATTACTGGGAAAATCGGGCGCGCACATATGCTCCCTCTCTCTCTCTCTCTCTCTTCATACGTTACCGTATATTTACCTTATATACTCTCGGGACGCGCGAGAGCTTCAAACTCGAAAGCTCCATTGGCCAGGCGGGGGATGAGCAGCTTTCACGCGTGTCACTCCAGAGATGAACAGCGCCAACCACGCGCACGCACACACATTTAATCCGATATAATGCAATTTATGAATTTATAAGCCTAATCAATATGCGAGGTCATATACCAGTCAGCGGCAGCATCCTGGTGCCGAGCGCGTGTCCGAGCATCGTATATATATATATCTATATAACAATAGGGTCGTGAACGGTTAGTAGCGTGGACAGAAGTCGATGCAAACTTAATCAATCTATCTATTGGCCGCGAGACAGACCGTGAGAGGCTTCGCTGTATACGAACGTGCTGTACACGTGTGTTAAGCGTCTATATAGCTCGATCAGCGAGTGGAGGACGACGGCCGGGCGGATAGTGTATAATCATCATCGTCGTTGTCATATACGTAATTCGAAGTCGTATTTTCGGGGATAATTGAGTTATCATTATTAAACGCGCGTATAAACCCGTATTATAAGCTGCTTCTTCTTCTTCCTCTTCGCGTGTGATTTAATTATTCGGTCGAATTATATACATCTATATATCGCAAGACGCAAAAATAATTCATATCGTGCGTGATGAAATTTTCATTCCTCGTTATCGTCGTCTTGTTTCGCAGCCTCACGCGGTCTACGCCAAGGACGTGCTGGACATCGAGCAGTTCTCCACGGTTAAGGGCGTGAATCTGGACGCCACCGACGACACGTTCTACAGTCGATTCAACACGGGCAGCGTGTCGATACCCTGGCAGAACGAGGTGAGCTATTTTACTTTTATTTTATTTTTTTTACTATCGTACCTCTCTTTCTTTCTCTCTCTCTCTCTCTAAAAGCCAATATTATATTATTGGCAAGCACGAGTTGTGTAACGTGCAGCGTGTGTCTTGCTGTATAACACATGTTGGTGCACATGCGTATATAATATATAATGCGAAAGCACAATTCATCACGTGCAAACACTCCCCCTCGGAGCAGATACACGGAGAGCGAGAGAAAAAGAGAAAGAGAAAAAGCGAAGTTTCTCAGATTATTATTGAGCTCGAGCTTTACGTTTTCTTTTCTTTTTTATCATTTTTTTTTTTTGTTGCTTCGTCTCATTCGCGCAGATGATAGAGACGGAGTGTTTCAAGGAGCTCAACGTCCTCGGCCCCAGCAACACGCCCACGCCGGATCTCCTGGTCGACCATCCGACGGTCAATAATCAAAACAGAGGCTGCTTCCCGTTCCGACGGAGGGTACGTACAAGAGTTATCATCGTATTATATACGTGCGATATACCGCGTACTCGACATTATTTCGATGCAATTATACAGAATACTCGACTCGCGCGTTAATTTTCTTGTTTGCTCGCGAGCATATTGTATACACTTATCTTCTATCTATTTCTCTTCTTCTTGCCCTCGGGCGTTTGTCAAACAGACGTCATTGTGTGTCCCGGCCGCGGCGCGCGAGGCGATAGATCAAATAAACAATTATTATTACACATGGCAAAATCGAGGCCTCACATATACGTAATTTGTCTTTTTTTCTCTCTCTCTCTCTCGCACGACACGCACGACATCGCAGAAGAAGCAGAGCGCGAGAACGAGACAAGTACCGCTATCCGAGTGCCATTTGCAAGAATTGCGACAAAACCAAAGCTTGGAATTGCCGGGCAGCTGATCCAGGATCAATAATTCGGCCACGAACGGCAGTGCCGCCGCCGCCGCCGCCACAGCTGCCGAGTCGTCATCGTCGACGACGGCCGCTGCTGCGACAGCAGCCGCCGCCGCAACTACGTCGTCTACGTCGTCGTCTTCGTCTACGTCGCAGTCGCAGTCGCAAGCACCGATCGTCATCGGCAGCAACGACGACGACGACGACGAGGCGTCGAAGAAGCAGCAGCAGCAGCACGAAAACGGCACCACGACGACGTTTCGACAGCAGCCACTCGGCAACGAGTGTAATGGCACTGCTTAGATCATTTATATTAATATTTACACGAAGTATAGATGTATTTTTTTTTTTTTTTTCGGCTTCTGTTTTTTTACATGCAATACTTCGAGCGCGTCGAATTATTACATATTATTATATTTATATTATATTGGCCGAGCCACTGTATAATATTGCGCGCGTGATCGCGCGTTTCGCGGATAAAATAATCTTTATAGATTCACACACACACACTACGACGAGGATATAACACACACAACGGCGGCTCTTATGCGTTTCGCGTTTTACCAATTTTTAGAATAAATATTGTATAAATAAAATATCGCATGCGTGTGACCGCGCGCGCGTGTGTGTCTGTGCGATGCGCGTCGTTGCTGCTGCTGTTGCTGCACACAGTCGAAAAAGAAAAAGATGGAAAAATACGAGGTTAATGGATAAAATGGATATAGCCGTTTCGAGCGCGCGCGCGGCTATCTACGATTATAAATTTGCATTATACACGCTTAGATAGGCTTATATAGAAAAAGGGAAGCTCGATGACCCGCGTCTGCGTCCGGTAATATCAATACTTTTAGGAATAGAATAATAATAAAATAATCGTTCGATTTATTTTTCTTTTCTTTCCTCTTTTTTGTTTTTTTTTTTTTTAATATGTAAATGTGCTTGAACTCGAGCGTATATATATGTACGAGCTGCGCGATCGAAAGTATATATATAACAGAAATTCGGTGCGGAATTTCGGGAACGAGTCACGCAACAAATATATAGCATACTACACGCGAGTGTGTCTCTCCGCCGCCGCTGCGCGTCTTGCGGTGGCCGATAATGCGTCGTGTGCCGTGTGACACTCGCAAACCGAAATGACTCGAACTTGATTTAAAATATTTTATTTTTTTTTTGTAATTTTATTTGCAAACAACAAGGCTGAATTTCGAGCGCGTGCGCGATTTACTTTCACGCGTGTATACCTGTGTGAAATTCGTAGCGAAATTTTGACGACAAATTGAAGAATTTGAATACGATGACGGGCAAAAAAAATTGCGAACTGATTCGATTTCACGAGAAGAAATCTAGACGAAATTATATATGATTGCAGTTATCTTTAAAAAGACGACATTTATCAAAATTCCAAATTATGAAATTTTTCATGTCCCGGAGGCTTATAAAGTAAGAAAAAAAAATTGTTGTCGAACAAAGTGGCCGCTCTTTGTTAAATATTGTAAAAAATGTCCTATTTTATATAAATTAATATAAAGATGTGCACAAATTATTTCACCGATAAATGTCTAGTGCAATATTAATGGAATTACTGTTTAAATGTTTGTATGAAATTTATGTGTACAATGAATATTTTTTAAGCCGTATTAGGAACAAAAATATATTGAGATTATTTTTAAGGAAATCGTGAGAAATACATTTTTGGGTGTGTATTTCGTCGTTCAATTAATTTTATATAGCTAATCTTGCTGAGCCAAACGTTGAAGAAAAAAAAAAGTAAATTACGCATAATGTTGCGCACGTCAAAACAGATTGAAATTTTTTGTACGAATGTCAGATTTTTTTATAAACGCTCAAAAATTATGCAATATTCGACAGCCTTGTCTAAAATTACTTTCTGCTCTTTAAAGACCAGTTTTAATTTCGATAAAAAAAAAGAGAAGAAGTTCGATGCTGCCTTTTAATATTGCTTGTATATTTTTAGGCGTGCAATTATGACGTCAAATTCATGTAACAACTTTTTTTTTAATAAATCTGTATGTGATTTTTAATGAACGAATTTTTAATATAAAACGCTTGTGGCATGCGTAAATTCTTCTTTCTAAAGGGAACTTCGTTAAACGAGAACATCAATTAAGAAAAGGGCTGCGCTCTCGTCCGCTAACAAAAAAATGTTTTTTATTGTGTATTATGAATATATGCCAAATAGCCAAACAATTTTAAAACTACTATTGCACCTCGAGCACAATTTTTATGAGAAATGGGCACGATACTTTATTAATATACAATCGGTCAAACGTCGCGCGCACACACAGCGCGTTAATAATGGAATTTACCTAACTCTCGTTCTTGTTATTTTTTATAAAAATATATCTCAATGTGAAATATTCATAAGCTTCTTTCGACGTATATGCACTGAAAATAAGATGTATATTTGTGATTGTCATTGTTTTTTATCGACTACCAATAGGTTCGTACGCGCATGGCAAAAAAACTTTGACCTATTAATTATTTTCAAGTCTGAGGCGAATTTTCACGTCGCGCACACACACACAGATACACGCGAGAATTGAAAAGAAACGACTTTTATTTTTTTAAAAAGCCACGTTATAAATAAAGCGTCGAAAATATCTCTTCCACGGAAAAAAGTATATATTTTTTATGTAATTGATTCTATTTTCTATCGCGTTAACCGATTTAAATGCAGCCCCCGCTTGCGCGTCCTTTTCGATTCGATCTCACACACGCGCGTTTATGATAATTGTACATTTATTTTCTGCAAAAAAGAAAGAGTCCAGATGTCTTATCATTTTTAAACCTTAGTGTGTGTGTGAGAGAGAGAGGTAGAGCGGTGATACGAAAACCGAGCGACAATCTCGAAAAAAACTACGTGAGTTTTTTTCCTTTCGCATTATCGCAAATATTACCTTACACATTACATATTTGAGCCAACTCTCGTATATAATGCAAAACCAAGGCATCAACACGGTAAATATATAAGCACGTGTATATAATATATATATATATATCCTATATGCAGGGCTGTGCCCTCGTTTTTCTTCGTACGTACATACATGTATAATCTTCGCTCACCCATTTCTGTCCTTGCGCGAATGTGCGTGTCCGCGAGTTGTATTTAAAAACATATTGTAATTATACTTTTCGAATCAAATGGATGTATAAAAAAAAAATATATATGTATATGTAAACGTGTTTGAGAATACAATTAATTTTCTAGCATGTAACTTTAAGGACTGACGTTGACAAAAGAGAGAGAGTGTTCAAGCGCGAGAGGCCGAGTTTTTACGCATATAATTATATTATTCCATTGTACCGGCTTGAAAAACTTTGTGCACATATACACTCGGCAAAGAAAAGACGAAGAAGAAACCTGCTCTTCCATAAAACGATGAAAGAATAACAACAAAAAGAAGACGAAGAGGAAGACGAAGAAAAAAAAAAGATTATTATATAAATACAATTAGCGTAAATGCGCGTAGCGTGTGCGTATTCCCGCGCGCGTGCACCAAGCGCGACGAGACGACGTTTTATCGAATCTCAAATATATGCACAATAAATGTATCTCCTCAAACAAGTCAGCCGCTGCGCTCGCACTTACATATATATAAATATACATAGGCGTACACAGGCGTACAACGAGACGCCTCTCTTGTGTGTGCACTGAAGAGCGCGCGACATTTATAATCTCACGTTTTTCTAAAGCTTGCATCAACAGGTACGTAATTTGCAATTACGTAAATTCAAGAATGTTTTTCTTTATCATTATCTTGTGTGTGTGTGTACAAGCCTGTGAGCGTTCGTGTGAGCGAGTGTGTTTAACGAAAACGTGTTCGACTCCCGATGAATGAATGCAATTTTTGCGCGCGTCGTATGTGTGTGTGTGTGTATTGCATTCTTTTCGTTTAGTACATGTTATATTTATTTTTCTTACAAAAGAGCGGAAATATTCTTTGCGGAGAGATATGGCTAAGTAACGCGTGCGTAATGATGAAAGATTGTATGTGTGTTTCTGCGTTGCGGTGTACACTCGAGATGATGAGTGCCGAAAAATTTTATATAAAGAGAGAGACTAAGTGGCATTCCAATATACAATATATCTTTATTTTTACCGACGAATGACTGACTTAATTAAACGTAGGAGGTCGTCGTACGTGTATATGGTTTCGATCGTTACAGTATGATTATCGGACGACGTTCTTTTTTTTTTTGTTTAGAATTACTGTATGTAGATGAATAAATTTTTGTATAAGAGCGAACGAGTGCCGATTTTAATTTTAGTAGAATTTATTATAATGCTCGAGAGAGGATGGACGAGAAAAGCTCGTCGAAACGCTATATATACCACTACTGCTGCTGCTGCTGCACACACTTCGAGAAACGTGACCATCCAATTTTCAGCAAAATTTGTGTAGATAACGTGGAAAAAAAAAATATTAAAATAAAAAATAATCTTAAATATAAGTAGAGAATAATATACGAATGAACTTCCTGATAAATTGAGAATACCTTCGACTAATCGTGTGCGTCGCGCAAAACTATTGTATCCGCGCGTTCGTGAATACATACATTTTAAGCATATTTGAATACGTCAAATTTGCGAATTTACCAAGTAACTTTCGCATTTTCAGATCAACTTATCTAATTTAAAACTACGTAAGAGTTAAGAGCAAATACATTAGGAGGAGAAAAATTTGTAAATATTGTGAATGTTCTCTGTATGAATTATATATAAAGCGCCGTAAAAAAAAGGAAGAAGAAAAAGGAAAATCGACTACCACCGATCTGTTTTTGCGACTATTTGTATTGATTGTTTTTTAATTTTTATTCACATTTACACGATATGTCAATTATAAATATGGATTGTCTTATACAAATAATTTTCTTTATAAAGTCTCATTACGAAACAAAATCATATCTGTTGGAAATTAAATTTCTATCCCCCTCCCAACCGTCGTTTGTGCACGATAAAAGTGCATTTTTTAACTTGTTTTGTACGTGCTGATAAATTCGAAAGCTAATTTTAGATTCATTACCGAAGTAAATAACTGATAGCCTACGTCATTGTAATGACGTATAAGGTTACAACATTTTTTGAGAACGATTTTTACAATAATAATCGCAGCTCGCAATTTTTTCTAGTTTAATAATTCCAAATTTTCTCATTTCATTTTTTCTATTTAACCGCAAAAGTACTTACCCATGAGAATTTCTTGTAAATAACAAAAGTGATAAAGACAACCAGCTGTTTGATGTAAACTACCGGAAAAGCAAACATTGATTCAATTTTAATTCCAAAAGTTTTGTTCAAGTACAAAATTAAATATTCAAGTTTTCAGAGCCATCACTGAAACTTCACCAGAGGTAGGTTGAAACTCGTTTGAAAAATATAATTACTCATCTCTTCCGTATTCTACTTTAACGAGTTAGTAATAACTTTAAGAACTGTCAGTTTGGGTGCGAACATCGCTTAGATGCCGCAGTACATTATGCTATTCCAGCAATTGATAATAAGATCATGAATCATATGCCGAGAGAAGAATGAGAAGGCATTAGATAACCGAGCGATAAGATTAATTACATTCGATGATGTACGAGTAAAGAGATCGTGAAAAAGTAATTTCTTCAATATTTATCTAAACTCGATTTGCACAATCACGCTTTGGCCCCCCTTTTGAAATATATACCGGAAGTGAGATTTCGAAGGAAGGAATAAAAAGTCT
The DNA here is from genome assembly GCA_034770305.1 of Trichogramma dendrolimi. NCBI lineage: Eukaryota > Metazoa > Arthropoda > Insecta > Hymenoptera > Trichogrammatidae > Trichogramma > Trichogramma dendrolimi. The sequence continues at coordinate 612,617 of JAPMIB010000031.1, read as the reverse complement.
GTTATATTTTTTACACATATATACATATTGTCGCAACTGATTTATTTAATTTCTTTTTTTTCAAAATCATTTTGGATCCTAAGTTACTGCAGACTCGTACAGGTTTTGTAGTTTTCTGACAAAAGCGTTTACAGTTACATTGGTATAGCTTTGAAAATAGATCGTCCTTTGAAGCTTGTACGCTTAGAAAATTTTTAGCGTTTTCATTGTATATATAAGAAACATATACCTTTGTGTCGGAACGTTTACAAAGAAAAATTGCGCTGTTCGAAAAAATATCGCTCAGTAAAGTTAAACAATACACACACACGTCAATTCCCTTAAAAACGTTAATTATTGATCAGTCAAAGCATTATTGTCATTGAATTTTCAGATGTGTCCTTATATATTTACATTAAAGACTGGAATGAATCGGTTTTTATTTCACGGAAAAGTCAGTAATTTTTTCTTTCATCTAAAAGGGAAATTATATATTTAAGGATCGTCTAAACTCAGTCCATTCTTATTTCGCAGTACAAAACTAGTTCCCTCTATCACTTACTTTTTTGTGTCGCATTTATAAACAACAGCAACAGGCATGATGCTAAATTTAATCTAACGTTGAGATTTTTATTTTTCAGTATATGATATGGTTTAGCTGCTTGAACAGGTTAAAAGGCAATTTTTTTTGTTATTATCGAGGTTTAGCGCTTTTAAATTAATCTAAAATTACAGCTTGTGCCGAAAATATAAGGCTGATTAATTCCACCGAGTCAAAGTTCTTTACACAGGGCTATACAACTTTTGAGCCCCAACTCGACTTTTTCTCTTGCAGAAAATTGATTTTGCATCTCGGCGCCACCTAGCGCCATAACTGAACTTAACGCGAAGCGCGAACAATGACTCACGAAAAAGGAAGAAGCAAAAGCTTTCAAAACATAGGAAAATATTCACGCTCGATAGTTTACAGATAATCTCGCGGTAAACAGAGTAATAATCATCGTCGAGATAAATATTTTCCTCTCCTTTAGAAATCATTGCTACTTTACGAGCCCAAGCCGTAATTGTTTATTTTTTTTTAGAATTAATAATGAGCTTCGTCGTTAATCTTTGTAATGTATAGCAGTAATAGCAATATATTAATTAAATACACTATCACGATCGTTGAACTTTGGAATGGCATTCAAGAACTATGTAAACGTTATTGAAACATGACACTTGAACAACAGTTTTCGAAAAAAAATAACACAATGCAGTTATTGTACGGTTCTTTTTTTTCAAAAATGGCAGTTATTGAGTATTTTTTAACTTCAATTTTTTTGTCATCTCGTAAATTTAAAAAACGAAAATTATCATTAAAAAATTATGCAGCAAAACCATCGTATCATCATTATTATCATAACAATCGTCAGTTTGTGCGCGCACATCACACTGGCGCTATTATAATGACGGAAAAAATGTATATGTAACAAATATTGCGTGGCGAAAACGCCTCGACTCGTTGATAAACGACACATACAAAATACGCTAAAAATTATTATTATTACATACTTCGTAAATCGATCAAAAAATTGTGATTAAAAAATCAAAATGAGTGCGCATGATCTTTTCCAACTTTCTTTTTTTTTTGTATAAAAACAAATTTCACTTTATTGCAAAATTATTATAGATAAAAAAAAATTATTTTATTACATTAAAAACTTATACTTTAAAAAGAAGCTAATATAAAAAAGAAACATGTCTTTTGTTGCATGCTAATTATGCCTTTTTTCGGTTATTCTCGATGGACCGTACATTTATTAAAAACTGCCGATTGTGCGCATGCCTCATGCCGTTCGTTTTTTTTTTCTTAAAATCTCGACGATAACACGGATAAAACACACGAGAGATCGTTGAAAAATAGAACAATTTTTTTTCTTCTTACATCTTCAAGATCGCGTAAGACCATTCAACATTTTTTTTTACAAAAAACTAGTCGTAATCTTTTTTATTTTTATTTTTATCTCAATTTTTCACGCGACGTACTCTCTATCTCCGCGGTGCACAATACGATTACTGTCCAGCGCATTGCGACGAGGAGATGTTTTTTTTTTATTTCGTGTATTGCCGCAACAATAATATTTGCTAATCCTTTTCGATCGTTCGCGTGTCTCGGCGTAAAGATTCAATTATTTATTTTCATAAATTTTTTTGTTCTGTTTCAGATCGTCGCAGTCGATTTATCGACAAAAATACACCGTATCATTAGACTTTATAATACACATGTAAAATATATAATATATATTTTATCTTCAACGATTGCCAAGACACGCGAATAACAGGCCAATATAAGACTCTCTTACGCCGTAATCGTCAATTTCTGCTCGGGCGTAAGCCTTTTTTTTCTTTTATAATATGTACACATCTAATTTCACAAAAATCAAATACGTTAACTTGTGAGTGTGGAATTTTTAATTTTTTTTTTCTCATGCTTTGCTTTTTTATTATTATTATTATTATTATTATTATTAATCTTCTTCTTTTAATTGCAACTAATCGAAAGATATGCCTATTAAAACGCAGTCGTCCGTCGTTCTCGTATATATATCGATGGCTGCCATATACACGCGGGAAAACCGTCGGACGACTTGGCTGTATTTATTATTTATTCTCCTCCTCTTCTTCCAAAAAAATAAAAGCTTGTCAAAAGCTCTCGCGTCGGTCGTTGTTTTGTATCATAACTTTTTTGTAATCGATAATAGGCTCTCTTTCTCACACTTCTTCTTCTTTTGTATGTTTTGTTTGTTTCTCTCCGTCTTCTTTTCTTTAAAGTTGCGCGGGCTTGCTGGCGGCGCCCACCACCATCATTATCTTCTGCAGAAATCTCGTACAGCTTACTGTTAAAGAGAAACAGAAAGAGGAAAAAAAACACAAGCGGTTATCATCGGTTCGAGATCGAGGCAAATTTTTGCTGAGAATATCTATATAATACGTAATGGTATAATACACAATCTCAAGAGTCAATTAAAATGAGTTAGTAAACAAACGATCTAATATATAGAATAAATCTTTTCTAGCCTCATGATTACTTATGTATACTATATAATATATCTATCTATTTTGAAAGGAAAAAAATAACATTCAATTAGTATACTCGCGGCGTTCTGTCTATATATAATATATCTATATAGATACGCTAAATTACTGTGATGATAATTATCGATCTATTGGCACATAATCTCCGCACACACGCTACCTGTAAATTGAAACAAAAAGGGACTCTGTGTGTGTGTGTGTCTGTTGTGTAATAAAAACTTGCTGTATACTTGTGAGTGTGTCTAGTGTGCAATTTCTACTTTTTTATTTAAATGCAACGCATGCGAACTAAAAAAATTGCTAATAATGGGATGTTATTTAAATTGAAAGAAAAAACGAGCTATGTTACGATGGACCATAAGTTGAATCGATGAGGCGAAAAAATTTATCGTATAAAACTTAAAATATGATGCGAAATAAGATGGTTAAATAACGTGCACTAATTATGATAGTATAGAGAAAAAAAAATGTATAAAATAATAATTGTTGTAAAGTGTGTTCTAATCAACCTGAGATTTGGGTCCGACGACAACCATGAGTTTCTGCGAGACACGGGTGAACGATTCTGTGCGGGAAAAATTTGTCGTATTATTACATTTTGTTGAGAAAAAAAAGTATCAAAAATAATAATAACGATGCTGCACGTCTGCTGCGCTGCATCTAGAAAATACGAGAACAGCTCCTCCGTATAAATCTGTGCACGCGCGTATCGCTGTACTCACCGAAGAAGTTTTGCACGCATTTGGGCTTGTTTTTCCACGCGATGAAGATGAAGTAGACCGGCACAGCCGAGAGAATCATCAGGCAACCGATTCCTACGGGAAAAAAAATGGAGTCGCATTAGTTTTTTTTCCCCTCTTTCTCGATAGCGGCGTATCTTAGTTGCGTAATATAATTTCAACGTTACCTGTTTGTACTGGCTCGCGAATCATCGGCACGACGACGACGAAGATCGTGCAGATGATGTAGATCACGGGGAAGATGAGGTTCACTTTGATCGGTCTGGGCAGATTGGGCTGCTTCCATCTGAGCCAGGGAATGCAGAATACCGATCCGCCGATGCTCAACTGCGTGCAAAAAAAAAGAAGAAAAAACGCAGACGCGAACAAAAGCGAGATGAGTATTGTGTGTATCAATTGACATCGAAAGGAAGGGGGAACCCCGCGCACGTAAAATTACGATGCGTGCGATATTTAATAACACTTTTTATTGACTTACCCAGCAAGCAAATCCGACGTAGTTAATGAGTGCCTCGATATTGGGGGCTAGCAGGTACACCATAGACAGTAAAGCCTGAAAGAGGAAATACACACACGCGCATTTAGCACCGATCAGGTTGCACAGCAAATTATGGAAAAATTTTATAATTTTTTCGTTGAATATGTAAACTTTCCGCAGCAGCAGCGACGGCGGCGGAGGCAAAAAACTGGTATTAATATGAAATTCTCTGCTGCTGCTGCTGCTGCTGTCACGCTGCATGCCACGCGAGCTTTCAGTCTCTGCCCTTCCTCATTATTATATCTTACCATGCAAATGACGGCGGGCGTGGGCGTCTTCTTCGAGGTCTGTATCATCGTCAGAATTTCCGGCATCTGTCTCTCGCAGGCGCCGGCGTAGAAGAGACGCGACGAGGTGAGCAGGATGCCGTTGACGGCGCCGAACGTGGACAGCGAGACGAACACCGGGATGATCCAGGCCATCGGGCCGAACAGACGATTGGCGAAAGTCTGTTGGGAAAAAAAAGCGATTGAGCAATGAAGGGCTTGAATTATAATGGGTCGCAAAACAATGGCAAAAGTGTATATAATATAATGATATACGTACGACGGCGACCGCTTCGCTATTTATGACCTCCTGTGGGCTGAGAGTCGTGTAGAACGCGACGTTGGTGAACACGTAGACGATCGTCACCAATATGCATGAGATGCCGATGGCTCGTGGCAGATCTCTGTTTAGAAGAGAGAAAAAAATAAGGACAAGTATTAGTTTTATGTTCACGATGGGGAGAAAATTACAGTGTAATTATATACATAGACATTAAGTACGTGTCGACATACCTGACGGGATTTTTCATCTCCTCGATGATGAAGTTGAGGTAATTCCATCCGTTGTAAGCGAACAGGCCCGAATAGAAGCTCAGCGCTATCTGCGTCACGTCGGTGGTCGTATTCTCCCACGTGAAGTGCTGCGTCTGGTCTGGAGTTACAAAAGCTCGATATGGTATACAACGGCTCGAGTACGCGACATGTTTTTTTTTTTTTTCGACCGTCGAAAATCTCATTCATAAGTTCACACGCGCACGTGCCAAAAAGCCCATTCATTCTAAAGTTTAATGTATACATTGAGTAGAAAAAAAAAAGGTGGCGAGGCGAGAATGATAAAAAAAAAGGCAGTGCAGCTGTAGCCGCTCGTGCGCGCGCGCGAGTAAAGCTTGCCTCTCGAATGAAGCCAATTGAAGACGGAACCTCTGCACCTTTTCTGATTGGACAAATTGTCGCGTCCGGCGTGGCTGCGACGACGACAAAACTCGAGGCGGCACACATACACACACACGCGCGCGCGAATTTAGACACACGCTTTATAAAACCGAGCAAAGCGTCGAGGCTCGCGTATTATATATTTGATATATTTTATTTTAACGTTGAAATGTACTCACTGTTGCAGAGCTGATAGACACCGGCGCCGATGATGATGAACAGGGCCAACAGTTTCGCATAGGTGAAGATGTCCTGGACTCGGGTCGCCCATTGCACGTTGTAACAGTTGACGAAGGCCAGCAGACCTGTGCGTAAAAAAAAGCACACATATAAGTATAACGATGTATAAAATTTTTAACGATTACGTCGTATTTTTAGACGGTAATAATAACGAAGAAACAACGAGATAACGCGGATCTCGCGCTGCATTTATCGCAAGGACGTATACTAGAGAGAAAAAAAAACTGTGCCGTGGGGATCATTTATATCCTCGAGGCTTTTCTTTTCGAAAAGCACACACACACAGTACCACACACTTTTTATATAGGAAGAAAAGCTGAGCTAACGGATCGTTCGACGATAAATATATTGCGTTTCCTTGCCTCGTGCGCGCGCGTGTATAAATTTACGCTTTATAAGAGAGCGAACGAAGTAAGAAAAAAAAAAAGGAAGAGATTATATTGTTGTTTTAACTCTCTTGCGATTTTGATTGGCACACGCGCGTCTTGTGCTTGCAACGAGCGCCGAGGTAAGCGAATATTTATTTTTTTTTTTTATTCTCACTCGTGTCCGATACGTATATACGTAAGTAATATATAATGTACCGGATTTCATAACATCGTATATATACACGATTAGACGCGACGATATATATAACAGCAGTACACGAGCTCGAAGAACATCTCTTTATAATTATCGGATTTCATCGGAGCTGTTTTATTATATATTTCGCTTCGCTGTGTGTGTATTATAGCGACCGTGCGACACACGTGGTCCGACGACGGGCGCGATAAAGCGCGAAACGACGAATTTTCCCCCGCGATGCACGACGCCGCGACTCGTGACCGACTGGCTGTATAGAAAAAAAAAAAATAATAATAATAATAATAACAATAATAATCGAACTCACAGATGCAGCAGATGGCCAGCAGCGTGCTGGCCGACACCGGCGGATCGCACTCGGGGAACAGCGGCTTGAGCACGTAGGTGCTGAAGGTGAGCGCGACGATGGCCTGACTGCAGGGCCTCACGATCATGCACTCGATCCACAGCCTGATGAACGCCATGAAGGGCCCGAAGGTCTCCATGATGTAGGCGTAATCCGCGCCCGACTTCTTGATCATGCAGCCGAGCTCGGCGTAGCAGTAGGCGCCGATCATCGAGAAGACGCCCGAGGCGATCCAGACGACGAGGGCCAGATTGACGCTGCCCGTGTTCTTGATGACGCCCGTGGGCGAGACGAAGATGCCCGAGCCGATGATCGAGCCGACGATGACGGTGCAGCCGTTCAGCAGGGTCATCTTGGCCTCGAGCTTGATCTCGCCGGTGTCGTTGGCCGCGGCTACGGATTTGCCATTCTCCTCGATGTCCTCCTTGGCCGCGTTGCTCTTCAAGCTCTTGAGGCTCTTGACGCTGCCGCGCAGATTGTCGCCGACTTTCGACATCGTGTCGTTGTTCCTTGTTTCTTAGTCGTTGAGATTACTTTTTTAATTCCTGCGTGAACGAACGAGAGAACGGAGTGAGAAAAATCAATTACTTACGAGAAGCAAGTGCAAAATGGCATTATAATATTAATGTTAGTTATAGCGTCGAGAGAGAGAGAGAGGCAGCTGTCCGCTGTGCTCCACTTAGGAGTATTATCCATTTACTCGGCAACTATATAGCGCCTGTGGATGGTAGTGTGTAGTGGAGTTGAAATGTATATATATATATGTGTGTGCTATACGTATACGTATAAAAACTATCCACCCGCACCCACCCACTCGCATACACATACGTATATTACATTAGCGCAGACAGTTGCTCTTTTTTACGCTCTTACTCTTACTCGTTTTAAAATTTAAATCGATAACGTACGCGCGGCACCCGCGGGATTTTATATAATGACAATTCGTTAAAAGTCATATTTTCTGCAGCGAATGCAAATATGCATATGGACTTCCCATGTAAGTAACAACCAGTTTACCGCTTCGACGAGCCTCCAAGAAATCGAACGTTAATGAAAACGAGCCTCGATTTGAGAAAGGGTACACACCTTCGAGAACTCGTTCGTTAACGTTTATTTCATTTACATACGTATACTTTTTCCCATTGGTCCGAATATCGACATCGAGTATAGCATCGTAATAGCCGCTTTTGTACTCGATATCGGGACGCTTTTAATAAACAAACGGCTTGCAAATAATATATCTGCTCTCGCGTACTTTTATCTCGGGTCGCGCGCCACACGCTAATGCTACCGCGCGCTGAATGCGAACCGTTGTTACAAAAGTACAATTGCGAAAAAGAAAGTCAAACAATCGGGCGCGGAGAAGATTTATTGCAGCGCGTCGATGTGTATATATAGAGACGATGATAAGAAGTCGGATGAGAAAAAGTATATTAAAAAAAAAAACGCGACGTCGCGAACGTAAGTTTTGCCATGGTTCAAAGGAGAGTTACATCATTGGTCGTTTTCTTCGCGACTGTGCCAAGGGACTTTCAGCGAGTGTATGTATACGCGTGTGTAAGCTGATTAGAAATAATAGCCGTGGTAGTAGTCGACTCGCGACGTTAACCCTATATATATATCACACCGTTTGTCGAATCCCTTATTTCACTTCAACCGGAACTTTTTTACTTTTAATGACCCGAGAGCTTCGCTCGTATTATCCCAGGCTCTGCGTGACTTTAAGCTCTTTACCCGCGCGTGTACTTACTTACTTACTTTTTTTTTTGCCACTGCTGCTGCTTTCAACGGAGTTGTGTTACATTCAGCGAAAAAATATAAATGTGCGTAGACACACACACACACACACGTACACGTGAGAACGAAGAATAAAAAAAAATCCGAAGATTCAGCGGAATTTCAAAAAGGAAAAATAAATACCATAAAAAAAAATGTCGAGGAAAGAGCAGAAAAGATATCGCGTGGCGTTGCGAAACGTGTATATACGTATACGTACGTCGGAAGTCGATCGCTGGCTTTATAGTGCTCGCCCGCGCCGTTAAAGTTGAAATATATATATATATAGGCGCGTGATGTGTCAAAAAGTTTCAATTTCGCGCGCGGTCATTAATTTTTTTTTTATTTTTTTTTGCCGGCTACGTTACTGTACTACTACTACTACTACTACTACTACTACTACTACTATTGTTACGAAACGTGTGTGCCACGAGTGAATCTCGTGCTTCGTGTTCACGTGTGTGTGTGTAAAAACTAGTCGATTTATAATTGAGCTTTCAAGCATATATCACGACGACCCCAAGAAGAAGACGAGGTAATTGCGCTCATTGTGTCTGTGTGCAGTGTTTCTTCTCTCTCTCGCTCGCTCGCTCGTTTAAAGTTTGAGTTGCAGAGAACCCATTCACATCAGAGGCATACCACACACGCGCGCGCTGTGGGCTATTTTATATACACATGTACGATCGACCCTCATGCCCGTTCGCGTATGCCTAATCCGATCATTTTCGTTTGTTTTATGCCCATATATGCATGAATTATCGCGTTTACGTGTGGCCGAGCGCACATCGAAAAATGGAATGGATTACGAGCTCGAAGAGAAAAACTTAATTTCATAATGCATAAATAACAATCGTACATGTACGTCAATGTGTTTATTATGTATATTAAATATAATAAACCGATAAGGCGATCGTGTCCGCGTTACACGACACGCACACACACGATTATTAGCATTATTACGGTACACGTGCATCGCGCGACACACGACGAAAAAAAGAAGAAGAAGAAGAAGAAAAATTCGGTTACGCATCGCGCCAACGTTGTATGTGTGTGTGTGTGTGTGTTTGCGCACGTATCCTCGACAACCCCTCTAGATACTACAATATACTGCTTACGCAGTTGCGCGCGCGCACCACCACCACCACTGCCACTGCCACCACGAGCACACCACCAGCAGTAGCAGCAGTAGCCAACGGCTCGAGCGTAAAAATCAATAAATCTCTCTCTCTCTCCTACCCCCTGGCGTAAGCGTCTGTGTAGCATGCACCCACGTGGATGTATATAAGACACCCCCTTGACGCGAATCAACGATGATTTTAAATGAAAAAAAAAAGAATGGAGAGACAGAGAGAGAGAGAGAAGAGGAAAAAGTCACTCGATAATACCTTTTTCCCCCGCGTCGTGGATTGTGTGTGGATAATCGCTTTTCGCCCGTGTTGTACGGATGCATCGGCGCGGATTTATGTATCCACATACATATAGGTACGAAGATTTTTAGTAGGACGCGCGATGAGGTAATTGTCGTAATTGGTGTCTGGTGTTATATGTACATGCGTGCAGGTCGATCGCACCGCCACTCATAAACGCTCAAAAGTTCGCGCTGTGCACTTTTTGCCCCGCGATCGATATCTTTCGTGTATCGTCGATCAAGCCGTGCAGGTACATCCGTCTCGTAAAATTAATTTCGAGATCTCCTCGTCTGTGTGTGTGTCCGTGTCCGTGTCTTCACTGAGACACACGAAACGCATTCGTCGTCGTGCCATTCGAACAAATTTGCCAATTGCGTCAATCGTATTTTGTATTATATATATATATATTTTGTATATAATACCACCCACGCACGCGTACACCTCGAGGATGTTTTGCATTGTTGCAGTTGCGAGCCTCGGTGCTGCTGATTCTCCGCTTATTTGCACGATGCTCGGATGTGTGCGCAATAACGACGCGGTAAAAAAAAAAATGCGTACACGGCGATTTAATTTTTAATTTTTGTCGATGCCACCCACACCACAGAGTAAGCGATTAAGAAATAACAGGACGAGCGCACTCTGACACTTTTATCACTTATTAAAAGACAAGAAAAGAATAATGAATGAATTAAAAGTACACTCTCGCTTACCTTCGTATGGAAAATCTTCACGGCGATTGAATATCCAATAAATGATAAAAAATTCCACGCGCACTATCCCGAAAAAATCACGCACCAGTGGCGAATATCCTGTCTTCGTCCCGCTGTTGTATTAGCACCACCGCCACATGACTGCTGCTTGTCTGCTCTTGCTCTCTTGGCTCTCGAGACTTGTTCTTCCGTTCGATCTCGAAACCCGACTGACTCTCTCTCTCTGTCTGTCTGGCCCGGGTCAACTCGTGGCCAAAATATATATATGTATTTATTTTATTCCAAAAAAAGTAAATACGAGATAGAGAGCGTGAGAGACGAGGGGGGAAAAAGAAGAAGAAGAAGGAGGAGATATAGGAGTAGTATCGAGCAAAGGTATATAGGAAAAGGAGCTTGGAATACGCGCACGAGCTTTGTTGTATATATAAGCTGACTATATATATGAGCGAGCTGCCGGCTCGCTGCTCGGTCGTGTACTGAATGAGTATATTACAAGAGAGCCGCAGAGCTGCTGCTTCTCTCTCTCTCTCCTATATACACACACGGACGCACACACTTTGCTATATGTATGTATATCGGAGCCGTCGGATACTATATACATATACGTAGTACTCCTGTTTGCGCGCGCGCCACCGCCGCGTATAAGTATAACCGTACATTACAATGGTATACGAGACTTCCCCCCTTTTTTCCCTTACTCCATTATTATTATTTCATTTTTCTATAATTGAGCGTTTGTATCGTCTGTATATCTATATGAAAATGATGACATTTTACGGGCTTGTATTCGTATACAGTGCCCACGTGAGCGCGCAGCTATTAATATATATACATTTTGAAGAAAACCATAATAATCCCATAATTTGAAGCCGATCCCGGAAACGCAAGGTTGTCGAACGCAGTTCGAAATTTCGTGCCCTCTTCCATTATGGACATCGTACAACCATATAGAGTTCCATATTGGTATGCCTCGCTACATATGTTGTATTTATAAATGAGTCAATAATATTATTATACTTCGCCGAGGCGTAAACGCGCGAGTTATTTACTACAAACGATGTTGGCGCGCGAGCACAGATTCATAATTCGCGATAATTCGCAAGTAACGTATAATTGCCATCTCTCGTCAATTTCTTCGTTTTTTTTTCTCTTTTGTTGTATTGTAATATAATACAAATATACAGGGCCTGATAAGCGCGTCGATGGCTCTTTTGTATTATATTACATATATATATTTTTTTTAATACGCCTCATTAAGAGCTAAAGGTGAATAGTCAGGTGGCGTCGGCGGCGGCTCGAGTGTACATTATTGATATAGACTCGTTCGTAATCTCGATATCATAACTGTATATAAATATAAAGTTAATTATCTCTTCTCAGATTTTCAAACACTTGTGACTTACATATATATGCCTGCATACCGCGAGACATCTCTCCATATTACCAATTCTTTTTTATCAGCTCGCGCGCGCGCGCGTCTCCAATTAAGTAAGTATAAAAATCGGCGGCTCTCGTCTAGGTGTGTAATTATAAACACACTCGATGCGATGCGATTCGAAAATTTTTCGAGCATTGCATCAGACACGCACGTTTGTTATGTGTGTGTGTGTGTGTGTGTATACGAGCTGAAGAGCACGCGGCGCTACATGTAGCGCATGCAAGTCCGTCCGTCGATCGAAAAAATTATATCGCAAGCCAAGGGCTCGACAGAGAAAGAGATGTACTTGTGAGATACAACCTGGGGTATGCGCGATCGCGTTTAGAGATGAGGTTCTTTCTTTCTTTCTTTTTTCGGGGGCCTCGACGATTCTTCGTTCTTTCCGCGCGTTGTATTCTTGCGTCACGTGCGCGCAGCAGCAGCAGCAGCAGCGAGATTCCTCGGCAGAACTTTTTTTTTTCTCAGAAACTCATCGGATATTGGAAGAGGGGAAGAAAATGTACGGACTGAATTTTTGCCTGTGTATATCCTATTATGTACCTGCCCCAGAGTGAGTGAGAGGGAGACAGACAGAGAGCAAAGAAGAAGAAGGGGGGGGCCCCCGAGGCTGTGAACCGTCAAATGTACCTTTTTGCTCCGTTACACGAGGATTCTTTTTTCTGGCCTTTTCCTCATCGCATGCCTCGTGGGCAGCCGGATCATTTCGAGGATTCTCTGAGGCGGATCAATTATAAGCCAGCCGCCGCGGAATAGTGTTCCTTTTTACGAAGTCTCGTGCATATAGTACCGCTCCGTATGTTAAGTAACATCGTTCGTTGTAAAAAAAAAACTGACACAAGTAAACATTGACATTACCATTTTTATTTTTCGTTGTTTTTTTTTTTTGTTATCAAAGCAACAAAAAATAATAAGAAGCTCGATTTCGTCGTGTGACACCGATGCGCGCGCGCGCGTGATAAAGGATCATGCGAGTCGACCATGCTTTTAATGACACTATAAACAAGCTACGCATTTTTTGAGGCTTAATAATAAAGAGAGATAGAGATAGGGAGAGAGAGAGCAGCGTACGATAAAGACAGCCGATTTGAAAGAAGAAAGAATGATGAAAAAAGTGTGCGAATTACTTTTATAATAATTCGGCTGCGGCTATTAAAAACTATTTAGAGTGTAGAAATTAATTATAATTATAAGAATTATATTGTACTTTATGTCGCGGGGTTCGATATACGAAGTCGTAAAAGCGCGCGGCGTTTATAGAGCCGCATGCTATCGTTATATTCGAGACACGTGGAAGCTCGTGCGCGCACACACACACACACACCATTTGTTTACGCATAAGAGAATCAAAGAGTCGCGCCGATCTCTTACCGATCTCGTATCGAGCATCGACGTCGCAAGCGAATAATAATTATGTATGTATATGCACGGAGTAGGTGTCGTGCCAACGATCGTATACGATTTCGATCGTGAAAGGGTCGGTCTCGTTATCGCACATGCATATATTTAACCGAGAGACACGCCGAGCGAACCGATCGACTCGCCATCATTATTATTATTTTTATATTGATATTATTGTCCTTGGATCGCTAAATCTGGAGGTGTGTCGCGCGCGCGCGATCGAACTGCGGCGCGTAGTCTGGAAAAATGAGTCGCCGCCGCTGTGCACCGACCAGTTTTTCCGGCTAATTTAGCTTCGCGCGCGCGCGCATTTATATAATTTACATTTCGAGCGAGAGCGCCTGGACACGACTCGCGGTGTACGCGCACGAATTGCGCAAAACAACAGAAGCAGCTAATATGTATATATATCGATCCTGCGACCGATCGTTGCTCAATGTTCAAATATTATAAATATATTTGTCGCGACAGTTCGAGGATCCATTCGATCGAACGCCGAGCTTTGTATATCGTGTGTACGCATAATGAGGCTTAATTGTTAAATCAACAGCGACATTACGCTGAATTAACTTTAACGACGCGGGCCTATATTATACTGTATGAAGCGCGGCAGAGCCCGTTCGAGCGTAAGGAATTACCCCCCTGTGACACGCGCGCACAGTATTTACCGATGCGCGCCGATCGTCGTATTATTGTAATATATATAGGCACACGCGCGTTCGTATACTTTTCCGACGTCGTTTTTTTTTTCAAGCGATGCACGTGCCGATAACGATCGCGTGCGTGCTCCATCGATACACTTTTTTTTTTTTTTTAATAAAAAGATCGCCGATTCAAAGAATGCACTCGATACGAATTTTGGATGAGAAAAGTTCGTCGAGCTGAACGGTGATATTCTTCTGTAATTGTCTTTCGCTTCGGCATCTCGCGCTTTCCGTCTCGACCACTAGGCGCGGCCACGGTGCACAAGAGTCGCTCTCGCTATGCAGCGGGTCTCGGCCAATGCATAAAGGTCGAGTGTAGCCTCGCTACAGAAACACATTCTTTGTCTTTCTTGGAGTATCGTCCGTGTGCGCGCTAACTCTTTCGCGGTGGGCGTAGCGCACCGTGCAATCATTTTTCTACACATGACTTTTTTCCGTAATAATGTATCATTGGTATAGAAAGATGTTTTACTGTACTCATTAGACATAATATAAATAATGTAATCTCGTCAATGATATATAAATGTAAAGACTTAGTTTTGCTCGGTTCTCGCAGACCTGCTGTAAGTAGCGTAAATTAACCTGCAATGCAGCGTACCGGTCAACGCGCGAACTAAAGGTGTCGTGGAATGCTCGATGTAAACAATAGTACGAGCAAATTTCTATACGATTCGTTAGTTATCCCGTGCGGTTCGCTCGATCATCACACGGAGAGGTTAATTTCTAGTGAAATTCCACATGAGAAAGATGGACTGCAGTGGTCCGTGTAACTGTACTATCAGGTAATTTCAATTTCGCGAGAATGAAATTACAAAAACATCATGACAAAATATGCGATTTTATTGCAGAGTGAAAGAGGAACCTAGTAATGTTTTGCCGAATGAAAATGATGGGGAAAAGATTGACGAGAAACCCGATCTCAAGAACTTCCAACTCTTACCACATTTGCCAGAAAATTCGGTGAGTGTTGATAATTGTATGTATAACTTGTATTTCACTTGTTTTATATTTATAACCTATAATTGATTTTTCAACAGACCGATAAACTCCGTAAATTTGATAAAAATCATGATAGTGAATTTGATGACGAAGTAAAAATAGTCGTTGAATGCCAAGACGTCAAACCCAACATTAATACACTAAAGGTTGAAAAAATTGAAGATGATTCTCAAAATTACTTGCGAGATATCGAATATAATGATGGTTGTAAAAATCAAAATAAAATTAAAATAGAACCAGTGGCAGTAAAACAAGAAATTGTGGATGACGCCGCAGAAGAATCGAATTTCAATTTCGACCCTATACTTGTCGAACAGATAGAACAAGGAAGAATTACAAAAAAAATCAACAAAGATCGTAACCTCAAAACACACACCGATTCGGTTGGTAGTGATACCCCGCCTACTTGTGATATATGCGGAAAGAAAAGCTCAACTGTGAGTAATCTCAAAAAACACATCGATTCGATGCACAATGGTATCAAACATAATTGTAATGTATGCGGCAAGAAATTTTCACAAAAGGGTCATGTCAACAAACACATCGATTCAGTACACAATAGAGTCACATATGCATGTGATATTTGCGGAAAGAAATACTCTGAGAAGGGTAATCTCAATAAACACGTAAACTCTCTACACCACGGTATCACTCATGCATGTGATATTTGCGGAAATAAATTTACAGATAAGAGTAGTCTCAAAAAGCACATTGAGGCGAAGCACAATGATGTCACCCATACTTGCGATACTTGCCAAAAGAAATTCACAAGCAAGAGTTATCTGAAAGTACACACCGATTCAGTGCACAACGGTGTCACAATCGCATGTGATGTTTGCGGAAAGAAATACTCTCAAACCGGTAGTCTCAAAAAACACGTCGCGTCGGTGCATAATGGTATCAAACATGCATGTGACTTATGCGGAAAGAAATTCTCAGACAAAGGTAGTCTTAAAAAACACATCGATTCGCTACATAACGGTGTGTCCCACGCATGTGATATTTGCGGAAAGAAAAGCTCAACTAAGAATAATCTCAAAAAACACATCGATACCGCGCACAATGGTGTTAGATACGCATGTGATATTTGCGGAAAGAAATTCTCGGGGAAGTGTAGTCTTAAAAGACACATCGACTCGGCGCACAATGGTGTTTCACATGTATGTAATATATGCGGAAATAAATTCTCAGAGAAAAGTAGTCTTAAAAAACACATCGATTCCATGCATAATGGTAGCACACATGCATGTAATGAGTGTGGAAAGTCATTCTCACAACGATATTATCTCAAAACCCACATTGATTCAGTGCACAATGGTGTCACATATGCATGTGATACTTGTGGAAAGTCGTTTAGCCTTCAAAGTGCTCTCAAAATCCACATCGATACGAAACATAAAGGTGTGACCCACGCATGCATTACTTGTGGAAAAACATTCGCAAATAAGAGTAATCTACAAAAACACATCAAGACGATACATTATGGTATTATGGATGTGATAATTGTGTAAAGACTTTCTCACAGAAGAGCAGTCTGAACACACACATTGTCGCGGTTCATAGAAAAATCTAACACGCATGTAAAACGTGCGGAAAGTCATTCACATGGAAGAGTAATCTGAAAGCACACATTGACAAGGTTCATAGTAAAATTGAAAACATATTTGTGATTTATGCGGTAAGACATTCGCAAAGAGTCATCTGAAAATCCATATAAATACGGTGCACAATGGTGTCATAATGGCATGCGATATTTGCGAAAAGAAGAGGAAGAGCAATCTCAAGATTGAGCCCACGTCAATAGGGTGCATCAATCACGTACTAAAACTTAAGACAATATACTTGTTGAGAGGACTAATTTAAAAATTGTCATTACCACATTATGAAGTAAATAGCAATATTGAAGTAAATACCAATATTCATTTCGGCTCGAGACAACAATAATTCGCCCACTCAAAAGCCGTTTAAGGCAGTTTCTTTTTTCGTGCCGTTACTTTTTTATTTGTAAAAAAAATATATATATAAACAACAATAAAAATGAATTCTCGAGCTTTCAGCAGATTATTTAAGGAGCTGCTTGTTTTCAACGCTTCCCTATTCATTTTATAATATCAACTTCGCAAGTTGAGCGTCCATCATAAGCTTTTTAGTTTAGCATACATTTTTAAATGTTTGTCACATAAATTCAAAATACAAAAAAAGAAATTAAAAATTAGTCCAGACACCAGAAGTGGCTCCGTAGCCAAAATTAGTTAGATCTTTATAATGCTACTTGATTAAAAATGTTATCACACACATGTTTTTATGGATTAGTTTATGGAAAATATAATTTGAAAGTTGATGAAAGAAAGGACTAAAATCTTTTTGCAATTCGATAAAAATGACCAAAGAAAACGTGATCTGAGTTGTTACGGAAAGTATATTTTTCTTTTGGTTTGATTCTAGATGAAACTTATAAATAGACCTTTCTACCTCCAAGTCACAAATCCTTACCAAAATTTTAACAATGAAGTTCGTGATTATTCTTTCTTATTGAAAAATTGTTTCTATTATTTTGAAGGAGCTCAAACGACTCCGGGGAAAAAAGGCCAAGAACAAAAGAGTCTTGAATCAATCGAAGAATACTTATAAATTTTTCCAGATTTTCAAATAATTAAGAAAAATCTAATCATTTTTAGAGGCCCTAATTCGATATTTTTCTTACAGAAGTGCTTGAGTATAGGATCCTTTTGTTCTTGGCCTTTTTTGCCGACAGTCATTCCTTCTTGAAATGAAAAATCGAAACGTTTTTTAGTAGAAATTAGCATCACTTATAAAATTATCCCTTTTTCCAAAACTTTGTCACGCTTCGGTATTGTACTCAAACATTTATATAACGCAATACACAACATAATACAGTAAGATTTTCTTAGCAATTAATTCGAATTATCTAAGGTGTATCGTATCATAAAGAGATATCTTCAAAGACTTTCTGAAAAAGCTAGAAATGGTAGCTAATGGTTTAGAAAAAAAAAAAACTGATGAAATAAACTTTTTTATTCAATCAATTGAGATCCATCGCATAAATAATTGATATTATTTCATGCTCGTTATTCAGTCAATTCGAGAATCATTAGACAAACATCAATCGCTCGAAGCGCTGCTGCGCGTCGCGAATCGAAAATTATTTCGCGCAGCCACCGTCGATATCGCGAATCTTTACCTTATCCGCGAGCGTCGCGGCGCGCATACGATCGCAATTATACGATGTTTTTGCTTAAATAAACGTGCGCCTATAATCCACCACTTCGTTATTGCATACACGCGATCTATTGGCATACATAGACGCGCCACTCGCTGAGCGCGCAGAACTTCGGCGAGCAATATAATATAATTCGATGCATCGCAGCTATAGTCGCTGTCTGTCACCTGCACACACACACACACGCGCGCGTATTGGTTATGCGTGGCGTAAATCCGACGAGTCGCCCAGTACGACATACTGCATATAACAAGCAGCCCGCAGCAGGCAGCACGAAGATACATACCTATATATATTCATTGCAGTTACATATATATACACTGTAAAAAGAGACGACGCATTAGCGGTCATTTTTCGATCGACGAGCGAGCAAATCTTTTGTGATAATCGCATATATAGACACGTTTATCCCGTCGCATGTGTGTGGATGTGTGTGGATGTGTGTGTGTGTGTGGTGTTGGGTGTGCTCGTAAAAAACATCTGTTCTTCTAGCGAAATCTCTCTCTTCGAGGAAGTACATACACACAATACGGTGTGTGTATATGGCATCGACGCATTGTAGCCCTGCTGTTATTATTATATAGGCACACGGTGTGCCGCGCGTGTGTTTGCTTATATATTCAATATATATATATATAGAGAGAGAGAGAGAGAGAGAGAGAGAAAAATATATAGTACACGGAACTGGCTGAGCGGATCGCTCTGTTGCATGTGAGCGGTAAGTTGGCAATTTTATATACATATATACGTACACAGTACACACAGTCGAGCGGCGTCCATATCTAATTGTTTGTGTGTGTAATGTGTATTCTATATACGCATATATAAATATACACACTCGTACAGAGAGAGAGAGACGTATAGATGGACAAACAAAGTGTGTGTGTGTGCGTATGTGTATTAAATGTGCATAAATCCATGACACGAAATGCATAAATGACGCTTGAATTTTTTTTTTGTTTCTCATGGTGGCCGCTCTCGTCTCTCGTTATTTTGGATTTCCCTCGGCGCAGACGACGACCAGTTTGTACATGGCTAAACGCGATTCAACGCAGCTCCGACAGCTTCTCTACTGTAAGGTTATAACTGCCCGATGACGACGACGACGACGATGATGATAATGACGTTCGTGCATTGCGACTAGAAGCGACCAGTTAGGTAAGTGTCCTATGCTTTTGATTTCATTCATTGTTTTTTTTGGCTCGTCTTTGTTGGTTAGCCCGGTACACTTACAACATCGTTATTAATTTTGACAGTTGAGGGCTTGCGATACTCTGCGATCGTCGACGCGAACAAAAGCGAGAGAGTCGCAGCGAGTTTCGAGTGAAAAACGAAAAAGAAGAAATTTAATCTCCACGAGATGCTGACTTTGACGGAGGAGGGCCGAAGGGTGCCGAAAGGCGCAGCCAACGCGAACAAGAAGCCAGCCAAAGGGAAAAAACGCCCCAGCAAAAATGACAATAAGAATGTCAACAATAAGCGCAGCAACATCATGGTCTTGGAGAACAAAGAGGTGGAAATGAAGGACAATGTGAATGTGAATCATATCATGAAGGAAGAAATACAGATAGCTGATATTCTGCCCGTGCACGGTCAGGTCACAGAGCTCAATTCCGCAGAAGTCACCTTCGAAGCAGGCACTTTGACGGAGCAGGATTGTCAAACTGTATTCAGTATACCTGGGCTGGATGCGGCGACCAACGGACAGAAGTACGTTATAATAACGTTGGTGGGTGATGATGGCCAAACACTTTCAGGGCAATTAATCAATGCGGAAGAGTTCACAACTGTACAGACACAGCAACAAGAGATCAGTAACAAAACACAGAAGCCACAGAAAAAAATGCTACTCTTGCAAAAAGTTGATGCGCAACCAGCGCAGACTATGCAAACGACCACCACCACAATAGAAACCATGCCAACTGTCACAATAGAGCAGCCAGTTGAAGAAACTGTAGCAAAAATGGATAAACCTCAAGAATATCCAGTTCAAAATGAACCGGTGCCAGTTGTTAATTTGTTTGAAGACTATAATACATTGGAAACAGATAACCCAGAACAAAAGGATTTGGGTAACTGGATCAAAAAGTTTGAATCCCTTTCTCTTTTATATACAGAGTGCGGAAAACCATTTGTTAAATGTCCTGCTTGTACAGCAATGTTTTTCAAATCTACGTTGTTTGAAAAACACGTATCATGTCATTTAACTAAAGAAAATGGATTGTACATTTGTAACTATTGTCAATTCAGTAATGAAAATCCAAATCTAGTATTTAAGCACATGCCAGCTCATCAAGATCAGTGTGAAGTTTGTAATGTTAATTTGACAAGAAAAAATAGTTTCAAGAAACATTTGGAATTTGCAGAACAGTCAATGTTTTTCCAGTCCAAAAGAGACAAATGGGGAAGATATTTATGTATGACCTGTAAACTTGGTTTCGATTTGAATCATCAATTACAGAGGCATTGGTTTAAACATTATTGCTGTACCAAAAAGACCTCTCAGTGTAAAGATTGTTATGGGATTTTTGATACCCCTGAAGCTCTTACAAATCATGTTTGTTTAAAATGCCCAGTGTGTGGTAAAGTCTGTGACAGTGTTCATCGTCTTAGGTCTCACACACGCTATGAAAAACATTATTTGTACTGTAATATTTGTACATATGAGTTTATTTTATCAGTAGATCATGACAAGCACATGCAACTTCATAAAAAAGTTTATCATATGCATAAAGAATATTCACATTGTCTGGAATCTGATGATAGCACATCTTTCCAGTGCGAACTTTGTTGTAAAATATATCACACCATGTCTTTACTTTTAACACATTTACATGATGATCATCAAATTACTGACACAACTAGAACTGTAACAGAAGAAGAACTGACTAGGATAACTATGACAGAAGAAAAAGATGCAACTACTTCATATGAATTAATTGCATTGAAAGAAGATGATTTAGGGTGTCATCAAGTTGATTTAAATATAGCCAGTCAAGAGGTATTAGTTGTACAAACTGAAAGAACTGTTGAAAAAGTTGATGGCGAAACTGTGGAAGTTGATAATCAATGTCAACCAGTCTCTTTGTGTTGGAATCGATATACAATAGAAGATGACCCAAATGTTACAAAATCAAATTAAAGTTTTGTAATTTTATAATTCAAATATTTTCTTTTTATTTATAGTTTGTTACAAATTTTGTAACAATAATAAGTTTTGAATAAAAGCAACAGAATATGTTTATTCTTTGCTTTGAAATGTAACTGCAATAAAAGGGGCACGTGCATTTTCAAGACTGTACAAATACAAGAACTTTTGAAACACAAATATTGAGAATAGCAAGTGATATAAAACTGGGTAGATGACCAATTCTAGGACATAAAGTTCCTATTTTCGAATTTTGATGAAAAAAATTACTACAAACTGTTACACATGAATATGTTTGATAAGTCTGATTCCATTATGGAGTCTCATTTTGAAAAAGTCATTTTTGATTATAAGAAAATATTCATAAATTTGTTATGTCTCTGTAATATCTTTGTAGAAACTCTTCTCAAAGCGGAGCCGATTAAAATCGACCATAAAGTGATTCTGTTGACCTACTCACACATTATGGCGTGAGTAAGTTAATCTCTTGAATCGCCTTGACTTTATATGCTTATAAAGTTGACCATCTTGATTAAAAAATTTCATCAAAATATGGTGGGATGAAATTTTGAGAATATAACAATTTGTACAATTGCTGGAACATTGAATTCAGCTTTAAAAAAATTTTCTTTGTGTAATGTTATTCTTAGCATAAGGACAAGGGTGGTAATGTAAATATTTAATGGTAATTAAATAAAAAGAATTTATAAAAGTAGAGAAACTATTAATAAGCAAGTCACGAAGTGGAAGATATTTGATAACTTGTAATATTAATGCTTTTATGTAAGAATATGCACACAATTGTAGTTATTAATAAACGATAGATTTAAATATCATAAAACATTGTTTTTTGAAGATAAATGTTTTCATAGTTGGATTATTATTTTTTTTCAAAATCAGTGATAGTGTTTTCATTTGACTCGAGGAAAAGAGAAAAATATGAGAAACGTAGTTAATAGTGAATTCATTAATTTCATGTGAAATTTCCAGTGAAACACGTTTTTTATTTACATATATATCAATTTTATTTAAACAATAATTTGCTTTCATTTCATTATAATACAATGATTTTAGTTGAATGCAACTATTTATAATCAAACTTGCAGTCCTATTACTTTATTAGCGTAAAAATACAGCTGAGTCTTTTCTCGATTTTTTTATCATTTACAAAGTTGCGTTTTTAAAACAGTACACCATTACATACTCCCGTCTTTCTTATATCAAAATGCCATTTGCCAGTCTTGGAATACATGTCGTATTATAGTTTTGAGAAAAGTAAAGTTTCCTACGCAATAACAACAATGAATCATATTCAAAGGTTTTGAAATGGATAATTGCAATGAGTGCAAAATATGATGAGTACACTCTCATCGATAATATGTTCCCTTGCATTACTCAATAAAATCCCATCATGAACATGAAGATTGATTAAATTTTACGTAAGAAGAAATAAAATATGATACCATCACATTCAATAAGAAGTTTTATAAAAACAACTACCTTTGATTTTTCATCATACAGATATTCATCATTTTTATAAAATAAAAATGCAGATCTTACTCTTGATGTTGCTTATATACTACTGGGTATAAAAGAAAATTATAACTATTTGTTCGATGTACGAGTACGAGTATTACATTATTATGAAACAAATATTAATAAAAATTATTAATAAAATACTGCCATTTATAAAATATGCGTTACTGCAAATCTTAATGGCAAATTGCATTTTTCACAATAAATTTTTGCTACGCTCGTTCTCTGATACACATCCATTGCTACTCGTTTTATATGATTGATTTATTATAGACTAGATGAACCTGAATACACTTTGACAAAAAGATCAAAAGAAAATTTTGTATGGACTGAACAATACAAATTTTAACAGTAAACAATTCTCATAGTTTTACATGCACAATTTGTAAGAAAACAAAAAATAATTAACCGATCAACTCGTAAATAAACTCGCACGTTACTCTTATTGAATCATAATCTTGCATTATCGATTCGAGACGTAAAACTATGTAACGGAGCAGTGTCAAAAATCTCTTAAGACTTAATCGAAATGCTGTTACAAAACCAAAAAAGTCTATCACCTGTAAATACAATCTGTATATAAATAATGTGTATTCAATAATTGCTCGTTTTCAAAAAATTTTTACACTCAAACACCTTTTTTTCAAATTTTTGTACAACTATAGAAAAGCTTTCGCTATTTGTTTTATAATCAAAAAATTTCCATCTCCACTTATTAATTATGCTTATATATCGCGCCGTGATAGTCGAAGTCTTGACTTTAATTAATGCTATATATTCAAAAAGTATCGAAATATCATGCCTTCATTATATTCTCACCCTGAATTCCCAATAATACTAATTTGATTCCATATTAACAGAATAAAAAATCCTGCGCACAGAATAAAATTGAAATGGAAACGTGAAAAAAAAAGATTTATCCTCATCTTACGTTGATAAAAAAACAACGTATTCGCGTAATCATAATATTATATACAAAACTGTACAATCCCTCGTTGCATCGATCACTTGACCCCATATCGTACTAGTTTTGTAAAACCGTGTCAACCATATATCTCAGCACATTGTATACAGTAAAAAGAACAGCATTTTATGCGACGAACAATGTATAAAGAAAAAAAAAAGTATATAAGAGACTACCTAAACGTTACTCAGTCTTTGTTGTACGGATGAACTATGTAATAAGTACTTAAGGAATGACGAACAAAACAAATAAAGACTCTTCACTCGAAAAGAAAAGAAACCATTGACGCGACGAGTATTCGGTCGTGACCAAAAATTAGCAAAAAACATAATCAGCCCTGGATAGCAACGAGGGATAATAATACATTCGATGATTTTTTTCCCCCTCTCTTTCACTCTCTTTTCATTTACAACAAAAAGGCCCTACAAGACGACGAGACGAAGGAAGCGACGGCGATGCGCGGCTGATGCTAGATGCAGGTCGATTCCGGATGCTGGCTGCCCGATTTGCGCGACTTTTTCGGCTCCTTGATGGTGATCTCCTGCGAGGGTCTGCGCGGAGTGCCCAGAGTCACCAGCGCCGACGCCACAGCCAGACCCGCGCTCTGGCCCGGAGGCGTGTAAGACTCGCTGCCGGTCGGCAGTCTGACTAGTAGGGAGAGCACCGCGGCCCTGTTGCCGCAACACGGCTCCAGCGCTATCGGGCTCGGTGCGTCCTGCGAAACGAAGGAGGAAACGAGTTGTGAAAAATTGCCTTTTCGATTTCAAGGGGTGCGAGATCGAAAAAAAATCGATCCGTTATAAAAACCTTTTTCTTCTTCTTCTTCGAGCGCGTATTGTTCGACACTTCGACTTCGTTGTTGCCCTCGTTCTCGGCCACGAGGGTGTCTCGCCTCTCGATCTCGACGAGAACTTGACTGAAGGCTCGATTGGCCATCTGCTGCATCTCGACGAACAAACGTTGCCGTCTCCTGTACATGTCGTATTTCTGCTTGATCTTCCACAAAACAGCCGCAACAAGTAACAAAGCTAGGAAGCACCTGTTGACGAAATTTCAGTTACACAGCTTCTTCGTCTCAACTCTCGCGATCAATCGAATCAACTTGAAAAACTCACGTAGAAAAGGTTATGAAAAATTGCTGTAGATTCAGCTTGGAATACTGCGAGAACGATATCTGAATCCACAGGGGTGGCTGGAAGTCGTAGACGTACACGTAGAACGTCGTGAGGGTGTTGTTGTCCTCGTTACCGAAGTTGTAGTCGGCCTTGCTGAAGCGATGCTTGTAGGTCAGATTCGTGCAGTTGGCCTGTAGCAGCAGGGGCTTCTCCATGCTGTTGGCCCGCTTGATCGTTATGTTCATCTTGGCGATGACGGAGCACGTGATGGAAAAGTCCGCGTCCACGTCGGGCTTCGGCGGCGAATTCTTGAAGTTTATCGCTCGATAGTGACGATCCTCCTTCTTGCTCAGATTGAACGTGAATTGATAGTCGATCGCCAAGTCGTCTGCGAAGAGTGAACGATTATAAATATCGGCCTCGTGTAGCTAATCGATATCGAGACTTACAAAAACAAGATCCTCTGTTCGTCGGGTCGCCGTGGTAGAGACCGCTCACGTCGCATCTCTCGCAGTGATCGCCAATTATGCCTTTCGTTGTACAGAAACACTTACCAGTTTCACTGGTACAATTCGTACCTTGATCGTTGCACGAACAAGCTGCAAACAAACGGGCACAATTTAAATTCCGTTTATTTATTATGTTTCACTTCAACATTAATTATAAAAAACTCACGTTGACAAGAAGCACCGTTCAGAGGACTTCCGTAATAGCCAGGCCTGCATTTTTCGCAATGAGGTCCTTGAGTTAAATCTAAACATTCCATACACTTGCTCGTACCTGGTTCGCAGATACTGTGACCGTTGCATTGACATACTGAATTTGAAAGAAAAACCATTAAACATCATCTCAAAGCTTCTATCAACAATTTGAACGCAAAATAAAGTGACTCACGAGGACAAGACGTAAAGTACCAATTCTCGGCGGGGCAGGTATCCAGACTCTTGGGGCTGGGCCGAGCGTCGCCCCCGGGCAGACACTTGCCCCGGCCCGTGCCCGAACCGTCGTCGCACCAGCCGCACTCCACGGCCTCGCGACAGCTCGCGCACGAGTTGTGCGAGCCGCAGCCGTCCGCCGACGACGACGCGGACGACTTGCTGCTGCCGCGGCACTTCTCGTGCAGGGTGGTCCACTCGCGGCACTGGCCGTAGGGGAAGCTCGCCGGGTAGGCGTTCTTGTCGACGCAGCGCTCCTCGTTCTGGCACCAGATGCACTCGGTCTCGGTGCAGTTGCGGCAGGACGTGTAGTCGACGCAGGGGCTGCGGCAGATGTCGCCGGGAACCGAGCGGGCCTGCGGTTGCGGTACTATGCTACTGCTGCTGCTGCTGCTACTGCCACCGCCGCCAGGGCTGGCGCTGCTTAGGCTGCTGCTGATGCTGCTGCTCAGATTGCCCTGTTGGGTGATCGACGATAATAACATAGGGTCGTTACGTAAAATGTGCAACATCGATCTACTACTACTACTCACGCTTGACGACGTCGACGGCATGATGGGCGCGCTGATGGCTATGTCCGAGAGCGGCTTGCACCTGTCTGGCCCGTTCGACCAGGACCAGATGCAGTTGAGATTGGCCGAGCACGACTGGCACGTGTGCAGCTGGTAGCACTCGAGGCCGCCGTTGGGCGAGCACTCCTCGAGGTGGCGCACCGCGTGCTGGGCCGGCGCATTGGCCACGTTCCGGCAGATCTCGTGGGCGCAGCTCTTGCCGCACCAGACGCAGTCGTAGGAGGTCTGCACGCAGGCGGCGCAGTCGGTGAGCAGCTTGCACAGTTCCTTGTGGGTGGTGAGGCCGCGGGGCAGCGCGTCGTCGAGGCAGCGCATGTACTTGCCGTCGTGGGGGTCGTCGGTGCGCAGCACGTTGGCGGGCACGCGCGATATCGGCAGGCAGACGTTCTGGCGCTTGTCCCAGACGCACTTGACGCCGACCCGGGCGTTCAGGCACTGGCTGTAGTTCTGCATCTGGTCGCAGCTGCCGGGAGTGTATCTGAACCAATGAAACATAACGTATTTTAGTTCGTTGACGAATAATCTTATTAATCAAGTATAATCAAACATACTTGAGCATATCGTTGAGCATCTGGCCATCGAAGCCACCGAAAATGTACATGGACCTCTCGGCCCTGCCCCGATGATCCTCCCTCTGGGGGAAGATCGTCGAGCTGTGGCCGTATCTCGACAGATCCACCAGTGTCCTCGGCATCTGGTACTGCTTCCAGGTGTCGCAGGTCACGTCGTAGGCGATCGCGTCGGCGGAGTAGCACCTGGCGCCGTACGAGTGCAGCGTGTCGTTGTGCGTGTTGCCGCCGAACACCAGCATGAGCGAGTCCGAGACGAAGGCCGCCGTGTGAAAGAAGCGCGCCGACGGCGCCGCGGTCAGCATGCGCCAGGTGCGCGGCTGATTCGGATGATAGGCGTAGAGACGATTGGTCAGCACCTGGGTGGCCTGGGACTCGGACACGTAGCCGCCGTACACGTAGATCAGGGCCGCCGACTGCTGCTGCTGCTGCTCCGCGGCGGCCTGGGCGTCGTAGGCGGCGCTGTGGCCGTAGCCGCCCTTCACGGGAAAGCCGTAGGTCTTGACGATCTGCCACTCGCGCGTGTGAAAGTAGAACTCCTGCACGGTGTTGAGATAGCCGTACTGGGGCGAGTGGCCGAATATCACGACCATCTTCTCGCGTCTGTCCGGGTCCTGTCGGTCCTGCACGAGGGTGGCCGTGTGGCCCGCGACCTTGATCGGGCCGCACATCGCCGAGCGATGATGGCAGCGCTCGTGCGCCGTCAGATTGTCCCATTGGCGCGTCAGCAGGTCGTACGTCCAGATCTCGCTCGTCACCGTCGAGTTCTCGATCACGCCGCCGTACATGTGGATCTTGTCGGCGTGCAGCACGCACGAGTGGCCGTAGCGCGGCAGCGGTTGTTTCTTCGATGACGATGACGATGATGATGATGATGATGGTGTGGGCTGCTGCACCTCCCAGACGTTCAGATGAAAGTCGTAGACGTAGACCATCTGGGCGCGATGGAAGCTCTCGCCGCCCACGACGTAGAGCTGGTCCTTCCAGACGACCGAGCAGTGGCTGGCCGATCCCTCGGGTAACGACGCGGACGAAGACGAAGACGCCCAATCGACTCGCTCCCAGTAGCCTTGATTCTTCGCTTGGCTGCAATCGGCACCTATATGAGAGTGTAAAAAAATGAACGATCGGTCGTATAATTTCAACGATGAAAACGTATATTATTGACGATTG
Source organism: Trichogramma dendrolimi (assembly GCA_034770305.1). Lineage (NCBI taxonomy): Eukaryota > Metazoa > Arthropoda > Insecta > Hymenoptera > Trichogrammatidae > Trichogramma > Trichogramma dendrolimi. Next base: position 584,231 of record JAPMIB010000031.1, on the reverse strand, counting down.
TTTAACGACGCGATCGCCGCACACTAATAATGCCTTTTATACATTTATACGACTTCCTCCTCGATCAGTAATAAAAAAAAAAAAAAAAAAACAACAAGGTGGCATTTATTCGCTGCACGCGCGCGAACAAAGTCAGTCAACGATATATAATAATGTGTATACAGAAAAAAATATAATGCTGCTTACCCGTGTAATCGGAGTCGCAGTCGCAGCGATGCGCCTCGCGATTGCAGACGCCGTGCCTCGAGCACTCGTTCGGGCAGATCTCGATGTCGCAGGCTTCGCCCATCCAGAATGCGTTGCAGGTGCAGTTGCCGTAGACGCACTGGCCGTTGCCCGAGCACTCGACGCTCGAGTTTCTGGGGGAGGGAAAGAAAAAATAATTACATTTAGATTTGCTTGTCTTTTCTCGATTCCGATTCTCGATATCGGCTACGTGTATAATACGCAATCGTCGTAAAACTCGGAGAGCAAATCAGGTCGCGCGCGCGCGCGAATAATGAAAAGAAAAAAAAATCATAGCATCGATTCTCGGCCTCGTCGTCGTCGTCGTCGTCGCGGATAATTGATTGATTTTTCTCGAATACTTTTCACAAATACTTTGCAATTGTTATAGCGAGCGAGAAGTCTTTTTAACGCGCGAGAAAACGCATTCCTTCAATTTTTCCGTCTCTCTCTCTCTCTCTCTCTCACGCGCGCACGTTTGTATATATAATGTCAAAGACCTTTCGCACGTATACACATAAAGTATGTGCATAAAATACATAAGCGCACGCGTGTCTGGTATATGTATAAGAGAGAAAAAAGAAGACGACGACGAAGAAGACGCAAAAGTACGAAAGTTCCCTTACTCGTACTTTAAGTATGTTTATATTTCGAACTTTGCGCGACTACGTCTAGATACGTCACCCGCAGCACAGACACACGCATATATATATACACTTGTAGCATAGACGTATATTATCGAACGAACGGAGCATTCGTTATCCCTTTTAGCTCGAGAGAGAGACGAGTCGACGCACGACGACAACAAGCCAATCTCTCTGTATCATCTCTTAGCGTTATAGATATAACGTCGTGCGATTCTCTCGTCTCACACAGACGTCGAACGATGCATCAGAGGGACATTTTCTTCGGGTTAAATCTCCGAAGGATTTGCTTCGCATAATTAACGTCTCTCATCTCTCTCCGCGTGTGTGCTGCGCTGCGCGGCTTTGTCAAATAACAATAATGCCAGGGAGAGACAGCGAGCGAACGACGAGCTCTCCTTTCCTGCGCGTATAGCGACGTTAATCGAAAACCGCAGCGGAGGTTTCGAGTTACAAAAGCAAAAAAAAAAGAAAAATCCGAGTCAAGGTGTCGTATAATATAATACATAAATCGCGCGCACGAAGCTCAGTCCAGTTTTCTCTCCTCTTTTCAATTTTTTTTTCTCCTCTTTTTGTCGCTGACGCAGTCGCTGTTGCGCTCACCTACTGGGACAGGCGTCGATCTTGTAAGTAATATTGAAACCGCTCATGTTGTAGGCCACGTCGGAGTAGAAGTGCAGCAGGGCGCTGCCGCTGCGCGCCACGACCTCGGGCACGCGCCTCACGTGATAGTCCTGCTTGTGCATGAGGCCGGTGAAGACGCCCAGCAGCGGCGCCTCGACGCTGTCCCCGTCGTAGATGTACAGATGGTCCCAGCCGCACTCCGTGGCGAACTCCTCGATGTGCATGCGAATCGTTGGCGACGACGTTGGCACGGGGCTGCCGCTGCCGCCGAATTCGGACGGCAGCAGAGCCGACGACCTCGACGGCTTGATCAGCCAGGAGCATTTGACGTCCGTGGTGTAGTTGCCGACGCCGTCGTGGATCGTGCCCGATGGACCGCTCAGCCTGGAAATCAAGAAACAAGAGAGAGAGAATGAAAAAACTTGCAGAGACGTGATTTCGTGATTTTTCGCGGTCGAGGAGGGGTGGTGGTAAGGAGGAAGCCAAAAAGTGTCGGATATATATCGATGAGTCGGAGCAGCTGCGTGTCACAAAGTATCGTATTATATTTTCACGTGTGTGTTTGCAGATGTCGCGCGTCGACAAAAAAAAAAAAATTAATGGGATCGTGGAATTTTTATACACACACACACACACATGTTTACAAAACTCGATGACCAACCCACACCCACCCGTGTGTACTCGATGCGCAAAAGAAAATTTGGATCGCTTCATACGACGCCGAGACAATAAGTAGGTTGACGCGTCGCGACAAAAGAAAAGGTTTTATTTTTTAATTTTAATATTCGTCGCGCGCGCCCCGGCTCATATATATATATGAGGTAGGTATGCGCGCGCGCGCAGGGCATATTAACGCGCACAGAAAAGTCGGACGAGTTTCAATTGTAAGTAATTATCCGCGCGCGCGCGCGCGAGGAGGACTGATTAATCGTAGATTCTTTGAACATCGCGCGCACACACGGTATATAAGTAAGTTCGTAAATTGTTACGTGTACATCGTACGGTATACTGAACTTTTTTTTATCCATCCGTCCGTCTCTCTCTCTTCTTTTCGACCCCATTTTCCGATCTCGAGCGTGTTTTTCTCTCTGTTTATACGAAAAGAAAAAACACGCGCGGGTATTTTACGCGCGCTCCTCGATGATCGTTGTGTTTCTGCTCGTTGTTGTTATTATGTATATTAATATATGTGTACTACTATACTAGGCGGCAACGACGGTGACACGCGCTGCTTGCGGCGTTTCATTTTCTATCTTATCGCCTCCGCGCGCATTTAATGCACGAGTAGTAAGCAGCAGCAGCTCATATATATATATATATATCGTCGCGTCGTCACGCACTACTGCAGCGGACAAATAAAATGATCATCGCACTCGCGAAGTTTTTTTTTTTTTTTTTATTTCGCCTTTGTTCCGTACGCGCCGCAGTCAGAATTAGTCAGTGCAGTAGCGAAATAAAGGAACGGAATACATTTCACGATCATTGGGTACTCGGGGCATCCACACCCACCGTTAGATAAAACAACAAAACGACGACAAAAAAAAACAGGCCCCCGATACTCGTATCGCTGCTGCTGCGTAAGTGCACAGCGCTGCGCGCGTAATTCCGCAGATTTGACATCGAGCACGTATTATAATATAATGTATTATCGGCAATCGGTCGCTGCTGTTTATAGAGCGTGTGTGTGTGTGTGTATCTATGAAGGATAAATGTTTGACGAGAGAAAGCTCGTTAAACGACGCTAAGCATCGATAATAAAATTTATTTGTTTTTAATTATATATTTTATATATAATTAACACCTTGAGAGGCGCGTCGTGTGCCGCCGCTTGCGCGTTGACAGCCGCCCGCGCGGAAGGGGGAAAATAGCAAATTTTCATTGCCCCCTCGTTGTTGTTTTTCTCTCTTTCCTCCTTTTTATTTTTTTTACGCTCGACCGATAAAATCAAAATTACCCGTCGTTTATAAGTGGCTTGCGTAATAAAAGAAGCAACAAAAAAGTAGGAAAAGTATAAAAGGTGTGTGCACGTAACGAGAGCTGGGAAGTTAAACGAGCAATTATTCGTGTGGGTTCTTCTCTCTCGCGACCGCCGTCTATTATTTGTGTATGCTACTTATTATACTAATGTGTATCGTTCAATTCGCAAAAGACAAACACGTGCCGATTTTTATGCCGACCGTGATAAGAAAAAAAAAAATTAGAAAGTATAATATTTTAATATAGATATAGATACATTGGGTAATCGAACAACAAACGCAGGTGTCACGCGACACGAATAATTTATTTGGCGCGAACGAAAAATTTTTATTCCAGCGTCGTGTGTTGGGACAAACAGAAGGCAAAAAAAAAAGAAAGAAAAAATTAATGAAAAATTAGCGTGAAATTACGCGCACTAATGAGCAAAGATTATGTGTGGTAGATACACTGGCAAATTGTTCCATACGTGTGGATAAAAAAAGAGAGAATAGGCTTTGTGCAGCGTGCCAGGCCTTTTACAGTTCAGTGCAATTTAGCTTTAATAAAGTATCGTGCTGATCAGATGTAATCAACTGTGTGGATTTTAAAATCGATTATCCGTTTTATTTGATTTAATCTTTGAATACGATATGTTTGATAGTGCAAAGTTTTCAGTAGTTTTGAATCATTATGCTGTTTTAGTGTAATCAAAGGTGACGACTAATCAAAATAATAATTCAATTCAACTCCTTTATCTTTTAAAATGATCAAAATTATAAGATTTAGTTTGTGAAATATGTTAATAAAATTATCATTGCTATTTGTACGTACATCAGACTTATCAAATATGTATTTACGATATCAATCTATAGTTCAACATAAAACAATGTGCTGATATTTACTCTGCACGCACTCGAGTTTATCTTCACCAAATTAGAAATTGCCATGTAATATCAGTTGCATGAAATGTAAATACAAAATAAAACAAACAGAAAATTGTTGTATGTTTACAAAGAAGGTATTGAAAAAGATGCATACGCATCACCAGACTTTACTCATTAACATGCTAAAAATTGAGATAACGTTTTGTTAACTAGCTCCCCAACAAATTCATGCGTACAAGTAGTAACAGTAGTTATCGGAACCGTAATACTCAGGAGATAATTAGCCTATCTCTGTGCAAGCAAGCAAAAAAAGAGAGCCATGGCAGAGCGACAGAGTCATTGTGCTGCTCATTGTCACACAGATAAGAATGTGTCGCAAACTCTTTAACACATCAGCTCTTGAGTCAGTCTGACGCAGCAAGCATGTGTATAAATACCCAGAGAGAGCCGACTCACCTGACTTTGCTGGCGCAGTACTGACAATTGGGCCCTTGCCATCCGTCGTGGCAGACGCAGCTGCCGTTGATGCACTGGCCATTCTGGCAGTTGTCCTGGTCGCAGCTGGCCACGCTGCTGATGCCGAAGCCAACGATGCTGGTGGCCTGGGCCAGCTGCAGGACGCAGCCAAGGACTAGAAGATGAAGCAGCAGCAGAGCAGTGGCGGGGGATGGTGGTTTGCGTCGTCGCCGACGATACTTGCTGGTCTTAAAGAGATAGAGCAGAGTCTGGGCTGTCTCCTGTACAGCTGCCATGATTCAGCAGGCCGCTGCTGCAGTCCGGCTGCATGTCAGATCGGTCGTCTCGGAGTCGACGCAGGCCGTTGTTGATCAGCGCGAGCAACGACCATGAGCACCGATTGTTCCAGTTGTTGTTCGCGTTGTTGTTGTTGTTGTTGTCGTTCGAGTCTCAGCTGCTGCCGCTCCTCAGGACGACGACGATGATGCATCGAGCTCTTGATGATGATTCTCGGTCTGCTTCGCTTTATTCTTCCTTGTCTCTCTCTCTCTCTCTCTCTCTCTCGCTTTCTCTCACGCCACTAAAGCATACTATACAACGACGATCCTCGATATTTTCTCCTCCCAATCATATCGTCGATTTCGATGCACGATAGCACATTATCATCGCGTATTATGGACGGGCGCGCGCGGCACGCACACACACGCGCACATCTGATGTATATACATGTATTTATAGTAGATACACGAAGAAGACACAAGACACGAGAGGCAGGGGGATCACTCGCGATCGCGTCAAAATTATACAGCACCGTGTTGATAAAAATGAATAAAATATATGTGTATGTAAATCTGCCGAGGAGACTCTCGCTTTAATAATCCTCCATACGAGGAGCCGACTCAGCTCGTAACCACCTTGTGGTGTGTCGTGTCGTGCAGCACAGGAGGACAGTGCAAGGCGAGACACATATCACGCTCCACTATATATACGTGCACTTCTTCTCTGCTGCTGCTGGCTGCTTGGCACTACTACTACTACTACTACACTATGTGTATACTATAGTAGGCTACGCTGCACTACTCCTCCAATCTCACTATTAACCATTATATATATATAAATGCACACGAACGATATATATATATAACGGGGAGTGCAGTGCAGTGCAGTAGGTGCAGTGCAGTACAACGGAGAGGCCTGAATTAACTGCGGCAGTGCCGCTGCTGCGCGCGCGAGGACGAGATATATGTATATATATATTGTACTGTACGGTGTACACCTATATGTTTATTGGGTATACGTATGTTGTATACGTGTAGTGTGTGTGTGTATGTGTGTGTGCAACACGGAGCACTGCTGCTGTCTGCGTTCGGTACAGATGTGAGAGTGCACACGAACGTTTGCGTGTGCGTGTGTTGTATCGAAACGGCAGCAGCAGCGGCGGCGGCGGCGGTGGTACACGTAAACATACACACAGGCGAACAGAGACGGTTTCACCGTGTGTTAACGTGTATGTGTGCCGACTCAGGGGCAGACAGGCACAAGCCTGAAACAGCAGCAGCAGCAGCAGCGGCGCAGGCGGCTCGAGACAATAATAACAATAATAGTCGGCGCCGCATTTACCCACACACGTTTGTAGCATCGTGTATAGAGGTGTAACGTAGGTACAGCAGTGTACTGTATCTGCGAGCACCGAGCAGCGCTCCAATATTAAAGTACGAAGTCGCCAGACGTTCGATGCTCATCTTCATGTATCCGACAACGCGCGGTAATATTAAAATGCATTCGTTATACATAAAAGCGAGTGCAGGTGTGCGCATAAGTGCACAACCCCGCGCGATAAACGCCGCGCAGTTCCATTTTGTAATGTCCAACACGTCTATGTGCACCGATCCGCCGGCTTAAAGAGAGGTTATAAGTATTAAAAATTCAAGCGGCGCGCGCGCAAAAGTGCACCACGATCGCGATAATCGAAACAAGAAGAACGTTTGACATTTAACAGTTCAGGTTGAATACCGGGTCTTCTGCACTATCGATCGACGATTGGTAACCGAGGATTTTCAGACCGTATTCTCTTCTGTAAAATCGTATACACGACTCTCCGCGTTCGACTTTTCGAGCGCTAGTCATCGTCACGGTTCATAAGTAATTTTTTCAGCGTCGCAAGAATTTTCAAAAACAAATGCAAAGTGACGCGCGCGCGGGTGTACTACGCCGCACGACGCACCGCACCAGTGATCGGTATCAAGATTTTATATCGTATCGATTGCGTGTACTGCCAAGCTCGAGATATATTTGAGTCTCCATCCAGCAGATGTCGTTCGAGCACAGCTGAAAGCGGGCTGGAATCTCCTCGCGCGCAATATAGTATTGAGGTATCAATTTTTTTTTTTTATAATAAAATATCGCATTCAAATCGGTTGATTTCTGGAATATAGCATAACTCGCAAAGGTGACCGCTTTATCTGTTTGGAGATAGAAATAAATGCAGAAATAAATGATACTATTTTTGATACTTTTGTATTGGCTCGATACTGACCTACGACTAAAATATGGCGAGATACATTTTCTAGAGTGTGGTACCGACATATCGATACAATTTTTTTAGTAATGAGATGTCATTTCAGTTTTAACATCTCGACACTCAAAATCGATGATAATATTTTCATCTAACTTTTCCTGTAACGCCGTATCTTTCTAAAATAAAAATTGTTGATTAGTTTTGGATTTCGAAAAAACGGAACGTAATTAATATCATTTTACTCGCCGACGATTCAATAACGGTGAGCGATTTGGAAATTTTTGGCATCGCTTGAATCCACCGTATTGAAAATATAATTGTCACCTGTATGCGGCCCAGTGTCGTTCGGATCTTCTTTTACCCTGAAGAATAAACGAGTGCGACGTAGTGATCGCTTAAGAAATTAGCATGTCATGCGCAAAAAATGTTGTACCTCACTGGGTCCTCTCTGCTCTCCATCACTCGTTATATTATAACTTATATATTTACTGGAAATCTATACAGCACTGAAGCGATATTCGTGGTTAAGCACCTCGAGGTACTACACTACACACTTTTTCGGATATCTTTACGAAATGGGGGTAACTAAAAATATAGCAACTGAACGAACTACTCGTATAAATTAACCAGCTTATCTCGTGGTATCTTTTTCCCTCCATAGTTGACTATAATAGCTCTCACATATGTGTGATATCTAACGAAGAGATTTTTACTCAAAAGAGAAGTATACACGAATCTACACCTCGTTTAATGTGTATTACATACGTGATTATATAAACTAATGGTCAAATGTTGCACGTCTACAAACACAGAAATTCGATCTAGTATTCATATCTGTATATAAATTTTCATGCAGCCTTTGCTTCAAAAAAGTCACTTTTAAGACCATCATATACAACTATACATGATGGTCTGGTTTCCTCTATAACTATATTCTAAAAATGTTGTCAAAACCATAAATGAATACTTTTCGATACGACCTAGGCAGTTGCCAGTGTTGTAAGGAAATATTTAGTTGATTTTGCCATGTACATGTGTAAGCTAGATTTTGACAATGATCAAAATTGCAATTGCAGTTAATCGCGAAAACTAGAATGAGTTGGAGCTTGCGCGCTCGTGTGTCGTGTAAGATCAGTTTATAGAAATTAAATATAAAAATAACTACATCTCATACAGCTGGTTAATAAATAATAATTGATAATATTAAATCTACTTTCCGGTAGCCTTTGCCACGGAGAAAACTCGGAACATTTGGCAATCGTTCATTCGAATCTCGATAATACCTTGTAAAAATTGTTGATCGTTTCACGTCGATATTTTTGAGGGTCGATTACTCCATACTCGAAAATATCGATATTTTTTTATGGGTATCGCCGATCTGTAACTCGTCCTCGGACAATATCAGGGCAATCAATCATGTTGTAAGTTGTCATTGATCCTTTCCTTTTGGCCCCCCTCTCAACCTGTATCCAACGATATCTGTCACACAAGCGTATCTTGTATGTCGCGTAATATTTTCGAAAGTCTCGAGCTCGCTCGCGCGCGGGTGTATAAGTATAAAATGCGGTGTATATATTTTTAGCCTCCTTCGTCCCGTTCGAGTCACAATAAATGTATATATAATTCATAAAAATGTACACTAATATACAATCGGGCCAATATCGCGAGCTTTTATCCATACTTTATCATTGTCGAGTCCCGATACATCCTCGATATCAATTTTTCATTCGGATCCATACATAGTATACAACTCTTATTACCTATCCCAAAAAAAACAAACGAATCAAAACTCGATCAATCAGGTAAAAAAAAAAAAAAAAACAGTCGAATATCGTATCGCGCGCGCTCGAGGCGCTTGCGCTGTGCCGGAAAAAAAGCTCACTGCAAGCTCCGCAGCTCGAAGCGTCACTGTGTATAACCTCGCGATCGTCGGCTCTGTACGCGATAGTGCATGTATACACCGCTGCGCCAGTATGATATGTACGTCACGCGAATCATAACAATCGCGCGCTCAACGCATCGTCGTCGCATCATTATCTCGTCCCGAAACTTTTCTTCCTCTCTGTTAACATTGACACGCAATAAACGAGGCGATACATAAATCAGCCGTGCAGTAAGTGCGATACATACATACATACATACATACGCACGACGAGAAAAGTGTATAATGTAGTACGGGTGGGAGGTAGTTTATATATATATACGGAGTCTCGCATGCGCAAGTGTTGTGTGTGTATTATACACATGTATAGCTATATATGTGCGGGAGAGCCTGTCGCCGGTTCTGCTGTTGCTTTGCTCCTATACACCGATACGCCGTGCAATATGGCACTCAGTCGATTGGGAGAGTTGGTCGGGCTCGTTGCTTTTGTGTATAATAATATCCATCTCTCTCCGTGCATCGGAGGCAGCGGTAGGCAGACAGGCAGGGAAGAGGAATTTTCCTCCCGTGTGCACACATGAACTGACACTCTCTCGCTGACACAAGTTGTCTGCTGCTCTTTAAAAGTCCACGCGTTGACTTGGTCGAAAGGTCGTCGTCAGTCGTCGTCGTTGTTGTTGTTTCTGCAACTTTTGATTCAGAAAAACTGCGGTTATCCACGCGCTCGTCCTCCTTCGTGACCGAAGTTCGTCGTTGATCAACGAAAGGATTGAAAGCCCCGAGTCGACGATCCGCCAAAATCTCTTCTGACCAACTGCACATGTCGAGATTCTTTGATTTTGCTCGATAACAGCTGCTCTCTCCTCTCTTGGATCCAACGTTTATATTATATATACCACGCAGCATCAGTAGCAGCAGCCACAGCAGCATACCGTACGTTCACCTTTCCTTTTTTCGCGTGTCTCCGCGCGTATACATACATGTTAAGGCACGTATTTTCATATCTATATGTATACACACAAATATTTATCCGTCTCGCTATACAGCTTTGACGTTCGCAGCGAGATTGCCTATGTACACAAACGCGCGTGCATATGCATCGTTGCATTATTATTTTTTTTTTATTCGTTCGACTATCTTCTTTTTTTTTATGCGCACGTGCACTTCGATCGTCGCTTTCGCAACTCGCGTGCTTTAAAACGCGTAATAGTGATAAAGTTATAAAAAAATTACCGAATAAATAGTTTAAATATTTTTACAAGTGCACCGCGCGCACGTGTACTCCCGTAGTTTATTTATTCAAAAAAAAAAAAAAAAAAAAAACGTCACGTAAACTCCGTATACGTACACACATACGTGCCGTTATCATATACATAAGCATTTCAAAATTAATATAACTCTCGCCTGCACTCGTACGATATTAGTGTACAGTTTATATTAAATAAGTATATAAATTATCGCGATGTATGTTGAAGCTCCGCTGCTTCTGCTTTAGTCGCTGTCTGTCTCTCTTTGCCCGCTCTGCCTAAATAAGAGTGTGCAAATACAGGTGGTGCACGCACGGGCGAGAACAGAAAAAAAAAAAAAATAACACACGAAAAGTCAAGAAGACGGCGACGTCGAAAAATCTCTAATAATACAACCAATCGTGCTCTGTTTGCTTCAACGTCATTTATTATAATCAGCCGATTAAGCGTACGTGAAAAAAATCGACGCTTGCCGATTTCGGATACATTATACGCATATGTATATAGGGGAATATTCCGCAATTTCGCCGAATACGTTCATCGATACACGAGCTAATTAATCTAATAATTTTAATTTTTTGTTTCGTTCGAATGTGAAGATTAAAAACGCGCAAACTCTTCGATCCCCCCGAGTCGTCGTCGTCGTGTGTACAATAGTGTGGCTGCTGCTGAGCTAAGCACAATCTTTCGCTCCACATATAATCGCGCGCCCCGACACTATCGTTCATGCTCCACATTTCGTCGTTGTTTTTTACGTTCCTTCTTTTTTTTTGTTCGTAGTCGTCGGATCGTCTTTACTTACTTCATACAATATATATATATATAAATAATACGATACTTGCCGCGCTTTCAGACTCTCTCATCTCTCCGAGGCGGTTGACTCCCATTGTGTGCGCGGTGGTGTCTATCGAATTACCGCGCCGAGAGCTACCGAGTACAGCATTGTACCTTTGGGGATAAGCGAGGAAAAAAGAATAAGAAGAAAAAGAAAAATAAGCGAGGATGGAGCGAACCAATGGACAAACGACCGCCTCGACCGAGTGCCTCAACAAAGACCCGGAGGACGTGAGAATCGGCGGCGTGGAAGGGTATGTCCAAAATTCGATCATACTAAAAGCAGCGCTGCTCGGATTATTTACTTTTATTACTTGCGCGCGAACGAGTGCGTCTCGTCCCTTATCAGAAAAGCCGCCTACTTGCGCAACCGAATTTTCCTTATCGCATGCGAGTATAATTATGTATTTTTGACCTAATGACGCGCCTCTCTTTCTCTCTGCGTTGCTGCTTATCAATTACGAATTATACGACGTCTTCATCTGCAGCTGTTGCCGCAGAAGAGCTGCCATTGAGAAATGCGTGCACGCAAAAATTAAACAAAAAATATTATAATATCGCGATCGAGTTGAAGAAAAAACAAAAAAAACAAACAAAAACAAAACGGGTCAAACGATACGCAAAAGTATACGCACGGGCGAATTACGAAATACTCGCGTGCGGGGGACAGTGCACTTGAACGAGATACACGCGCGCGTTATGCAACGAATTATGATATTACCGAGTTGCGTCTGAATTCAATGTGTTTTTGTCGCAAATTGTATCATAATAATTTTATGATATGTGTTTTTCTCTCTTTTTGTACAGCGGAGCGACCCACTCGACGCTGTTCGTCGTCGACGGCAGGGGCAAAAAATTGGCCGAAGTCAGAGGTCCTCATACGAATCACTGGGTAATTGGACTCTTACTCTTCCTTTCTATCATTGTATTATTGTATGCCTAGAATCATCCGTGCGGTCGGACGACCTGCGTCATACCGATTTATTACATTACAATATGTCGCACGGAGACGCGTCGTTCGCAAAAGTAAAATTGTATTTGACGCGATCATTGAAAAAAAATGACAAATATACGGAAACGTCGTCCGTGGCGGTGCACCCGCGTGCGCGTTTTGATTGAAGCTGTACATGCACGTTTTGCCGCTCTCTCTCAATGCGAGCACGACGACGATCGTGCAGAGAAGACGAAATCGCGCATTACATTACGCAAGCAGTACCACGCACAATGAAGCGACTCCGTGCTGTGTGTGTGGCTCACATGCGAGCTCTCTTATAATAATAATACAATTGGAGTCGATGCGGTCAGATCCATCCCAATCAATCTTAAATTCCCCGGGCTTCCTCGCGCGACGCAATACGATGTACTGCTGCTGCGACTATAATACGCATCGAAGCGAAAAAGAAAGAGAGAGCTGCTCTGTGTTATCTATATTTTTCTGTCGCATTTTTCCTCATTCGTTTTCCTATGCTATTATCCGTGCAGGCGTTGGGCATGGAGGAGACGGCCAGCAGGATCAACGAGATGATCGTTAAATCGAAGAAGGAGCTGAATATCTCGGAGACGACGCCGTACGACATCGTTGTAAGTATATTTCTGGACAAATTTTCCCATTCGCGCTCTCGACCGAGCTTCGATTAAAAGCATCATCATCATCGTAATCGCGATCGATCGCGTCTAGATACCTTATTAATAGATACACCGTACATCATTTTGAGCGGTGGTATCTATTTCGCACGCAGATGTGCAGCGGGCGGCGCGCAACAAGTGGAAAAAACGTCGGGTTGTAATATTCATCGAGCGAGGAGTAGTACAACGAAAATCGATCGCGGGGCGCGAACGAAAAAACAATTCCGCACTAAGCGCCGGGAGCTAATCGAACGATTCCACGGGCGCGTACGCAATTGTATCGATCGCGAAAAAAAAAAAAAAAAAAAAAAAAAGAAACGAGAAAAAAATCGCGCGCTTCGTTCGTAGCGTATAAGCGTAGACGCGCGAGTCGTTGTCCATTAAATCGCCATAAATCATCGTTTCCTGCCTGCGCCTCGCAGCGCAGAAAAATGCGACGATTGGCCTCTGTCTCTACGCTATATAGCTATATATAATTCGAGCGTCACGCGATCCTCGCCGCGCGCGAGACACAATGACGACGAAAAAAAAGTGTCGACTGCGGCGTTTAATTGATCCGCTCTTTTTTCTTTTCTTTGTTCTTTCGACGAACGCACGCACACAGGGCTTGAATCTGAGCGGCTGCGAGGAGGAGAAGAGCAATCGACAGCTGGCCGAGACCCTGCTCAGGCTCTACCCGACCGCCTCCAAGGACTACACCGTGGGCTCGGACACTCTTGGCTCGGTGAAGACCGGCGTCTCCCAGGGCGGCATCGTCCTCATCTCGGGCACGGGCAGCAACGCCCTGCTGATCAATCCCGACGGCAAGACCTACGGCTGCGGCGGCTGGGGCTACATGATGGGCGACGAGGGCGGCGCCTACTGGCTGGCGTTCCGCGCCGTCAAGTACGTCTTCGACGACATGGACGGGCTGTGCCAGGCGCCGAGGCCGACGAGCTACGTCTGGCCGGCGATGAGGAGCTACTTCGACGTGCAGGACCAGCAGGGTATGCTGCCCCACCTGTACGCCAATTTCAACAAGTGCAAGTTCGCCATGTTCACCAAGGAGCTGGCGCTGGGCTGCGAGCGAGGCGATCCTCTGTGTCTGCTGCTGTTCTACGAGGCCGGACTGATGCTGGCCAAGCACGTCAACGCCATCACCTGCAAAGCTCACAACGTGCGTACATTAAATAAAAGCAAAAAAAAAAAAAAAAAACAATCGTAAAAATGTTATAAATATGTTCATGTCATGATATGTACAGGATCTGAAGATGGAGAAGGGCGGCCTCAAGGTCATCTGCGTGGGCTCGGTCTGGAAGTCCTGGGACTATCTCAAGCCGGGCTTCATCGAGGAGCTGCACAAGAGCGGCAACGTGGACGAGCTCACCCTGCTGCGCCTGACCACCTCGGCGGCCCTCGGCGCCTGCTACATCGCCGCCGACAAGCTCAACTGTTCGACCCTGCACAAGACCTACAAGAGCAACACCGAGAAGTTTTTATCATTACAAGCGCGACATGCACAACGGGGGGCTTCAGCAGCAACCCGTGGCTTTTAAAATATTGGCCACGAGCGCGTCGACGACGACGACGACGGCGTCGAGCTATGGCAATAGCATCGAGATTAGATAGAACGATCGACGCGACGACAGTACGTAGCGATGATGACGCCGGCGGCCGTGGCGATCGATGTTGAATTTTTATTTTTCGTTTTTTTTTTTTTTCGTAATTTTATTTTAATTATTCGTTAGATAAATGTATATTTATAATTATCATTATTAATTAATTATGTGTTGCGATGAATCTTGTTCTCTGCGCGAGCGCAATCTCTCCGACCTAGCCCTTAGAATTTTATCATATATATACGTGTAATACGATACAATTGTAAAACTTAGTTCAGTGTCTTCATTTATAATATATGTATGCTATTTTATGTAGAATCGATGTAAGGTATAAATTACGCGCTCAAAGTCGATCGCAAGTAATCTTTATAAAAAGTGCCTTAAACGAATCGATATGTATAACAATATAATATAATATGCATCGTATATTCAAAGTTGCATAAAAAGATGTTTACTCTTTTACTTTTTTTTTTTCAAAGAAATTATCAAAGAGATGACTATATTTTTATACGTACTCTCTAAAATTTATCAAGCATATCGAATTTTCAAGAACTTTGAAAAAAATATATATATAGTACATGTATGTAAAAATACTCTTGATACTCTCTGTAGTAAATTTAAAAAAAAAAAGGTAATAAATGTTGCTAATTTTTTTTTCTAAGAAAAAAAGAATCGTTTTGTTTCGCCCGACGAGGAGAAATATAAACAACAACAACAAAAATAAAACAAAAACCAATCCGATGAACTGTAAGGACGCGCGATGGTGTTTAACCTTTTTCGAAATTTTAATTGTTATAGTGCTGTAATATGTTTGGAATTTTTGACTTATTAAAATCCGTCGTAGACTGGTCAGTGTCATTGGTAGCCTTCGTGGTCAAGAGTGTCCTCTATCTAATTCTCTTTATACTTTCTTTGTTGCTGCTCTCCGTGTCGATGTCAGTGACGATAGTTATGATTCTGATCTTCCTCGAGATACTCATGCCTCGCGACGGTAGCGAGAGCTCGACCGACAATTGATGGACATACACACTTTTTTATAATACGCTCAAAGTAGACATGATAAATTTGTATGAGCCAGGTAAAGACGTGAACGAAAAAAAACATTGCTTTTATGAAAAAGAATATATTCTGATTTTATAACATGTATATTGTATGTACAATTTTCCTACAGGTCACGCCCCACATACCTTTCCTCGCT
Organism: Trichogramma dendrolimi; assembly: GCA_034770305.1. Classification (NCBI taxonomy): domain Eukaryota; kingdom Metazoa; phylum Arthropoda; class Insecta; order Hymenoptera; family Trichogrammatidae; genus Trichogramma; species Trichogramma dendrolimi. Next base: position 568,539 of record JAPMIB010000031.1, on the reverse strand, counting down.
CTTTGTGTAGTGCAAATAAAGATTTGGAATTTAGATTGATTCTATATAGAAGTATGCAGGTATGTCTGATTTTCACGATTGAAAAGCTTATCTTAAACGTGGCAGATTTTCAATATTAAAATACTTAACCATTTAACAATTGTCAAAACTTATTTAATCTATAAATATTATTTCTTCATAATATGAAGTCGTAAATTAGGTGACTTAGCTAACTGGTAGATTTATAAACTTTTAATACTAATATCAACAATGTTAAAGTGCAAACTCTCTAAGCGTTTGCCTAGGAGAGAATCCATTCAGGTAAAGAAGCATCTATACACTATTTTACAAAATTGCAAAATTTGTCAAAAGTGACACTTTGCTTAGAGAAATGGAAAAGCATAATAATTATTTTTGCTCGAAAATCTAAGTATAAACTTTAAGAAAAAAACATTTCTTTGTGATAAATCTTTAAAAAAAGTAATAATTTGCTCGATGTAAATATAAGTTCTAAGAAGATTAAAATGATGTTATTATATACTAAAATATCACTGAGAGCTGCTTCGTGATAAAAAAAATACACGATAGATCCACTCTCATTGTGGTGCACAACGAGAATGGTTATCCACATTATCCTAATGCTTCAAATCGAATATTTCTATCAGCAATGGTTCTACGCTTGAAGGATTCACATTCAAATAAACTCCGACCACTTCGTTATTCAATCTGTGAAGCTCAGAAATCTTCTGAATCAATTTCAAGAAAGTTGACTTGGCCTCGCAACCAGGATATATGCTTTCCAAATATCGTCTCAATAGATAATAATACGAGTTCTGGAATTTAAAAAAAGGTAAATTTCAACAACCTGTTCAATAAATTTATCCTTTTTTTTTCTTGTTAAATTTGAATAATTACTTGTTCAAGTTTAATGACGTCACTGTGAACGACTCGCGGTCGTTCTGGGGAAAATAATGCAATAGCGCATAAAATTAAAATAATATTTTCGTCTCTCCATTTTGGGTCGAATGTCCTAACGAATCTCGAATGCTCGGCATATAGATTGCCCTTAGCTTCCTTCAAAATGTCAACTTTGATTCTTGACAAGTTTTCCTCGCTGTGAGGAATTTTCCAAATATCTTTATCAGGGTCATGATTGATCACTGATCGCAGTATGAGCATTTCAGTACATCCACCTTTCAACAGAGCTAATTGATCCTCCTGACACATATTTTTAAATGCACTGATTTTCTTTGACATCTTTATAAGACGTCGTATTGCTATTGCAGTCAAATTAATGACATCTAGCAACATTGGATCAGACTGTCCAGATTTTCCCTGAAAAAAATGAAATATTTGGTAATTTAAAACAGTTGATAAGTTACAATAATTCAATTTACAAACAACTAAATATACCTTAAATCTACAATCATCTCCTACAAGATTTGTAAGGTCATCGTCAAGAGGAGCCAATAGTGCTTTATTAGCTACTATCAGTTCATTTAGTTTGGCTCTTTCTGAATCATTCAGCTCTCTATTAGTGTGACTACCTCCTAATGCAGAATAAGCTGAGAACTCCAATTTGATGGCCTCACACAAGATTGATTCAATAGAATTTGCTGATATAGGCAACCTGAAATGAATGAATATGGAAAAATTAAATTAAGTGTTAATAATTAGAAAGATATTTAAAAGCTTCAGCGTACTTCTGAACATCTTGCAAGACATCTCGTGTGACTTCATCTGTAGATTTAATTGACCAATGGCTGGAAGGACCAGCTTTTGCAGATGAACTCTGGGGATCTTCTGCATTTGTAGTAATTAAATTTTGTAAAATTGGATTTTCCTGACTTTGATTATCATTTAATATTTTCTTAATTATATCATCTTGACTATTATTAGCAGGTTCTTTATTATCAGCTTTGGTTGCAATTAGAGTATTGGCGTGACTTATTTCTTCAGCAACTGGCACTGTAATATTTTCTTCCTCCAATAACTGGGATATTTGAGGATCAGATATCAACTTTGCAATGATTTCTGGATCTGAAAATAGTTTTGCAAGAACACCTTGATCTTGTACTACTTTTGCTATCACGTTTGGATTGCTTGCTAATTTAGATACAACTATAGGATTTACTGACACTTTAGTTGTATTAGATACAGTTGAAATCACTTCTCTTAATTTCTCACTCTCACTTGAATTTTCTACACTAAATTGTGATATAACATGTGCAGAGTTTTGACTTGAACAAGATTCAAGTATTCTTGAACTAGTAGAACATTCTCCATACTTAGAATAAATATTTTGTTCTTCTACTGGCTTTAAAATTGTATACTTTGAACATTGATCATCAATTTTGATTATTTTGGGACAAGTCTGTTCTATATCTCTGAAATCATGCTTTTGTAGAACCATAGACCCGTTATTGCATAATCCATTTCCTTCTAATCCAGAGCACAAATTTACATCAAAATTTCCTTGACTAGAAGCGCATTGAGCTATATTAGCTGAATTAAAAGATTCGGAATGATTATATTTAATGAAATTATTCTTTGAATTGCTCGAGGAATCCTTTAGCATTTCCAATGTTTTACTACTAGCTATGTCACAGTTTTCTGGAGGGCTCGAGGGACTTGGACAACTAGCTGCTGTGACTGGACTAAGACTGTCGACAGTTTGTTGCTTATTGGGATTGAGATCGGTGTACTTTTTTTCTGAATCCCAAAAGTAAGGCTCCGACACTGCTGAAGTGACCGAAGGAATGGAAGGGATGGAGGTAGAGTTATCATCGAACGTTGACTCATCGATGCTATTATCTCCTTTATGCTTTTTCGAGGGTGTCTTCTTTGCTCTGTTTTCTTCAATCTTTAACCTCTTCAAAACCTTATCTTCCTCGGACATGATATATTCCTTCCTCATTCCAATTAGAAAACATTTATCCAGGCGACATTTCTGGCAGAATCTTCGTGTAACAGGTGTGATTTTGCAATTTTCAGTGAAGGGACAGCGAAAGTCCTGAAAAGCATCAAAAGACATAGAATCATTACTCTGTTACAAGTGCGAAACCTTGAAATCATAATCAGTTATATTGAAACATTATCTCTCAATCGGAGAGAGATACAACCCGGTTGGTCTGACAATATATTTCATACAATGAAAAGATAACTGACAGTCAAGGACAGAGTGCAAAATTCCAGACAGAGCCTCGACTATTGCACAGAGTGCGTCGTGTCCCTCATCACTCTCACCTTGTTTTTCAACGCATTTCTTCTAAAGAACGCCTTACAGCTCTCGCAGCTGACGGCGTTGAAATTGTAACCAAGCGCCTTGTCACCGCAGACACCGCAGATCTTGTTCGCCTCCCTAGTGGCGGCGTCCTGGCTCCTCTGCTCATCATCCCCCAAGTCCGACGACTCCCTCAACATTTTGCTGTCCTTGCTCTTGCTCCGCTCTCCTCTTTGATTCACAAATCAAAATCATCTTCTGGCGTATCATCATTGTATGCAACAGAGACAGAGAGCAGAATTGATTACGAGGCATGAGTGTGTGTGTGTTTGTGTATCGTTTTAAATGAAAAATTCGACCTACCAGTGGGCATCATTGCCATCATCATTGCTGCTGCTGCCACTGCAACGCACATTTATTACAATATATCAATCTATATGTTATTCCGTGCGATTAAAAAGGAACGGGGCGAGGGTGAATGATCTCATCTGCTGCTGCTGCTGCTATATTGCACACACGTCGTCGCCCGTCGCGTCGTGGTCGTGCACGCATAATCGACTCCAATTGCCGAGTGAGCAGATAGAGAGAGAGAGCCAAAGAACTTATCAAATAGGTAATTCCAATACGTGTGTATGTATACCTAACAACGTGTGGTGCACGCGCGATCCGAGTGTATGTATACACACTGACTGAGTATATAGCGTCTGCGTGCGTATGCTATATGCTATGTATATGTATTGACGGCGATGACGACTACGACGAAGAACACACATGTACTACTTTATATACATGTGTGATGTGTATATGTATTAAAGCAGGCGCACTCGATTATATATACGATGATGGCACTCCACGACATCGGCACATGCTATAACACACACCGAAACACACGCGCACATATATATGCATAAGATATATATTTCGACACACTGGTACACTTACACACACACACGCGTGAATACTGATAATACACCAATACAATATTATCGTCGTCGCGTCTCTTACGGCGGGATCAAAATTTATAAGTATTTTAATAACGACGGCGATAACGAGCTAATGCTGCTGTTGCAACGATGGACCCGCTCCGCAGGTGATCGTTTATTATTTTACAAGCATGATATCCTGCGCGTAATATATGCTGCTGCTGCTTCACCGACGACAATAATATTATTCTCTGGAATGATGTGAGATAACTGAGAAAGGCGCGTCGTGGTGCGCTGCTGCTGCTGCTGTCGCAAGCTTTGATACATTAATATACATTATATACATCATCTGCAACGACTGCAATATATACACTCTGTGCATTCCCCAAACTCCGCTGACCGCTGCTGCTGCTGCTGTCTGCTGGCGAGCTGCTACACTTTGTATATATACAATAGAAATTATCTTGTGCGAATCTTAGCGAGCGAGTCGCACAAGTGTCAATTTCTGCTGCTGCTGCTGGGCTATAGGGGCTGCGTTGTTGACTGCGCTGCGCGCGCGTAACGATGTTTCGGGACTTGGCCGCTCGATGGCAGCAGCGTACGGTGTAGCCTCGGAAAAGGAGAGATCTGTCCAAAATAAAAAGAACGAGCGCCGATGAAATATACTTTTTATTTGCTCTCCCGCAGCGAAATTTTTTGTCGATATGAACTTTTGAATGTTTTTTTTTTTTTTTCGTGCAACTCACTTTTGTCGTCTTGTTTGTGTCCGCAGAAGCAGCAGCAGTAGCAAAAAAAAGAATATAATAATAATAATATAAATCCGGTCCAGTCATGGGTCTACTGACGTCGCTGCTGAATTACGAGTCGACGGACTCGATCCAGGAGATGATCCACAAGATGTTCCCGAATATCGTCGACGATCTCGTCGCCCAATTTCTCAAGGTGAAATAAAAAAAAAAAAAAGGATCGATTCTTTCTAAATTTTTTTTTTTTTTTTTTACGAATTTTCTTGTTTCAGAATTTCGCGATCATACTCGTGCAGCAGCTGGTGCGCCGATTGATCGAGTCCGGCGATTTTTTTCGCAGCTGGTGACAACGACAACACGAGAAGAGCAGCAACGAAGCAACAACAACAACAACAAAAATAGAAAAAAAAAGAAGAAGAGAACCGTGTAACAATGCGCAATAACGAGCAGAGAGATCGGTAATAACGGCGGTAGTCCGTCGCGTGCCTCGCCGCAGCCGCGAGAAGGGGAAAAGGCCGACTGCTCGCGCGCGCGTTAATTTCATTTTATACACTCGCGAGGAGACGATTTCTCAGCGATTCCGTAGCAAATATAAATCGTATAATGTAACAAGATGTATACATACACATACTTTCGGCGCATCAATTATACGAGGAATTCAGGTTTTTTTTTCTTGTTTCAATTTTAACGTTTTTGAGCTCTCAAACGATGCGGCGCACACGAGCGTTAATTTCGGTCGCCCATCGATCATCGGCTAATCGGACACTTTTACGATAAGAGCTGTCTGCTGCTGACTGCCGAGACATGTCGTGTGTTGTGTAGTACAAATATAGGCTCTGTGCAGGTCAGGCGTTAAAAATTAATCTTTTTTCTCGGTCTTTTTTTTAGTATACACGTATATATTTGTCAGCGCCGAGCGTCTGTTAATTAATTAATTAATTAATTGTTATACTCCGACTTACGTAAAGGTGACAAAAATGTATATCATCGAATTCCAAACGAGACGGGGGGCGGGGCCTGAGCAGCCGCCCGCAAAAAAATTTTTGTTTTCAACAAGCTAAATATGGAAAATTTTCTGAAACGAACGTCATTGTATCCGTTACGCAATTATACACAATTATTACACCGTTCGAGAAGAGAGAAACAAAAAAAAAAAAAAAACGAATGATCATCGAGATAAACCGAAGACATGGAGATTGAGCAATGATATAGATAGATTATAATGTAATTATTACGTGGGCGTCGCCGAGTCTAATGCGCGCGTAAAAGATAATAATCTTCTTTAATATCTGACATATATACGGGTGATTTGATGAAAAAAAAAATATTAAAATAATAATAATAATAAAAATAAAAAAAATAGCAAGGGGTATAAATTATCGCTAGAGTCTCCACGCGCGCGAAAACACGTATAATACAAGATCTTTACAGCGTCAGAACAGCAGCTTTCCATGTAGAGAGCAGAGAGAGTCGTCGAATCGATACATGTGGAAGTATTAAAGGTGGTTGCAGTACGGCGCGTGCAGTCACTGCCTGGTACAGCCTGCGAGCAGAGCGATATGCTCTCGTTTATATTTAGAATTTACCTTCTGCCGCCGCCGCCGCCGCCGCCGTCGAGCCCAAGGCTGTGCCGCTGATGCTGCCTGCCTGTGCCAGAGGGGGTGGATCCTCTCTCTCACTCTACCTATATACGTGCTGGTGGCTGTATGTGGCAAGTATAAAAGGGCGCTGCACATAGACACGTAGGTATATACACGTACCGTACCTAGATATATCGACACGTGCGTTTTACATGGAGAGAAAACGCCAGGCGCAAGGTAACGGAGAAACACACACATACACACACGCACGCACACATCTATACATTATGCGCTGCTGCTGCTGCTGCTGCTGCTACGCATACACTGCAACAATGTAAAATTTGACCTGCATATCAGGCCGAGAGCATCGGCTAATTTGCTGTATACAGCGTGGAGCCGACGTATCGGACGATGTTATAATTTCTTTTTCTCTCTATCTCCGCGCTACAGTGTACATGAATTCTTTCGGTTTTTTTCTCGCCGCTGCGTTGCAGCAGTTTATTAAAACTACGTTTTTTTTTCTGCCGCTGCTGCTCTTTTCAGATCGAAGCCACGCGTGCGACAGTTGATTAATTCTTGTGCACGCGCGCGAACGCGAAGCGTATGTAGGAGTCGCGTCGTCGTCGTCGGCCCGCGACAATCGACAACGCGACGAAAAATGCCGCGGCAGCAGGAACAGCACTGCACGGACAGAGCACCGAGAGTTCAAACGGCAAAAAAAATTATATCCGAAATATAATTAAAAAATAGAAACGATAGAATAAAAATACAAAATTAAAAATTGAAGAGAGAGAGAGAGAGAGAGATAGGATTAGGAAATTGCTTTATGTGCGCGAGAAAGAGCAAAAACACATTATAATGGACGCTGCGGAAAACTGAGCGAGCGAGAGAGAGAGAGAGAGAAAATTCAAACGAAGTTAGACGTTATATTTCCTTTGTTATACCGGCGACTAATGCGCGGAATATATAATTTTTTTTCTCTGCCCGTGCCGTTGCGCTGTTTTGCTGCTACCGCTGCTGCTGCAGCTGTCAGTAGTCTAACAAAAAACAATTATTAATTTTCCCTTTTGTATTATAACGTATACATATTATACATAACAACAATAATAACAACAGCAGCAACAACAAAAAAAAAAGGAAAGCGTTCGCGCGAGTCAAAGAAAGGACGAAAAAAAAAAAAGAGGAAGAAGCAGAAGTGAAAAACACGAAAACTTCATTACATCCATCTCTTTTTTGGCGCCCGACCTATAGTACGTGTAACTTGATTTTTCTCTCCTCTCTGGTACGATATTTATTCACTTTCTCTCTCTCTCTCGCTCACTCAGGGTACGGTAGACGAAAAAGGAAGCTCGCTTTTCGTTCGACATTCGATGCTATTTAGACACACGACTTTGTGCGCGTCGCGCACAAAAAAGTGCGTCCAACGCACCGTACACCCCATACACACAGAGGACGGTTAACGCGAAAAATTCAATTTTGATGGATGAATCTCTCTCTCTCTCTTTGCACCGCGATGCACTATATACCTTATACGCGCGTATCGTATATACCATCCCATGCGTTTATGATTAATCGTTCTAGGCGTATACTGCGTGTGTACACCTTTTTTTCTCTTTCTATCTTTTTTTTTTATTTTTATTTTTATTTTTATTTTATTATTTTTTTATTTCTCTCTTTTGATCGTCGTCGTCATCGTCGACGTCGTCGTTGCTGCCGCTCCGTGGTTTAATGGACTACATACTGCCTCCCATATACACACCCCACTATATATCTGTCTCCATATACGTATAGAGAGAAAAACTTGTTTCCACCTCGTTTGATACATAAATTCGATATATAATACAATCAAAACTCGACGTTCAGCTCTCTCTCTCTCTCTCTGCGCAGCACCCCCATATACACAGTACATCAGAGCAGCCCCGTGTGCGTCACGCGCGCGTGCCGTATACCATATAGACTACGCGCAGGTACATCGTTCATCTTTTATAACATATATATATACGGTGTATTTGATTCGACCTGGGAAATTCGCAAGCACGAGTGTTACAGCTGCCGCGGCGGTTGTATATAAAATTAGTAAAATTTCGATCCTATAGCGTGTTGTATATATGCGCAGCTTACTTATAATAAGGTAAAATCAGCAATTCCTCGAGATACGTACAGGAGTTTCTCCACCGCACACGTATAGGCATTTCAAATTATCTGTAACACTCGTGTGTGTGTGTGTATGTAAGTAGAGTCTCGAGCTCGAGGAGTGTTATCCTCGACTCTCTGCCTGTATAGATGAGTGTATAGTGCATGTGTGCGTGTGTGTGTGTGTCCCTATGTATTATACGTACACTCGCTCGGCACCCTTTGTACGATGCAAACGTGAATACATATATATAGCACCACCCATCGTACGTGTGTGTACGTGTGTATATACTCAGCGTCGTATATGCTTTTAGCTTGTATCACCTACGGGGAATTACACGATTATATATAGCCTCTCGCTCTCTTCGTCGTCTCTTGGTGGGTACGACTACTTCGACTACTACCACGACGACGACGACGAGATGCTACAAACTGGGGCATAAACAATCCCTTAGCTTTGCCTCTCTCTCTCTCTCTTGCTCTCCCTTGACTCTCAGTAGCAACGACGACGACGACGACGACAGTGGCTGCGGTGGCGGCCGAGTGTGCGTTCACGCTTTGATGCATCGATGCGATGCCGCGCGCGACTTACCTATACTCTTATAGATAGGTATACTAGATACGATAGGTAGGTGTAGGTAGCACTATGTATACAGCTTCAGTGTATTTACGTATCGAGAAACTATTGCGCAGAGAAGGCGGTTTGTTGCATTTACATAGACCGTCGTTCTTCGTACGTATTTCTCTTGTTTTTAGATTCGTTTACGTTTACGATTCATTTATTTATTTATTTTGTAATTGCGTCGACGCGAGACGCGCAACGAGAGACAAGTTGAGTTTCAAATATACTAGGACTGTGTATATACGAAAGTTTAATAATAATGAACTAGAAATTACTATAGAGTATTTGGAAAATTTCAGTCCTGCGTCCTTCGAAAAAGCTCAAAGCCTAATTAAAGTTTAAACGTTGCGCAAGGCTGTTCGTACAAAAAAATAATATACAGCATCGTAATTAATTAAAAATTTTGCATTTTTTTTTTTTTTTTACTCAACTTCGAGGCTCGATATACCAGCCACTATAGTACTACGTTTAATAGGTAGAAAAATGCAGTAGTTTTCCGGGATTGAGATAGTCACTCATTAGATGATATTAAAAGCATACCTCGCAGTGACTGGCGTGTGGGAGAGTCAATGCCAAAGGATATATATATAAACAACTTTGTTCTTGCACTTTGGCGGATCCCGCGCGCAGGCGTTTGATAAACGCACGAATTCTCTGCGAAATTTTTAACCCAGCAGCAAATGAAAACATTTTTTTTTTCAACTTACTCTCAACCGTACTGTTTTACATTTTTAGATTTTAACATAACGTATCCATGTGCACGAGATTTGGTCAAAGATACGGCATTTACAGGGTTTGACATTTGTAATTTTTTCTCTCTCTCTCTCTCTCTCCCACTGGCACCTATATCTCGCGATTGTCGCGATACAGCCCATATATTTATATACACACCCACACACCCATACACTTATATAGGGCGAGGGGGGCGCGCACGAGAGAGAAACTGCCACAGGTTTTTCGAGCAGCAGCAGCAGCAGCAGCACTAGTAGCAGTGGTATATACGTAAGCTCGCGCGCGAGGCCGTTATCGTGTACGCCACCGGAGCCTGTCATCGAGGCCTTTTCATTTTCGTCATTTCGCGGGCGCTATACCACGCGACGCATAAAACACTCACCCACGTCTCTCGCGTCGTATTACATTTATACGTGCATAACACGAGGCGCTTACACACGCGCACAGACACACAATTTTTTTTTTCATTTCTGCTCGTTAATTGCGCGATTAACGAGATAGATATGTATGCAGTATGCACAACCACGTATACAGGTCGTCGTGGGTTGTTATTATTATTATCGCCGTGTTATTAAACATTTTTCTTTTCTTTCTTTTTTTACTCACTCGAAGTTGAAATTTTTTTTCATCGTATATACAACATTGCGATAAATGGCACACGGGCGTTTGCTCTCTTCTCTCTCTCTCTCTCTCTCTTTGGCCGCTTATATACACGTTATTAGTGTACCTGAATTGAATTTTATATTAAACGCACATCAGGCCATTTTATTTTCAATTTATTTCCTCGCAGAGTCCGAAAGAGAGAGAGGGAGGGAGAGGGAAAAGAAGGAAATTATTCTCGTTAAGTCGTTAGGCGGCTACTCTGCGCACTGCTCCACTACTCCAGAGAGAGAGAGAGAGAGAGAGAGAAAGCTGCAGCACAGAGACTGCCGAGCTCAGCAGAGACTATAGCTCAGCGAATCATCTCTAATCTGCGTCAACTTTTTCAATGCATTTATCAAGTTTACCTGCTGCCGCCGCTGCTGCCACTGCGGCACGAGTTTTATACCGAAGCGCAGCGCGCGGAGGCACATAGTTTTATAAACGACTTTTTTCTCGGTATATAGGCTAGATTAGACTGGCGTTTTTTTCTCTCTGTCTCTCTCTCTCTCTCCTCTATCCCTTTTTTTCAACCCTACTCCTCTTCTTTTAGGGCTCGCACGAGCAAACCTATAAATAGCACCAAAGCTCGTTCGAAGGTCCGCGCGCGCGAGCAGCAGCAGCAGCAGCAGCAGTAGTACTAGCGAGAGGAAAAAAAAATAAAATAAAATGAAATAAAAGTTTATTTCGCAAATACAAAAGACACGAGCTCGGGCGAGGGTCTCGAGTTAAGCGCGAAGGGAGAGAATCGTCGAGCGAGCGACATTGAAAACTCCGAATGACATTTAGAAACTTCCCGGTGCTATACACACACACACACACAGCTCACACAGGGTAGGATTTTCTACCTCGACAATGAAAACGATTCCTCCGCGCAGCGCAGCGCGTGTGTGTATACAAAGACAAAGACAGAGAGAAAGAGACACGCGAGGGCGCGATCTAGCTGTTGAAGTTCTTTTTTTTTCTTTTTTTTTTTTGATATCGTCAATCCTACGCAACTTTTCTTTAGTTTAAAACCTACTTTAACGCTGTAAAAAAGATCGATTTACGTTTACTATTACCAAAAAAAAGGGGGAAATACCGTTGCGTAAGAGAGTAGAGATTGTAAGTAAAAAGCTCGAATGAACGCGAGCGTCGTCGTCGTCGTCACTTATTACACCGCATTCCACAATGTCTATATCAAGCTTGATGCAGCAGCAGCATTGTGCTGTTCGCTTGGAGAGAGTGACTTATGAACTGCTCCGTTGCGGTGCATATTCCGCAGCACGACGACGACGACGACGACGATTATTTATATACACGCGCATTATATATTATAATCATGTACTGTGCGCGCGCGTTACAGAGATCTTTTTGTGCCCAGATTTCAGCTTGATATTATACATTATTAATATAATGTGCAGCAGCGGCAGCAGCCTCGAGCTTTCGACGCGCGTGTGTCTGAGCAAAACCGATGTGTATAGTGGTACTATGCGTAGACTCGAAAGATGATCCCTCCTCGCTTCAGCTCGTTATAATTATATCATTTTCTCCGCTCTCGCGCGTAGATCTCTCTCTCTCTCTCTTTCGTATACGCGTACACGTACGTATATACGCGGTGGCGATGATATTCGTAACTTTTGCCCCCCCCCCCCCAACGTTTTACAACGCACGCGCCGTATATGTTACGAGTGCGTGCCGCGGACAGCTCCGAGCTCTGCGCGCACACACGAATCGCATATACGACGGCCGCCGATATTTCTAATTGCCGCGAGCGAGCGCGAGCTTCGAGACATGCAGTCGGTCGACGTTTAAACGAGTGTGTAATACACGCGTGTTTCTATGTGTATATGGGTACGCGTGCGGATGGATACTTCGCCGCAGGTATATCATAATGAAAAGCTGCGTGCGTGTGTGGGCGTGTGTGCGCCGCGCGCGGCGTAAATCGTCATTTGCAAATCGTATTGACCTACTTGCTTTGAGGAGAGAGAGAGGGACCCTCTGTATGTATGCTGCTGCAGGTTCCTCTCTCTCTCTCTGTCTCTTTTCTCTTTCACCCCCTCGCGCATACTCCGAGCTGCGTTGTTGTTGTTGTTGTTATTAATATATGTACGCGCGCGCGCGCGCGCGTGGTGGTGCATCGGATTGACTCAATCAGCGTGCACAGCTGCAATACACATGTACACACACACACACACACACATACACACGGAGAAATCGAGCGACGATGATTATGAAAATTAGTTACAGTCTCTGAGCGGCGCGCGTGTATTATCAGCGCGCGTAAACGGCCTGTATGTGTATACATCTGCGCTACGAACGGCAAATCATTATCACGCGCCCTGGCGCCAGATATTATAGAGAGCGGAGAGGGATATAGGGTCGGGTAGCTCGAGTTGGTGTGTTCTATACATAATGACAAATCCGCAAAACTCGAGAGTTTCTCTACACGCGAGGATAAGGGCTTATACCTATATATGAATGCGTGTATGTATATCTATAGTTATCATCTATCCCATTCATCTCTCTCTGTCTCTATACGAGGCCAGCTGCATGGCATGGGCATGATGAGCCACACACACACACACACACACCTACACACACAAATATACCTACAGGGTCAGCGCTGCTTATATTCGTGAACGAACTTTTTCCACCTCTATTCAGGCATCTCTATATACTACCTATACTCACCCGCGCCGATGCTGCTGCTGCTGCTGCTCGACCCTGTTGCTTTTCATCCCCCGTTGATATCCACCACCACCAGAGCAGCAGCTCTCCCACCAGCAGCGGTACTACCTCACGCAGAGATCTGCGCGCGCACACACACCCCCCGAGTACGTATACGCGAGTATTCGAGAGCGCGCGTGCGAGAGAGAGAGAGAGAGAGAGAGACAGAGCTCTCGCTCTGGAGCGGATCGCGCAGAGAGGCCGATATAGGAGGACGCACACAACACTGCCTAGTTCTCACGAGGCTCCGGCCGACAATGACAGTCCTGCCGCAACACCAACACGCGCCGCACAATCGTGAGTACCCAACAGAGAAAAATTAAAAACACACACACGCACACAATTTAATAATAATAATTGCTCATGGCTGTTTGATTATATATATATATAAAAAAAAACCAACCAAAATTTATTACAACCCTGGCGTTTATAAATATATATATATTTTTTTTATTTGGACTTGCAAAGCCATTGTTACAAATATACACATTATATATTATACGTCACATTATACACATAATATTTTAAATATACATTTTTGTACCAAGTGCAAGTGTCATTGGAGGCTTACTCGTTATAGGGAGCGAAAAAGAAAAAAAAAAGAAAAACGTGTGCGACAATTTTCTTCGATTAAATCTCTACGTCTCATTGAAAACGTGCTCGTAACAGCTCGCGCCGTCAGTCCAACCGTTCGTCGTCCAACAAGTGTGTATATATATTAAATACGATATCAACCCGCCAAGTGATCGGGCTCAATATTCGTGCAGACGTGGTTATATACTATACACATACAGTACGTTTAAATCCCTCGACGTTTCGTATATATATACGACAAATGTGTGCGTGCGAGTGTGCGTGCGAGTGTGCGTGCGTGCCTGTGATTATCTCCCCTGTGGTGGTGATCGCTCGCGTCGAACGATTAATTCACGAAACCTTTTGACGATCGCGCACAGCAGCGTGCGATCGCCGCGGCGCGCGTCAAAAGTCGCTCATAGAACTCTGTATAAAAGAGAGCGAATATGTATATATAAACCTCCCACCCCGCGTGTGTGTTTATTCGCAAGCTGATTATTAAACGAAAACTTTATCAAGTACAGGTTGAAACTTTTTCCCCACATATATTATATATATATATATTACGTATATAAACTGCGCTAGCGTATTTATACTCGCGCGCGTACGAAAGTTTATATACGCGGCCATTTAAATAAATCCACACGCGCGTATACGTATATAAAGTATACTCGATAATTATTTCTCCATGATAATATTAGTGGAGCTTTTTCAACATCCCCGCTATCCCGTACTTTCTTTCGGTCTATGTCTGTGCTGAGCACAGTGTGTTCGCTAAACTGCCCCCGCGCGCTCCATCGGGTTTTTATATGCCGCGGGAGGGGGCAAGGGAGTGGGTAATTGATATAAGAAATCATCGAGAAAACGATTGCACTTACTTGTCTTTTCGTCGTCGTCGTCGTTGCTGCTGCTACCGCTGCTGCTTCGATCTCCTGCCAATTGCTCACTCTCGAGGCAACGAAGAGTTACTAGCAGCAGCAGCAGCAGCAGTAGTAAGTACCTACCTACGGGCTATACACGAAGAGCAATAAAATCGAGTGCACTTTGATAAATTAGTCCATAGCCCGCGCGCGTGCCCCACGGTGCGTAACGTTGCAGCAGCAGCAGCAGCAGCAGTTGTGCTCGCGAGCTTTGTTATTATTCAGGAGCAACTTGTAAGCTGTCGCCGCCGCCGACGCTGCTGCTGCAAGTCGGACACTAGCCCGTTTACGGAACACAAGCGACAACAACTGGCAAAGACTGATTTCCCGTTTGAGTTCTTGCTCTTTGGCTCGCTCGTTTCGTTGTTGTTGCTGCTGCGTCGCTTTTTTTTCTCTCTCTCTCTTTTTGTATACGTAGTACACGTTGAGCTTGCGGCGTATTGTCGCGCTTTTACGCGCGTATATAATTCGGCCCCCGCGAGACAACGCGTGTACCTTTTTTTCGCCAGCATTGATAATTTTTTTTTTCATCATATATTCATTAACACGTATATGTACGAAGTCGTGAGTGGGGAGTCAAAAAAATAAATACATTATCAGAGACTGCACTCTCGCTGCAAAAAAAAAAATAATAACCGAATGAATAAATCTGAGTTCAACAGCTGTGTGTGTGTATGTATATCGCACACACAACTCGAGATAGAGATGTAAATGCAGATGTCGCGAGTGGAGGGGGCCGCATTAATTCACATAGAATTACGCGAGGATGAATAATTAACTCTCGAATGTAATTACTCGTGCTGCTCGGTGGGTATTGCACGCGCCTCGCGAATACATCGTGACGTTAACATGTTCATTTGCGATCGCGGGGATTTCGAGCTGCTCTTTAATGCACACGTATAGTATACACTCTATGCCTCGCAAGGAGGCAAAAAGAGGTGAAAAAAGAGAAATATAACATTCGAGGTAAAAAAGCGATTCCCCGAGTCATTCGACCACTTATCTCCTCTCTCTTTTGCGCGCTCTGGATTTTTTAATACACGCGAGAGTGAAGCGAGGCGAGCAAGAGAGCGAGAGGGACAGAGTGAGAGAGAGAGAGAGAGAGAGAGAGAGAGAGAGAGGAACGTGAAAGAGTGGGGCAAGAGGCCAACAGGCCACGAGAGCAGCATACACACTCGGGGTTCTTTCGCAAGCACGACCAACTCTCTCTCTCTCTCTCTCTCGTGCCACCACCGCAGCAGCACGAAGACGGGGGAGATGCTGTTGCAGCAGCAGCACAGCTTCGAAGCTTTTTTTTTTTTTAAGCAGCGTCTTGATTTATAATGCCGACGAGCTCTGTGCTGGGTGGCTTTTCTCGCTCTTTATATACTTAGCCCCCACACGCTATACTCACATATATTCTCATATTTATACACACACACGTGTGTGTGTGTGTGCCCGCCGTCGTACGTAACGCGTACACGTATATATAGGGTTTATTTATAATTCATATACATTTGGCGCGCTCGTCCTGAAAGTTTATATAAATCGCTCGCGGAGGAGGGAGGCGAAGAGTCAGCGCGGGCCGCGTCTGAGCGAATATAAGGAACACGGGCAAAATTGAAAGCCTAATAACCGCAGAGAAAAACTTTGTACATTCTTTCCTCCACCCCCTCGCGCTACACTCACGGCTGCTGCAAGCTCGAGCTTTTATTTTTAGCCGCCGCGTGTACGTATACAGCAGCAGCAGCAGCTAGCTCTCTTACTTTGGGAGTAGTAGGTATTTTTACAGCGCGCGCGTAGAAATGCCCCCGCCCCCCCGCGCGCGAATCGTTTGGCGAAGTCGAGGTAGTAGTAGCTAGCTAGCTAGCTAGTAGTAAGAAAGTAGTAGATGAAGCGGAGAGAAAAAAAAAGCAAAATAAAGTTCGATGGCGTATACGCTGTACAGCTAGCTCTTTCTAGCTCCTAAATTTTTGTCGTTTTCTTTTTGTGTTTTGTGTTTTACCAACATACGCGAAAAGTCGAAAATGAAAAATCGCTCATGTACGTTTGGTCGAGTACAAAGAGCTCGCGCGAGGCAATACGAGCTTTCCGCGAACGAGGTTAAAGCGCATAAAGCACGCTAAAAAAGAAGGAAGGAGAGCAATGGTAATTTCATTAAAAATCCTTGACTCTCTCGTTTCTTCCCTCTCTGTCTTTCTCGCGATTAAATGACACACGTTTATATACTGTAATTTTCCCCCCAACTCGCGTATCCTCTTGCTCTTGCTCTTGCTCGTCGTAACGATTCGCGCTCGCGCGCGAGAGCATTTATTTATTATCTACGCGACGAAGAGTCGAAGTTTTGCGAAAGCGCGTCTCTGTACGGATCGTGCGCATTGTCCTTCTCTACACGCGCGCGCGTAGGGCGCAAATTATCGCACACTTTCTCCGGTCTATATACCTTGATGATATAAAATGACACTCTCTATATATATATACATCTCAGAAAATAGGCTATTGTTCTTCGGGTGGTGTATATTATACATATATATTGTTGAACGCACCTCTCTCGCGTGGCGTTTGCGAAATACAATAGGCGGGGATACTCTCTTGCACGCGTCTATTCAGAAATGCGCCCGACGAGACTCTGTGTGTGTGTGTGAGCATTATTATTACGCGCGGAAGAAAAAGTCGAAAAGCGGGGGAGAGGAGGTGCTTATGAATAAATGAGAGAATTTTCGGAAACTACCGAGAGCCTTGATGAATAATTATAAATAGCAGCTGTCCTCTCGCATTACGTCCCGAAACGATCTAATTTTGTAATGAGGTGTCGTCGCTAATTCAGCAAAAAAAAAAAAAAGAAAAGTACGTCTAATTTTTTCCCTTAATTTAAATTTCGAATATCCTATGCGCACTTCCGGACCATTTACATTCATTTTCCACCGTACGGCCAACTAGTTTCTCTCTTTCTCTCTGCCTCGCTCTAACAATTCTCGAACATTTTTGAAAGTTTTGATTCCATAATAATATTCCATTTTGATATAAAGCATAAATTTTTGCGTACCGTCGTACCATCCGAAAAGTTTTAATTAAATATCCCCTCGCGTTTAATTACGCAAAAGTATCCGCACCCAAAAATGACCCATCAAGAAATTCAGCCCCCTGCCCGCGTCTTACCTTCATTTTTTCTTCTTCCTTTTTCGGTACATAAGAAAACGCGTCCATCCGTAAGTACAAACATTTATGTAAAATAATACCGAAAGCGTATAATTTTTTCGGAAAATCGCTGCGCACTGTCCACGGGGACTGCCGGCGGGGGTTAATTAGACACGCGCCGAACAACTGCAGTCGAAGCTCCGGTATATACTTAGTCTCCGTCGATTTATAGAATATCGCGCGCGGGGGCTCAACTTTATAGAGCGAGTTTCTACGATTCGCCGTATACACAATACGTTATACGTCTCCGAGTTTTCACTCGACGTTATGCTGGATACGGAGATATAGATACTCTCGCGCGCGCGCACGCATCCATCCTTTCGCACGCGCAGACACAGAGAGACAGTTGATGAAACTTTCGTGCATGACTGACATTAATATCGCCGCTCGCGCGCGCGATCGATATTTATATACCACACGCCCGCGCGCGTGCAATATATAATATTGCACATCACACACACGTATACCGATCTTGTGCCATGCTACAGCCAAGTGTAATGCTGCGCTAATGATGAGCGAACGAGTTATCGAATTAATTACGCGATCTCACTCGCGGAGAGCAGCAGCAGCAGCAGCAGCAGCTCACCGAGGTGAAATTGAAACATATTTTCCAATATACGGTTATATACGCGTATCTATGTACGAAACGCACTTTTGCGCGCGAGCGCGAAATCCATTACACACGCGGAACCGAATACGCATATGGCAATTAAGTGTCGTCCCCCATCTTCTTTTTTTTCTCGCCGTTGCTGCGCTTCAATATGCGCGCCTGGGTATGTGTACACAGCTCGCGTTGCAACAATAATGACATTCCAGTCGAGTTTTACCCTCCAACGAGTCGCGCGCGCAACTAGCTGCCCCGTGTCCTGCGTGTATATATATAGAGAAGCAGGATACATATATATATATATATATACAAGATAATAAACGGGGAAAAAATTCATTTACACCGTTTATCAAAGCGACTGTGCACTGTGCACACTGAAGCACAGAGAGAGAGAGAGAAAAAAGGGAGAGGAGAAGTACTGCAGTCGCGAGGCGAGCAATGCATATTACGTGATTGTAAAAAGCTCGTAATATATAAATGTGATTTACAACTCTCCGGGACGTGCTTGCTCGCTCGTCGGCAAAAGGGGGCAGGTCTATGTAGCTTTGCTGCTGCTGCTGTTGGGTACGCGCCTAGAGCCACATCCGGATGTAGCGATTTTCTCGTTCTCTCTGCCTTGTTAGTTTTATTTTTTAACCTTAATACATAAATTTTATTTTATACATAAGCAGCTAGTCACTCGTAACGAATTTCATCGAATATATAAACGCTGTATATGTATAACGTAAGCACTCGTTTTCCACTCTTCGCCCTCTCTCTTGTAAATTAGATAGCGATTAGCGTTTTTTAATCCTCCCTATTATGCCTATAAGTTGCCAAGAGAGAAAGAAAAAGTTTTTCTCTCTCTCTCACTCTCTACCTCCTTCCGATCCTTCATAAAAGCCGTTAAAATGAACTTTGACTCTCTCTCTCTCTCCCTCTGTCGGCGCGTACGAGATCCGAGACCCGAGAGCGCGAGCTAGCTCGTTAGTTGAAACTCGGCTCGCGCGCGCGCTCGATGATGATGATTTCAACGAAAAAAAAGGAGCAAAAAAAAAAGAATTGGGAGTAGAGGGATAAAAAAAAATCCCTCGCGTACGTACGATGCGCGCATAATTGAAACTTTTTTCATATGAAAATACGCGTGTGTATACGCAAATTGATCTTTAACGTTTGTAAGCGCGCGCGAGCACCGAGTGTCGAGTGAACATAGCGAGAGAAAGAAAGTAATGAAAAAAAAAAAATTCATCGTTATAAATACAATCGCGTAACAATAACAACGAGAGCAACAACAAAAACAAAAGCAGGAAAAGAAACAACTATATGCTGTTTTAGTAGTAGTAGTAGTAGTAGTAGTAGTACTGGTCGATAATAACGTCAGACGCAAGCGCGGCAGTGCACCTGGGGGCCCGTAGCTTCCTCCTGTGTGGTATACTACTACTATACTGCATGCCAATCGTAGTTTTCGTAAAACCGATTGTGCAAACGTATCCGTTTTCTCTCCTTTGACCTCTCGGTCTCTCTCTCTCTCTCTCTCTCTCTTAGCAACAGTCAGCGAGTATCTCACAAAGCGGCCCCCCGGCGGAGATGCGCGAGCTCGAGTCAGATAGTATAGTAGCCTTGTTAGGGTATTTATTAAATCGCTTTGGCCTTTGGATAAACAAACGAGACGACGCCACCTGCTGATGCACTTCGCTTCTTGTCACTTGTGTGCGTGTATGTGTGTGTGTGTCTATATATACAAGTGAAACATGACATTTAAATTCATCGAATTCATTGACGACGAAATTTCGGGTGTACACATTCGAAGCTTACCCAAGCGAAAATTCATCACAAATACGTCTGCTGCTGCGCTGGCTGTGATGGCGCGATGTATTTATATATTATATACATACATATTTTATCCACACACGATCGTGACGTTTTCGCATTTGCATAAAATCGAGAGCACGAGGTAAACGTCGATTATATTAATATAATCCCCCTCCCCCCGTTTCGGAAGCGAGAAACAGCCGGTAATCGTCAGTGAAAATGTGTATATGAATGCACGGAAGTCGGTGGCTGGCTGCTGCGGATCGTGGCGAGTAAAATACATACAACGCAAAAAAGCAGCAGTTAGCAGTGAAACTTGAGTGAAATTTGGTCGAAAAAATTAAAAACATCGAAAACGATAAAATTCTAGAAAAAAATGGAATAAAGCTATAAATGATTCTAGGAAGAAAAGTAACACGATGTTTCATTTATGAATCAAAATTTACTGATCGAGTGGGATAAAAATTATTCTTCTTAGGACGAAGCTGAAAATTTTGATTGGATGTATCTCGAATTTTTCAGGTTGGTCTATCCCACACAGATGCAATAGCTGAGTAAATTTCATTTGAATCGCCATAAAAACACAGAAATAATATGAAAAAAACTATAAATCGAAATTTATTAGTCGAGTCTATTGAAAATTATTCTTTTTAGGACAAAGTTGATAATTTTGATTGGGTGAATCTCGAATTTTTCTGGTTGGTCTATCTCACGCAGTTGCAATAGCTGAGTAAATTTCATTTGAATCGCTCCAAAAACACAGAAATATAAGAAAAGTAACACGATGTGATTTCATAATCGTATTCATGTTATATTTTTTCTATCCAAGTTGGTAATGAAGATAATGAACTAATGGACTTTTTCAAAACTGTGCTTTACTTATAAAATCATTTCCACTTTGCCACTTGCAGATTTACAGATAAAGGTACTCGCCATCTAATGGTGAAGAGAGACACTATTATCATTTGATTTTTTTCCATTTTTTTTGCAATTTATGTAAAAAAATAAATCAGTAATGATATTTTGATTTTTAACGAAGAAATCATGTAAAAATAATGTAAATAAAAATGAATATTATATCTTTCAATTTAATGACTGATTCAACATTCAATCAGTAAAGTTTTTCGAATAGTGAAGTATCAGAGTTGAACATCATTTTCTTTCTGGTCGGATTTTTTATGCTTGATTGCTCTTTTTATTTATTTTTTTTTTTGGTAAATTATTGCTGTTTTCAATTAGCTGACACTTGATTCGTAAAACGAATTGTGTTTTTTATCTTCTCTTCACTCTAAGCTAAGTATCTATATGTATACAAGAAAGCACGAATTGTAAGATATGCGTCATTAGACCGAGCAACCTGCTCGACCCACCCGAGCGAGACAAGCGAGCGCGAGAGAAAGAAACGGAGTTACACGATGCTAATAATTTGCGAAGTAAGACGCAAAACAGCAAGAAAAATACTGGTAAAGAGGTTTTGAAATTGTTTCGTTTATATACTAGCACGAATTTTTTTTTACACTTGCGGTTTGAAATACGCCATCTGTTGATGAAATCGAAAAGCTTATAACAAAATATGCCACTTATGATTACGATAAATCTCGTTACGATATAAAATGGATATTACATTTTTCTACAAAACTATAATTTATTTTTATTAACTCATAATCAGCAGTGTCAAAACAGCTGTCAAAAAAACCGTACATAATTTTTTTTTAAAATTGATGTTATAAAATTTTCTACAAATACACTTTAAAATGTATTTATACAGAAATTTGTTTATGTATGAATAATATAGAATGTAAATATGCGCGCGAGTTGTACAAGTACAAGAGCAGTTTGAATTTTGATCAAGTAGCCCACACGAGCACACTGAGACACAGCGAAGTAATGAGCCCCGCTCTCGGAGTAACGTGTCGCTATACATCGAAAAAAGCGAAGGAAAAAAATAATAATAATGAAAAGTTAAAAAAAAAAAAAAAAAACAACAACAACAGCGACAACGAACCAGGACGAAATGAAACTTTAACGCGCGCGAGCGTATGATATTACCACGTGTGTGTGGCTACTCGCCGTCGCATGTGCGAGCACGCGCGCGCGCGCGAAAAATAAACAAAAATAATACATTTTTTCATAAGCGCGTTGGTCGGATACGGTTCTCCTCCTGTATATATATAGGTAAACGTGGCCTCGAATAAATATTTGCAGTGACCAAAAAAAAAAAAGGGTCAAAAAAGGGAATCGAGGAAAATAAAGAGAGCGCGCGGCGGAAGTACGCGGGAGCCCCCGGAGTAAAACCAGTTCATCTGCTGCAAAACTGCATAACGCGCGCGCACAGGAGCGGATAAATACCAATCGGGCCTTGGTTCTCTCGTTGTATCGGATCCGAAGTCAAGTATTCTCTCTATTCTCTCGGTGCACTGCAACAGCAGTAAAGCTCGCGAAGCTATGCCCGCACACACACGCACACACACACACATGAGGCACACGTAGTTATTCGATTCAATTAGTCAATTCGCGAGCCTTCGACGAGGTCGAGGGGAAAGACGCGCGGCGCGGTGCACAGTATCGATACTGCATTATTACGACGTTGCCGCGCCGCAGTTTTTTCATTTATAACATACCGTACGTATGTACGCGTATAATATAGACCGTATCCATTGATCAAGAAAAAAAAACCTGGTAAACTGATCTAGCTCGTTTATTCGGAATAAAGTGAGAGAGAGAGGTATGAGGAGGGGGGTGGAAAGTATCGAAGCCAACTATTTCTGCCCTTTGATAGCAATCTCTATCGCTTTTTTCAAATGCCTCGAATTCCATATTGTAACGGGCGCGCACAGGGGCTGCTACTACTACTAAGGCTATAGCACATTTTTCAACTCGTTACATTTCCAAACGTCCGAGGAGTGCATATACGTTATATATAACGAAAAAAAAACCGCTGCTCCTGCCCAGCCCCTACCACTCTATATACGAGGTTTATACGAGAGGTATTTTGTGCGTATCGCGAACACAAAAAAAGAGACTAAAATTTCGTCAAAAAGATAGCAACAAAAAAAAAAAAAAAAGGGAGACACAGAGCAGCAGAAAAATTTTCGCATTCGAGCGTGTGTATGCGACGCCGCAATCGATTTCCCCAGAGATAAGTGGCTACCCGAGCTTTTTTGAATATTTATACAAATATATACAGATATATAATATGAGTGTGCTATGTGTGTGTGTGTGTGTGTGCAAGCGCGAGGATAAAAGCTCCGAGCGCGCGACATCCTTTTTATTTTTGCTCCACGCTTTTTCTATATACACAACGCTCAGTTTATAAATGTACTAGCCCTCTGGCGCGAACTTTGTTCCTGTTCGCTCGTCGGGCAGCGCACAAAAAAACACCACTACCACCTGCACCGACCCGAGTAAAACACAAAATCCGAGCGAAACTTGCGCCCACGCGAGAGTTATTGTTATTGTTATTATTTTTTTTTTTTACATGTTTTTTTTTCCATTTTGTTTTAAACGCAAATTTTCCAACCACTCCGCGTATATATTATTATATATCATCCGTTTTGCTTTTTAGAAAGAGAAACCGGGGGACCGCGAGATATTTGAATATAATGCACACGTGCGACAACGACGACGACGACGCATTTGTATTCGTATTATTATTATTCATAAGCACTATATGTGGCACGTTTTAAAAGGTAAAACACATAAGGCACATTAATTAGTCATAGGAGAGCTGGAAATCTTCTTAAAATAGCACATAAATATCGCGCTCAGCGTCGGCGGCGGCGGAATTATGGGCGACGCACGCACGAGCGTAGTAGAAAACTATATGTGCCATCATGTACTTCCGCTTGTCCTATTTGTGTTTCGCTCTCTTGCTCTGTTGCTGTTTCTCGCATTACATCTTTCTCTCTCTCTCTTACTTACTCGCGTGTACTACTGCGCAGCGCGTACATTAGCATAAAACCCGCCTCTGCTCCTGCTCCTGCTCCTGCCTGCGTTGAGCTTTATAAACTTGCAAAGTTTATAAACACGAAACTGTAATGAATGATAAATGCCCGTCTTAGTACGTACGTACAGCTTTCTCTTACTCCGCTTTTTTTTCTACCCCCGCTCCGAATTAATTACATATCTGTAACTCTCGCTTTTACGTGTGCGCGCGTGTGTACTTTAAACACGCTGCTATACTTCTATAAAGCAGTCGCACAGTTCCAATCGTGAGCACGCGAGGCCTCGGAGGGTGTGAGCTTTTTTTTTTTAGTTTCGCTCGACGACGATGACACGATGATCGCACGCGCGCGCGAGGCCGATCCGTGCTCGGAATTTACAAAATATTATATCGAAGCCGCAGCAGCGGCAGCCGCGCACGATCGGGTTCGGATGAGGAGGAGGAGTAGGAGGAGTAGGTGAGCTTGCAACGGAAGCCGAAGAATAGTTCGTTATCGCGCGACTGCGGCCTGCACACGCCGCGACAGAGATCCTCTTTATACGATACTACCAATGTATAGGTGTCGGCGTGACACTATGTATACGTGTGGCATTGTGTCGTATTATGTATCGAAGTCGCGCGTATAGACAAAAACTAGGCTCTACCTCAAAAATCCCTCAAAAATATCGGTCGCAATTTCAAAATGCGGCCATCTGAAATATGCGCAGCAGCGAGAAATATTTTGATTTTCTACTCTACACGATATCCCACCGCCAGTGTTTGCCAGCAGCAGCAGTAATTTGAAACGGCTCGACTGATTTTCCGAAGGGATTTATGAAATAGCTGCCCCCCGGTAATTTTGTCCGCTTCGGACGCGGGCAGCAGCTTCGAAGCTACATTTTACAAAATGCTCAAGTATTTAGGATCGAGCATTATTGATGGTCTTATAACGTAATTGAAGACTCGGTGTGTATTTTTCTTTTCCGCGTGTTCGCTCTGCGTACGCACGGTCGAAATAATTCAAAACAAAAGCTCACGCGATCTGTAAAGTACGCACACAAAGTACGGATCATTAAATATGAATAAATTATAACCAATCTAGCGTGCGAAGCAAAATATACAAACAGAGATACCTCCCAATAAACACACGATAACCGCCTCTGTGAGCCGTGTGCAAAATACAATACATATATTTTGAGATAATAGATCATCGAATTACACGCGTGTAAATGTTGTGTGTTTGTGTTATTGCGTATTACAGTTCGGTATAATATATAGTTCATTTTCAATAATACACAGCTGATTTTCGCTGAATCCGCATCTCTCTCTCACCAAATCCATGAGCTGTACTGCAATTACACACGAGCGGACGGGTGTAAGTCTCTCTCTCTCTACTCTCGGCATTAATAACGCGGCTTTGTGTATATATAGTATATATATTTATCGCGTGATATACAACGAATGTAGCGCAGAGCTTGCGGCCACTGCGTGCTGGGCTAATTCAATTTCGACACAAACATTCGCAATATTTATGCTCGCGGACGTACCGGGGGATGGGTGGGAGGGAGCAGCGCAATCTAGGTGAGCTTTCGACCCCCTTTGGCCATCGCTGTATACAGCTGCCGAAGAATACGCGCGTGTATTTTATGACCCGCTGTAATGATGACGATGATCAATGAGCCTCTGATTTCTCTCTCTCTCTCTCCTCTCTACCTCACTGGGTTGACGGCTTCGGTTAACCACACTACGAGCCCACACACGGCGTCGCTGTGCATGAGTGGGGTGAGGCTCTATATTACACACCCGACTCCTCTCCTCTCCTGTATATCGTGTATACGAGTACACACACGCATACATACATATACGTACATATGTGTCGCGGTACGCGCGTCCTGGGAAGCTAATTTAGCTCGCATGAATTCGTGAACGCGTGGAATTTTGCGGTTCTTGCCGAGCGAGCTTTGCGTTTTCGAATCGATCACGCATCTCCCTTTCGCTGCGTCTATCTCTTCTTTCCTTTTGTATATTCAAAGCAAGCTGGTACAGGGTAACTTTTGTTATTGTTGTTGCCTCCTTTTTTTTTTTTTTTGTTCGAAACAATTGACTCGAGTGTATAACAACATCAACAAAAAAAAGTAGAGAGAAAAAAGAGTTAAAACGGGGGAAATTCGCTTTCCGTTGCGGCTGCTCTCTCTCTCTCTCTCTTTCTCTCGCAAGCTCGCAAGCTCGAGTCTCTATAGCGGAAAAAAGAGCCGCGCGCGCGTATGTATTATATATCTATAACCGCGAGGCGAAACGAAACGTTTTTCGGTGTATATATAAACTACGCTGTGCTGTGTACAAGGTCTGTCAGTTGCAGTTTTGCCTTGTATACATGCTCTGTGTACAAGGGATAAAAGCTCGCAAGTGGCAGGATTTAACATTACACAATGTTGCGTACTCGGTATAAAGCAGGGAACGGCGAAAGGAGCGCGAAATGTCAAGAACTGCAGCAGCGCGACGCCCTTGCGTACGTGTACAAGAGAAAGAGAGAGAATGCGTAATTCCTGGCGAAATAGTTTTGCGCGTTTTGGCTTAATAATGCGTTATTATTATATACATATACCGGGACGCATAAATGAACGAACGACTCTCTCTCTCTCTGCATTATTAAAAAAAGTATGGCAGATAAACATACACCTAGTACAAAACAGTCACACACGTGCCATTAGAAGATTAATTATTGTCTTGGCTCGTTGTGCATATACGATTCTGATATACTAGTATACTTTGCTGCAGCTTGCAAGCTCGCGCGTACATACGCGCGTATACGTACGTACGTAACGTGCTATATGAAAAAGGAAAATATTTTTCAGTCACGTATACGCGACTTCATTAGGGGCGAAATCTTGTGTATAATAAAAGCTGCTTTGTGAGCTGCTGCCGCGCTGCTGATGCAGGCAGTAGTAGCAGCGTATTAGGTGCAGCAAGAAAAGCTCGCTCTCTCTCTCTCTTTCTCCCACACTCCTTCCCAGCCCGCTATACCGACTTTTCCATCTTCCTCTCTCTCAAAGGAAAACGCGACGGCGGCCCGTGGCACACATACAAGCTAGAGCTAGAGAAGCTTGCGCCAGTACAGCGCAAAGCTAGATGCCGAGAGAGAAAGAGAGAGAGTGAGTCGTATTACCATTATGTCGTACATATATTTCGCCTTTTATTCAAACTTCGGGGAGCTCTGAGCTGCTGCCACTGCCGCTGCTGTATTTCGTTGGAGAGAGAGAGAGCGAGAGAGAACATGTATACCGACATTTTCCGAACGTGTACACCGTATAATGATATGTGTTACAGCGGTAGCAGCAGGAGCAGCTCAGAGAGAGAGAAAGGAGGGAGAGGTGGAAAATCCGACGTGTATAAAGGATGTGGAAATAAACGTACGTAATTTCGAGTTTGAGTAAGGTACTTTAACTGTCGGCGCGCGGCAGCAGTACAGCACTGCACACGGTCTTACTACCGGGGCTAGGAAATGAATTTCTTGTTTTTTTCTCTCTCTCTCTTTTCCCGATATACACGTCAGTATACTCGGGCACACGTGTGTGTGTATGTGCGCGCACTTACTTTTGATAGAATTGCCCTTGTGATCTGTTTTTTACAATATATCGATCTGGCCTCACTCACTCACTCACTGACTCGGTCGAAGCGTCAATCGCGTTTCACTGCAGCCCTGTACACACACACGCGCGCGCGCGCGTAAAGAGAGCCCAGGTGGAGAGACGCGGCCTTTGGGACGGTAACGCGATATTCGCTCCGTGCCGTCATCTTTTTTACTTTTTTATTTTTATTTCGATTTTTCATCGCAATTAGATTTCCGAACGTCCATCTTCGAGCGTCCAAGGAAGAGCTATAAAGCGAGAAAAGAGAGCAGCAGCAGCTTCGAGTTCAGGTGTTATTTATCGTTTTTCGTTCGAAAGGACGGGTATAACAAATATTAATAAAAAAGAAGGATAAAAAAAAAATCAAAGAAAGAAGGAAGAAAAAAAAACAATTTCGTTACATCATTGCTAATAACTCATTCGTGCGTTCGTGCGCGCAAAGGCGGGGGTGCAGCAGCAGCGGCAGCGGCTATTTCATAGATTCGCGCGCGCGCATGATCTCCGCGTCGATAGTAACGTGTACGTGTATACCCATCGATTTTCATTAAACCCGATCGTATTTCAAGCGCCCGAACGAGAGAGAGAGAGTTGCTATAAGCTACACGAGCAAAAGAAAAGAGGAGCAAAAAAGAGGAGGAGGAAAAGAGACGAGCGTAAGGTACCGATAAATAATAAACTCGTTCTGGCACTCCGTTTAAAGTAAAAAAAAAAAAAAAAAAGAGAGCTACACACATGAACGCACGAGCGGAGCTGTGATGATCGATCGATCATCGTCGCAGCGCAAAAAATAAAGCGATATAATAATAATAATAACAACGACAACAACAATCATGCTATCATAATCGAACTCGATCGTCGCGTGTCCGTCGAGTAAGTTTGAAAAATTCATTTTCTCGGGACGTTTTTCCAGGCTCACACATATAGACACATGCGCGCGCGTGTGTGTGTTTGTGTTTGTGTGCGGTGAAAGCTGCGTGAAAGTCCTCCGGAGGGACGTACATTATATACTTATACGATCGGCCGAGCTCTCGCACGCTTGCGACTGTAGCTTCTTGCCTGTGCTGTCTAATGCCGATGCTGGTCACTCGCTGCAGCCTCTCTATATATACTGCTGGCCGTCTGTCCATCGTGTGTGTGTGTATGTGTGTGTTTTTTTTTGCTCGCTCTTCTTTTTCCTTCCTTCTCTTTCTCTCCCTCTCTCTATTAAAACTTTCAACTCTCCGTACATAAAACGCTTACGATTCCATTAAAAACTCAAGTGATAATTGAAAAGTCATTTTCTTTCTCGCATCGGCGCTTTACGCGCGTTTTTCCCTTCTTTTCTTTTTTTGTTTTTCTTTTTTTCATTTATGTTATCCTTCTTCCTTTTTTTTATAACCTTTTACATTTAGCGCTGCTGTGGAGCGCTGAAAAAAAGTTGAATTAAAAAATACAAAAAAAAAAAAAAAAAAATTAATCTCGGACAATACGGCGCGAAAACTGACGAAATTTCGCTCCATTGAAAGCGGCGTCGTCATCGTCAATCCCGATCGCGCGCGACGAGGTCGTCAATTTTAATCCGACGGAATATTATGGAAAAAAATCCATTAATTGTTTGGCCTCGTCGTCGTCGTCGTCGTCACGCTTTGACTTTGTGTATGTATGTATACGCGCGTTTTTTGCAATTAATTAAAGCAGAATAAATAACGATCGGGAGTGAAATAAAAAAGAATAAATAAAGCAGGAGTAAAAAAAACAGAGAGAGAGAGAAAGAAGCAATCCCTGTCCCAATCGGCTGCATTGTATGGATATATAATAGACTTCGGGATTTTCCTTTTCACCTGCTGCTGCTGCGCAAAACTCGATTGATTCAAGTCGAAGGATAAACATCGTATTCTCTCTCTCTCTGTTATATATACACTGATTGGAATTTTTTTTCTCTCTCTTTTTGTTTTTACTGGTGCGTCAATGCGTGGGCGCGCGAGCTAGGTTTTTTTGTCGCTATATCTCACCACCACCACCACCACCACCGTAACCAACGTAATAAACAACGCAGTTGAACGATGCACAAAAAAAAAGAAGCAAAAAACACACGGGATATGATTAATAGGCGATAATTGCTCGAGAGAGTGGCAGCAGCACAGTAGAGTGGTAAAATTCAAGCGAGAGATGACCCATACGCACGAAATCCGTGACTTCCTACGTACGTACGTAACGTGTATAGAGTAGTACGCCATATACGTTGTACTCGTAGCAACAGCAGCAGCAGCGGAATACATCGGTACGTACATCGGCGATTACATGCATACGTACGTGTATAACGTCGCTGGGGATAGAGCCAAGGCTAAAAGCCAATGAGATTAAAGCCCGGCTATGGTACCTCCTCGCCCTCGCTCGCTCTACTGCGACTAGAGGTATGTATATACGTTGTATATAACGCCGGGACTAAATGCCTCGGCCGGGCGCGTCACTATATATACGTCGACGTTGTTCGGACCCTTAACCGAACGGTCGTCGAGCGGCAAATATGCCAGGGCTATACTCTATACGTGCTGCTGCGCTTGCTGCGCGACGCGCGTATTACTCTCTCAGATGCAGCAGCACACATATGTGTCTGTGTGTGTGTGTGTGTGTGTAGAGAACAGCAGCAGCACAAGATGATTTTAAGTTAATCCCGGGGCACGACCACCCCGTCGATTTAGGGAGTACATACTGTATGCAGTATAATAGTGTACACATTGCAGCGCAGCGAAATATGTCATTCGAACAAGCACGAATGTACACACACACACATACACATATATGTAATTGCGAGTCTTGCGTTGCGTGAAATTATTTGCAATTAATCTTGGGCGCTGCACGCGTTCACGTTTTCTTACGTACACAATGTGTATTTATATACTGCACACTTATACGCGCTGCTGCTGCTGTTTTGCATAAATAGTATAGCGAATTTCTTCGATTTCATGCCTTCGTGCCAGCGGCCTTTTAGAAGAAGGTGTACAACTTTGGAGCTTTCTCTCTCTCTCTATATCACGTTATATATAAGAGTGCCGAGAAGAGATTAAAGTTAAATTTAGTACATACACGCGCGCGCGCGTACGTATATATAATGTGTATATAACGTACGAATGTACAAAAGCTTATGAGCTGGCAAAAATATTGAGCAATTTAATTCCTCGAGAAATCTAATTAAAGTTAGCGAAGGAAAAGGTGGGAAACTTGTTTTCCAAGTGCAAAAGTGTATATACTGTACTATACATCTACGTTTGTGCGCGCGAGTAAATGTGTGTGTGTTCGTGCACTACTGCACGCATGCATACGCACACTCGGATAGATCGAGCTTGCACGAGCGAGAGAGAGCTTGCGAGTACACCGTTATATACAGTATAACGCTCGCAGGTATTGCAATTAATCGATCCGTATAGAGTGTGTGTCACACGAGCGCGCGCGGGGGGAAATGGAGAGAGATAGAGAGGCAACAAACAGCTTTTCCATCGTTAATTTTAAAGGGGTATAATATATCCCGCGTACACAGACGTATATAGATATGCGCGCGCGGATAATAACCGATTGTTACGGGTTAGCGTTGTTGCGCGTTCACGCGTGATACAAAAAAAAAAAATAAAGAAGAGACGCGTATAATACGTCTCTCGTATAGTTTACGATTTATCCTCTCCTCTCGCAGCTCGTAATGTATGAAGGGGCGAAATTGAATCGCATCTATCACCTGTGCGCGTCGTTTATATATACATATGTGTGTGCAGCCGCAGCAGCAGCAGCAACTGAGCAGTAATCGCTCTCTACGTTTATCGAATTATTTGTCGCGCCCGCTCGTACTGTTGTGTGTTCCACGCGTTGCGCGTAGCGAGGCTGCAGCATCGGAGAATACATAAAACTCCTGGAGAAGTGACACACACACACACACAGACACGCAACAACTATACGCAGTATAAAAGTTTTTCCCTCTCGGATTTTCCGACTTTTGCGATGATAGACTTTTAACGCACGCGCGAGCATGGAGAATCATGCTCATGGTCGCGGTGAGTCTCAGGGTTACATCGTAGTATACAGTAAGCTCTCTCTCTCTATCTCTAAAATCCTAAATCCTTCCAAACAGCAGATAGAGAGAGAGGCTCTTAGCGTGTTGCACGCGCGTGGGTACAATCATACGGTTGATTGAATTCTCCCAATACCTTATACATCTATCTATTGGCACACTAGATTCTGATAATACTATCTATCGAGCAGCTGAGAGAGAGAGAGAGACAGACAATACCATGGAAATTTCTAAAGATCCTCTCTGTGACGCGTGATTATTATATATTCAAGGCCCTTAGCGAGATAGGTAGGTATTACATTTTACACACACACACACATAGGTATATATCTATAAACTATTCATCTCGTCGTTATATATAATAATAATAATGTAAGGATAGAAATCTGCTCTATCCCTGATCGGAGATGATCCCTTTGTCGGCAGCTGCCACGCACCTCCCCTTTTGTGTTGACGCGCGAGCCAGCTCAAAACGACCGTGAAATTCTGTTTTTCACCTCTCTCTCTTACCCTCTCGGCCGAGCAATTTTCTTCTTCCCTTCTCCTTTTTTCTCTCGTTCGTGTCCAACTTTTTTCTTTTTTTTTTTTTAACGTACGTGCGTACGAGTTATAACGGACGATCGAGCTTACACACGTAGCTATATATGCAAGCACACGCACGAGTGCGTGTATGTACATACGCGCGGGCGATACATAATACAAAAGGTTCAATGAATATCGAAAAAAACCGCTGCCAATTTATTGGCAAGTAGCTTCCTCCAAAGATGGTTTTTACTTGTTGTTAAAAATGAAAAAAAAATAACATTTTCTTTCCTGCCTTGTAATTGAGAAAGAGCAAAGATTACTCTAAGGAATTAAGGGAACGGCTTGTAGATTTTGTTATGGTCTCAGGACCAAAAAAAAAATTTTTTGTAAATAAAAAAAAAGTAAAAAAGATAGATATAGGAAAAAAGTGTGTTAAGTACTTTTTTAATTTGTCAATGATTAAATTAAGTTGGAAATATTAAATCATATGATAAACCGAAAATTTGTTTTTTTTTTAATTTAAAACACGTGTTAGAAATTCAATGTAGTTTACAAATATGTAAACCAACTTGTCCTACGAGGTCTGGTTCGAAAACTCATATCCGAACCCATCACATAGCTTCCTCTATGGAGGAAGCAAAAATTTTCCATCCGCTCGCGTGCGTCAAAATATGATTACATATGCGCGAGGCGTCCAAGTTTTTAATCCATCAAACTCGATGGCGCGCACGCAAAGAGAGAGAGAGAGAGAGAGAGCGCAAGAGCGCGGAAAGAAAGAAAGAAAGAAAGAAAGATGCACGCGTCGAAGCTCTTCGGCTAAAATAATAAACACACGCACAGCTGAAGGTGGTTTTTTTTCCTTCTCTTTCTTTTTCTTTTTTTGTTACACGTCAATTCTATACTACGCTATTCTTTTGTTTTTGTTTTTCTCCTGGATTAAAACTCGATGTATCGTGTACCTCATACGTATTTATAAGTATAACACAGCACATACGTACATACGTACACAGTGGGGGCGCAGATGCCTATATATATATATGTGTGTATCGCGCGCGCGCGCAAAAGTCCATTCAAGCTTTTCTGCAACAGTTGGTTCAACACCGGCTCTATACACACAACACGCAGCC
Organism: Trichogramma dendrolimi; assembly: GCA_034770305.1. Classification (NCBI taxonomy): domain Eukaryota; kingdom Metazoa; phylum Arthropoda; class Insecta; order Hymenoptera; family Trichogrammatidae; genus Trichogramma; species Trichogramma dendrolimi. The sequence continues at coordinate 534,943 of JAPMIB010000031.1, read as the reverse complement.
ATACACACACGCGCGCCTACGTATATCCAAAGAGAGATAGAGATAGAACCGTCCGACCTACTTTCCCCACAGATCGAGTGAGAGAGAGGCAAGGGTCGACCCAGTTATCCCTGCACACATACACATATAGCTCAAGAATGTAACCTACGCTTGGCGTTTTGCAGCCTCCATCTCTTTCTGTGTAAAGGCAAGGTCGTATAGCTGAAGCTGAAGCAGCAGCAGCGACGAATTAAAGATATTTATTCCCCTGGATCGCCTACCTAGCTCTCTCTCTCTCCTGCGCGCAGCTCTGTCTTTTAATTACTCGCCGCCCCCGCGCGCGCGCGCGCAGCAAAAGCTTACTCGAGCAGTTTAACTGCCAGAAGCTAAAAAGTCCCTCCTCTCCTTAACTGCTACGTACTTACTACTTTTTTTCTGCAAACGCGTACGAGAAAGTTACTTCGTTATATTATACCTTCTCTTACGTATATATATATATATGTGTGTATGTGTGTGAAAAGAGAGTGGCGGCTATTATTAGAACTGCACGGGGGTGGGTTGGGTACCGAAAAATATTGAAATCACCCTCTCCTTCCCCGGCCGAAAAGTTACATAATAAAGCTCGTTTTCTCTCTGATTCTCGCTCTCTCTCTCTCAAGCTCGTGTCGATTTTCTCGAGGGTCCCTTGGCAGTGGCAGGATGAAGGAGGAGAAAAGTAATATTAGCCACCTCCGATCGTATGCCCAAGACGTTCAGGTATATATATATATAATATATATATATACGTAAGGTTACTACTATTCCCAGGGAAAAGGAGAGAGAGAGAGAGAGAGAAATCTTTTTCTCTTTCTTCTTCGTTTCTTTTCTTCTTCTTCATCTCTCTCTACCTTTTCTTTCCTTCCTTTCTTTCTACGTCCGTGTCAACTTCGACATTTCCCGTTCAATTTGAAGTTTTGAAACCTTTTCACTGCTCTCTGTAGTATAGCCGTGTGAAATATATACGACCCTTCTGCTGTAACGATTGGCACCCCCCTATATGTATATATAAAGTTTGGCGCGCGTCGCTTCATCGTGTGACACGTAAATATCCGTTATGATCTTTCTCTCTCCCTTCCTCTCCCTCCCTCCCTCCCTCCCTGCCTCTCACGAACGTATGAATTTTACGACTCGTTTCGCAGACTGTAAACTGCTATTGCCGCGCGCCGTGCTATCTTTGCACCCCAGCGCTTTTATCTCGCTCCGCTATATACTACATACTATTTTCACGACGCGTGGACGTGCAGCCGCAAGCTCTACCGCTGCAGCTTGCAGCGTATATACATATACAGTTTAACGCAACGAGAGACACGTTGCTGCTGCTGCTTCTCATCCTTCTTTCCTTTCTTTTCTTTTTTTTTTTTTTTTTTAGCAACTCGAAAATTCGTATACATAATTTCACTCGCGCTAACTCTCGGGCTCCGAACTTTTTTAATGAAAAAAAAAAAAAAAAGGCGTGAGCGAAAGCGACCGAGGCAGAGAGAGAAAGGAAAAAAAGTGGCGTACAATTGGTATTACAATATATATACTATATATATATATATATATAGGATGGAAGTCAGTTTGCAGTCGTACACTCCGACTCCGTGGCACGTCTCGCTTTCGCACTTGAGCCAACAATTCCTCTCTCTCGCGAGTATATAGTGTGTATATAACACAAAAACGCTTCGCTCGCTACGCTACGACGCTGTCTATATATACCTCCGAGCCGAGCAGCTCCGAGCTCTCCGTAGAGTGTCGCAGTCACTTGTCCGCGAGGCATGGAAACAGCAGTGGTAGTATATATATATAAAGTATATTGTATATAGCACTGTGCAGTCGTCGTCGTCGTCGTCGTCGTCGTAGACCGCGACGTCAACCGCTTTTCATGCTGTTGCTGCTGCCAGGGCACAACCTACTTTACGGTCCAGTCTTTTCTCTCTCCCTCTTCCGCCACCGCCACCTCCTTCTGTTCGCGTCGTTGTGTGTGCGCCCGCGTGATATTATATATTTTATATATATTATTATAGTCGGAAGCACGGCGCAAAAATCTTTGATTATTTTCGACTCGATAAACATTGATACGACTTTTTTTGGGGGGATTTGTTATAGTCCGAAAAAAAATAAGCTTGACGGAGCTTTCATAGAAGTTAGCTTTTTATTTTTATATATTATATTTAATATGATATATTTTATATACAAATAGAGCACTCTTTTTCAAAAGCTTTTTACCGGACTCTTTCTCTCTCTCTCTCTCGCGCTGAATCGAAAAGTTTCGAGCACATAATAAACACGACGACGAAAAGTGAGAGAAAGAAAAGGAGGCGGGTATAGTGGAGAAGGAGGTAAAACTTGCTTGCCAGAAACTTCATTGGGGGAAATTTAATGAAAAGAACTTATGTATTTTAATTTAACGGATTATAAGTACTCGCCCGCGTGCATTGCGGTAGTGGTGGTGTGCTGGTAGTGCGGTTATAGTGCATAGCTGCTGCTGCTACTGCTGCGACGACCGTATATAGTAGCGTAGCAGAGCTTTTGTACCCACAAAAAGAAAACGCTGCACTTTCGAGGAGCGCTGCAGCGCGGCGGAAAACAATCTACATAAGTTTATATTATAATAATGAAAAGTCGCGACTGGAGGAAGATCTCTACCTCTCTCTCCCCCTTTTTGCGCATAGCAGAAATAATAATACATCAACTTAGCAATCAAAATTTTCGCGCGCGCTGGCGTGCAAACCTCTAATCGTCAATTCAATTTTCGAGTTTGTTTGCCCTCCTACCCTCCTCTCTCTCTCTTCCTTCTTATTTCATTTTTTCTTTTCCTTCTTTTTTTTTATCCAACTCAACCAGCTTGTAAAATCGACTGCTTGCATAAATACGCGCTAGCACCAGTTTTCAGGCGCTGCCGCCGTCAGTCGATCGAAGGAAAGGTAAAAGTGAACTACTCTCTCTCTCTCTCTCTCTCGTCGAATGAAATAACACTCTCTCGCGAATTACGCGATATCGAATCGCTCGCTCTTTTCTCTCTTTTAATTTTCGCGTGCTCGGGGGAAAGTTTGTTTAAACTATATGCTGACTCGAGCGCGCTCGATGCTCGGAGTTTTTTTTCTTTTTACACATGGAGAGAGAGAGAGGTAGAGAGGCTGAGCTCGCAGTCATATTCGCGCGCGAAGATGAATCGAGGCTATTAAGCTTCTTTGTCTTGTGCAAGCAGCTGCAGCACAGAGAGAGAGAGAGAGAGAGCAAGAGAAAGCTAACTTTTGTTTCAACAAGGAATCTCTGATGTGTGTACGTATGTGTGTGTGCGTTTTCTCTATGCCATTATTTTTGTTCGCTCGTGCGGCTTTTTTTGCGTTGTTGTTAGCTTGCAAGCTCTCTTTCATCGCCACAGCAGCAGCACACAGTAGCATTATTTTACCGCCTCGATGGCTAAGGAATTTTTCATTGTTATATTGGGAGTAGTAGTAGTAGTAGTAGTAGTAGTAGTAGTAGTGGGGGTATATCGTTATACCTGCAGGGATATATACGCTCGTCGGAGATATTTATTATTCCCGTGATTATACACACGCACACGCACACACATTCGATGTTTTTTGACGAGTATAGCGAAAAAATAACAACAACGACGACGACGACGACGACGAGGACGACGTCGACGAGGACGACGTCGACGAAAAAAAAAACCCGAAGCTTTTCCCTTTTTTTTGTGCTCCTTTTCGTTGCTGTTTGCATTAGTATAGTAGCTCTGCTCTCGGGTATGAGAGGGGAGAGAGAGAGAGAGAGAGTAGAAGTGTACTCGAGATAAAAATTCGATCCTTTTTAACCCGAGTATGCTTGTACGCGCGTGTGTGTGTCGTGTGCGCGTTTTATATATACACACTCGAGCCCAGAAATTCGCTTTCTTATCCTATCTCTCGTTTCAATATACAGTGCGCACCCGCGCGCGAAAAGCTCGAGTCAGCGCGAATAAATAATGATAATATAATAATAATAACAATCCAATCCCCCCCCCCCCCCCCCCCCCCCCCCCCCCCCCCCCCCCCCCCCCCCCCCCCCCCCCCCCCCCCCCCCCCCCCCCACACAGAGAGAGAGAAGAAAGGATATCTTTCGATTTTCACGCCACCGCGCGGGCGCATTTATACTACTTACATAAACGATGATTATCGAGCCATGGATATTATATATATATATCTAGCGCACGAAAAAGATCTCTGCACTGCGACGGAAAGAGTTGGATTTTACGTAGCCGCAGCCACCACCACCACCACCACCACCACTGCCGTCGTGTAATAACCATTTGCTTTTCTCCCTGGGCTGTATTTAGCACTCGAGAAAAGTCAATCCACGACGACACGCGAGCGTGTGTGTGTGTGTCTCCGATAGTAAAAATAAAAGTGCGCGTTTTATTCCGCTCCATATAACTCTCTCTCTCTCTCTTTCGATTCGTACGTGTGTAAAGTATATATGTATGAGTGTATGTGAGTGTGCGGGGTATGCGTACGCAGCGTATTACAGACGATTTCGCAAAGTGAGTAGTAGTGCACTCTCAGACTCGCGCGAGCGTAGGTATCTCATCCCCGTGTATGGAGCACCAAAGTATCGCACGTGCGCCGTTCCCCCCCCCCCCCCCCTTTTTTTTTCTTTCGTAAACTTTCGTAAAAAATGATCGAAATTTTATTTTGTTTCTCAGGCAACACAAGCGGCTGCAATCAAGCGGTCGAGAATGAATCGAGCACTCGGCACACGCGGGTGTAATTATTGTTGTTATTTTTCGAAGTCGCGAGAGAGAGATCGGTTACATGCAAATTGCGCGTATTACATTGTATACGATACGTGCGTATCGCATCCCCGGGGAGCCGCGTCGAAATTTTTAGGGTGATATGAAAAAAAAAGGAGAGATATCAAGCACGCGTATCAGAGGTTGGCATATGTATATACGCGCGTAAGCCGTTATTTTGACTGCTCTCTGCGGCAGCGGCGGTGGATGGCATATAGTAGCGCAGTTGTATGCATTATATGTACACTCCCGCGTGTACTTTTGTCTCTTATTTATACACATCTTCTTTTTTCCCCTCTCTTACCTCAATCGCGCGCACATACAAAAAGCGGCTGCACATGCACGTGGCATATCGTCGTACATTCAGGGGGGTTGTACGTGTATCCTATTTATGCATATAGCTCGATCGTAAGACGAAACGAGTATTACTGCTACTACCAGCGTTAACGCCGTCGTCGAATATTTTTCCTATTAAGTATATCGGAATAGCTACTTTCACCGTTCGGTATATAAGCAGCTGATATTAGCTCTGCGTTGAGGTTTTTTTTTTCATTTCTGTGTAATGTGTGTGCGTGTGTACTGTGTATATATATATATATATAGAAAAAATTTCGCTCGACTTCTTTTATTATGAATACAAAAAAAGAGGGACCAGTTCAAGCTCGATTCTCTCTATCTCTCTCTCTCTCTCTCTCTACCTTTTTTTTTTTCATAAACCTAGACGAACAAATCGGATTGCTTCCCGAGGCATTTAGTACATAGATATATAGCATCCTAGCCCAGAGCTGCTGCTGCTACTGCCAAGCTGGGCTGGGAAAATTTTTCAATTACTACGATGTAATACCGAGCGAGCGAGAGAAGCTCGCGCGCGCGGGCTACACGAGATATAAAATCATTTTTTCGCATTATGCCACGCGCATTGCAAAAAAAAAGAAAAAAAAACGAGGAAAGAAAATGAAGCTTGCCGCGCGCGTATACGAAAATCTGACGGTTGATTTAATTAAGCGAAATAAAAAGGAAGGCGCGAGCAGCATCCAATGAAAATTAATACGCACTTATGCTCCGCGCGAGCTTCATTTTCAGCCGAGTATTATACGCGTTGCGTGTTATTATTTGTATAATTTATAGACCGAAAATCGCCGTTTGTCTGAAATTGTTGCCCGATAAATATTACCGACACGTATACCAGCGGTGTGCGCTCGACGCGATATGTATATAATACACGGCGCACCAAGACCAGTGCCGAGGTCCGAGGAGTTTTGCGCTTGCTGCACAGCACCACACCCGAGGCCATCTCGAGCGTAAATATAACGCGCAGGAATTTATCGCGGCAGTAAGTCATCCATCCGCGAATATGCAAACTCGCGTTTATCAACTTTGGCGTGTGAGATCAACCTTAAGACGTGGTGCGCTGCTGCTGCTGTGTATACGACGCTGCAGCAGCCAAGTCGCAGTCAGAGCCAAGGGGCTCGCGCAAGTTCGATACTTATTATATATATATATATATAGTAGTAGTGTGGCAGAGAGCAGTTTCTCGAGCTTCGAGAAAGCGATAGAAGTGTGTAGTACGTGTGTGTGGGTATCCCGGGACACGATCGATTAGCCCACCTCTAGAACTCTATAAAGGACTTATCTCCTCGGATATAAGCTGGCAGGCATGATCGTCGTCGTTGGATGACGTACAGATATGGACACAGCAGTTTCTTGTGTCACCGCGGGCCAGTTCGTGTCTATAATATGAAAATTCAGTTTTGGAAAGGGCGAAAAATGCTTATTTCTGTCAAGATTGTTCTTGAAAAATTTGAACAATACATGTACGATATACTAAAATTTACTAATGCATTGATTCTGAAACTAGAGTGACAATTTGGCAATGAAATGTAAATGATTTATTTAATTCATATTGATACTCACAGTTTTTGCATGTTTCTCACATTTATAAACGAGCTTAGGTTGAATTTTATTGAAATAATAACACTAACGCAGTCCACTGTTTCGATGATGACATGCTATTTATTTCCATGTAACTTAATTTTTACACAATACAATATAATGATGTTCGTACATCTTAGCAAATAATATTTATACAAGGGAAAGAAGTGAAGTTCTTTGATGTCCATTTCTAGAAAATAATAAAAGAACGTTAAAAAAATTGTAACAGGAATTTAAGAAAAATCATAGCAAAAAAATGATAATACCTTTGCAAATAGCATCACGCAGTGTTGGTAAGTTGCTCTTTTCTAATGATATCTACCGCCAGGCATAACTTTAAAAATTCCTCATTCGTCAGTCCATTGATGATTGCCTCACAGCAGAGGATGGGCAGTCAGTATCTCGTCAGCAACAATAAAAAGTCTGGCATCCATGGCAACGATTTCCTTTTCAAACCTTTTGCTTTGGTCTCGAACTCGCGATTGTTGTACCAATTTTTGTCACGAGGTTTGCCGAGAAATCTGTTTTTGGCGATAACTTGTACGATTTTCAGGGCGTCCCTTCGGCCCAGTCGATATCCTCTTTACTGTAGGCAGTAGGCACTCGACGACGGCCAGAGCGCCGGACGTATATCTCAATCTAAACTCATCCTTTTCGCGGTCGCGCTCCTTCATGCACTTTACTTGTCGAAGACGAACTCCAGCAGAAAATCGACCACGTTCGGCGCGAGATTCGCCACGGCAAATTGCAGCGGTGTGCGGCTTAACCCCGTACTCGTCCCGAGCGTCGATCTGCAGCGGCTGATTCAATTCGTTGTTGATCTCGAAAAATATAGCCAATTTATCGTCGCTATCTCTCATGCAAATCTCATGGAGAGGAGTAAATCCGCTATGGGCAGCTGCATTCGGGTTGGCGCCTATTCTCAGCATTAGCTCGACCAGATCTCTGTGGCGTTGTCGCGCGGCCAAATGCCACGGAGCCCTGTCATGGTTATCCAGGGCGTCGACTCGCACCGGATGCCGGATTACTTCGCTCATCTCGAACAGCAACTCGGCCGCCGTAGTTCCAGGCGCAGATGACGTGCAGCGGGGACGATCCATTCGCCGCGTCGGCCAGATTCGGATCGGCGCCCATCTCCAGCAGCAGTCGCGCCACGTTCTTCGCGATAGAATTGGGCGCGAAGATGTTCGGGTCCTGGCCGAGATCGAGAAACTTCTCGACGACGTCGTAGCAAAAAGACGCGCGACAGCGGCTTCGCGAGCACCGGGTCGTTTGGACGCCCAGTGCAACGCGGTGCTGCGACACAGCGAGAACTCGCCGTTCTCATCGACTTCGGGGCTGGTCCCTGCTGCTTCTGATCACGAAAGCGTAGAGCGGATTTCTCTTGGTGAATCTTTCCCCCGCGTTCCTCGAATCCTGCGCGAGAATGAAATCGATCTCTTTGGGCTGGAAAATTTCTCGGAGATCCGGAAGCTGGCCATGCCACGTTTTGACACCAGGGATAAAGTTGACGAACGAACGCGACTCCCTCTTGCGCGTTCTCCCAATTAACCTCTCGACGCATAGTTTTTAACTTTTCCAAACAGTTTTGGTTATCTTGCGCCATCGTTCTGCACTTTTTCACTGTAATGTACTTTATAGAATCACTTACAGTTGCCGTCGAGGCGATCTTTCTTTGTTTTACGTTGCGGCTCGTCGCAGACTCGCCGCACGCACTGAACCGAACGACTGCCTGATGTGTTGCGCGGCACACTCACTGCGCGGCGCCGTCTCGCGTAACCGCCACCGATGCGAACTACGCACAAGTCGAGACTCGAACGCACACAGCACAGACAGTTTCGCGCTACACCGAATCTCTCGGTTCAGTACTGCACAGTACACGTTACGAGTTACGACGCGCCGCAGAGTTTAAAACAAAAGAAAGAACGCATCGACTGCAGCCAGTGCGTTTATCTCGTGAAAAAGAACGACTATTTGATTTTTGAAATTTATAATAAGCAATTGCGTGTGTGTGTGTGTGCGAACAATGGCTCGGGACGAACACACGTTTTTGAATAAATTGAAAGCCATGCGAGAGGCGGTTAACTGGGAGAACGAGGAGGAACGACGCGATTTTCTCAATCAACTTTACCCCTTGATCCAAAGCTGGGAGGGCCAACTTCCCGCTCTAGGGGATATTTTTCGAGGCGAAGAAATCGACTGGCTTCTCATCGAGGACGCGAAGAAAAAAAGTGGCTACCCCGACTACACGGTTCCGATCATCGACTTCGCGATCAAGACCGGCTACAAGGACGAGCTCGAGGTCGTCGTCGGCGAACAGCAGCAGCTGCTGCGTCGCACCACCGCCCTGCACGGCGTCCGCAGACACGAGTCCAACGACGTCGTCGGTAAGCTCTTCGAGATCTACGACAAGCGCGCCGTGAACTACACCGACGCCGAGTCCGGATTGTCGCATTTTCACGTGGCCTGCGAGGCCGGCTGCCACGACGTCGTCGAGAAGTTTCTCGAGCTCGGCCAGGATCCCGACTGTCTGACGCCGGAAGCGAGCCCGATCGATCCGCCGCTGCATCTGGCCTGCAAGAGCGACGTCAAGAACGTGATCAGACTGCTGCTGGACAGGGGCGCCGACCCGAATCTGGCCAACGCCGAGGGATTGACACCGCTGCACGTCGTCTGCAAGCGAAACTACGGCGACGAGCTGGCGGCGATTCTGTTCGAGGTGAGCGACGGCAAACGGCGGCCGGTACTGATCGACGCCCGGGACAAGTTCGGCCAGACGCCGCTGCATTACGCCCTGTACCAAGACCAACGCCACCGAAACCTCGTGGAGTTGCTGCTGAGACGCGGCGCCAATCCGAATTTGGCCAACGAGGACGGATTGACGCCGCTGCACGTGATTTGTATGAAGGGCATCGACGACGACGACGACTTGCCTTTGGCATTCTTTGAGGTGTGCGGCGAAGTCGAGCGGCTGGTGGAGGTCGACGCAAGGGACAAGAAGGGCCGCACCCCGCTGCAATGGGCCGTGGCGAATCTCATGCCGGACGTGGTCGAGTTACTCTTGAATTACGGCGCCGATCTGTCCAGCTTTGTTTTGCCCACCGAGGAGCACTTCGACAAGTGCTTCGAAGCGCGTAGCCCCGGAGAACTTGGGTGGAAATTGAGATACGCATCCGGTGCGACGTGCGTCGTCCAGTGCCTGGAGAGAAGAGGATTTCAATTGGCCCTGAGCGACGCCTTGAGGATCGTCAATGTTTTTGCCAAGTACAAGCTGCTCGAGGAGCCTCTCGTCGAATTTTGGTACGACGACGGTGAGTTCGTGACTAAAGCGAAAGATTTGATGGTGAAGCCGAACCTGTCGCTTTACGACTTCATTTGGATGCTGCCCGAAGAGGCCGAGAAAGAGCTCACTAAAAAGGACTACGTGAAGCTCGAGCATTCGTCGAAATTTTGGGAGATCGAGGAAAGAATACGCCAGTCGTGTGTTTCCTACCTGTGCGATTTGATGGTGGGAGGATTTTTGGAGAGATTGACGCAATTCACGCCGGACTTTTTCTGGACCCTGACGAGATACCGACTGCCCATCCTATGCTGTGAGGAAATCGTCAATGAACTGACTAATGAGGAATTTTTGAAGTTATGCCTGGCAGTAGATATCATTGAAAAAGAGCAGCGTACCAACATGTGATAGGTGATTTCTATTTTCTGTTCGAACTTCTCTAAAATTCTTTTTACAATTTTTTTTACCTCCTTTGATTATTACATTGTAGGCAAGGACATGGAAGACTTACATTTCTCTTTTTTATGAGTGCTAGAATATAATTTTTTAAGGTTTTTAAACATCATTGTATTGTGTTCAAGTAAAAATTAAATCACAAGAATTGAAGCATTAGATCCGTTTGAAGTTATTATTTCAATAGAATTCAACCTTGTTTTCAAAGTAAGTTTGAGAAATTTGCACTAAATGTAAGTATTGACATGAACTTGATAAATCTTTGAATCTAAGAAATTAATACAATAAAATAAAAGTAGAGAAAATATTGAGATGACGAATAAGCTCAATTTATTAAGACATACAATTAGGTAATGCTCCATCGTTGAATATTATATTACATAATTTCATTTTAAAATTAGTTGATACAACATTTATGATCAGTCTGCATGAGCGCTACTTTCAAATTATATCCTATTCATACCATTGATTGAGTACTCAATCAAAATCATCCAATCACTAAATATTGTACTGCATTAAAATTGTATCTTGACACTAAAGCATTCAAATTACAACATTATCAGAATATATTAAAAGTCTACAAACTATAATTCTATGCAAGTAGGCAAGGTGTAGTGCCCATAAAAAATTATTTTTGCTGCAACGCACAGAAAACAGTACTGCTGCTCTGCTTCTGTTGATGCATGCGATAGGATCTAACTGAAATTGGTTGTAATTGTAATCTTTGTCAGGGCATTTTTTTTCCGAAAACGTTCCCAAACACGTACCATACACATAAATGCGCGTAATGGTATACTCGACTAATGTTGATTCTGAAACAATTTTGTCAAATTTATCATACAGTAATTACCTATTATAAAATGAATTTGACAACAAAATCATATAAATCGGTCAACGCATTAAGACAAAGCGTCATATGTCATCACGCTTTGTGTAACATGATATACCCGAAATAGGTAAAGACGGTATGCCATTATTGCGTCGCGCCACTGCAGTCCATCATGCGACTAGGCTAAATTACTTCTACCTCATCCGTGATCTGTTCAAAATTTACGACGGATTCGATGTGAATTACGCCGACGAATTTGAATACACACACTTTCACGCGGCCTGTCAGTCTGGCTGCGATGACGTTGTCATGAAATTCCTTGAACTCGGTCAGGATCCCAACTGCCTCGTGCCCGAAACATGTAATTCGCCCCTGCACTTGGTGGCTCTAAGCGGGGGTCACAAAAAAGTGGTCGAATTACTGCTGAAAGGTGGCGCCAGTCCGAATCTGGCCAACACCAAGGGATCGACTCCACTGCACCTCATTTGCAAGTCGAACTACTGTGATAATTTGGCAGAGGTATTATTCCAGCTCAGCGATTGCACGCATCAAATTGTACAGATCGCCGCTACATTTGGCTCTGCGTCAACAAGATGTTGAAATTACTGCTTGAAAGAGGTACCGATCCGAATTTAGCCGACGCCGAGGGATTGACACCTCTACACATTATTTGCCAGGAAAAAAACAACAATGATTTACGGACGTTCTTGGGGACGAACAAAAGGAATCATCAGCTGGTTCAGATCGATGCCCAGGACATGTTGGGCCGGACACCGCTTCAATTGTCCGTGGCGAGTCTCCAATTAGACAATATTGATATTCTCTTGGGTCCTGGGGCCGATCTGTCTTGCTTCGTTTTCCCCACTGAGATTTACTTCTATGAGTACTAAACGGGACACGAAAGAAAGTGGCACGCCTATAGATTTGATCGAACGTCTAGCCTTATGATCGTCATCGAATTTCTCGAGAGAAGAGGATACGAACTGGACCAAAGCGGCGTCCTGACGATCATGAAATACTTCGCGAAGCACCGAGTGTTCGAGAAGTCGACGGATCCTGAAAACCGTTGGAACGACGACGAAAATTTTTCGAGAAGGACAAAAGCAGTGATGATGAAGCCGAACCTGTCGTTTTACGAATTTCTTCAGCTGCCACCCAAAAAGGCCCAGAAACTCCTCATTTATACGGATTACTACAGTTTAAACTTAAAATCGTCGTTCTATAATTAGGGCGTTCCCAAAGAACCTGGTCAGGCGAGCATAGAGCATCTGTGCGAAATGATGTCGAGAAGATTTTTCCCGCGATGTGCTTTGGGGAATTTTTTTTTGAGCTGACGAACTACCAGCTGCCGATTCTCTGCTGTGAAAAAATCTTCGATCAGCTGGTAAACGAGGATTTGTTGGGAATATGCCTGGCCGCCGAAATCAATGGAAACGAACAGAGTCATAATGAGTGATACCATTCGCAGAGGTGTTTTCATTTTTTTAGACTCTTAAAAATAACAGTGTTGTTTTATTTTCCAATATAACGTTCAATAACTATTATTTTGTAAGCAAAAAAGTCAACAAACGTCATTATTTTTCACTGATAATTTAAAACTATTACTTGTTAGTAAGAAGGATTATATATTATGTTGCATCAAACAAAAATTCAATTACACAAAAATCAAATTAACATTATGATCGAGTACATGTATAATTTCTACCTATTTACACAAATCTCGATTAAAATTCGTGCAAATTATAATATAATTTATAAACATTTATTTTGTAATAAGTCCAAATTATAATTTGTCTAAGAACGTAGGCTCGAGGTGCAGACGCACCACGAGGAAGGAAGTCACATCCCCCGTACGCAGCACTGCGCTGCTACTGCCTGCACTGCTATAGGCTGTGCCGCACGCGATCGGGCCAATCGATAAAGCAAACTGTTGATTCCCCGGATGCGCTCGCACGTAACAATCTGCACCGACTGTATATATACGTGTGTGTGTGTGTGTGTGTGTGTGTCTCTAGCTCCGACTGCTGCTTCTTCTCCGCACTCTCGATGTACACACGTCGCACACAGTTGAAGATAAAAGAGACGTTTTCTTTCTCTCGGGCTCGTTCGATACACAACCCAATAACGCGTGCGCGTGCGTGTGTGTGGTGTGTGTTATACAGCTCTCGACAAAATATATACATACCTACCTATACCTAGAACAAGCGCGTCCACGTGCAGCGCGATATAGCGGATTTATATTAAGCGTGAATAATTCGCGCGCGCGCGCGAAGCCTTTTGTGCGCGACACGATCGCGTTCGCGCGCGCGCCCCAATGTAATTTTAATCGCGTTATAACCGAATTGTGTAACAAAGTTCGGGGAAGGGAGCGCTTTTGCCTATGCACTACTACAGCTGCTGTAGCTGCTGGTGCTGGTGCTGCTGCTCGGCGAGATAATTGATGACATTTAAGGTAGTTTGAGGTTGACGTCGTTATACATACGGAACGCCAACACACAGGCCTTGATTAATTAGCTTTAGCGAAAAGAGAGAGAGAGAGAGAGGCAGGCGCGAGATGCGCTAAAGTGGCGCGCCGTACAATAATCAAGTTTTTAACGAGGATAATCCCCGGCCGCTGCTGCAACTTTCGTGTGCTGTGTAGCTGCCGTCTATATATATATATACAGCACGACGAACGGCTGCAGTAGCAGCTTTCACGCACTATAGGTATATATTATAAACGCGTCGTTCGAAGCTGCAGCAGCAGCAGCGGCGCATATAATACATTATAATGTTCTACGCGTTGCTCCTCGCGTTGAAGGAATTAATACGGCGAGCCATTTAATTTTCATTCAACTTTTACAAGTGTGCCAGCGAGTATATAGTTTTATAAACGTGTATTTATATCCTAACTACGACTACTATACGCACGAATGTTTCGGTGTAGAGCTCGTCAGCAGAGAGCGAGAGACAGAGAAGGTCTTAATCCGCGCTACTTTCTTCTTATTCTTCTTACCCTCGTGCCTGTGCCGAGGAGGGGCGCTCGCGCTAATACGCTGATGAAAAGCTACGAGCTTTTGCGTGTGCCTCGCGTACATACATATATATACGTATATAATTTGAAATATTGAACTCTCTTGCTCGTAAAACACCGAGTCGAGATCCGACGTATATAAAATGTTTCTCTCTACCTCTTGGAGTAAAAAGGAGGCGAAAAATCGGTACGCCACTTTTACATATACGTATACACGGTATAAAAATCGGGCCAACTGCGCTTTATACATGCTGTATACAGTCGTATAACCCGTGCCTCAGCTGCCGCTGCTGTTTCTGTTACTGCCTTCTCTCTCTCTCTATATAAAAGTAACATTTCGAATGGAGTGCTGCCGCGCGGCGCACACTACATCGAGAAATAGAACCGCGAATAAAAGCTTATATTGCGGCGCGTATACACTCGCGCACACACGCAGTACACACGTGTTTCGTATAGGTACTATAACCAATATCCGAAATCGATGGAGCCTCAAGTCCCTGTGGACGATCTGCATACCGGACACGCATTCGCGTATGTATGTATGTATGTGTGTGTGTGTGTGTGTGTGCAGTGCAGTGCATCTGCATGGAATGTAACGTGTTCCGATTCGCGTGTTTACTCTCCCGGCGCGCGCGGCAATAGAGATATAGAGAGATAGAGACGGATTAGCAATAAGTGCAGTATGCGCCGTGTCTGCCCAGGAATATACATATATAACGCAGAAACAATTCAGCGATAGCAACAAAGAGAAAAAATGAGGAAAAAAGAATGGAAAAGATTTCGAGAGAGAGGGAGAGAGAGAGAAAGAAAACGACTCAGTTGTACGTATACAGCGTATATAATACCGATAACTCGTAATTTGCTCGCGTGCTAAGGAGACAGAGGGGAGGGTGAGAGAGAGAGGGTGAACTAATAAGATTATGTACGTGCATGGGTACAAGCTCGAGATGTACTCGGTACGTGTACATCTTAGGATTCTCGAGGGGCTCGTCCATTAACTAGTTGCTGTGGAAGTTGTTTATTGCTATTACTACTACTACAAGACTACTAGACTACTAGACTACCACTACCACCACTACTACTACTTCTACTGTCTGTTATTATTTTTTATGACTAGCTGTTGTCGTCGCAGTTGTTGTTGTTGTTGTTCTTGCTTTCGAGCAGCATCAGCACAGTGGCGCTATACCAACACACAGTGCACAGTCGGTGCGAGATAATTTATGCGATCTCACGCGCCTCCGTAATCGTGGTCGTCTTCGCGCGTTCATTTTACGACCTGCTCGAATGATATAATCGCCGTGAGCGAAACGAGTAAACGAGCGCGCAAAAATCAACGTATATTCTATAATATACTCGTGCGTCGAGAGAGCGTTCAACAACGATTTTGCTAAATGGTTCACATCTGATTCCAATACTTTTCTTGCGCGTTACGTATATGAGACATTGGAGTCTGGTGATATCTCCTCGCATATCGCAGATTCTCCGATTATTATATTAATAATTGCTATGTTTTATCGTCCATCATTTCGGGGTTTTTTACAGTTTTTCACTGGAGAGGTTTTTTTTTGATCGATGTAACAGACTACAATTTAATGCACTTTTATCCCATTGTACCAAAATTCTTGCTTGTCGGCGTTCGAAGAGTAAAATCCGTCTGGAATTCCGAAGCGAGTAGTTTAACGCTAGACACTTTCAAGATGAGTATACAACGAGGAATCGTGGCGTCACGGCGCTCGCTCTTTCTCAAGTGCGCAGGCCTTAAAACACGTGGAGGCTGGAGCTGGTCATAGTCATCTCAAGTGCAACTTTCTAATGGCCCGCATAGTACAAGTTACGAAGCCGTAGTGCGAATAGCAAGTTAATATTGCTCTTTAATTGTAGCAAGCGATTCTATAGCGACAAAAAAAATTTTCAAATTCGAAGCAATCGTGTGTTGTGTGCGTGTGAGTAAAACCGTGATACGAAACACATGATATGGATCAACTTAACCAAGAAAAATTCGAAAGTTTGAGGAGTATGCGCGAAGAGATCAATTGGGAGATCGAATTAAATTTCTCCTTCGATTCGATGCTGCAGTCTGGTATACGGAGCGTCGACTTCCGAATCTCCGGGACATCTTCCGAGACGAGGAAATCGAATGTCTTCTCTCGGATTTCCTAAGACACCGCTGCTGAGGTGCTGAGAAACTGGTGCCTCAACAGCCATAACGTAGTTGCTGATCTTTTTCTCGAATATACAACGACTTCGGCGTGAATTACACCGATGATCTTGGATTTACGCACTTGCACGTGGCCGTCGAGTTTCGCCACCATCGCTTCGTCGAGAGATTTCTCGAGCAAGGACAGGATCCCAATGGCCTCTGGCCAGGAACGAGCGATTCGCTGCTGCACGTGACAATGAGATACCAAGACGAATACCTAGCCCGAGCGCTGTTGAGAAATGGCTCCGATCTGAAATCGACCAATGCGCATGGATTGTCACCGATGCACAATATTTGTAGCAGAGATTTCATTTTTAGATGGCCCATTTTGACGATGCTATTCGAGCTCAGCAACGAAAAAGGTCAGACGCTGCGGGTCAATGCACAGGACAAGTCAGGCAACACACCGCTACACTTGTCCCTGGCTGACACGTGGCGGATGAATACCGGCGGCACTACCGAGTTAATACTGAGAAGAGGAGCCGCTCCGAATATCGCCAATGAGGATGGATCGACGCCTCTGCACATTATTTGTCGGGGAAATTTACGCAACGACGACGCGACAGAGACGTTCTTCAAGACCAACGGCTGACCTCCAGCAGCGGGTGCAGATCGACGCGAGAGATAAGTCGGGCCGGACACCGCTGCAATTGGCCGTGGCGAATCTCATGCCGCTCACGTGATCGATGTGTACTTCTGGATCGTGGCGCCGATCTGTCCGGCCTCGTTTTTCCTACCGCGAGTTATTTCGCCGAGTACGGATTATTCAGGAATTCGATGTATCTTCAAAAATGTTCAAACGGCGACGAGGAGTTCGCGACGGGAGCGAAAAAGATAATTCCAAGCCTGTCGCTCTACGACCTGATTCAATCGCGACCCGAAGAGGCGGCGAAACTGCTCACGTAACGCGGACTATTTGAGTTTTATGGATTCCCGTAAGCTTTGGTTCCTAACCCGAGGACGCAGAACGATTAGTGCTTTGTATCTATGCGATATAGCGTCGAGGAGATTTTTCCTGCGATGGGCATTGGATACTTTCTGAAAGCTGATACACTACCGGCTACCGATTCTCTGCTGCGATATGATCGTCGAGAATTTGATGAACAAAGATTTATATCATATCTGCTTGGCGAGCCAAAGCTCAGAACGAATCGGGGCCATTGTCATTCGAAAATTTTAAATAGTAGATAAAACAATTATTATAAAATTCTAAGCATGGATACATTTGTTACGATCGAAATTAATAAAAAAAATTTAATCTATTTATTTACTTAAATTTTAATTTTGTTTTATCTACAAAAAAATCATAAAAAAATTTTGGCATCCTGCCGTTGTTCTTATACAGCTGATCCTATCGTTCAAGCCTCTCGATTATACCCATGCTTTTTACGTGGTTAAAGAATCAGCATTGTGCTGCAATCCGCTCAGCATTGTGCGAACCAAAAAAAAAAAACGACCAGCCACTACAATACAAAAGCATTACACGATCTGCGTGTATTACAAGGTTGCGTCATGCTAAAAACCGTTTCGTCGGGTCAGCTTTATTTTTTTGATTTTTCCTACGCTGTTTTTTTTCTATCCGTTTCTTTCGTGCGGTATTTACATTTTGCATGCTCGAGCGAGCTTGCATACGCATATAGCACACACATACACGTGAGAATATAAACATGCATAAAGATGCGTCCGTTCGCGTGTGTACGGGTGTGCGGGGAGGGAAACGGGATCGGCGGTAAAACGAAAGTTTTTCGGAGCTTGCGTGCGTGCGAGCGAACGAGCTTGCAGCTCTCTGGGAAAGAAAAACGAACTTTTTTTTCTGATAAACTGTACGAAAAACGCTCAAAGCTCCTCTCTGGAGAGAGAGAGACTAGAGACTAGAGTTAGAGAGAGAGAGGGAGAGAGAGAAAGAGAAGAGCATATTGGCTAATAGAGTCGAAAGCTTTTTTCTACTTTTTCTTTACCCATTTCTCTCTCTCTCTCTAGTCTCTAATCGGATTGTTTATCCCGCTAAAAGGAGAGTTATATATATATAGAGAGAGAGAACTAGGCAAGACTCACCGACGCATACATGTTATACATATATATCTACGCGCGCGCTTGGGAAAATTCCTCGCTATCCTCACCCCTATATATCTACATACGTGTAGTATAGTTAGGTATGGGCGCGCTCGAATTCCACGAGAAAATCCGTGAAACAACCAAGCTCCGAACACCGAGTTATCCGTAAAGAGAGAGAGCTTAAACCTCGGCCTGTCGAACTACGTATTATACCATCCGCTTTCGCCGCCGCCGCGTTCGGCATGTTTTATAATAACAAGTGCGCGCGAGCGTATGGTATATAACTCGCCGGGGCCAATTGATTGGCGCGTACGGCAGTATATATTCGCGCGGCAGTTCATGTATATACTAGCAGCAACATCGAGACGATTTCTCCGGCTACACAAGTTTATTATTATTGTATACGCGCGGGGAATATATAATATATATAATATAAATTGGGTCGAGCGAGGCGAGCGAACGCCCGAGCAGGGAAACAGCAGCAGCAGCAGCGGCACACCGAACGTCGAACGAAAATATATATTTTATAAAGTATTCGTTAATTAGAAAATACTGAAAATGAAAACCTTTGCCTCTTGCTGCTACAGTAGCACCCCATCGCTATCAGTTTGTATGTGTGTGTGGGTGTTTGTGTGCGTATACGTATAAAACGTGGCGCGCGTTGTTTGCTTATTACCGGAGAAATGATTTTCCCTCTCTCTCTTTATGTTACGCGCAGCAGCAGCAGCAGCATCAGTGCAATCTCGTATGACCGTATAACACATACACACAGTTAGTGGGGGGGTGGTGGCAGTTGGCGATATGATGCGCTGTTTGCGCGGCGGACAGCAGCAACCGCATATATAATACGTGGCGCGCGCGCAAACACATGTTTGTGTACGGGTTTTAATCATTGGCTTTTCAATCTCTCTCTCTCTCTCGTTCAAGAAAAGCTTCCCCGGGTATATAGCGACGCGAGATCAAATATTTCTCTCTCTCTCTCTCTCTCTCTCTCTCGGAAACTCGAATCGTGGTGCGAATTTTCTCCTCTACGCAACGAGCCGTTATCCCTCTCTCAAATATTGATCGTCGGCTATATACACGTATAATAATATATATTATATATTATATTATCATATTCTATATAAAGTGGGTATATATATACCAGCAACTGGTTTATTTTACTAATTTCATGCGCCCGAGCTTTTCAACCCGTCAATCACGCGCGCCGCGGCAAAATATATAAATTCAAATTTCAAACTAGCGCGCGCGCTCGCTCGCTCATCTCGTAGATAAACATATATTCTTATGCAAATTCCATCCCATCTTTTTCTTCTTCGCTTTCTGTGCAGCGCATTCCTCGACATTTAAAATCCTTTTTCCACGCGTGCCCTTCTTCTCTCTCTCTCTCCACAATTCACACTCTTTTAGACAAATACGTGCTCCGCTGCTGCTGCGAGGATTGTTTGTCCAAATGGAAAGCGCGCGCGCGCGTCAAAGTGTCACGCACGTGTTTTCGGTGCGCGTTTCAGTTATCCTCTTCTCTATTTTTTTTTGTTGTTGCTCCTTTTTTTATCTTTATTTTCTTTACTCTCTCTCTCTCTCGCGCGCGCGCAACACAAATATAAATTGCATTTATAAACTCTCGGCTTCTCTTTTTTTCTATATACACAAATATACACGTACAAACACACGGACACGGCAGTAGATGATATCATTTTATGTAGAGAGAAAATCACGCGGCGCAAATGCGGTTATTACACTTTGACTATATGGCTCGGATAATACTACAAAGAGTGAGAGGGAGAGAGAGAGAGAGAGAGGGGCTGTACACCTGCACGACTCGCACAAACACACACATGTACTTTACATTCACTCGCTCACACACATACACCTGTGAACCTCTTTTACCTTAGCGAGCGAGTATTCGCTTGGCCGGACGTGAAATTGCGGGTAACGGTAGATATGGCTGTTCATGCAAATTGCAGCGCGTTGCTTTAAAGCTCCGCCACGCTCTTATAACACGTACTAGCGTAGCGTATACATACAGATATACATCTTTCTCTTTCTTGCAAGCTCTCGCAAGCTCCACAGCAGCAGCAGCATCGGTATCTGCGCGTCACACCCTCATTTTATTTATTTCGTTGATTTTTCTCCACTCTCTTTATAGATTATTATTATATATAATACGTTATAACACATATATAGGGGGAGAAAGACCGACGTGCTAGGGTATCGGATGCTCGCAACAGCAGCAGAAGCAGCAGCAGGAATAGAGTAGAAGAAGGAGGAGTGGAGGTATATAGGAGAAAATCAAATGTGTGTCAGGCCGATAGTTTGCCTTATATACATAAACAAACTTTCGAGATAATTTCATTATCGCACGTGTGCACACGCTTTACTCTCTCTCTCTCTGTCTCTCTCTCTTGACGCTCGCGTGATTCTCTTTTCTTCTTATAGGCTGAACTGCTGCTGCTGATGCTGCTGCAAAGCCTTCGAAACTGCAGAAAATTTAACGAGACAAGTTTCCAATAAACACACACGTATACACAGTAGCAGCAGCAGCAGCAGCAGCAGCAACAGCAGCAGCAGCAGCAGCAGCAGCAGCAGGTTGTAGTCGTAGTAGTATGTACGCATTATCTCGGCGTTTATCGCGTGTAATTGATAAAGTTACTCGGAGCTGCTTTTTTTTTGTTACTTTTCTTTCTGTTCTGTTCTTTTCTTCTTTTTTTTGCTGCTGCTGCGCCGAACGACTGAGTGACGAACAGCATCTATACATATACGGCAGCGGTATACATTCTATATACCCATACACGCGAAAGCGACAAATGTTGAAAAGCGCGTAGCTATATATATGCGTATACTGTACAGCGCGAGCTGGAATAGAATATGTCGTTGTCAGAAACGCCCCCCCACGCGTAGGGTATATATATATATATAGCGTTCGGGATATGCAACGCGGCGACGTCGGTGCAGAGGTGCATCGACAGCAGCTGCCAATCTATTTGCGCGCCATATACCGTACACACGCGTATACCCCGGGACTGCTGTACTGCCTATAATATACGTGTGCGCGCAGCGTGAGGGGCAGCAGCAGTATAGCAGCCTAGCGTTACTGGTGGTGCTGTATTACATGCATGCATGTGTGTGTCTGTGTGTGTGTGCACGTTGATCCTCGAGGCTATTTTAATCCCTCGCTCTTCTCTCTGTATAACGCGCGCTGAAGCCGACGGTGAAGTCTTCATTTTAACCTGCGTGACATGCACGTACAACACACACACACACACATGCGTGAAACTTGCCTTTCGCACACGTGGGCGCGTGTGTGTGCGCATTATACTCGTGGATAAATCGATAAGAAAATTCAATATCCACACGAGCTAAGAGTGAGCAAGAGAGATGGAGAGTGATGTATGGAGTATGGACTCGTCGTACAGAGAGAAAGAGAGCGAGGTGATATTCATTGAATATTTTACGTATACATAAGCAGCGTGTATACGTACATCTTGTCCCGCAGAGTACATTAGGGCGAATTGGAAGTTTATGGGGCATACGCGAATGGATGCTTTTTTACCTTTAGCATATATACACACATACGTGTGTGTGTGTGTGCGGTCGTGCACCGCAGCAGCGCGTTGAATAAAAAGGGACGCGGCGCGCGCGATGAGGGGTGACGAAAGTAGCTTCTTTATACATATTCCCTTATACGTCTCCATCTTTTTTACCTTTTTTTTTCTTCATCCGTTTCTTGGTCTTAATGGATTCGATATGTGTGCCACGACTGCTTGTAAATGTAAGGCAGGAAAGCAAAAAAGAAGGCAGCGAGTATAAAGAAAAGGGAAAAAAAATAACAAAAACCCGTGTGCATGATTTATGGTATACGCGCTCATATATATATGTACAAAGTAAACGAAATCGAATATTATTTGATGTAGCGTACTTCTCACCCTGTGCGCAGTGTACATACACAGGAAAAAAGAGAGCCAGATATATATGTACATACAATTGTGCCAACAGGTGTGGGCAGAAGAGGAGGAGGATGAGGGCGAACCGAAATTTCTATACACTCAGCGGAGCCGATCAGTGTTTGCAGTGTTTATTATGCTCGACGAGATTATAACGTGTGCGGCGCACTACACTACGCAACGACGACGAGTGTTCTCTCCTCTCCTCTTCTCGCCGGAGAGTTAGTCCGTTAAATCGAGTAGATATACAGTGGTATATGTGAGATCGATATTGATTTCGTATTATTATACGTGTGCGAGCTTGCGATTAATACGAAACAATCGTCTATTTTTCTTCCTCTTCTTCTTTTTTCTGTCCTCTCTCTCTCTCTCTCTCTCTCTTTCTCTCAACGTCTGTGCAGAAAGAGAACTACCTGCTAAGAGTTAGAGCTAGCTGCCGAGCAAAAGAGTGTAGAGCGGAAACCTCGCGGGCGGCGAGTTTAAAAAAGAAACCGAGCGAGAGAAACTGGCATGAAATCGGATTATAATTTTCTTCCTCTCTCACTCTCGTAGCTCCGGGATAACGAGCTTGCTTGCTTGGTAGCTTGGTAGCTTGGTAGCTTGCTTGCTGGCGCGCGCGCGGAGCAGTTCAGATAAGCATATAAAGCTCGGCGCGCAGAGCCCAGGCTCTCTGCTCAGCTGCCGAAGCCGCCGCAACGTATATCCTCTTATTAATAAGCCATAGCTATATACTATATGGTATATATATTATATTTCCTTCCCTTACAGCTCTGAGCCCATCACCCACCCCCTCCCACATAAATACGCGCCCTTTCTCCCTTTTGACCTCCGTTGTGCTGTAGCCCTTGTGTGCGCGAGATTTTCTCATATTCTTCGCGTACGTATGTTGGATATATATTCGGGACGCTTTAGTATATATTACGAGTACTTAAAAGCTAGTTTTGTGCGCGCGCGAGCTTTCGATATGCACCGAGAACATATCCTCTAACAAACTATCCGCACACAATTCAGAGACGCTTTTCACTTGTACGCACACACACACACACGTATATAGCGGAGAGCGCTCAAAGGCGCGGCATACTGCCTGCTGAGAGGATTGTTGTTCCCGCCTGTTGCACGAGTGTGTCGAGAGACCTAGCTAGCTAGCTAGCTATACCAGCTCGGCGTACGTGGGGTGGGTATAGTAGTAGGCGCATCTCTTCCTCTCTTTCGCTATTGCTGCAGATGATGCCTAGCGCGAGCTTTGTGCGCGCGCGAGCTTGCAGGCAAGCTTTTAAACTTGAAAACGGAAGCTGTGCTGCTGCTGCATGCGCGCGTGGGGCGATCGATAGGCACGTAACACACACACACACACACACACGCAAAGTTGTATTATAAGCACGCTTTTTCGAGCTCCGAGATAAATAATTCGCATCGCGGTGCGGTGCATCGTAGCGAGAAAAGAGAGGAAAAGAAGAGATGAGCTGGAACTGTGTTCGAGCTTTTGTATGTGTGTGTGTGCGCGCGCGCGAATGAGCGATGCCGTCGTCGCCGCCGTTATAGTCGCCGCGCGTTGCACACTTGCGAACTGCGTCACTGATAACATCCTCGTTTTACGAGAGTCAGAGAGAGAGAGAGATGACACGGCCTGTGTGTGCGCTACAACGAACCAACGAGCCCCGTGGACGTGGTTAATTGGGTCAACTTTGTTGCTCAGTCATGCCTCGCGCGCATATACAACATATCGCGCGCGCACACACGTACCCACACTTACGATTAATAC
Organism: Trichogramma dendrolimi; assembly: GCA_034770305.1. Classification (NCBI taxonomy): domain Eukaryota; kingdom Metazoa; phylum Arthropoda; class Insecta; order Hymenoptera; family Trichogrammatidae; genus Trichogramma; species Trichogramma dendrolimi. The sequence goes on along the minus strand of JAPMIB010000031.1, from coordinate 510,704 downwards.
CTTCTCGTCGGTGCAGCAGCTTGCGCGTATTATGTGTATGTGTGTATAACGCGGGTATAAGCGTGTGTCTCAGCCCTGCTAGCCGTCGTGCGCGTCCGATACGTCGCGATTAAATCATATCTGTTTTTTCTGTTTTGTTTTGTACATACGTACGCACGCAATTTTCGTACACACGGTATACGCAGACTGAAGAGCTTCACGAATACATATACGCATATATACACGCGCATACACGTTCATTAAAAGCTGCAGGCTAAAAAGGAATTTTTAATAGCTCTCGCGTGCGGGGGCACATATGCACGCACGCCGCGTATGGTATAGTAAGTATGCGCACATGTGTGTTGGAGAGAGAGAGAGAGAGAGAGAGGAATCAGGCAAGTAATTTCTCCAGTTATGAATGTTACATACGGTAGAATGCGAGAGGAGAGAGAGAGAGTACATAATTAAAATTTCACTTTGGCAACGGTGAAGCTGCTGCTGCTGCACGATGCGCGCGAGGGGGTTGAAAAAAATTCCCTTTTTTTTCATATACAACGTAAAAACCAACAATTTTTCGCGTTCTCGTTCTCTCTTCTAATATTATAGTAATAAGTGCTACGCGTTACGTATGCGCGCGTGTGTGTGTGTGTGTATAAACGAGCGGTGCGCGCTCGGCTCGATATATGAGCACACGATTAAAAGAGAGGAACGGATCGCTGAATATTTTTAGATCCACTCTCTTTATCTTCCCTCTTTTTTTTTTCATTTTCACCGAACCGCTAACAGATGGAAGTTGCCCCGATAGTAGTAGTAGTATAGCACTAGTTCGTTTCTTGCAAATTTAATCGCCGGGTCTACATTCGATAATTCGTTTTGCGGTTTTACCTTCGGGGCTGCTGCTGCCGCCGCTGCGCTGCCTCTGTTGCAGCTTGGGTTCATATACAACTGCTGCTGCTACTGCTACTACTACTACTACTACTACTACTAGTATGCGGAATGGATTTAATTAGCGATGGTATAATTGGGACAGTAGAGTCGCGCGCGCGCGCGCGAGCGTTGGGTACGTCGTTAGACTTGATTAGAATCGTCTAGGATCTTGTACAATTTCCTTGGCGTGTAGATAATATAATGCGCCCGCGTTTGTCCCGACGAGCGCAGCGCCAAGTCAGCCTCGCTTATTTATTTAATTATTATCTCTCTTCTTCTTTCTTTTTTGTGTCTCTTTTATTCGTCTCTGAAACACATCGTAGCTGCTGCTGCTGCTGTTGCTGCAAGCTCGACAACACCGAGTCGAGTACTAGCCATTCGCAGTTACACGATCGCTCGTTGAAAATTGAATGCGCTCGGCGCCGCGCCGCGCACGACATCGAGTGCCACCCTTAGGATCTGCAGTATAATAGCTCGTGAACACTTGCACAGTGAGTGAGAGAGAGACAGACAGACAGACGCGTTGCAGCTGCCCAGGTGCACACATATGCGTGTAAGTGCGTATACATATAATACATTAATTGACAGATTGTTGTTGTTGTCGTTGTTGCCTCCACGTTGGAGGATATAAGCTCGTAAATATCTCCATATAAACGGAGGTATGGATGCTCGTCACGTATGGCACACTATATAATATTCGAACGTGGCATTTATTATTCGCTCGGCCGAGATGTTCGTTTCGTTCTGCCTTCGGTTAAACCTTGACGCGAGCTTTCCGATAAGAAAAAAAGAGGGATGCATAAATATGTCTCGCGCGATTTCGGTGTGTATTTTTGGCGCCGAGCTCGAATCGATCGTCGGTCGTCCGAATTTAAAAATTAACCTCTGATTCTGTCTACCATTCGAAAAAAAAACGAGCTTCTTAACTTCGAAGTAACTCAGAATGTTTAAATTTGCGCTGATGAATGTTTTTTGATGCGGAGGAATTCCTGCATAAAGATATTACCGTGCTTGACTTTACTTTAACTTATATATTTATTTTTAATTTGCCATTTGCAGATTTACAGATAAAGGTGCTCGTCATCTAGTGGAAGAGACTAGCACTTATTATCATATATTTTTTCTGCATTTTTTGTGCTGTTTATTTAAAAAATCAATATTCATACATTAATTCTTAACGGTAACACGTGAAATTTTCTGAATTAAAATTTAACATTACTTAAATTATTAATTCTGATTGTCATTTAATCTGCATTTGATTGAAAGGTTTTTTAAGTAACGTAAGCAATCGATAAAATCCACAAAAAATTAAAATTCTATCAAGTTAATAAATTAAATTTAAAAATATAGCTTTGATTTTTATTTTTGTGGATTTTTCTGTGTTCAAAATTCTTAACATTAATCATAGTCTAAAGACAAAAATCACTTCCATTGAATATGTTATAAAATACGTAACCATAAAAAGTTTTTTTTTTAATTTTTCTTTAATTAATTTTGTTACAAATATTGAGCGAATTTTAAATGACCTGAAAATAAAAATTCAATTGATTAAAAAAGTTTAGACCCGTTAACTGCTTAAAAAATAAGATAGTACCACTTCGAGCCTCCACCGCTAGATGACGAGAGACCTTTTATCTGCAAATCTACAAGTGTTAAAATGAAAATAATCGTATAAGTCCAAGTCTATGTGAATGGTAATATTCAACGTAGACAGTAGCATTGCTTGTTTCATAACCGAGAAACTTTTTCGTTGCTCGAAAAGTAGCCGCGAAACATCGAGCATATCTGGCAGGCTCGTTGAAGAAGAAAATTTGCGCTCAACGAAGAGACGATTTAATCGAGAAAATCAATGTGGAGCACGTGGCTAGTTGCGCACGGCACAACAGCAAAAAAATAGAGAAAGAAAAAAAAAACGAATGAAAGAAAGGACACGCGCATACAACACAGAAAGAGCTGCCGAGGCTCGAGTCGAAGCTGCAGTTTGGCAACATCTTCATTATCGCGAATATCAAAGAGTCTCGCGCGCGCGACTTGTGTTGTCAAAAGGAATCATCAAGTCGAAGTGCAAGAGTCTCGAGGTATTATAAGAAGACAGTTTCGTAATACCAGAACATAGAGAGGGAGAGAGAAATGGAGACAGAACTCGAACTCGTATTATACGTGTAGGTATGTACGTATAAAACTCGGCAAAAGGCCATACGACTTCGATGTATAATGTCTATATAAGCTCGATTCGTTTGTTTTCTGGGATTCAAAGACCGACTCTCTTTCTCTCTCTCTCTCTCTCTCTTTGCAGTCATGTTCCGCGCGCGCGAGCGACCCGTGGGAATTTCCCCAGCCCCGTTCGCGATCGTAGAAAACCAAGGTAAAATTTCCCGGACGATCAGAGAGAGAGAAAGATCGTTATGGGTCGCGCGATATCGAGCTTTTTGACATAATACCCACGTAGTAGGAGAGCTTTGGCTACTATGGCTGCAGCTTTTGCAATCGAAGTGCAGCGGCGCGTGGCCGCCCACCCGCGCCCGCCCCCGTGATTCGTCAAATACCGTTATACATACGTATATAAGTGCCCACGCACATTCGTTCACACGCGTACACGCGGAGGAAGAACGATCGCGAGAGCTAATGATCCAGTGATTAAAGACTCTCTACGCGCGCGCGCGCGTATAGCACCAGCACCACATCGCGCTATAACGGATCCTTGAACTTTTGACCTTATGTATTACAGAGAGACAGAGAGCCGCTGCTTTTCCCGAGCTTATGCGACGATCGACTCTCTCTCTCTCTCTCTCTCTTACTCTCTCGTGCGCTCCAGCTTCCATTCGCAAAGCGATATTTTACACGAGAGCTTGAATGAAAGCTCTGCCACATGCGCTCGAGTTTTCTCTTTTATGTTTCGTTCTCGTGTGTCTGTGTGTGTGTGTGTATGTACAGTACGCGTGGACAATCGGCTGCTCTCTCGCGCGCGCCTCACGTGACACACTTTCAAAAGTTTCGTACACTCGACGACGACGACGTGCTTCGACGTACGTATTATATATCTACTATATATCTCTGGTATATTAAAGCGGCGTGTATACACGCGTTAAAATACACAGAGACAGGAGGCTCGAGGGCTTTTGATGTATATATGTGCGCGCAAGCAAGCACACGGGTTTATTATGTACGCGTACAAAATATATAAAGAAAAAAATAATACTCGATTCCAGCAGCTCGCGAGCTTTCGAGGATAATATGCAAATTTTGACTCGATTATACGCGCGCGAGAGTCGAAATGCGCACATACGCGATCGTTATAATACACGCCGAGAGACTCGCGCAAGCAATTAACGAAACGAAATCATACGCGACTGATTTTTGATCGTACGTATCGTACGCGTGACATGCCTTTCACCTCCCTCCCTCCCTCCTCTATCTCTATCTCTCTCTCTTTTGCGTGCGTGCTTTGCTTTGTTCGAGAGTGAATTTATTGCTTTTCGAGTATTATATCGATATATAGACGAATGTTATACACGTGTACGTATTATACGTGGATGGATATGTAACTTTTCCAAGTCAAGAAAATATATAACGATAATAATGATGACAATGCACGGCCCGTCCGCGCGCGCACGCGGGGGGATGTACCTATATAACGTTGTAAACAACAATAGTCCACGTAACGGAAGGAAAGTCGCTCGTCGATAGATCCTTCTTCTCTCTGACTCTCACGTTGCACAGAGAGACTTCTCTCCTCGCAGCTGGCATCAAGATTCTTATCTCCTATGGGTACAAAAAAAAAAAGAAGGTGGGGGTCGAGGGAGGGAGAGGGCGATATCTCGCGCGCGCGTTACACTTTGAATGGAAATCCGATCCCTCTCTCTCTCTCTCTCTTTCTCTGATTTTCTCTTTGTTTTTCCTTCTCTCTCTATCTTTTTCCGATCTCACTCGTTCGCCGTGGAGCTAGCTCTATCTCTCCATTGTAAATTTGCACAATGTCGCGCGCACCAGAGAGAGAGAGAGATAGAGAGAGACAGAAAGCAAGCAAGAAAAAGAGAAAGAGGGAAGTAAGAAAAAGAAGAAGAAGACAGACGTACACGTAAGACCTTTTTTTGTGCATTCAAAGCTCTTTCTGCGATTTGTGTGCGCCAGAGCTGGTAGTGCGTGTATCCAAGCTCTCTCGCACACACACACGCGCATAATACTAGCTATATGCTCGTATGTGTACATCATAATGCAGACGCGTGCGATATATATTGGAATATTGCGAGATCTCTCTCTCTGCGGGTGTATTCCGAGTATGTCGAGTGAAATATTTTTATTAGGTATCAGCCTCTTCTCTGTATAGAGCCTATATGTAGTGAATATCTGCGTCTGTCTGCACGTGTGTGCATAGCCTATTTTCTTTTGTCAAAAGTGACGTTGACTTTTTACACACGCACGGTACACGACGCGTGCACGAAGGTATCTACGTATAGGCACTCGTGTAAAGTATTAAAAAATAAGGGGGGAAATGAAATTTCCGCTCTCCTTCTGCGATGGATGTTTTAGATTTAAAAAAAAAAAACGATAACAACATCCATACGAGTTATATTATAATACGTGCACTATAACCCTGTATATGTAATTAACACGTGTCGAGTTCTCGAGGTCCGAGAGAGACAGAGCCGAGACAAGTAGCCGCGCGCACGACGACGACGACCAAGTGTCGCTCTATCGCCACCGCCACCGCACTCTACCGTCGTCGCCCTCGCTTATACCGTTACGAGAGTTAAGGCAGCTCCACTGCTACATATATATAGAGCTACGTTATGGTACATATAAGACGCGCGTCAAACACGCAACTCGAGGCAGCAGCGGCAGCAGCAGCGACCGACCCGACGCTTAAATCACTGCGCGCACTGTGTGAGCTGCACTTGCAAGGACTGTATATATCGCTGTATATACAGAGCAGACGCGTGATTATGTACACACGTATAGATACAGTAGGTATATATAGTCGACAGAGACACAGCAGCGAGAGGCTTTATATATATATACGCGTGTGGACAAAAACTTTTAAGCTCGCAAGCTCGCGCGCTTATATTTACTGCCGCTATACCGCGCGGCTGTGTATAGCTATATAAATAGCAAATTGCGCGATGCGCAACTACTGCGTGTGCGTGCACCACTCGAGGCATTCGTATATACGTATATAATGATATAAACTGCCGCACGAATTCAATTACATTGTCTGTACGACTCTCTGTCTGTCTCTCTCTCTCTCTCTCGGTCGCAGGCGCGCGTGGACTGATAGCTCGTCGCGCCTGCGAAGCTCTGTACCTCTGCGCCGCGGCGCACGAGGTCGTTTTATATTATGCGTCGCGTATATGCATTATATTATACGCGGGGAATTCAGCCGGGCTTCAAGGTGCCGTTGCAGAGCTTAATATTATACACACACGCGTGTATATATTTCGTCTCTCTCTCTCTCTCTCTCTCTCTCGCTGTATTTATTATAATAATAATATGCGTGCATTATTGTACGCTGCAGCAGCAGCAGCACTCGTCGTGATTCTAGTGCGCGCGCGAGCTTGCGACCACCGTTTATCGCATACGCATTCCCAAACGCACCCACACATACACGCATATACGTGCCCGCGCGCTTACGTACACCTTGACATAATTTCGAGCTCGCGAGAGCTGACTGTACGTATATTATACAATATTATTATATTGTAGCTCATCGAGCGGGCGATGCGATTGCGATTGTTGCTCATAATATATACTACACACATATACTATTATACGTGTATCACGAAAGCTCTGCCTCGCAAGCTCGCGCGCATGGCCGACATAATGAGCTTACACCGCAAAGGAAGTGCATGGTTATATATAGCTGCATATAATACCCCGTATAACATATACATACACACACACGTGTGTGTGTGTACTTCGTGCAGGTAACGAGGATTCGCGCACACAGGTACACGATGTATATAGGGTGGCGTGCAACAGGGCCGCGCACAGTAGCTTCTGCGCAGCTATACAGATGCATATGGAGCAAGAGCAAGAGAGAGAGAGAGAGAGAGAGAGAGAGAGAGAGAGAAAGCTTATCGTTTGTACAATGTACAAAGCAATTTCTCAAAGCAACTGGTGGCGTCCTTGCGGTATATAGACGCGTTAAACTATCGGTTGCTTCGGGAGCTTTCATTCGATGACTTTTGCTCGCTCTCCTCTCTCTCTCTCTCTCTGTATACCTGTATACAAACTCCCACTACTACTACTACCACGCCTTTTGTCGATATCGCATATACACGTACACCCAGAAGTACATCTAAGTCGTTTTCCCCGGTACACTATAGCGCGCGCGCGCGAGCTAACTTGAACTCGCTGCTGCTGCATTGCCCTACCCATTGTATCCATTAACGATTTTGTTGACAGTATAAGAGGGGCGGGATTGAGAGATAAATATATATATAGTGCAGCAGATGCTTCTGCTGCTGAATCCCGGAATTTGATTAGCCGAGTTCTCGGTAGTATATATATACACAGTGTGCCGAGCGTAACTGCGCCATATCCTCTATATATATGTACCATTATAATGCGATACGTATATACGTACACACGATGCTGTATTTTAATACGGAGATGTAGATCGTCAAACAGGTGTATATAAGGACGACTGCTTGTGTATACGTGTGTGGGATTGGTATGTATATTGAACGATCTGTCTCTCGAGTGGGTATTCGTAAACACTATTACGGCCGACCGACGAGTGGACGTTTCGATTACGCGCGATATATATATCCTCTTCCTCCTCCTCCGCCTTTCCCCGATCTCAGCCCCCGAGGATGAATGAGGCACTGTGACTTGGCAATATTTGCGATCGCAAGCGTAACACGTGCAATAATGATGATATACAGGGCAATATATAGATTATATTGATACTGAGCGTGGTAATGTCATATTACAGTTAGTAATGTCTTATATATACCTTGGTTTCGAGATTTTTCTCAACTTTTCGAGTCAACGGTATAACGATAAACAGTTTGACCATCGAACGTGAACGTGAAGTTGTTTTTTTAATGAATGACAAATGATATCAGGGTTCTTTACTGAAGAATTGTTTTCTCAGCCGATCTGCACTTTGACGCAATTGTATTGTTACTTAATTAAAAACAATAGAATTCATTAATTTATTCGTGTTTTAATTTTATTTCAATTTTATTTACAAAAAAAATCACAAAGAAATTTCACATCTCGCAGTTATTATTATGCAGCTGCTTGTTGATTTCTAAAAAGTAGTTTTTTTTCTTTCATACCATCGTCTTCCAAGTTCGTTCTTCGCTTTACTAATATTCGTATTTATAATACCTTTATTATATTTTTCGTCATTCCTCTATCGAAATTGACTCCAATGTTAAAAGTGCCTAATACATTTATTAGATAATATTTACGAGGTTAAAGAGGCCGGAACCAGCACCGCTGCCGCTCGTTTTTACATTCAATCCGCCGTCGAGAGCTCCACCGAATTTCGTCCTGATCGAGTTCTTCAGATTATTGGTGTACTCGGCGATCGAGGCGTGAAGATCCTCGTTGTTCCAGGCTTGATTGTTGTTGTTGTTGTTGTTGAAGTTCAAGCCGAGATTGACTTTGGCGTCGGCGCCCCCCGCAGCTGTCGCAGCAGAAGTACCCGCCACGTTATAGCTCAGAGGCTTCGAGATCGCACTCGAGCCGGCCACTCGCGAAACTTCCGAGAGGATGGATGACGGCAGTACGGAAACGACGACTCCTGCCGAAGACGAAGACGACTCCTTCGGTCCTTCTTCTTCTCGAACTTCTCCTTCTTTGGTGGACGATTTGATCGTTAATATCTGTTCCGCTAGTCTTTGATTGCTACTGCTGCTGCTCGGCTCTTCCAATATTATTAATCGTTCGATTTCCGGACTGCCCTCGGCTCGGATCGACGACGAAACTGCTTCTTCTCCCTTCGATCCGTCCAAAATCACGAGAATCTCTTGCCTATCGTCGCCCTCGTCGTCGTTCTTACGATTGATTATTTCGTACTCGACGTTTTGCGACGTCGGGATCACCCAGCCGAGCTCTTGATTCTCTTCCTTCGATTCGAACTCCGTAGCTTCATCGTCCACGATTACAATAGACCCAACGCTTTCTACTGGGCTTGCAGTTTCGGACGCGACCACTATCTCGCTGCGACCGGCACCACCTACTCTACCGTTAACGTTGATATTCCCCACGAGACTTCCCGAGCCGCTCGCGCGACCGAGCAGCGATCCGATACCACCGACGCTGCTCGACGACGTCGCGACGTCGTCGATTTTTGTCGTTGCCCTTTGATCGGCTGCGCCGCCGCCGACGACGTTGAGCTTTCCAGCCAGAGATCCAACGGCTGAACCGAGCAGAGAACCGATTCCACCGGCACCACCGGTGGTACCAGCAGCGCTACCGCTACCGATCAGTTGTCCGGTCCCTTGACCGGAAACGCTCGACTTTCCAAAGCCGGAAAAGTCCAGATTCATCCGGTTTTTCACGTCCTGATGGTATCTGAGCACGGAGTCGATCATACCGCCGAGATCGCTGGCGTGGCTGGCGACGCCCTCCGACGACAATTTCAGGCCCGCTGCGCGATTGGAGTGTCCGTGAAGCGACGAGCCCAGATTGACGTGCGACTGATGCTTCAAACTGCCATCCAGGCCGCTCGATCCCTTGATCCCACCGATGACGGACTTCAGCCGTGCGCGATAACGAAAAATAAAGCAAAAAATTAATTAAATATTATACATATTTCACAAAATTAAATCAGGTCAGTGCGATACTATTACGACGACATGCAGAAAGCTCGCTATAAGTAACTTACAGACTCGTGATGATCGTGATGGGATGCTGATACTGTCGGGGCCGTTGCGACGACGACCAGCAGCAGCAGCGGCGGCAGTGTCAAAAGGATACGCCGCATAATTCCCAACTGCGATGACGAGAGATAGATAGTACGCGGGTACGATACGATATTTTATATCTACGTATGTGTGTGTGTGTGTGTGTGAAGGAGATCCAGAGAATTATAACGCGCGCGCGCGACCTGCAATCCGACACCTGGCCAGCGGCTATCTGAGGATTTTCCCGCTCTAGTCGAGGCATTTATATAATTTATAATAGAATATTCGTTATATAATAACGAGGATGTACCACGTCTCGCCTTGATTTGCATGAGAATGTAACGAAAAAAAAATGAAATGAAATAAAATTTGAAGAAAAAAAAAAACAAGGAAACCGTGTATAACGACGATTATTAAACACGAAAATCGGTGTCACTGAGGAGCCAAGCGATATGACACAACAGTCGAGCGCTGGAACATTCTCGTTTGCAGGCGTGCATTGAAATGCACTCATCGAATTATTGGTTTTTTTTCCTAAAGCTCGCAAAATCGCCTATACTCTCTGCTGCTGCGTGTGTGTCATAGCCGCGCGCGCGTTTGGGCTATAACGAGGCCTTATCTATTCCGGCAGCGATTCTCCTCGCGAAGCGAGAACGTCGTTTCAAAATAAAAAATAAATAAAAAGACAGAATGAAAGAAAAACTCATTGCGACCGCTTGATTTTAATATAATGCGCGCGCGCGCGACTCGTATGTATAGGTGTGCGTGTGAGTGTTGACTTGCAGCAGTAGCAGCTGTCACGCGTGTTTCATCATACACGATATACAAATGTATCAGAGAGGCAGGACACGTTTGCACATCGCTCGCTCGGCCAGCAGCACGCATCGCGGCGAGAGCTGCTGCAGCAGCAGGGAATGTGTTTTTTGCTGGAGCAGTTTTTCCCGCGTATAAATACTTTTTTTTCACTCTCTGTCGTTTGCTGCTTTTTTTTGCACGTATTTTGCATTCGACCGCTCATTATTTTCCCGTGGTACGAAACTCGATAGTTTTATCGTCCTTTCTCCCTCTCTGTGCATCTCGCAGCGAGCGACAGTGTGCGTCTGTCTATACGTATGCATGTGTGTGTGTGTGTGTGTGTGTGCAGGTGACACGCGGCAACGCTGCTGCTGCCTCTGGCTTTGTGACTCTCGCTCTCTCCTTTATTATTATTATTTTTTTCGTCACCGTCACTAGTAGTGGTAGTACTAGTAGGTTTTGTTCGTGCCAGGGGATGGGGATGGCTGGCGTATATAATAACGAACGAGATTCCGCGCTCGGCTTTCCGCGTCGTCGTCGTCGCTGCCGCGGGTATTGAATTCCTTTGAATATTCGCGCGACGAGCTATAGTTATACACGATGTTGTGTGCGCATATATGCCGTCATGCATAATATATGTGTGTTGTGTGCGTGTATACTGTGTGAGATCGATATATGTATGTATAACATAATAATACAGGCGCGCAGCTGATGACACCTGCTTTGACGATGATTATTTGCCGTAATATACGCATGTTTATACGTGATTTCGACTCCGCTGGGGGATAGGACGACGATGATGATGATGATGCATCTGTCTGTGTGTGTGTGTGTGTGACCATGTAGCTTGCATATATGCGCTTTATTGATTTTCCGCGTACAAATGCGCGCGATATCTGGTTGCATTAAATTTTCACGATTATGGCATTTTAGTGAGCGAAATTTCACTCTACCCAAGCGCGCGCGGCTATTGCTGTGTACTATATATCGCGCACTCTGTGTTGTGTGTACATATGACCGATTCTCCGACGAATCGTGCGAACACGACTGGAATGATCTTTTTTTTTTACTCTTTTTTTGTACCACGTCGTTTGTGTCATCGTACGGAGAAAGTGATCCGAGAATTATATCGGAGAACTTTTTTTTCGTTCGTTAATTTTTCATCGCGCGTTTGAATTTTTTTTTTTTTTTTTTGTTATAGCTCGGGATTATATCGATTCCATTTACGAATATTTAGAAGGCTGCGCGCCACGCCATACTTCTTTGTGACAATGTGAGAAAGCCCCTCTGAATTATTTGAGCGGTGGCGGCTGCTGCTGCTGCTGCAGCTGCAGATCGAACGTGATTAGATTTTTCGAGCTTTATGTTTCTCGCGACAGATGCTACTACTACTACCACTATAGCGAGCTTTCGTAGCAGTGCTCGGGATCTTTTTATAATGGTTTTTTTTTTGTCTAAAAGCTTTTGATGAAGAAGTCACTGAGCTCTTTTTTCGAAAGATAGAGAGACTTTGACAAAAGGAACATCAGAGAGAAGAGCTTAAAAAATTTTAATAATAAAAAAAAGAAAAGAAAGAATTTTAGACACACCCTTTTCCGACGGAGAATCCGCCATATACATCATCCCTACACGAGATCGCTTTAAAACACGTATATTACACGGAGCGAGCCTCGCGGCGCGGCGCTAAAAGTCCGTCACGCGTGTGCAGCACACAGTGCAACACACATACGTGCCATTACGAGCGAGTTAGCGGCGTGTATGCGAAACAAAATTACGGTGTCGGGGAGGAAAAAAAAGTACACACATAAACGTTTATAACCCTCGTATGGATGATTTTCATTTGCTGCTGCAGAGCTTATCTCGAGAGTCGGAGCTGCGCCGCGAGAATTAACGCATTGTTAAGGACAGACTCGCGAGGCAATGGGCCGCGCAGAGTCGAGAGACGGTAAAATTTTTAATGAGACGAGAACCTCCCTTGTAAAATATGTGTTACTGTGGATGTTTATAAAGAGAGCTTCACTCGTTTAGTTTTCGTTTTAGAGTACGAATTTTTATTTTCTCACTTCATATATAAATTATTATTATTATTATCGTTATAAACTACTTCGTTGTCAAAAAGACTCGCTCTCCTCCTGCTCCATTATTATTACTGAGGCAACAATTGTTCGACTTGGATATTTCCGAGCTCCTGAGGCTGGCCACCGCCCAATAATCCACTCAAACCGCCAGCACCAGGCCGCTGCTGCTGTCCGCCGAAGATGTTGAGATTGCCGCGCAGTCGGCCGCTGTTGCTGGTCTCGCCGGCGACGTTGCCGTTGCCCGAGCCCGTACCCGTCGGCCCCACGGGCTGGGCGAAGCCCAGCCTCTCGGCGATCCCGTTCATGATGCCCTTCAGTGCGTTGGCCAGCTCGAGCTCGTACTCGAGATTGGCGTCGTAGTTCGGCAGGTACTGCGAGTACTGGAAGAAAAGAAGTTACGGTTGCGATTATAAAGGGGGGAGATTAGAGAGAAAGTACGAGAAAAAAAAGCAGTAGTCTTGAGTATCCTTACGGCGGCCAAGCGTTCCCTGCCACCCTCGCCGCGCTGCTTCTTCTCCGAGGTAGCCGAGACGGCGCAGACGACGGCGAGCAGCAGTGCAAATCCGAGAAATACGGTTTTCATGTTCGCAAAAGTATAGACGAATAAAAAAAGGATAAGAACGTTGAGGAGTATATAATCCCTGCTAATGGATAAAAAATCTGACACTCGATCTCTCCTGCTCTTGGATATCTCTCTGCTCTACTGAGCTCTTCCGATATTCAACTGTTACTATCGGCTCGTTTCTTCGCCGGCTCTTTTATATCTATCCATCGGCCTCTCTCCTCCTCCTGTTTATTGCCTACCTCCGCACAGACCGATTTCGAACAATACGCACGCACACAAAACGCAGGGGGGGCTGGCGGGCGGGCAGTCGGTAGTAGCGATTTACGTACATCGTTTTCTTTTTTTCTTTTTTTTTTTTTTTTTTATTTTTGTTTCGAACAAAAGAAAAATGGCCATAAAATCGCGGGGGCCTCGAATAATAACGATGAATACTCGTCTCGCGCGCGCGTATTCCGCACTCGACTGAATTACTAATACTCGACACACAGACGCAAACGTATATAGACGCAGACGCGGAGCTCGGTATTATCTCACGCGTAAAACTCGCGGGGCTATCTATGCAAATTCTCGAGTTTCCAGTATAATATCTGACGCAGCAGATAGCGCAGCAGTGGCAAGCAAGCCGCAGCACACACACATACAGTTCCAAGTAACTATATATTATACATTTTCCGAGTAAAATATGTATTTTTCAATCTCTCTCTCTCATTCGGTAAGTATAGTCGCGTCATAGTGGAGCAAAAGCGCGCCGATGACGCAAATTACTCCGCGGTTGATTTCTCGTATTATCGCGACGACGACGACGACGACGACGACGACGACGACGACGACGAATTCGACGACGTAATTTTTTTTTCTCTTCTGTCGTCTTTATTTTTATACCTTTTCCACTGCTACGTGTGGATATGACTCGAGCGAGCGAGCGAGTGGTTGATAGTATTAAACGAAAAATGGAGAGAGTGAGCGAGAGACAGAAATAAAGTATCGAATTTCGCAAAGGCAAACGAGCAACATTTATTATTCCGGAGGGCCAATGTGCACATCGTAAAGCGTCGGTGTGTGCGCGCGCCCCAATGCCCTCGTATATAGCTGAGCAATCGTCTATATATAACGTTACGTACGTTATAAGAGCAGCGATTCGCACCTGATCTCGAGGCTCTTCTCTCTATATGTAAGCGTAACTTTATTGCCTCGTTACATCGTTCCTCTTCGTCGTCGTCGTCTTCTACTACATGGCAACTCGTCTCTCTCTCTCACTTTTTCCCCGAGCTTTTTGGTCAATGGGGCAATACCGAGTGTCTGAAGTGTCGATGTATGTGTGTTAGAGGAAAAAGAGAGACACGCAGGAGAGCGAGAGAGCTAAAGCTCGAACCTAATGCCTCGGACTTAACAGTCAAGACACGTCGACGTGTCTATCCTCGTCGTCGTCGTCGTCGTCGTCGTCGTCGAGTGGCGAGCTCAAGGGGGCCGACGTGTACGACTTTTATCTTCTCTCTTTCTCTCTCGCTTGTGCTGCTTCCTCTTCCCTGCCTTTTTTGCGCGCACCGCCCGCGCTCGTATATGGACTCGCCTTTGGTGGTCGAGAGGGCTGTATAGCAGCCACTTTAGATTTTTTTCTTTCCCCCCGCCACACGCCTATATACCTCGACTCCTTTTTAGCTGCTGCTGCTGCTGCTGTTGTTGTTATTAAGAATTTCAATCGATAAAAAGGGCATGTGAGGTACACACACACACATTGTTCGCGAACTCGAGCTTTGGAGCTTTCATCGTATACGCGTGGACCATTATATACATCAACGCAGTTTTTCAACTATATAGCACGCAGAAGAATATTATACACGTAGCTTACATAAAACGTAAAAATAATAAGTCTACCTCCGCTGTGCGTCGAGGCTATATAGACCGGGGCTAATGCTGCTGCTGCCGCGTGCACACACACACGAGCATTGAAAGTTTGAAACTTTATCTTATTTATTTATCATTCGAGCGAGCTCGTATCCTTGCATACGCGATACGCCCCGATCAATCAACGTGATATATACATTTTTTTATTTATTTTTTTTGTTCGTCTCTCTCTCTTCCTCTGTGTCTCTGTACTATACTATATAACTGCACGCACAGAGAGACAGAATGAAAAAAAAGTGCGCGACGCGTACATATCATATAAATTCGACGCGCACAATACGTACGCGCGTATATTTTGAAAAACGTATTTTTCGATACATATTTGTGCGCGCGTATGTGTGTACTCGCGTGTCTTTGAAATCTCCAAAGCTCCATTCGTCGTCGCTCGGGCCGGATAATTAAAAAAGTTATTCGATTAAAAATCATTTTCGCGCGACAGTCAAGCTCGATCTATCTATCTCTCACGGACGTTGTATTTTATAAATATAAAAAGTCAAACAACGAACTCGTCTATATTTGATACTGGTTCGGGACGATCTCTCTCTCTGCACGCGCGTGTGTGTATAAGCTTTGTTTACCGATTGCCATCATAATCGAATAGTAAATTTCACGTGTGCGCAGCAGCAGCAGCACGGCATGAAACGGCGGGCGGTGGGTGCAAATGGTTGAAAGAAGGGTCAAAAGCGTTTTATCGACTTTCTGCGATCGCCGCTGCTGCCGCCGTTCCTGCTTGGTCAGAGTGAGAGAGAGAGGAGAAAAGCACTTCAAACTACACACATTGTTCTCTCTCTCTCTCTCTCTCTCACTTTTCTGTCGATACATATACGTTCGAGCGTGCTCGCTCTGGTCTATATAAACAACAATGGGCTGCGAAATTACATAATTTCGTTTGCTCGGAGATCAATTTTTGCGCGCCCTGTGTCAGCGTATAGTATATTCTATATATACAGAGAGAGAGAGAGAGAGAGAGAGAGAGAGAGAGTGACAGGCAAAATCAATATTTTATCGAGAGAGCTCGTGTATACACAAAACATCATCGTATATATATATACGTTGTACGCATATTCGCTGTCGTCGGACCCTCTCTCGACGAAGTGACTGCATTAAGATCCTTTTCCCGCCCGCCCGAAAAAACAAAATGAACAAAAGAAGTTTCGGAGGGTGAAAATAGCACGAAAACAAAAATTTGAAAACGAATTTCTCAGCAGGTGGCTGTTAATATACACGCAATGGGGTAACAGGTGGCTGCTTTTTCTTTCTTTCTTGAAGCACTCGAAGATATAATACAGACGGCAAAATGGAAATTCAATGCTGGTCCACTGGCTTATTAGGAAATGTATATTATTATATCTTATAATATATAAGTGTAACGCGCGGAGAGGGTGGTTATCGCGTATTGTAATAATTGCACACGGTTCGACATTTCCGTGGAGAAAACGAGGAAGGAAAAGATGAAGAAGAACTAGATATATTGTGTATGAACCGCTGCTGGAATCCAACGGTGTAAATCAGCTGTAAGATGTATTACAGGGTTTTACATGATTAACGAGCCTCGCGTCTCGGCAGCCATATTGCATTATAATTTATATATTATATTACGCAAAAACAAACTATAATCAATCGATTCGCAAAATGCAAAGCCAAGGGGGAGGGCTAAAAATATTATCGTGCGATACAATGACGATGAGGAGGAAAAAAAAACGGAAATAGTTTCTGCGCGCGGTCGCGAGTACGCGTTTAAACGCGGATGAATTTATGGGTTAAGGTCGTCGTCGTCAGCGTCAGCGTCAGCGTCGTCGTCGTCGTCGTCGTCGACGTTGAGTTGCGCTCTACACACGCCGCAGCACGCGCCGTGTTTTATGCGTCGTACGTGTGTACGTATAAAATAAAAAGCAATGATCAAAAAAAAGTAAAAAAAAAAAAAAATATTTACCCGTTGTGTCGTATACGTGTAATATAAATCGGATATTTCGCGTGTACAGACTTTTCTTCTTCTTCTTCTTCTTCCTCGTCTTCTCTGTTATTTTTTTTTTCACTCGTATCTATAATCTCGCTCGCTCTGGTGAAAAATGGCTTCGAGGCATTTATAGCGCGGAGAGAGACGACGACGACTCTCGGATACGCCGCGCGCGCGGCATAGTAGAAGAATGATACCTTACAACGTATTACACACACAAGGAAGAAAGAAAGAAGAGAGGAGGAGAGAGAGAGAGAGAGAAGAAACTTGTCGTCGTGGCCCTCTCTCTCTCTCTCTCTCTGCCCCAACACAAAAGTCCCCGCGTGTCATTTGTCTCTTTAGGGAAGGAAAAGCTCCCGGTGTGTTCTTAAAGACTCATATATTTACGTTCTTTTAGCGCGCGCGGAGAGCACACGCAAATACACACACACACACAGACACGGACACTTACGCATTAGCTCTGAATTATTGAGAAAGCTCGCAGCGCAACGCATTATATTCCACGAGCTGCTTCTTTTTTTTTCCTCCCCCGCCCGCTTGTTTTTTTTCCAGTAGTTTAGTCTTTCCCGCGACCGAGAGAGAACCAAAAACTTCAGCTCGCGCGCGCGGAACGTCATACCAATTTTTTTTCTCTTCTTCTTTCCCGTACACAAACACAAACACGTATACACGTATACGAGTCTTCTTCTCTGTCTCCAGGTGGTCGTTTCTAAAAAGTTTCACCCTCGACGTACCGGGGATGCGACCCGATGAAATATTGTACGTTACGGACAAAGTCTTTGAAGTTTAATATTATTCACGGGTCATCGTGTATAACCACATACCATACATGCACAAACATGGCTGTGTGCGTGTGTGTATACTTGCGTATTTATACACGGAGACAACATCGTATATAATACACACAAACACACACTTACTCGCTAATGATCCTCTCTTTTTCTTTTGTCTCTCTCTCTCGTTGTGTGTGTGTTTGCGCAACGGTCAGAGCCCTTGTATACAGAGACGAGTCTCGTCATTTTTTGTTAGAAATATAAACTCCGGGCCGTATACCGTCGTGCTCCAAAGGCAAGTTTATAATATACAAAAATGCCGGTTTTTTTTCGCTCGCAAAGTCAATTTTCATAATGAAAAATAAATGAAGATCGTCGCGTAAGATGATAAAAAAAAAGGAAAAGGAACGAGGTATCGAATTTATTATGCACTTGGCTTTTTTACAAATTGAAAATTCCAATTTCTGGTTTCCCTCATTTTGATGAATACAAAAAAAACTAGTGGGTAGGATAAGGATGAAGAATATCGCGCGAGAAGTTCGTCTCGTCCTTTTTTTTCTCATCCTCCTCCTCCTGCTGCAGCAGAGCTCTAGGGCTCTCTCTCTCTCTCTCTCTGTGCACAGTCACGGAAATAGATATATATCTTACCCACAGCCGCAGCGGCAATGATACAGACCGCAGCTGTTGTATGGCGTGCAGCTATTATTCCTCTGCCAATAACCAATCGTGATTTATCGCGAGCAGTTTTTCTTTACATACACAGCAGACATACAGATAATATAGATATACGTTTCGTTCTCGTCGGAGCTGGGCTAGGTATGCTCATCGATTCGCCTCCTTTTTCTTTCTCTTTCTCTCCCAGCAGCAGCAGCAGGAGGAAAAGGAGGATGAAAGAAAGAGAGATAGGAATCTTTGTAAAGGCTGAATATTAATTTTCTCCCAAGCTGGGCTCGCGCGCGCGCGTATCCGCTTGTACCACTCTCTCTCTCCCTCTCCCCCTCGTCCCCTGTGGGCCTCTTTGTTTCAAGAATTTCGCTGCGCTCGAGTATATATATATATATTTTCTCCTTTTTCCCGTTTCGCGGGGCGCGCGTGTCTCTAATACACAACAGCTGCAGCCTGGTATAGCCCTGTGAAAACAGGAACAGCACGACGCGCCCGCGCGCTGCTCGGGTCTAATTTATGCTCCGACTTAATTTTTCAAAAAAACAAAACAGAGGAACGAGACTAGACCGCGAGGGAAATTATCGGTTGCGGCGGTGTGGCTTGCAGCAACGCGAAGATACGACTACTACTAATAATAATAACGATAATAACGATAAAGATGAAAGGCAAAAAAAAGAAGCTATCCGATACTCCGTCGTTCAATTTTCTCATTTATTATATAGCTATATAGCTTCATGAATATTTAATCGCAGCAGCAGCAGCATCATCATCATCAGCAGCATCAGGCCAGGCGCAGTTGAACGAACTTATATTATATATATACCTTGGGGCAGAGGCAGGCTAAATCCATGCGATGCGAGGCTAGTATCACTGGCCCGAAAACGTGTACACAGCCGCCTAATACTCGGCAGGCAGCCAATAAACGCCGCGCGTAATAATATGATGATATTGCCCATCTCTCTCTCTCTCTCTCTCTCTCTATATATATATATATATATGCGATGTGCGAGTAGGTTAGCGTAGCGCTGTGTGTACCACGCGCGTCGGTTAAGCCTCGCGAAAATCCTTATTAAGACGAGGCCTTCGATGCAAATAATGCGAGGTAGAGTATTTACATAATCACGCGCCAAGTATCCTTCGACCCCACCTCCGCAGAGAGCTTCGTTATGTATGTATTTTATCATCATATTATATACGATGCTGCTGATGCTGCTTACGTTATATATATATATATGTATACGATGATGCGCTCGAAGCATCAAACGAACCGTAAAATTCAATTTGGGTGGAGAAGAGGATGGTGTATCGACGTCGTCGGCGGCGCAAAATATTTCTCTCTCGCCCCACGACGCGCTCTCGGTTAATATACATAAACGTACATTATATACAAGATTCTTCCTTTCTTTCTCTCTATCTTTGATATTTATAATGATTTTCATCGTCTTCGTCGCCGCGCGATGCTGCTGCTGCTGCTGCTGCCACGTATATGTTTAACCATTAGTTTGACGAGCGCAAACACAGAAATGCTCTTTGCAAACTCGATTTATTATACGACTCGGTGCAGCAGCAGCAGCGGCAGCACACGTACTCACACACGCGTGCGTATATATATAGATATATAACATCGGTCAAGCTCCACACACACGCACACACACACACCGATACTACAGGGGTCTGTCGTAAACGCCCTTATACTACTTGTTATACGTACGGTGGGGTGGCGGTGCCGGCGGAGCCAACAGATGTCTTGGCCGGTTATATACGGTACGGTGCGTAATCCTCGACTCGCACTCCTCGCTGCCGTACAGCAGCAAAGTTTAGTTTCTCGACGCGAGTTTCGGGGCGAGCGTTATTTACCTCGGCTACTACTATTGCACGGTCATACAGAGAGAACCCGAGAGACGTGCGAAATGGATGAATGACTCTTGTTACGTATGTATGTATGTATGTATGTATGTGTATGTGTGTGTAAGTTCATTTGCGCGCGCGCGGCTCGCCTCGCATCGTTGACTGACCTCCATTGGATTTGCGGTAACTGTCGCGCCCGTTGACGTTTGATTGTAAAGCCAAAAACACGAATTCATTCGCACACCGACACACACACACACACGCACACACACACACACACACAACAAGACAAATAACATAATTTACACTACGCGTACGCGCGCAAACGCAGGCGATGTATAAATGCGCGTGTGGCGTGGCGCCACGACGAGCTAATTTATACAGCGCCCAAATTGCGCGCGTACGGTAATAAATAATTTAGAAATTATGTTGCGCAAGTCGACGCTGTTTGCATTTGAACCAATTAAATGTTTATTACCCATATTATCACGTATTATATTATTTTGATCATAATTATATTGAATGTTTATGAAACCAAAAAAAAAAAAAAAAAAATATTTACGTTGCATCGAACGATCGAGAGATAAAAATAATGAATAAATAAAAATGCATCAGATTTGATACCCTTTAAATATATATGCGACACCAAAGTGTCTGTGTATCCTTTAAAAGCACAAAGAGCCAAAATATGTTCAAGTACATAATTTTTCTCGAGATAAATGAATGTAAACCCGCCCCCCCCCCACCTCCCTCTTGCATACTTTGCCATTGATAGAATGGTCGAATTCCCATGAATATACATATTTGTTGTTGTAGCTGTGTCTGACCATAGAGCTGACTCGTACCACTTGAACATGCATATATTAATGAATATACAGTAGAAAATCCCGCGCGGAGTTACATATTTATTTAAATCTCTTTTTTTTCGTTGTCCTTTTTTTTTTTTTAATGGAAAGAGAGAGCAACACACGCGGATTTACACACAAATTAAAAATAAATAAAAAAGTACAAAAAAAAAAAGGAAAAAAAATTAATTCAAGATTTATTTTACAAATGAGAGAAGTTAAAAAAAAAACAACGACAACAAAAAAACAGAAAAAAACAGTTCGTGTGTATGTGTTGTTTTTCAGGTTGGCCCGTGCGTTATTGCCATGCGATGTCGCTGCCAAGCCCAAGACTTCGACACTACAGGTCGAGCATAATATTCATCTTCTGGGATTATATTATACACTTTTCTTCTCCATCTCTCTCTTTCTCTCTGACTCTTTTTCTCTTTTCTCTACTCTCTGCGCCAATTTTGTTTTATAATTATATTTCTCACGTTTTAAAATTCATCTCTCTCTCTCTCTTTCACCGTTATTGTAAACATAGAAATGGCACAATCGAAACCGGTCGCACTCATCTCTTTTGCCTCTAGCATACATTAGTTGAAGCGTCTCACTCTCCGCGCTGCAGTATATATTATTATAATATGTTTCGTGTGCTGCAGTTTAATACTCACGCCTTTTATGAATGACTAGCTCTCGTAGTATTGTACACTCGTATGTGTGTGTTTTATCGTTTTATGTGTAGTATACCTATATGTACGTATGATAAACATGCATTTTCAGAACAATGCTCGAGCGTATTGTTTTCATCAATGCTTCAAAAATGACTTCTCTCTCGCTGTAGCTGTCTCTGTATTTTGCTCTCTTTCACTCGCGCGTACGTTAATATGCGAATGCTTGATAATAATAACAACAGCTCCGATGCTCTTTTCAGCTTTTCATCGCGAAACTTTGGATTTTGCTCAAATCGTACGTATGCCGGGCTGCTGCTGCTGCTATATTATATTATAATACGATGATCGCCGCGCGCGCTCTCATTTTCTGTGTGTATATATAACATCATTTTGTAATTTAACGACGCGCACGTGCCACGCGTCTGCACGCTGAATTATGTATTATGAATATGTATATAATCGCCCATGAGCTTCAACGTAATAGAATAGATATATATATGCGGCATTATATACAAATTTATAATATGCAAATGGCCGGGCATCTCGTTGACTCGATTTTCGTACGCTTTTTATTGCCCGTGCGGTGTCTTTTGATTTATTCATCGCGTGTAGTACCTCACCCCCGCGCGCCGCGCAAATTACGTCATTGACAATCGATCGATTATTCAATTTTGTCGTTGTCGTTGTTGTTTTTATTTTTTTTTTTCAATAATCTTAATGCGTCGCGTAAATGCTCGATCGCAAAAGCCACTTCTCGCGCGTCACGCTTGATTTCGTCGAAAATTGATTTTCAGCGCGTTTATGCATTAAGCGCGGCTATATTTATTATACAAGCAAGCAGAAAACGGCATGATATATATACAGCACGAATGCATCACTCGGCATGGCTTTCGACATCGTTCCTAAATGTGTGTCACAATCCTGTAACTCTGTGTGCTATATAAAATTACTGTCGACTCGAATCTCGAAAGAAACAAAAAAATTACATATAGAATACGAAGTTATTTGAAAAATACACTAGTTAATGCGGATCCACTCGCGATCCTATTTTTTTTTTTTTTTTTTTTTTTGGCATTTTATGTGCTTGCAGAACTATGACGGCGATCTGCTTCGTCTGCAACCTGCCGATCCTGAGCCACCAGGTTGGCCTGGTATGGCAGGGCGGCAACGGATGGGACGACCTCGTCCGCGAACAAGTCGAAGAGTCCACCTTGAAGCAGCGTCTGGGTAAGCGTAATAAATAATAATAAATGCATGAAAAATTGCGGACAGAGAGAAACCACCGCCGGCGGTGCGCCGTGCCGCGTGTGTTATGTGCGCTCGCGATCCTCATCACCATCATCATCGTGATCATAGCGAAACATTATACGCTTAAACAATTTTCACGCTGGGTATATAATCGTGTACAGCTATTTCGCCTCTTGGTAATTCGCTCGGGCGCAGTTTCTAAAACTATTCGACGGAGGAGCTTCGACGGTTGTGCCCGCGTGCGCGTATGCGCGATATTATATACTTAACACAATGTATAGATATATATGCAATGTACAATACAGTAACGACGCAGCTATGTGAAAATAGCTTCGTTAAAGTATGCGTTTCTCTTTCGCCATAGCGGAGGTATAAAAGAAAGCGCTGAATTCCTGCAGCCGCATATCGAGCCCGTTCAATTCCAATCGCCATCGCGCGGAATACCTTCGCGTAATTACACGCGCGCGCACATTTTACAATTTACATTTTACATTTAAACTTATCATTATACGATGTACGCATGTAGGTGCGGGTCGACGAGACTCGGCGGCGCAGATCTCGCCGCCGGGCGAGCTGCAGGAGCCGTCGCCCATAGCCCAGGGCCGACGTCGTCGCTCCTCGCTGGCCCAGCTCACCGACATCTTGCGCGAGCTCAGGCCCGGCGGCCTGTCCAAGCAGCAGCAGGGCGGCAGCCAGCGCAGCAGCACGAAGCTGTCGAGGCGCGAGACCCTGGCCGACATCGCCAAGTCGCAGCCCTGGGCGAGGCAGACCACGACCTGCACGACCACGGACGGAGGTGGGGGCGGCGGCGGCGGTCTGTCGGCCGCGTTCGGCAAGAGGCGCGAGAGCTCGGTGGACAGCGGCATCAGGAGCAGCGCGGCCAGCAACAAGTCCACCAGGAGGGACTCGGCCTTCAGCGACTTCAAGAACGATCTGGCCAGGTTGTGGGGCAAGAAGGAGGACAAGTCGCAGCAGCAGCAGGCGCCCACGGTCATATCGCCCACGAGGAGAGGTGCGTATTAGAAAAAAAAAAAAGGCAAAAAGAAAAACGAGAAGCTACTGACAAGGAGGTCACTTCAAGAGGTCCAAATTTGATGCCTTTATTTAAAAATTTTTCCAAAAAAATCTAAAAAAAATTAGGGAAATTCTATGGAAAATGTTAATACTTTTTTGTTTGTATTTTTCCGTCCAAGTTTTTTTTTTTATTTCGAGATAGAAAATCACAAAGATTTTTAAATAAAACAGAAAACGCTTTAAACGCGAGCCTCAAAGCTCATAGGATCAAATCAAACATATGCATAACGCATCAAGATTCGTTATCCAGGGCTGAAGTGGTCTCCTTGTGAGTGTCTTGTTACAGCATAGTTTTCGTTCGCGTTGCTGCTCTCGACGCTACAAGTTATTTTTAAATTAAATACGGTTGAAGGCCCAAATTCAAATATAAATGTTCAATTGTACATTTTGACCTTTCTGAATTCCGGTTCACAATGTTAAAAAAGAAAAGCTTTAGCTATTGGATCCAAAGCTAAAGCATCCATTAAAACGGTTATAGCGTGAATAAGTGTGATAAAAAACGGTTTGAAGAATTTTCTAACAAAGGAAAAACAAACACGTTCAGCCTATGCATACAAATTTATCCCGCCACCCGAAGCCTTTCTTCTTAATTAGTTAATCTCGCCTCGTGTTTATGTAAGCGCGCGCGTTACACAGATTGAGCTTTTTTGCCCTTCTTCTTTCCTTCTTCTTCTTTTTTTTCTCTCTCTCTCTCTCTCTCTCTGACGCTTCGTTGGTATTCCCTATACCGCCAATCTAATCTCGGGGCTTCTCTGTCTCTCTCTCTTGCTCACCGGCGCGGCGCCGCGTACACCGCTGCTGCCAACCGCTTGCGTCAATATTTACAAAAGCCAACACACGCGATTAAAGTGGCAAAACACGTCTCTCGTATACCCGCGCGTTAGATGTACATATATATATATATAGCCAGCGCGCGGTATAGATGTAATTTCCTTCATCCCTCGCTCACTCGCTCTCCTTCTATACTACTGTACACGCGCACAGGCTCCGGGGAATCGCGCGGCAACTCCCGGCGCGATTCGGGCGAGAGCTCGAGATCGCGCAGGGACTCGGTCTACGGCCAGACTCCCAGCCCGTCGTCGGCGGCTGCGGCGGATTCGCAACAGGGAGGAGGAGGAGGAGGAGGCGGCAGCCATCAGAGGGTCCACCAGTGCCGGCATCACAGGCGGCGCCAGTCGCAGCAGTCGGTCGATCTGCTCAACAATCAGAGCAGCGTCGGTAGTGCAGCTGCCAAGTATTATCGCAACGACCAGCGGCCGAGCGCCTCCAGTACCGACAGTTCGGCCAGTAACGCAGTCAGGTATGATATGCGCAGGCATCGATTTCTACTACTAGTACTACTACTACTTGTTCGACGGTGGCTAATAAACACACGCCTTGTTTTTCCATTTACGCAGAGAACATCTCGAGGCGCAACGCAGCCAGCAGGAGCGATCGAGCAGCTTCGACGCCAAGGCCACGACGTCCTCGCCCACCATGGTCACGGCGACGACGAGCACGTCCGAGGTCAACATCAGCCACTCGGCGTGCCCGAAGCACCATCTGAGCCTCGAGCCGCAGGTGCAGCCGCCGACGATCGTCACGTCGAGCGTCACGCCGCCCACGGTGTCGCCGATCGTCGGCTTGAAGAGCCTGCCCCTGCCGGGCACCACGCCGTCCCAGGGCTCGTCGCCGCTGGCCTCGCCCAACATCGCGGGCACCCCGTCGCATCCGGCCCTGGCGGGACGCCGCGACTCCACGACCCAGTGCTACTACAAGAGCGGCAAGGAGACGTCGCCGAACAAGCTGCGACTGACGCGACAGGCGACGGCGATCGACGAGTCGCTGCCGCCACCCGGCCGCCGCGGCTCGCAGCCCACCCTGTCGCCGGACCCGGACGCCGACGGCGGCAGGAAGGCGCGCCGGGACTCGCTCAGTCCGGACTCGGCCTCCTACTCGAGGCGGCGCGACTCGCGCAGCCACCTCAGTCCCGATCGCAACGCCGTGGACAAGCGCGACCTCAGCCCCTGCAGATCGCGCAAAGGCAGACTCAGAAGACAATCGACCTCGATGGCGGCCCGATCGCCGAGGTACTTGAATGTTTCTACCAGAAGGTCTTAAAATTTACAACGATGTTGAAACGTTGTTGTTGTTGTGTGCTGTAGATCACCCGACAGCTCGTCCTGCTCGTCGCGCGATCCCAGCCCGTGCGGCCGGCCGCCCAGCAGCACGAATCAGCACGCGCCTGTGATACGAAGACAATCAACGACCGAGGAGATACTGATAGCCCGGGGCTTTCGACGGCAGAGCACCACCGAGGAGATGATCAGGTGTCGCAATTTTCGCCGACAGAGTTCCCAGAGCGACGACCAGGTACTTCGGGTATATGTCCCAATTCGGCTCGTACGGCACTGAGCCCGCTTGTGTACACGCTATTTTTGTGCAGGAAAAAATGGCTTTTTACTAATTATCATTATTATTTTATGATTTTATTTGATTACGCGCATATCAACGCATCAATGTTGCTGCTGCTTTGTACATATATATCTATCTAGTCTAAGGCTTGAAAGCTTCTGTAAAAAGTAAAAAAAAAAAAATAAGCGCATGCCGCAGGCACATCAGCATCGATATGCCGCCACACACGTGTGTCTAAATAACTTTCATCTTTATTTTTTCTCCCATTTGTTTGTTTTTTTTTGTTGAATTCTCGATCACGATCCGTAGGTACAGCGCTATCGTGGCCGCAGGGACAGCTCCGCGCAGATAACCGACGGCACCTTCGCCTCCATGACCGTGGAGACGTCGAGCACCTTCTTCGACACCAGCACGCAGACCGGTGAGTAGATAGATACAGCGATATACGATACAAATAATATCATACGATTCGAGTTTTGAAACATTTGTTTTCGTAAATTGCCGCGCCTCGAGTTTAAACATCCCCCCCTCCTGCACGCGGCGAGCTTGCGGGAAAGCTCCCTGAAAATACCGACAGATGTCGGTAGCGACGATCGCAAGCTCGCGCACAAGCTGATCGCAAAACCGCGCGTTCGTCGATGTGTGTGCGTGTACACGAGCGCGCGCGCGTTGTTACATGCACTATCGCGCGAGCTTGCGCGCCACAGGCTATACGTGCGATAAAACACAGAGTCCCCATCGTCTGCTTCTGCTGCTGCTGCTGCTGCTCGCGCGGCAGTCAGGCAGGCAGGCAGGCAGTGTATATCGAGTTAGTCGAGCCAAGCAGACGTCTTTTTTAGGCCCTCGCGCGCGCGGGCGGGCGGATAGATAGATAGAGAGAGAGACAGGAGTGAGTGAGAGAGCTGCCGTTGCTGCTCGTCAGTGCAGCACGGTGTACGGTGCACGGAGCACAGCACGCGCGCTCGCTGTGTTTCTCTCTCGGTCAGTCATCGTCGTACATACATATACAAACAGAGATATATATATAAACGCGTGTGACTGTGCGCGTGTATTGTGTGTCGTGAGAAAAGCTCGTGTCAGCACAGTAGCTCGTTTACGTATGTGTGTTTGTGTGTGTGCGTGAGTGAGTGCGTTGTCTATGCACGTTTTTGTCAAAGACAGCTGCCTATATGTACCGCGTATGTATACACAGCAACGGGCAATTTCCTCGATTTTCATTCGTCTGTCCGCGCGAGAGCTTTCGCTCGTCTGTGTGTCAGTGTGTCAATTCGATAAATACATACATACGTTTTCATCGTGTTGTCAGTGCAGCGCGGGAGAGAGAGGAGAGTTTATAACATATCGA
Source organism: Trichogramma dendrolimi (assembly GCA_034770305.1). Classification (NCBI taxonomy): domain Eukaryota; kingdom Metazoa; phylum Arthropoda; class Insecta; order Hymenoptera; family Trichogrammatidae; genus Trichogramma; species Trichogramma dendrolimi. The sequence goes on along the minus strand of JAPMIB010000031.1, from coordinate 482,791 downwards.
CACTCGTGCTTTTGTATATATATAATGAAAAGGTGCCGTTAGCGCGCGCAGCAGCAGCTATATATGTATGTATAGTACAGCGGGGTTCGAGCGCTGAAAATGAATGAAGAGGATGTAACGAGACGGAAGAAAGAAAGGAGCGCGAGAGACGATGCGTGTGCGTCGTGGTTGTCAGTCGAGTGTCGTAGTCGTCGTCTCCGTCGTCTTTCCCGCGAGTGGATCGACCCTGTTCGCGGTGTTTCTCGCGTTATCGTCATGATAAAATACCGTCCAACCAAAGGAAACGAAGAAAAAATAATATAGATAAATAAATAAATAAACAAAAGCGACGACTCGAGTGTGCGTGTGAGAAATGCGCGATTTCGAAAGGACGAGCCCGCCGCCACGTAATCGTAATTATCATCGCTGTTATCGCCGTCGACATCCTCCTCCTCCTCCTGCTGCTGCTCGACTGCTGTTGCTGTCACTGGCACTGGAAGATCGCCGACACGCTCGTGAACGACGACAACGACGAGCAACAACAACGACAACGACGACGACGACGACGACGATGATGATGATCCAAAAGGACTGCACGCGGCCCGCTACTACACGACGACGGCTATCCGCCTACGTGCCATTGGGGATTAATTAGCCGTGCCATCCATTACGCGTTTATACAAGGGGTAATGCTCGTTCTTGTGTGTGTTGTATATATACACGACGAGCTTAATGTTACATACATAGACAAACATTATAATACATACATCATGTGCAGCAGCAGCAGCACACGTACTACTTACCATAGAGATATATGTATGATGTACGTACCTATAACCGTGCATATATAGGCGCGCGCGAGCGAGCGAGCGAGCGACGTGTGTATATCATCAGTGTCAAGGCTGATAAATAGGCGTGTATGTGTGTCTGTATGTGTGTGTGTGTGGCGCGCGCGCGCGACTATAATACACGCGATGCGGGATGAGAGACACGAAGAGAAAGAGAGAAAAAGGATATTTATGAAAGGAATCGACCTACTGATGTCGCCTTTTTTGTATTGTTTTTCTTCTTCTTTTTTTTGCCGTTACATAAATTTAGATATTGAAAATTATATATTATAGAAAACAAGTATTGAAAATGAAAAAATAAAAAAGCAGTTTCGCGCGCAGGCATCGATTTATATTTCCACGTATACACACATTTGCTCCTTGCACAGTTATTGTGTACGTGAGTACACAACACACACACACACACACATTATATATTTGTAATCCAGGGAGAGATGGAGTTTGAAGAAGATTTATTGGACAGAAATGGTGTGATAATAATACGTACAAATACACGCGCGCACACTTACACTTACACATCGGAGCTTGCGAGTACGTATACGTGTACAGAAGTTTTGCGTGTCGGGAGTACGTTACGTTATATATGCACACACATTTATAACTGCGCGCACACAGGCGTAGAACACACAGACACATCATTGAGAGAAAGAGAGAGAGAGAGAGAGAGAGAGAGAAAGACGAAGCAGCTCACAACCACTTGTGGAAGTACGCGCGTCTCTCTATCTCTCTGCGCTCTACCGCCACCCTTAACGATCGCGAGCTTACATATATAAATATACAACGGCCGCGTCTCGGCAGTTAATAAAAAAACAAAGAAGGGAAGGAAGAAGAGGAGGAAAAAAATGAAATGAATGATTCGAGCAACAGCCGCAGCTATGTGTATGTAACTATGTACGGGGTGTATATATTATTATGTATATAACACACATTCAAGCCGATTCTAGGCTGTGCCTCGTCGGCGGCGGCGGGGCGGCAGGAAACGTATAATAAGTGTATATGTATACGGCTGGGCGCTATGAGGGATCGCTTGCGTGCACGAGAAAACGTGAGCGAATGAGGCGTATGGAGGTATATCTATATAGTATACACGTATATATGTCTAAGTGGAGGCGAGGATACAAATATTTCATTCATTAGGATTTCACGCACGCGCGTCCACGTACGTAAGTACGAGACGAGAGAGAGAGAAGAAATAGGACTTTATAGTCGAGAGACATAGTTTTAGTGCTCTCTCTCTTTCTCTATGGCTCGCTCGCTCGTTCGTTCGTTCGCTCTCTAACTCCGCCAGCGCACTCGGGCCCGGGGGAAAACATTTACGAGCGTCGCGCGAGAGAGATGATTCATTTGATTTAAAAAAAAAAAAAAAAAGAAAGAAAGAAAGAAAAGCTAAAAGGTAGAAAGAAAATGGAATGATTATTATTATTATTACTATTATTGTTTCTTTTTTGGCTCGTATAACTTTAACGAGTTCGAGCGTTGAAGCTAAATCTAGTATACTTGGTTTTGCTGCTTTTGCTGCTGCTATCGTCACGGTATCGAAAATGAGAAAGTCGCCTTGTTTTACTGTCGTCAATAAAAATGATGTTTATTATCATACGTACGAGCGCGTATCGTATCTGTCCGCGATGATCGGACTGGATGTAGGATAGGAATCGAAAAAAAGAAGATGGGAAAATGTCACAGAGCATATTGTTGCGAAAATATTTATTTGTATCGAAAGTACGATGCGTATTGATTGAGGACAATGATATTTACAGATTTTATTACTAAAATTATTGCTAAGCGTTGTTTTTACAAAATTTTTATCTATATTACATCATTCGCCATTACATAACATCGTCTACAATGTATCTTTACATAGAGGCATAAAATTATCAGAATCCTTGAAAAAATCCTTGTAAAAGTAAGATTATTTGTTTGGACGCACTGTAATCTACTTTATCTTAAAGAGGTTCGGGGGTCTCATTCAAAATGCAGCCAAGCTTTAAAAAAATATTTATTTGCTTTCACACTTTATATCGTGAATGTTAGTATCAAAATACAACTTTTCACCGTAAAATTTGTTACATTTTTTAGACCTTTCAACATGGTTTCTTGTGAGAAATCATGAATTTTCGACTTTCAATGAGCACAAACATAATGTAAAAAAACAAAAACTGAAAATAATACGCGTACGTATAATAGGAAATTTAATAACGAATAGACCGTTTAGTTATCGAGAAATAAATTGTTATGTGTAAAAATTCGTGGGTCTTTGTGCGTACCCTAACAAAAATATCTGCTCATTAGACCCTAATGACAAATAGAATATTGTTTTACGCCTAAAATATCGAAAAATACTCATCAAAATGATATGATTATTAATAATAGCTATAATTGTGTGCTGGCTCATGGAATCCCCTATAATTTTGTGCTATTTCCAAGTTGGCAGTTTTGATTTTTTAACACGATGTACATAGGAGCCTCTCGCGTCCCGCTTCGCCCCCCCTCTGCGACCTCCGAACCTCCTCCAATAGCTCTTCCTCGTTTGTCTGCTCGACCAAACGAAGCAATTCTTCGTCACTCGTGTGCTCCGCAATTTTGCGGCAAGCTGTATAGGGCAGATTCAGTTTACAATAATCCGTCATATACAGATCGGCTACGAACATTTCGAATTGTGTCCTCATGAAAGCTCTTGCTACGTGTTTTTTTACAACGAGACTCAATCTGTCTAGACCGTCGAGCGTTGGTAAATGCCAATCCATCTTTTCTTTTAAAATACAAGATGCCTTGCTATAATTCATTTGGCAAATTTGATACAGCGAGATATCTTCGTTGAACATGATACTTTTCAATTGGGCCGCTTCGGTTTCCCATTGATCTGTGAGTTGTTTGAGGTCTTCTGCGCTCGATTCCCTGCGATCTTTGGCAACTTGTTCGAGATGTTTACGCAAGCGTTCGACAGTTTTCGGTTCGGCGTAAAAACCAAACTTTTCATGCATGAGTAGGTAATTACGAGTAGCAGCATAAAGTGGACTCATGTAGTAAAAGTAGTCTTTTATGTTAATCAGAGAAGAAACAAATTAATAACAAATAAATTAGAATTATTGTAACTTGTGTAAAATAAAATAGCTTACCATCGATCTCGGAGATGAATACTTCAATATCTTCTGATCGAGTTTCAATCCAAAACTTCAAAATCTCGAGTCGAGTGTAGAGGTCGAACACGAATCCGTTTGCCATCAATAATCGCATCATCTCGACAAAGTGAAAAATGACGGGATAGCTTATCAACTCGTGCTTTGAAAATATTTGGAACGAAATGTGCTGGCTCAGAGGGTCAAGACTCGCGCCTCGTTTCAGAAGAGACCTCGCTAGCTCGTAATCCAAGTGAGAAACTGCCCATTGCAAAGCAGTCAAGCCCAGACGATTTCGAACCTCGATACTCATTCCTTTGGCAATGAGTAAATCCAAGATCGCGCTGATCGGTCTGTCTTCGTCTTTCGTGAACCGGTCCCTGCAGTGCGCGGCACAGTCGCACACGCGGAGATGGGCGAGCGCGTGCAAGCCAGTCGACCGGCCTCGATCGTTCAGTCGATTCGGATTGGCTCCGTTGTCCAACAGAATTCGTACGATATCCGGGCGCCTGTAATGGATGGCAACCTGCAACGGCGAGAGCCTCCAAGTGTCGAGATTGACGTCCACGCCGGCGCTTACGAATCGCTGGACTGCCTCGACGTGGTTGGCGAGACAAGCCGCGTGAAAGTACGTGTATCCGTGACCGTCGCAATGATTTTCCGATGATGTTTCTAAAAAATAATCAATAATGGCCTTGGTTTTTTCGGTAATGGATAACACATGGACGTCGGTAGTTATTTTTTCGATAAAATAATGAAGGACAGAATAATTTTCGTCGATTATTTCCTCGTGAATATCGAACAGTGCGTGCTCCTGCATGAATACCAGTGTTTCTAATTGGTTACTATGTATTGCAAATTTAAAAAAATTCTTCATGTCTGGGAATATGCTTTTATCTTTGATTAAATTTATTAAATTCTGTTGAGTACTTGCTGTCCCGTGGTGATTGCTAAGTAGCACAATGCGACAGAATTGCAAGTATTTTACGGTATCGTCAACATAATTTTTTACACCCCTTATCATTTTATTCAAATTTGCTTCCATTTTTGAATTGAAGCTATCGATAAATTATCTTTTTCGATGATAAATTTTAATCTTTAATACTGAGCACTGGACACTGACAACGCGACGACGATCAAAACTTCACCAAGACTTGAGAAACAGAGAGAAACAGATAGAGATGTTACCACTTTCACGTGTTTATACAGACTAAAGCTATACGTCACATGATTAGAAATTAAATTAGATGCAAACTCAAACACGTGCAATGTGCGGTGCGCATACGATGCCGCGCATGGGTTTAGGGGCCCGCGCGAAGCACGAAAATTCAAATGAACTTTCGAGTATAAAAATTATTATTTTCAAGACTATGGAATTCGATTTAAAAAAAATTAGAGATAAATAAAATATTTTTAATTGAAAAATTAGATTGTAAGCTCGTAAAAATTAATTGTACGTAAAAAACAATATGTAACTGTTTATTGAAACATTAGTTCGAAGCAAAAACTCAACAAAAGTAAAAAAAAAAGATCTATCAATTAAATATTTTTCGAAAGTGTTTTTTTTTTACTTGTATTACTTCTATCTTCCTCCGAAATTGGCTGAAATTGTTTGATCGTAATTGCTATATACCACTAGACTACACCGCCATTGTCGTGGACTAGATGTTTTAGATCTAATTTTTATTCAACCGTTAGACTATGGCGTTCCAATAACCATCACTAGATTAGAACTATATTTTTTTTTTATAAGTCCCAACGATAATTGTTATGATTTATTTTTAAAGGCTCTCACATAATCAAAACAATTATACATATACAATATTAACATATGGCCTTTTTTGGAAAATAAATATTAACGAGACGGCGAAGTTTTCCGTACGGGCGCAAAGATATCACACTAAAACGTCTTTTTTCGCGCGATTTTTATAAATGTATTTACCGCGTCAGCCGAGCTGTATACAACCCTCGATACGTAGTTTCAATAAAGTTAGAGATAGAGAGCCCAAATGAATGCTCACCCTCGGTGGTGTCTTTCTTCTTTTTTTTTCGTGTCGTCTCTTACAGCCATTGAGGATGACGTGCGTACATATAAAATGAAGGTCGCGGCTTGTGAGCGTGCGTGAACTAGTATCATAACAAAAGGGACAAAAAATTTCCAGTGTCTTTACTCGTACACACGTAATCGAAAAATTATATATATAATAATAGTAATATTTCGGACGTACGTCGGACGTGCGAGGGGCTGACGCGCAGAGCAACGTCGTGGCCGCGAGGCAATTTTCGAATTATAGCGCGCGGCGTTGCGTGGATCTCTCTCCGCGTCGCAAGTAGTAAAATACACGTAGCACACACATACACACACATGCGCGAAGATGAAATTAATTGAATTCTCTATATAGTTTATATCCTCGTCCGCCCTTCGCTATAACTATATACGTGTATACGCGCGCGGGGGGTTCGCTCATAATCTCTCGAGGGCTTCGTATAATATAGTTGTTGATTTTCCTCGGCTTCTCGCTCGTATATATATATACATATATATTCTTCGTGTATTATTATTATATATATAATAAAGATCGGTTCGAACGACCGTAGGAACGAAAAAAAAAATATATATCCACTATGTGTGTGCGCGCGGTGTTGTAACATCGGAGTATTATCGAGACTTTTATTATATATCCGTGATCCTGGCGCTCGCGTGTCAACGTGTACGTGTGTACGTGTGTATGTATCTATCGTGAAAATCAAAGAATCTCGAGCGGTTTTCTTCGAGAGACAAGGAGAAAGAGAGAGCCTTGAATTTCCTACGTCTTGAAAAAACTTTGTTTCAAATAAGTTCCACTCTTTTCCTTCGCTTGGCTTTGTCTGTGTGTATGTGCACGCGTCTGTATTATATGTATCCCGCTCGCGAATATATACGGTGTATATATATCTGTAGATATCGCTCGAAACTCGGACTCACCGACTGAAACGAAAGAAAGGAGAGTTAAGTTACTTAATTAAAAAAGACTTTACAGAGCTCGAAATCTTATTTATTTGCTATAGAGAATCCGAGTTTTTTCTATTTTTTTTTCTTCCTTCTTCTTTCTCTCTCTCTCTCTTTTTACAAAGAAACAACGATAAAGTATTATACGAGATCCGAGAGAGCTTGGTTGGGCGGCGGCGGCGTCACTACTGGCCATGGCGCCGTGGCCAGAGGATAATACGCGCAATTCAAGATTTTAAAATTCTCACGCGCGTATCCTTCCTCTCTCTCTCTCTCTCTCTCGCGGGTAAATAAATCAGTTTCTCAAAGTAGTAGCGCGCGCACGGCTGGGTTCGAGGTTTTTTTTTTCACTCTGCGCGCGCGAAAGCCAAAGCAGCAGCAGCAGCAACGTGAATATATAATATATCCGCAGCCCTAAGGGATAAAGGATAAAAAATTTTTAATCACCCGGGCACTCGCGGACGGAGTAAAAAATCTTTTCTCGGCATCGCGCCGTGGATATATATCTAGAGAGAGAGAGAGAGGTAGGTAATCCGCAAGGCAGAATGCATCACTGATTTCTCAGCGATAATGCTCGTTTGAGATAGGCCAAGTTCTTTCTTTCTTTCTTCCTCTCATACTCTCTCTCTCTATTTTTTTGCCTGCGTGCAATCCAAAGGTCGTTATCGATGCCTCCGCGCGAGAGAGAGAGAGAGAGATGATGCATGTATTTATCCAAGGCCTATATATACTGTATACGCGGTATAAGAGAGCTTCTAGTTTATCCTTTCTCCGGCACTGCGCGAGGTTTTTGTGCGTGGCATCATCGACGTACGTTATGTAAACTTCGGGCTTCGGAGTCAGTCGAGCGAGCTCGAGCGATTCCGAATGGAAAACGTATATATACGTTCCTATATAGGCCGCTCTCTCTCTCTCTCTCTCTATAAATGTATTATAGCCGAGCTGCAGTGCAGCGCATCATGCCACTCAGGAAACATACGTATATACATTATTATTTATATAACGCGGGTAATTCGCTTAAAGAAAAATATCCAACGACGAATTCGGGCGTTTCGAGTTTTCCCGATGCTGCTGCTGCTGCTGCACTGCAGCGAGAGAGAGAGACGTCATAAAATGTACGAATTCCATCACTCTTTGCCCGATTGGTACGAACGCGCGCGCGCACATGCACGTACACACGTACTCCTCGCGCGCGCGGGCGTGCTTTATTATCGAAACTTTTTTTTTTTATTATTATTATCATTCTTTCGTTGCAATATGCGAGATTGATTTTTTTTTCTCCCTCGCTTTCGCGCGAGCTCTTTTTTTGCATGCCCAGCGCGCTGCACACCATTTCGGGGTTAATCCTTTTTAGATTTTCTCGCGGTTTTTTCTTTTCTTTCTCTCGCCTTTTTACTTTACTCTTTTTTTTTGTCGCTACTCAGGGTTTGAAAAGTGTCCGTAAACGTAAGCTGACGTGATTTGATTTTCTACGCTCCGGGTGACACGGAGCTGCTCGAGGTGCAGCTAGCTAGCTAGCGGAGCAGAGCAGTGGTGGCAAAAGAAGCAAGCAAAAAAAAAAGGGAGAAAAAAAAGACGAGAGAGAGAGACAGAAAAGCGAGAAGGAAGGAAGGAAGGAAAAAACAGCTCTCGCACGCAACAACCGTATAAAGTTCCCACGCTTCGCCGCGGTGGCATCAGCAGCAGCAGCAGATTTATCAAATAAAAGGATACATCTAATAATGTCACTTTTACGTGATTTAAAGAGCGCGAGAGAGAGACGAGGAGAGGAGCTTTCGGTAGCGGGCCGCGCGTCGATGTATAGTGTTTCACGCCGCGTCATGCATGGGTCATGCGATACATCGAACACACGCGTAATACATAATATTTCGATGCTTCGCGAGCATTGCGTTACAACTTTGTCGCGATATAATACACGATATTAACGCGGGGGACGTGGAAGGGAAAGGACGAGGCTTTGACAAATTATGTAATGAAATTTTGCAGAAAAGTTGCGCGCGCGCGCGCGCGTGTGTGGTTGCAAAAATTTCAAGTTTTAATTAATCTATATATACGCGCATCGAAGGCTTGGCTGTGCGTGTGTGTGTGTGTGTACGTATACGCGTTATACGCGCCGCGCGCGACGGAACGAGGCAAGTTGAAAATTATGGTGTATAAAACTTGCGCCTCTGCTGCCCCGCCGCCCGACGTGTTATTCGAAGATAATAATTTCGCCCTTATATTACTCGTGTGGCGCGCGCGCGCGCAGTGTTTTATGTATTCCGAAAGTTTGTCAAACTCGTATTATGCGCGCGTGTACACGGCAGAGACGCATACACACGACGGCGGAAGCGGCGAAAATCCTTCTAATTTGTCGCGGGAGTAAACGCGAAATATACGATTCCGCGAGTTTCGCGTATACGTATATAAAACGCGCGATATTATTATGCGGAAGCTCGCAAAACAGCGGCAGGAAAAAAAACATGTATCATATCTTCCGTTATTATTATAGGCTCCTCTCGCGCTTATATATATACACGTCGAAATGCCTATAAGTGCACATACACGTTGTGTATAAAATATGTTGAGCTTTAAAATTCGAGTTAAATTCTGCGCCAAGTGTGTGTATATATATATATATATTTGAAAAGCGCCACTTGAATGTCATTTCAATGCGCACGTCGAATTTTATATACTGTTTGCGTATACGCCCGTACGTATTTATTCATAAAAAACAAGTGTATTAAAATTTAAATATGTATTTGAGTAAACGTTTCGAGTATATAACGAATCCTTTTTTAATTTATGAAAGGTAATTTCGCGATGTTATTATTCGGTGCCTGTTTTTATTGAGATAAGTGCTACAATTTACAGGATTATATCTTACGAATTTCGTCGACATATACAAGGGTTGTTAATAATTTTCACCTCAATGGTTCGTGTACTTTTTTGCGAATGTAAAACTTTAATTTCAAAAATGTCGGAAAAATTTGAGGAATTATATTCAGGATTTAATAAATTATATTTTTACTTCAATATTAATTCCGATACAATTTTGAAATATCGTATCGTGAAAATCATCGAATTTCGAGTTAAATAAAGTAATAATTTTAATGTAAAAAATATTGCAAAAAGTACTTCGAGTGCCTCGAGTGCTTGAAATATCCAGCTGGGTACAATTGTACTTTAAAAGTAGTTGAAAATTACGAGTATTTTTTTCGCAGTGTACACAATATCGCTCACTCGAAAGAGAGAGAAAGAGAGAGAGAGAGAGAGGAAGAAAAAAGGATCGATGAGTGATCCGTTCGATTTCTATCTCTCTTGTATGTGTATGTGTGTGCGCGCGAGCGTCCATAATCGAATTACTTTTCAATCATTGTGCGCCTTTAATATCTTCCCCTCTCTCTCTCTCTCTTCATATATATCTATGTATGCAAGATAGAGGGAGATGGTCAAGTGACCAAGGTGAGAAACTGGAGCGAGCTTTAATGGCCTTTTAATTGAAATTTTTTTCCTCTCTTTTCCTTTAGGCGAGAACAAAACGTATAGGCGTTTTCTTTTTATTATTCTCCTCTCCTCCTCTTCTTCTTCCTTTTATCACGCTTTATAGCACCCGCGTCCATTAGCGTCAGCAAGTATGTATGGATTTAATATCGAATATTTGCGTGCGAGTGTGTGTGTGTGTGTCTGACGAAACAGCGGGCTTTACTACTGAATCGCATATCGTACACACATATATCCGCCGCTATACACACGTACGATAAAAGTGACGAGCTAGATGGAGAGAGAGAGAGATTCTTCGAATGCGTTCGAGAAATGAAATTTCGCTAAAATTAAATTCTCACGCGCACGCAGCGATGCACGTGGCACAGCGTACAGCGTACAGCGTACAGCGTACAGCACAATTCAATTTTAAACTCGACGATTTATACGCCTCGCGCGTTTATTTATTATATACGAGAAGGCCCGCGAGGCTTTTTACCGCGGCGACGGCGGCAGCACGCGTAATACACGTTGTGTGTAGCGTATATAATACACGAGACCGCGAAAAAAGCACCCGCAGGGGGTCGAACCAAAAACACACACTAATTTTTTTCTAATTTTTTTTTTTTGCTCTGTTCTCAACGCGGTGGTGGTAATCTCGCGTGGTCGAGAGGGTATTTTAATAAAATTTCCTCCCTGGTTGCGAACGAGAGAGAGAGAGAGAGAGAGAGCGAGAGAGGAAGAAGTAGAAGGAGTATGATGATGAAGAGAAAATAGGACTGAAGTCTGCGTGTGCCGGATAATGTTGCGGAGAGCAAAGTTAAGTGCCATATATACGGAGTGAAGACGCGAGCTTGATACTCCTCTCTCTTGCTCTCGTGCATCTCATAAATATTGATGATATGCGAGAGTGAGCTGATGCTGCTGCTGCCACGGCTGCCACACACTCTTTTTATTTTTGCATAAGAGATTGAGGCATTTCAGATTGATTAGAATACTTATGTACAATATCTGCGCGCCGTGACTTTATGTACAAGGTTGTAATTTTTTTCCTCCTCCTACTCTCCTCTTTCCCTTCCCTCTTCATCTTCTGCACACTGTGTACCACTACTAGACTTTGAAGTCAGTAGGATATCGATCGTCGAATGAATTTCAGGTTGATAGGGAGAAATTTCAATTTTGCCTTTTTCTCTGTCCCCTTTTTTTTTCTCATAAAGACGCGAAAAGTTAAAATATTAACAAGATTCGAGATTTACTCATAAATATAGCCAGTGTGTATAGCGAACAGGCGCACACATATAGTATACATTAAGAACGAGAGCTCGAGATCGATTGAGCGGAAAAATTTCGAGTATACGTGTACGTATCGGCAAGTTTCCGCGCGCGCAAAAAAAAAGCTTTTAGAAATAACATCATGCACTCTCCCTCGAGAGAGAGAGAGGGAGAGGCAGCAAAACATTTATATATTCAATAAAAAAAAAATGACGATGTAACCTCGTTTACAGCAGCATCAGCAGAGCATACGGGTAGTATAAAAAATTTTCGAAATCCCGCGCGATTATTGTGCAGTACACGCCCGCTGGTGCAAGATGTAAAATTTTCGATTTATTATCGAAGTATATGTGTGTTCAGCTCGTAGTATACACGTACGTGCACGGTTGATTTATTCAATAAAGGCACGCGCGTGTGTGTAGTGTAGAGAGAGAGAGAGAGAGAGGGAGCTTTACGTAACGTTAAACAAAAACAGACGCGCGGAAAGATAGAGCTTTTGCTCTCTGTGTCTATCTATCTATCTCTCTCTCTCTCTCTCGAGGGGGTATAGAGTGGATTTTCATCACACGTAATATCAAAGGTAAACTTTGTATTTGTTCTGTATTTTTATTATTTTTTTTTTTACTCTCTCCCTCTCTCTCTTTTTCGGCGCGTCTCTCTCTCTCTCACTGTATATACTTTTGCGCGCCGCGCGGGCGCGCGCGCGATGCATATGGTGTGTCAGTGTGTTATATGTATGTGTGCGATGCTTGTTGAGCGAGCGCAAAAGTGGAACACTTTATAGTAATGAAAAAGAAAAGCTCGCTCTTGCGCGCTTGCTCGCGAGCCCAAGCGTATATATAGCAGCGGTATACTAGTGTAGGCAACAACGCTTTAGAAAAGTGAAAAATAAAAAGGAAAATAAGACAGATGAGAATAAAAAAAATAAAAGAAAGAGAGAGAGAGGGAGACACAGAGAAAAAGAGAGAGTCTGCGCGAGTTCCATTCGTTGACGCTCGTTTGAAAGATTAGACTTTTCTCTTTCTTCTCCTCAACTTCCCCTACCCCCTGTACCTATTTTACTCTTTTCGCGCTCTCTCGCGCGCATTATATTTCTCTCTCTCTCTCTCTCGAATGAAAAAAAAGGCAATTTAACTCGGCAGTTATGTTAACGCGCATCGTAAATACATTATATATAAGTATATACGCGTATAGAGAGAGAACGAGAATCGACGCGTACCGCCGCGATCATTTGTAAGAAGTTACTCGCGCGCGCTTTATAAAATCGGCTCCGTACCTAAATCGCATTTGATTCCAAAAAATATTCTCTCGCTATCTCGCTCTTTCTCTCTCTTTCTTCCACCCCCGTCCTTCTTATCTTTTCGAGCGCAGGTATATAGAGGGGGGCTTACGCGCGAGGTAAATTTTCGCGCGAAATCGAAGAATATCATATACACACATGGTATAGTTGAGAGAGAGAGAGAGAAGCGTGTTATAGCATAGAGCACGTACGTAGCATAATATGTAAATGTATTATATCGTGTGCCATACAGGTACGACGTTCGAGATATATAGCGCCAGATATATAAAGGCACAAGGTAAAACGTCGTACGTGTGTGTCTGTGTGTGTGTTTGCCAGAAGAGCAGAAATGGTGGGACCACACCCTCGCTCGCTCACTCGAACTATACTACTCGGACCGTGTATATAGATAGATAGATACGCGCGCGGCCAAGTACTGCCATACACGACCGTAAACGAGTTAGATACACGCTTGGCCGTAAATGCACGTGTGCGCGTGTGTATGTAACTTTATGGATAGGAGCCCCGGTGTATATAACACGCAACAGATGAAAAGTACACCCGCACACGTGTGTATGTGTATGTGTATGTGTGTATGTGTGCGCGTGCAGCTGTCTGAACCTAGGGTGTATACTTTTAGCCCTCGGGCTGGCCTTTCCGCAAGCGCGTCTAATTGCTTGTCAAAATGCGTGATTTTCAACGATACAGACCAAGGAAAGAGAGAGAGAGAGAGAGAGAGAGAGAGAGAGGAAGCAAAAAGCCCTGCGGCATAATATGTACACACACGTATATTAACAACTAGACCCCACTGCGTCGTGGCAGCTTTCAGATTTCTTTTTCTCCCATCTCTCTCTCTCTCTCTAGCTCCCTCTTTTTCGCCGTGAAAATGGGATCGATCGTGAAAGTTAGAGAGAAAGAGGTAAGTTTTATCTCATATCGTCGAGTTTTTTTTTTTTTTCATTTTTTTTTTAACCGTTCGTCCGCTTTGTATGCTCTGTCTTTGCCAAAGGTATGGCACTCACACACACATACACCCATACGTACAGATATATAGCTGCAGCAGTGCAGCAGCAACGGCTGATGCTGCTGAAATTAAAAGAGGATGAGACGGGAATACATAAAAAAAGAAGAACCGCTGCAGCGATCGTTGCTGCTGCGCACACTTTGAGGAGAAGTTTAGCTGCTGCTGTGTTGCACGTGCGCTGCGCGATATATTATTATATGATAAAAGCCCCGAGACACACGCGGATTATGAATCGATTAAAGTCGCCCCCTTTTTTTCTCGCGCGTTATATACACATTAGACGTACACTACAACGCATCGGCGCCATACTCTTACAACTCGTACTCGATGAAAATTGCTACACACACGTTGTTATATACAATGCGTTGTGTTTTCGTTACTTGCGGCCGCGCGCGCGTGATGTGCAAAAAGTCCCTCTGTCCACGCAATATATATAAAATAATGACGAATCGATTTTCTCGCCTGGCCTCACCGGCGTCGTCGTCGTCGTTGGTTGTTATACACACTCACACATACGCAAATATACATCGGCGCGCGAAGTGAACGGTTTTATTGCTTTGACACCTCTTCGACACACGTACGTACGTACACATGCATTTTGTATGTGTACAGAGTGTGGGCATACATATAGATAAGCTTTACCGACCGAACGTCGTTCGTTTGTGTCAGGTATTCTATATACATATAAATAATATGTATACACGAACGAACGCACGAATAATTCCGTTGATTAATCAATTTCGATAATGTACGCGCGCAGTTGTGCGCGCTCGATGTTGTTTCTAACTAACGTAGTACGTAGGGGGTGTGCGCGCGCGCGAGTGACCGATTTTTCGAGTTCTATAACTCGACTCGAGTTGGCTGCAGACTAGTTCAGTTCGAGTCTCGAGTTCTAATCGAGGCAGAAGAATTTGAATTCAAATTGCGCTGCGCGCTTGGAAGAACTTTTTTTTTTTTTAATATTTATAATTTAGATTCGCGTATGTATGAAACTTTGGTCTCGATACATTGTCGTGGTAATAAGTACACGATTTAGGATATTTTACTTCGAACGATAGTGTTTTTTCAATAGAAAAATTGAAACTCTTTTTTAAATTTTATTTATTTATTCGAATGAAAATTACTGCAAGTTTACTTAGTTATCGCGCTCAGTATCGCAGAGATTCATCATATTTAATTGAACCCAATGCGACACTTTCCGGTCACAGGCACGCACACTATCCGATGTTTCTCGGTGCATCTTCAAAAACATCTAACATTTTTAAGAAAAATCAAGTCTTTTTGCTTGAATTTAGGGCAACGGAGCTTCCTTAATGATATGTAGCATAAGCATTGCTGTGAACGAGTTTTCCCCTTTTTTTTTACGAAACGAAGTTTCAAAACTCAAAATCAGTCAAACATAACTCGCAAAAAAACTCGAGCAATCAAAATGAACTCAAGTGTACTCGAAAAACGTTAATCGAGTACCCGAGAATTCGAGTACTCGACTCGATTTTTTTCGCGTACTTACAAACTTTTGGTTTATAGGTCATTATATAATGTTCTTTTGCCTTTGTCGCATATTTCCAGAGCCATCCCCGCTTTACGACAACAACCACTACCACGAGGAGTGCCTAAAATGTAACAGCTGCGGCCTCAATCTCACGGGACCCAATCAAAAACGGGCTCGCAGGTAAATCGCACACATTTTCGTTACTAAGTACACTCGCGCGCTGTAGCGATGATACATACAATGAAATACCCGCGCGATTTAGCATTTAAATGCGTTTGCATAAATTACGTATAAAATATATCGATCTCGCGATATCCGACAGATTCAAAAATCAGATACTTTGCGACCTGCACTTCGCCGACGTAGCACTGATGGAGACGTCGGACTTTATGCAGCAGTTGCGGGCCTTCAAGCCGCAGAGCCTGGGCTGCGCCGTGGCCCGGAGAAAGTCCTCGACCACCCTGATATTCCCGTTGCCTCCACAGGCATGCTCAGGTATGTAATATCATTACAAGTGTCAATCGATGAGACTCAAATGAATAGCAGAACAAAAAGAAAAAGAAGAATAGTCGAAAAAGGAATCTAATATTTTTATGTAACCGGAATATAATTGCGACACTTCATTTTATCATTTTTGAAATCGATTACGACATCTAGCGGTTAAACTCAAAGTTCGGTCGCCAATGAGCGCGTCAATGGGTTTCTCTTATACTTTACTGTACACATATACTGATAGTACATCATCATTTATTATTTCGTCAAAAATAACATTCTTTAAAAAAATATCATCATTATAATTTTTATTTAAATTTCGAACGAAAAAAATGTAAAAAAAAAATAAAAATTAATAATTTGGCACGAGTTTGAGTGATTTTTTGTCAAATTTTTTGCCGAACATGTGTGCACAAGTAAATCATTCAAACTCATGCCAAATTATCAATTTTTAATTTTTTTTACTTCTCCTTCGTTCAATCACTGGTCAAGAGTATACATTTTGAGAAATATGTCGAATTTTTGGTTTCCGATGATCCTGTCAGGAAATACCTTAAGATGAAATATTTTCATCTGAAATGGCTTCTCTAATGGATAAATTTCGTGGTGTAAAAATTTCGAATTGATTGAACTTTTTGTTTTTAAGACATAATTTTCCAAAAAAAAAAAATAATTTCCGTCACACAAAGTTGTGTAACCCCTCCTAAATAATACAACGCTGGCCTCTTCTATGCTGAATATTCGATTTATTAAGGGGGGGGGCGGAGGGTAGGGTTTTGACTAAATTTCAAAAAAAAAATTTCATACGCAATGTAAAAAAAATTCGGTGGACACCATCACTCAAAATTTAAGTAGATAATATATGAGGTAATGACGTCGAGATAATTTAAATTTTTGCATTTTTAAATGCTTTTTACCAACATACACAATGATGCCAAAAACTCAAAAATCATTTTTAATCAAATACTTCGACGTCATTACCTCATATTTTATGTACTTTATTAGTGGGAAAAATTTGTAAAGAATCAGTCGAGTAGATTTTCAGCTACAGTGTCCACCGTAATCGATCTTTTTTCTTTCAGTTGTGTGAGAAAATTTGCTGTAGGTAGCTTTGAAAAGTTTAATGAAAAAATTATTGAAATGATGCTCGAAAACCATAGAATAGACCCTATCCCCTCCTTAATGTTACTGTACGCGTTGTTTACTCATCTCTGTATAGATCGTAGCATAGTTAGTACACGTTACGTTGCCGGAGTCTAAACAAAGCACCAAAGATCGGGTTGATCGTAGCAAGTCATTTTCGAGAAGATAGAGAAAAATATCTTAAATTTGAAGTGAACATGGCTCTTCGCCAGAGCAAAAGTTTGTCCGCCAAACAAGACGATTTTAAAAAATTAAAGAGAGAAGAAGAAGAAAAATCGGAGAGTTCACGAGAAAATGTCAATTGGAAGGCCGACGAGAAAGAAAGAATAAAGGGTGTACTAGAAAATGTCAATTGGAGTACCGAAAAAGAGCGAGTTTCCTTTACCCGCAAATTTGAGTCTTTGATCAAATTTTGGGAGGGTCAACTTCCTAATCTCCGGGAGATGTTCCAGCCTGGAGAAACCGAGCGTCTTGTCTCGGATTGCGTGAAGCACATAATCGACAGAGGCAATTATGAAGCAGGTATCAGTGATTTTAAGAAGCTGACAGAATCGGTGCTGCCAAGAGGTGCCGATTCGAACGTGGACCGATCGACGCCTCTGCACATCATCTGCAAGGAGGAATACAGGGTGACAGATAATATTGGCTTGGCAAAGATGCTTCTACACATCAATGGCAAATTAATCAATCCGGTGCAAATAGATAGCCAGGACAGGTTGGGTAACACTCCATTGCACCTGGCCATACTTCGTAGCAAAAGTAAACTGACCGAGTTACTTCTGGGAAGTGATGCCGATCCGAACTTGGCCAACGAGGAGGGATTGACTCCTCTGCACCTCGTCTGCAGGAGACACCGCGATCGTTACGACTCTAGCGCGGATCAATATGTGAGCTTGATCGAGTCGTTCTTCAAGATGGTCAACCAAAAGCAAAAGACGCTCAAAGTCGATGCCCGGGACAAGGAGGGCCGGACTGCGCTGCAATTGGCCGTGGCGAATCTTCTGCCGCAGGCGGTCGGTGCACTTTTGAAAATCGGCTCCGATCTGTCTGAATTCGTATTTCCCACTGACTTCGAAGAGTTCGTGAAATCATTTGAACGTAAATTATCTGTAAATATCCAGCTGAAATTGGAAGCGATAGTCGACGCCGTTGTTGTCGTCCGGCGTCTGAATTGGAAAAAATACAATTTAAAACGAAGCGACGCCTTGACGATGATGAGATTATTTGCGAAGTGCGGATTGTACGAGTTGTCGGCGGATCTCGACGATAAACCATGGTACGACGATAAAAGGCTCGTGATATTATTGAAAAAAGTAAAGATAAGAAATGGTCGATCGTTCTACGACCTCGTGAAGTTACCACTCGACGAGGCGTGCAAGCAATACGAGTACAGGGACTATCTGCTCACGCGCAAATTGACCGAGTTTTTATGCCGACATTGGTGGCTGGATCCCGAGAATCTCAACGCGAGGCTGGGCGCGATACTTTTGAGAGGACTTTTGCGAAAATGTGCGGCGGTCTGCTGCGAAACGATCGTCGACAATCTTACTAACAAAGATTTTTATCACATGTGTCTGGCGGCCGCGGGAAAAAGCCCGTGATGGCGATGAGCACGCTTGCGATATATTTTTAATGACTGATACAATGTAATTTTACATATAATTGTCCATATTAATTTTACAATGAATAAATGACCAATCTGAATTTTAATTTTTATTTCTTATTGACAAGCACACGATCGTTCGAAGTAAGAGATCGGAAATCGTACATTCGTTACTACAAAACGTTACAGAGACAAAAGTTATTGGTACACGCCAAAAATATAAATATAATTATCATAAGAACAATTCATATCTTGTAAACAAAATTTCAACGGTATAATGTATGAGTTCTAAGTATAATGAGAGCTGAAATAATAACAGTACAGAAATAGCAGTGCCAGTATATATGGTATATAATGTAAAAGTGAAAATTCGAGAGATTTATACAATGACATGTTTAGATCGGCATAGATTTAAAAATCAAAATGACAAAGCACGTCGCAAATGCGATTACTGCTGTAAGATTTTACTGACTAAACAAAAATTGAACAAAAATTTGTTTGCGAAAATTGCGGACGATTCTTTGTCACGAAACATATAGCTTAAATGTCCACGTTATGAATGTCCAACAAAAAATCAAAAATTGCACCTACGATATGTGTGGAAAGTTTTTTTTGTAAAAAAAATTAAGCTGAATAAATATATGGGCTAAGCCATAGTTAGCGTGAGGGTCAAAAAAATTTTTTTTCCTGAAATTATGTACTTTTGAAGAGTACATTAAAAAATGATAATCCTGAAAGTTTCAGCCCTCTAGGTCTAACCCTATTGAATTTTCAGGGCCTCAAAGTTGAATTTTCTTATTCTGCTGATATTCTGCTTGCAATTCTGATTTTCTGGGGTTAATATGAAAAAATTGTTCAAACATGGTTTTTAATATAAAATTTGATGTAGAATTCAAATTTGTACTTACAAATCATATTTACTACTTCTAGACCTATAGAAATGATATTTTCAGGCATTAATCATATAGCTGTACAAAAATAAATGTGTTCGTCTCCTTCGATTAGGCCCATACTGTAATATGTTCATCGATACATCAAAATACAACTTCTGATAAATTTTAGATATCGGCAGACAAACAAAATTCATTATTGAGCTTAATATGAGTCAAGAAACATGGTTTTTCTCTAATTTTCCTTGTTTTTTGACTTATATTAAGCTCAATAATGAATTCTGGTTTGTCTGCCGATAACTAAAATTTATCAGAAGTTGTATTTTGATGTATCGATGAACATATTACAGTATGGGCCTAGTTGAAGGAGACGAACACATTTATTTTTGTACCCCTATGTGATAATTACCTGAATGGCTCATTTTTATGGTTCTAGAAGTTGTATATATGATTTTTAAGTACAAATTTGAATTCTGAATCAAATTTTACATTAAAAACCATGATTCAACAATTTTTTCATGTTAACCCCAGAAAATCAGAATTGCAAGCAGAATATCAGCAGAATAAGAAAATTCAACTTTGAGGCCCTGAAAATTCAATAGGGTTGGACCTAGAGGGCTGAAACTTTCAGGATTTTCACTTTTCAATGTACTCTTCAAAAGTACATAATTTCAGGAAAATAGTATATTTTGCACCTGGGGAGTGAAAAACTGGAAAGTCTCAGAGCACGTGTAATTTATCATCCGAGGCGAAGCCGAGGCTGATAATCGCGTGCTCTGAGACTTTCATTTTTCGCTACATAGGTGCAAATACAATTTTTTGTGAATCCCCCAGCCTAAAGTAACATTTTCATTTCGCTCAGCGGGAGTAAAATGTTACTTTAGGTTGGGGTGGCACAAAAAAAATTTTTTTGACCATCACGCTAACTATGGCTTAGCCCATATATATATTGCTACAGTTCATGTAAAAATCAAAGAAAACATGTGTAAAGAATTCGGAAATTCTTTCCAAGACAAAAATAACTTTTTCATACCAGCGGCCCGAAAGTGACTACACGGAAAAAAGATTGTAGAGCTTGGCGCTACGCTCTCTCGTTGGCCAAATAACTGCGCTCATATGAGCGACTTTTCATTGCTCGCGACGAATCTCACATTGCGCGTGGTGAAGGGAATTACTGCGCATAGTATGTGTAAGGTATTGTGACTCTCGAGCGTAGCTTTTTGCTGCGCACGAAGAGTAAAATGTATGCATCCGATGAATGATATTTTTATGTATCATTATTATATTACAAAAATACACCAAATACATATTTGAACATTTATAACAGAAAAATACATTAATTCTAAATGTAAATACTTATAACGTATATCTCGTTACAACAAAACTCATATTATTATTTAAAAACATTAGGCAAGGCTCTTTGCAAGGTAACGAACGATAATCTATTATACCAGTTATCTTATTATCTATCACGCTGTAAGCGCATAAATATTTTTCATAGCCGACTGTCTGATATGATATGTATTCAAACCTTACACTCTCATCTACTTTAAAAATATTTTGAATTTTCCCAAATTGTGGTAGCGATTCTTCAGATTCTACAACGATAATTGAATTCTTATTGTAATTGAAATTATTAATGACAATTTTTTTTAAATTGTTCCTTACTTTACTATTTGGAAAACGCATCGAAAGCGAATTATCGGGTATTATAGTTCCATCAATAACATTTACATCTTTAAATTTAGAATAGCGAAATTGCATCAAAGTCAATTCGTATCGAATACCAATACTTTTAATAATATTTTTATGACAACTTGAACCTTGAATTATTTGCTTGATCTGCCTGTGCTTTGACTCGAATCTCATTGATGAAGATTTAACAAGAGGACCGTTCATTAATATTAGTTTTTTACAGTGCACTAGAACGTGGAATTTATACTTTAATGGTCCAATCAGTTCAATATATGATTCAAGAAACTCCTGAACAAATAATTCAAGCTGCAATAATCGCGATTTAGTTACAAATGGCGATGTCAACAGGCCTAAAATTTCCACTAATTTTATATATAAAGACCAGAGTCTATTACCTTTGAATATTGGTATAAGGTGACCAACGAGTAGTCCAAAGTAGCGAGTTAAAAACAAGCATTCAGATGCAAAAAGTCGTAATTTTCGGTTATTTTTTACATATTCAAGGCTCAATTGCGGAGGTAAATTTGTTGCTTCAAAATCAAAATATAATGTTCTAATACGATCATTCAAGAATTGCATATCAAAAAATTTATCTTCGCAAATGAATTGTAACAACAAATTTGTTATCACATCATTGCAAACACCCTCAAAATATTCATGCATAATATCAGCAGTGCCATTGTTAATTACATGAAAGCCTAGTATGTCATTAAATATACTATCTTCGATAATACCTGTAGTTTTTGAATTTGAGCTCAACACATCGTCTTTGTATTGATCCTCAGTTCGCAACAAAGAAATGTCTTCTCTAGTCATCGTTTTAATACCGTCAGCAGAGGCAGAGCAAATACGACAACACGGTGTCGACGCGAAAGATTTGACAAACCTAAATATGCTATTCAGCCCGAGGTTATCACCTAACATTAAGCTGGTTATAAAATATACTCGTACTGGTTTACGATCAATCATCACAACTATACCATTTTCTCTCAAATCATTCAAGTCTTCTACGAATCTTCGAAAAATGCGCTTGTTGCCGTGCTCTTTTCTTGTTGACGTATAAAAAACATCGCAAAGCAGAATGCTTTCTAGCTTGGCTGAGAAATTGGGAGGAAAAGTAGGTATGGTGACATAAACGGTACCAATCGCATTAATTCCAGCATGAGAACCAAGTCCGTTGCCAGTCTCCACATCGTCAAAATACGCGAACAGAGGCAAAACAATACCATTTTTTCGAAAATTCTTAGTTTGCTGTTTTCAAAGCTTAAATTGAATAAAATTCGAAATAACACTGCTTTCATTATGCAATGACATCATGTACGAAAGTGTTGCATCTAATAATCCATCTAATTCTAATAATTTTTTTAAAGAATTTTTCAACGACAAATGTATGAGAGTAACAGGATTTTTTTTACAAATTAACACATTACCTCGCAATACAGCAGTGGGAACATTTTTAATCAAGCAATCTTCCGGCTTTTTATGTAATTTGTAACCTAGAAAATCCTTACCCCGACGTACTGCGTCGGTTACGTGTGTCCTTTGGCTGCAGGTCCGTCCATATACGTCCGGGGTCTATCTGTGGAAAGCATGCAAGGGGAAAAGGGAATATTCTCACACACATTCACAAATAATTACTCTCGCTCTATTCTATTTTCAATAAACGATAATAATGATTTATTAATCATCCTATAACTACATGGTCTCGGAGAGAGTGAGACCGGAGCCGTCGACGGCCGACGTTACAACGTAGCTCTTTCGAGCGTGCCGAACCACTGACAATACGAATAAATATAACGGCCCCGCCGTTCTGCTCACCGCCGTGCTCGTACTCGTCTCCAGAGGGCTGATTGGCGGCTCGTCCGGGTCATGGCTGCTGGCTCCAAGTCCTCGCTAGCTCGGCTGTTGAATCCCTGCAACAGAAACCGTCGTCGTGTCGTGTTGAGTCTCCACCCTCGTCTCCTCTGCAGCGGTGACAAGATGGCTCGCTCTCTCACTCACACACAAGCACGCACGCACGACCTCGAGCTCGCACACACACACACCCCTCGACCGAGGGCTTAGAGATTTCTCTCGTGACACACACTCACGTGCGGCTCGACGTAGATAGTCTCCGGGACCACCTCGTGCTTTTATACACTCGGGCACACACTCGATAACGTACACCCTCGACAACGTATCCACCACGACGTTACTCGCGCGACTCTATCTCTCCGTAGGCCTGTGCCTTTTACCGGCTCAACGGTAACTAATGGTCTTCTTCGATTCTCGCGCTTTCATACCTCTCCTTCTGCTTTCATCCGATCCGATCGTCTTCTCATTGCCAGATATACAACAGAATAAAGAAAAACATTACGCAGAATCATAATCATTATATATTCAACTCTATTCGGCCTTGACCGACAATGATTCGTCAGGCGACCTCTTACCAATAATACCGATTCGGCATTACAAATTGCATGTTTTTATATTCTGTTAACCTTTTTGATTCTGTACTATATTTGAAAAATGGATCATTATTTTTTTTCAAAAACTTTTTTTATCTCTTCTAAAACTTCGCTCGAAACAGCTTTATCTAAAGCATTATTTATTTTTTCTAACAAAAAGGAACTATAAACGTTTTTAATAAATTTTTGTATTATAACTATGATCTCTTGAATATTTTTACGAGTTAAACTTAGATTACTATAAAGCTCTACCGTAATTCTTAATACTTCTTCATGCATATCCATATTGATTTCAATTTAACAAACAGTAACGCAATTTAATTATTTTAAATATACGAGAAAAAAGCTTAACTATGACTTCAATTCCTTTATAAAATCATTTATCAGACCTTTGCCAGTTAATTTTCCTATCAACTCTAATGAATATACGTGTTTTTGTATGTAGGACCATACGTATGAGCAGGCAAATGGGTAGTCTAATTTTAAAACGAAAACGAGTTTGAATAGAAAATCTACAGCTTCAATTACCTTGTCAAAATTGTAGATAAGTTTATTGATAACGACGTGAATGATGTATGGTTGTTCATTCAAGCCCACAGCTTTATAATCGGAAAAAACTTTATTTATTAGTTTTGTAATAAAGCTGTGATTCTGAAAAAATTACGAATAAAACATATGGTTTAGTTATACTGCATAAATATAAGAATTTCCGGAAAACAGAATTCTTCTTTCGGAAAATACAATTAAACATTATGCGAATAAACATTAATGTTAAATAAGACCAAAGCCTACCTCTATGTGCTGCATGAAAGAACCAAGAATTTTTGTTCTATCTGGCCTCCAACTATTTGATCTAGATCTCGTTGTGTATTTAATCAAGAAAGGTAAAAGAAAAAATGTTACAACATTAGCATGATATGAAAATATAAGTAAAATTAACCATACATATTAATGTTGAATTCAATTTGTTTACTTACCAATATTTTTAGTAGGAGTATGAGCATAAAGAACATCAACCGCTTCGTCATACGAGTGAATGTTATTTCTTATATCGTTTTGCTTTTGAAGTTTTGAAAGTTTAACTTTATTTTTTTTTGTAGCATAGTTTATAATGCTTTCAGCTATTGGTGGCCAAATAATATTTATATCGGCATCAGTGTTGTGCTCTTCAAACAGAAGCTTAAAATCTAAATTAACCTAGGAAAGAATTTATAAATCATGAATATTTTTCCTACACTCATGAACATATATAAATTATTAATATAAAAAATGAATCCTACCAATTTAACTGCAAGATTAGAAATCAGTATAGTAGTTTCATCTACTATGGCAAGTCCCCTTTTCACTCTTGTGATTGCATTAAGGGGACACACCTGTGTTATACCCTGTAAATGAAAAAACTTGAAATTAATATGATATTTTTACAATTTATTATTTTTGATGTAAAAATCTTTTTTCAATACTTTTTACATTAAAAAATATGATTCCAGTGCCTAAAATCATTTATATTAGTCCAGGATTCATCTATAATGTTTTATTCTTTTTCAATCCTTTGCCGCATGATCCTGAATGCTATTCTTGACCAATTTGAATCCTAGAGGTCTTAAAATAAAGTTAATAAAATTCTCTACCACTTAAGTGGAGCAGAATTTTTACTACATTACTTCTTTACTTCATCAGTCTCCAAGTACAGCTATTAGCGTTCATGAAATAGTTATTTTGGGTTTTTTTTTGGATTTGAGTATGCAAACAATTTTTGAAGCCCTAATTAAAAATTCTGCTACACTTAAGTGGTAGAGAATTAAATTACCTTTCTTTTAAGACCTCTAGAATTCAAATTGGTCAAGAATAGCATTCAGGATCATGCGGCAAAGCTACTAAAACCTGGAAAAATCAATGTCTCAGAATAAGACAATTAAAATTAACATTCTCAATTATACCACTGACATTAAATTATTAGTTGTATACCCTCTATTGATGCATTGTTAACTTTTTTTGTCATTATCTTGCTGCTACAGCATCTGTGTATAGCAGATGATGTTTGAGGCTATGCAAAACATAACCCCACCTGTCAAAATAATAAGCATAGTGGGCAACACAAACAACACAACACGAGCCTGAAATCAGTGAAGTTTCATTACATTTTTGTGAATAACTTTTTATACAAAATAGATAGAGAAACGCGGTTTGAAAATTTAAAAACTAGAAAAGATTTCCTTTCTAAATAAAATATTTCAAAAAAATCGATTTTTCGACCCGAAACACAGGTGTGTCCCCTTAAAGCGATGAACATACGTTTTTCTCCACAAATCAATCAATTTATCTTCGTCTTCCCAAGCTTCAGACTGGTTGAAGGCTGACAAATCAATTTCTATTGGTTTATCACTGGCTATGTCTTTTTTATTTATTGTTCGAGGTGCTGCAAACACTGGTATGCCACATTGATTTGTTTTGTTACGGTATTTCTGATATGAATTCTGCAAGAATCCTATAGCATAGACTCTGGATTTAGATTTATTTACATTTGTGATGGTGTAAGACTTTTCGTAATATAGATCCTTCGATTCACTTTTAAAAAAGTCTACCACGTTTGAACTTAACTCTTCAAGCCTTGCACAAGTTATTCTGTAAAAAAAAATGATTTTCACATTAGAGTGTTCAATATAATTTATCAGTTTGGTTATTTTAAACTACTATTATCACAACTACTACAATTTCTGATTTCTGATATTGTCACATATTAAATTAAAAACAGACAAAATATAAAATTCTAAATCTTACGTATGACGATGCTTTGATGTATGATTTTTCATTAGTAAAAATTCACGGTCTATAATCAGGTCACTCAATTTTCTTTCATGATTTGAGATGTTATTACTATTAGCATATTTGAACAGTATTAAATTGCCGTCATGAGTTCCATATAACAACTTATATAGCTCATTATTTTTTTGCACTGTAAGTCAAATGTATTATAATAAATTTTAAAGAATAAAATTAAATGCTATGAACGTTAAATATAAATGAGAACATTACATTGAGTGTACTTTGAATCGATGAGATGAATTGATAAAATATTTTCTTCATTCACATTATCATCGACTAATGAGCCGTCAGGCTCTTCATAGTCAGATTGCTGATTAAGATTATTTATAGTAGAAAATACTTCTGGCAGAGATACACCTTTCTCAAATTCAATAATAATTGATGAGTTTTCTAAGCAAAGGTATTTTTTATATACGTTTTAAAATAATATTTGAAATCTTCTTTTAAATCACATTTATCCGGTATGATTTCATCGATATTGGTTTCACGAAGCTCGTTAAATTGCAGAGTACGCATGTACTATAGATCACCGCATTACACCACACACAATCTATACTCGCTCGGGAGCATCGTCACGCTAGTGCCGAATTTCACGCGCAGTGCCAAGCTCTACGATCTTTTTCCGTGTACTTCCCTGCCGCTGCGCAAAGCGGGAAGAGCGATTTTCGGGCCACTGTGTATGAAAACTAGTATACAGGCCTATGCTGCGAAAAAAGAAAGCCCTAGAGCTCGTGTTTATCAGCCTCGGCTTCGCCTCGGCCATTAATTACACGTACTCTGGGACTTTTCTATTTTTCGCAGCCTAGGGCAGTAATATTCTAAAATAAATACGTAGTTAATAAATAATAGTTAATAATAGTTAATGAATGCGCAGTTAAATATGCGTCCAGAAACACAAAATCTAACCAAAAAAAGGACTCTGAAACTTTTCTTTCGCTTCTCTTGGTTCGATCTTTCCAATCGATTTGTTTATTTAATTCGAGGTCGTGCGAGCGTCGAACAGTATTGCAAAACCAGCTCGGTCTCTGTGTAAAGTCTATCATCCTATATACGCGATTATCACGCGCGCTTCCCTTTTTCGGGTTTGTTACGGGTCAGCTCCCTCGCACCTCCCACGCGCGCCTCGAGAAATTTCACTTCGAAAAAGGGACGCGCGGACAGAACGAAGAAAAGAAACGAGGCACGTACGCCACCATCGTACCGCGCCCCGTTTTTCTCGCGGCGTCTAGTCTGACACGCGCTCGCCTTTTTTCCCCGCTTTCTTCTTTTGCGCGCATCGATGCTATGCAAGAGAGCAATTAAATCTTTTTAGATTAAAAGTGCGCACAATGGCAGGGCAGGCAGGCAGGCCGCCGCGTCGTCGTTATATTCTCATCCTTTCTTTCTTTCTGTTTTTTTTTTTCGGCCGCCGCCGCCGCCGTTGTTTTAACGATTCATAACCGATGTAAACGCGAGAATGTGCCTTGTATAATCGCCGTCCGTGCGGCCAGGCCACATATATATAGTACAGTACGGCGCGCGGGTGGTTTTAACGACGAACAGCAGCAGCAAAGAGGTCGGGGGAGGGCTTTTAACGAACGCCAGCGCGCACCTATATATATATATATATATATTATATTATTGTATATATACGTATGTATAATAATAACGTCCCTTTTGTTGAAACTCGCGAGGCGTATTATACATGCGACACTTATATATACCCGCGTATAATATCGCGCGCGCGCACATTTCTATATGTAATATTCCGAAAATATAATAACGATATAATACGGTATCATTGCGTTTTGCGCGCGCGAGATGTTATGTGTATACGCGCGCGGCTCGTAATAACATTTCGCGTATCGCAATGCACACACACACAAACACAGTCACACATAATATGCACAATGCGACCGCCACAAATGCGTGCATATACGTACATACGTATAGACATAAAATTGGAAAGTGTGTCGAGCTCTCTCTCTCTCTCTCTCCCTCACTCTCTCGGGGAGCAGCGGCGGGCTTTATATCGATTGCAGTTTCTCTCGCTCTTTCCATGTAAATTTACATACACACACGTACGTACGCATATACGTATACGGTACGCGATCGCAGCTGAAAAGTGCACCCGAAAGAATCGTATATATTACAAGGCACAATATATATATAAGTGTTGTATTATACGCGGCACCGGGTATTGTGCTGCTGTTGCTGCTGCTGCTGCGCACAGCTTGAGTATGTGTGTGTGTGTGTGTGTGAGTGCAAGGACTGTATGTACTATATAGGAACGTAAGCCATAAAAATGCACGACGTGCGCACTCCGCGGAGTAAGTACAGCTCATAAATTTTGATGGAAGAGAGAAGAAAGGAAGAAGTTGAAGACGAAGAAGAAGAAGAAAAAGGGGTGAGAAGTAATTGTGTGCTCATCTTTCTAGAAGAAGAAGCAGCAGCAGCAGCTCGGCTCTGCGAGCTTGTAAACGCGATATAGATTAGAGAATCTCGCGTGAAAAATAAAAACTGTCAACTTTGGTATATATATCGCGCATGTGTATATGGTTATAAGTAAGAGAGCGATGTAAGCTTTTATACATACACACAAAGTGTATAAAACACACGCGCGCGAACGATGTATAAAAGAGCAATGACCCGCTTTAAAAACGAGCTTGCGTGACTTATATAACGCAATACGGCGTCGGCGGCGTCGGTGGCGAGGAGGGAAAAGTTGATGTTGATATATAATACGTCGTATAATGAGGTTCGCAAGCTCCTGGTGTGCATGGGTATGCACGCGCGTGTGTGTAAAGCGATGATAACGAGCTTTGTCACGTAGACGCATATATAGTAGTAGTATATCGCGACTTCACTACAGGTGGTTTTCCTTCCTTCTCCCTTTTTTTTTTACAAAATTTATATCAAGATCGAACTACTTCTTGACTGGAAACTAAGATCGACGCGAGCGTATACGAGTATGTATACGGGCAAAATTTTGAAATGTTTCCAAGCCGAAACACAAACCAATCGAGAAAAGCGAGGCTATAAGAAGTCGATGAATATATCATATTTTTTTCATCTTTTTACTTTACTTTTTTTTCTATCCATAAAATGAAGATGAATAACGGGATACGTCGATCGTTGACATATGAAATTGCGCTGTGGCAGCGGCGGCGGTGGTGCAGCTTATAATGTATACACGGAGAGATATAAGGTTCCTATACTTTTCATATATGCATACTGTCGCTGAATATAATGCGACTCGGTCGTCGTCTTCGTCGTGTATACCACTACTTCTCTATAAATTAATAAGGATCTCCTCGAGTCGCTGCGGTAATGTCCCGTCGTCGTCGTCGTCGTTGTCATCCGTTGTGTGCGCCCGCGCGGCGAAATAATTCCCAAACAAATAATACAATATTGATTCGCGCGCGCGCGCGGGGCGGTGGTGCGGCGAAGCGTGAGAGGGACGCAAAATAGAGTAAGATATATCGAGAGATGGGCCGTATATATACCGACAGATTCAGGTCATTTCCAGCTGCACAGAAGCTTATAAAGGACTTCCTCTCTCTCTCTCTCTCTCTCATTCTCTCGCGGGAGGATCTTAAGACAACAGCGGCGGCAGCGGCGGCGGGTATATATAGCCGCAGTCGACTCGACAATATCGTTAGCTATTCTCTGTCTCTCGCGGAAACTTTTGTGCTGCTGCTGTGCGTGCGGGAAGTATGTGTGGGTGTGTGGGTGTGTGGGTGTGTGGGTGTGTATTTATTATAGTCGCGCGCACGTGATTTAATTGACAGATGCATATTTTAGCGGTACTGAGAGAGAGAGTGAGAGTCGGAAGCATATGCTATATATCGTATACTCGAGTGCACAAGAGGATAAAGAAGAAAGAAGAAAGAAGAAAGAAGAAAGAAGAAAGGAGAAGACACGATCGTAGGCGTGTCACTTTAAGTCTGAATACCAAGCCCTGGGATTGAACCAGTGGGCTCGACGTAAGCTTGGTGTTCTACCTTACAGTGATTCGATTGCGATCCCACCCATCGGCAGCTGCCGGTCACGGATCGTTATAATAGCATCGTTGGGGCTAAAAATTACGTCTTTTTCTTTTATATAAAAGTTGACGATTCAACGGCAAAATTAAAACCCGAGTGAATTAAGAATGTAGTGGTTGGAAATCTTATAATGAAATTAAGGTCCAAGCAAATTAATAATTTGATAATGAAACGAATGTTTAAAAGTCGAAAAAAATTCAACCAAGTAAGAAGACTCGGAGGTTTCACTTACTGTGGTTAGATTATCTAGCAAGGTCCATTGCATATGAAAAAAGTTCCATTCGACTTTTTTCGATTTTAAATATTTGTTTTTTGATCCTTGGGTTTAAATTTCTTTTTAGGATTTCTTACAATTATATTTTTAATTTACTTGGGTTACTTGGATAAAATTGAATTGTTCATTTGATTAGACTTTAATTTTTTCGTATGGACGATTTCCAAGATCTCTTATGACAAAGAAATATTGAAAAATTAAGTGTTGGATTATTTGACGTGCTTGGCCTTATTGTTTACATTTTTCGAATTTTTCATTTCGATACTTTTTGAGAGTCAATTGTTCGATACTGCGTAATATTGATATTTTTTATGGTATAGTGAGCATCCAATTAATTGTCAACTTACTCGATAAAATTACAAAAAAAAAAACAATAGTCATTCATAAATGTATCATTTCATAAATATATCACTTTGTCAGTCTAGAATTACTCCGATTACGAGCGTTGAACTTGCGTCGTTGGCGCATACTATGATGCAGTATTCGAAGGAATAAGTTAATATTAGATTTGTTATGATTAAATTATGTCATATACTAAATGTTTTATTGCAATAAATATAATTGTAAGTAACATTTACAAGCCACAAAAAAACTGCTACTCACACATATGCTAGGAGCTTCCTTCTGAAAACATTTATTTCTGCAATTATTTGTTAATGCTAATAATATAAACATTAATTTCTATTTTAAAATGATACATTTTAAATGAGATACGAGTAATATTCCGAAAAAATAAAAGAAAATGATAATTCATTTTTAGAATGGGAAGAATTAAAATTGAAAGATATTTATTATTTATATGAAAAATTTTCTAAAATTACATGTACTAATGTGATGGTAGTGTAATGTCGCTACGACAATCGGTAAAAGAATGATATTATGCATTGGGACTTCGCTTGAAAAATTACTCAAGTCTCTAAAGCGACGTCTTTACATATGCAACCCAAAATACTATCTATTCTAATAATCTTAAGATGATCTGTTACCTTTACGAATTTCAATGACTTGACGTAATTTAATCTTCTATTAAAATAATAGGGAAGATCATGAGCCTCAGTCTAGTGGTGTGTGATGATGTTACAGATAGTCATGAATGAATAATTATAATAATCCAATTAAGTAAATTAATTAATAGAATACATAACAATAATCGATTATACAACCAATAATATTCAAACCAATAATAGCCCAATAATTAAATTAATAAATTTTGTTACTCTTCAAGAATAATATTTAAACCATTGAAACAAATATCTAATTTAATTTATAAAATTCAATCATAATAAAATCTTTTGTTTAGTCTAAGATAGAATAAATATTAATAATAATAAAAGATAATTAACTGTTTAATCATATAAACCCGAATTTGAATAGAACACTTGAGTACTTGGCACAAAGAAATATAGTGGCGTTACAGTCAAAAATAAGAAAACCTTTCACTTTTTCAAAGGATGATTCAGCTCATTAGAAAAATGATTTATCACTTCCTCTGTCTTCTTCTCAAGGCCAATCATCCTATCCAATAAGAGTGGTGAGATTTTTAGCGTGAGCAGTTTATAAGCGCTGTGATTGGTCGTTCAGTAGCTTGCAATTGTTTAGTGGCGCGCAAATACGAGTGTGTACTGTGTAGTAAGTTGAGAAAGTGGAAAATTAACCTATTGACGACTTAAGACTAATTTTGATGTTTAAAGTTTATAACAAAATCTCCGTTTATCTTATTTTTTTATTGCTTCCTCATAGAGGAAGCTCTGTGATAGGCTCGAAAACGAGATTATGAACCAGACCTCGTAGGACAATTTGGTTTACATATTTGTAAACTTGATTGAATTCTCAACAAATGTCCGTATGTATGTATGAACTTGTTGGAGTCTCTCCCTCTCTTCGTAGAATCGCGGGCAGCGAAAGAACACATGCTCCGCATCTTCTACTGTGATTGGGCGTGCCGGGCAGAGTGCGCTAAGGGGCAGAGTGCGCTAAGGATGATCCTGCTGCCCGTCGCACATAGCTGCCGACTCGCCGCAAGCCCACACGACAGCACAGAGAACCGGCACCACGGCACGTAACGCGCACTCACACTAACACGCGCGGCTCACACCGATGGTACTAAGCGCGGGAAACACTGTGGTAATAACACTAGAAACTGACACACGATGCAATATAGCCTGGTACAGGGGTCCCTCGTATAACGCGGGGGTTACGTTCCGAAAATGTACCGCGTAATGTGAAACCGCGTTATACGGGACCTTAGTCTTATGGGAAAAGGGGGGTTCCGTTCCTGGTCATGAAAATTAGAGATGAAAAATTTAGTAAATTAAATGAAAATGTACATTTTTTTCAAATTATGTATTTATTGTCATGAATTATGTATTTATTATCATGAAAATTAGAGATGAAAAATTTGGTAAATTAAATGAAAATGTAACTTTTTTTCAAATTATGTATTTATTGTATTTATTTACATTTTTGTAGAAAAATCCGTCATTTTTGATTGTTTGGCTCTTCTCAAAAAATCTTATGAAGTTCTTCATAAATTTGAATTGCGGACTCGCAGTGTCTCTTGAATTGTAAACTTCGCACTACAATGGGATCAGACTGAATTGCTGTATCAATTGCGCTATGAATGAGATTCATGATTGCAACAAGTCTCTTGGCATCGAAAGATCCTGTGTGTGTGCGTGTGTGTGTGCGTGTGCGTGTGCGTGTGCGTGTGCGTGTGTGTGCTTGTGCGTGTGTGTGCGTGTGCGTGTGCTTGTGCGTGTGTGTGGGTGTGTGTGTGTTTTTTTTTGTGGACGTGGGCAGAGTGAACTCTGCAGCCAGTGGCCCTTCGAAACGAGTACCCCACCGGGAAACGTCGTTAAACATTACTTCGGTGGGGACTCTACAGAGCTTCTCTGCTACATCTGTGTCTTTTCCGTACATCCCCCATCCACCTTACGTTGATTAGGGGTCCGGGAACCAGAAGCATCCTCTTCTTCTTACAGCATTGTCCGGATCGTTTTTACGCCTCTTGTGCCTCTTCTACTGTGATTGGGCGTGCCGGGCAGAGTGCGCTAAGGATGATCCTGCTGCCCGTCGCACATAGCTGCCGACTCGCCGCAAGCCCACACGACAGCACAGAGAACCGGCACCACGGCACGTAACGCGCACTCACACTAACGCGCGCGGCTCACACCGATGGTACTAAGCGCGGGAAACACTGTGGTAATAACACTAGAAACTGACACACGATGCAATATAGCCTGGTACAGGGGTCTCTCGTATAACGCGGGGGTTACGTTCCGAAAATGTACCGCGTAATGTGAAACCGCGTTATACGGTACCTTAGTCTTATGGGAAAAGGGGAGTTCCGTTCCTGGTCATGAAAATTAGAGATGAAAAATTTGGTAAATTAAATGAAAATGTACATTTTTTTCAAATTATGTATTTATTGTCATGAATTATGTATGTATTATCATGAAAATTAGAGATGAAAAATTTGGTAAATTAAATGAAAATGTAACTTTTTTTCAAATTATGTATTTATTGTATTTATTTACATTTTTGTAGAAAAATCCGTCATTTTTGATTGTTTGGCTCTTCTCAAAAAATCTTTATGAAGTTCTTCATAAATTTGAATTGCGGACTCGCAGTGTCTCTTGAATTGTAAACTTCGCACTACAATGGGATCAGACTGAATTGCTGTATCAATTGCGCTATGAATGAGATTCATGATTGCAACAAGTCTCTTGGCATCGAAAGATCCTGTGTGTGTGTGCGTGTGTGTGTGCGTGTGCGTGTGCGTGTGCGTGTGCGTGTGCGTGTGCGTGTGCGTGTGCGTGTGCTTGTGCGTGTGTGTGGGTGTGTGTGTGTGTGTGTTTTTTTTTTGTGGACGTGGGCAGAGTGAACTCTGCAGCCAGTGGCCCTTCGAAACGAGTACCCCACCGGGAAACGTCGTTAAACATTACTTCGGTGGGGACTCTACAGAGCTTCTCTGCTACATCTGTGTCTTTTCCGTACATCCCCCATCCACCTTACGTTGATTAGGGGTCCGGGAACCAGAAGCATCCTCTTCTTCTTACAGCATTGTCCGGATCGTTTTTACGCCTCTTGTGCCTCTTCTACTGTAATTGGGCGTGCCGGGCAGAGTGCGCTAAGGATGATCCTGCTGCCCGTCGCACATAGCTGCCGACTCGCCTCAAGCCCACACGACAGCACAGAGAACCGGCACCACGGCACGTAACGCGCACTCACACTAACGCGCGCGGCTCACACCGATGGTACTAAGCGCGGGAAACACTGTGGTAATAACACTAGAAACTGACACACGATGCAATATAGCCTGGTACAGGGGTCTCTCGTATAACGCGGGGGTTACGTTCCGAAAATGTACCGCGTAATGTGAAACCGCGGTATACGGGACCTTAGTCTTATGCGAAAAGGGGGGTTCCGTTCCTGG